>OW285236.1:94531044-95255057 GCA_935421215.2 Melolontha melolontha | reverse complement strand
TTTATGTCAACACAAAATAGTTCCATTAAGTAGAAAAAGGTACATGTTTGTTTCATGCTAAATTTTTATACCAAATTATCCCTAATGAATTGACTGTTCGTTATCAAAAATAAATTTCAATATATCACAATTGTCTACCGCACACTGCGACATTTGTTATGGGTATACCAAAAAACTAATGCTTTTGCAGTCACCATAATAGCATATGTGTAAAAATTGAAATGTGCTACAATGATGTTTTTCGATTTTACGTTGGAAATGAACTCATTACGAAACCCAAAACAGTATCGAAATAATTTCGATTCGCTTTTTTAAATTTTTCAATGTTGGCGTTGTTCGAACACAGAAATAAATATCATTTGATTTTAAGAATTTAAGTACATTTGACATATATGATATATGTTCGTACTCTACACAAACAACGTATATTGTATACAATTGACAACAAGATATATTAGTTTCTATGTCACTCATGTTTATATTTTTAAATACAATATCAAGTAATGTTAACGAAAATTAATAATAAGTAATAGATAAAATAATATAAAAACCTCGTTTCATAGGGCTTTTTGTCGCACTTGTTCTTTAAAAAACTCGTTTTCTAAACTGAACTCGTGCGGCAAAATGGTGCGTTATGAAACTTGTGTTTTAATATACATACTATTTTAATAGAAGTCTACAGAATTACGAGTAGGTTTACCAAGGATTGTATAAGAACATAGGATAGCCAGATCCCTATACCGGCAGTGTTGTTCGCATCGAGCCGTGACTCCGCCTCCTGTGACGTCACAAACGGACCAGTCGCACCGATAAATAGTTGAGGTCTTGGGTTGCTTGAGTTAAAGTAAAGTGTTTTAATTTAGTTTTCGCCGTTACCCTTTGTAAATTAGCGACTGAAATGCCGGGACGTCGTTGTGCGGTAGTTGGCTGTAATAACAGTCGTATTTCTACGAAAATTACCAATAGAGAAATCGTTTATCACAACTTTCCAAAGGCGACAAACTTCGTATCCGATACTGTCCGTAAAGAATGGATAAGGCGCTGCAAACGAGCAGATAAGTGGAATCCAAATACTAGCCAAATTTGCTCAATCCACTTTAATGCAAACGATTATGAACGTGATATGCGGAACGAATTATTAGGTAATAAATGTATTTATACGTTATGAGATAAATTATTCTAATACATAGTAATTATTGCTAGGGTTACCTGTACGAAAACAGCTTAAATACACTGCTGTGCCTAGTGTAAATCTTCCACAAATATCCAAAGATATAAAGAAAGTTGCGACAAGAGGGGAAGCATATTTAAAAAGAAAAAAAGGAAATTAAAGGAAAGAAGAAGGTAAATAGATTGATTGCCGAACAATAGATAGCTTCATGTTTAGCGGCAAGTGAGCTGTCAACAGCGTCTTCAACAGCAGAATTTAAAACCGATAAGCCTTTAACTGTCCCAGCAGAAAATATATTATCTAAACAATATGCGGAGCTTCGTGAAAGTTACACTAAATTATCTACAGAGATGGAAATTATGAAACGCAAATTGAATTTGCAGAGAAAACAACTTTTATACTATAGAAGAAAGAACAAGCAAGATAAACCTGCACAAAAACAGGAAACGGTAAAAATACTGAGAAAACTCTTAACAGAAAATGAAATTTCTATTCTTCTAAACAAAAAGAAACGCGTTAATTGGACTACTGAAGAGATTGCAGTTGCTTTTACTATTCGTTACCTCAGCAAGAAATGCTATATATTTTTGCGAACTAAACGTAATTTTCCGTTGCCAGCGTTGTCATCTTTGAGAAAGTGGGCATCAAAAATCAGAATAACGCCGGGAGTTTTAGAAGATGTACTAACTTTTCTAAAGGTAGCAGGAGAAAATATGTCTGCAAGAGAGAAAACTGAAGTCATTTCTTTTGATGAAGTCAAAGTTAAAACCACTTTAGAGTATTGTGTTGGTGAAGATCAGGTGCTAGGTCCTTACAATTTAATGCAAGTCTGTATGGTTAGAAGCTTATTTTCTACTTGGAAACAGGCCTATCTATCTAGACTTTGACAAAAAGATGACAAAGGATGTGTTAATGGATCTGATCACCCAATTGCATAAAATATCATATAACTGTGTTGCAATTGTAAGTGATTGCGGAAGCAGTAATGTTGGTCTCTGGAAAGCGTTGTCCGTTGACATAAATAAGACCTATTTCGAGCATCCGCAAACCAAGAAAAATGTTTATGTTTTCGCAGATGCTCCCCATTTACTGAAACTTCTCCGTAATTGGTTTTTGGACACAGGATTTATATTGAGAAGTGCTGGAAACAAAGAGATAAGAAAAGAACCTTTAGAAAGTTTGATAGAATTAACCAATGTAGAAGTAAATGCCTGTTATAAAATTTCTGAAGAGCATATTACAGTTGAAAAGAGTAAAAGACAAAATGTAAGACTAGCGGCTGAATTGTTATCACATAAGACCGCCCAGGCATTATTACGATACAAACCAGGCCCTGATAAAAAACTTGCTGAAGATGTCGGAATGTTGATAGACAATATTAATTCTTGGTTTGATATTTTTAATAGCCATGTGAATAGATCTCCTGGCCCTGACCCTATGAAAGCCCCTTTTGGAATTTATTTACAGAACCAAAAACAACACTTAAATAAAGTTAGAGATTTAATATTTGACATGAGAGCTGAAGGAAGAAACACTTTGCAAATTTTTCAGTAAGGAATAATAATTTCTATAGAATCGTTGAAACTACTTTTACGAGATATGAAGACCGAATTTGAAGATGTACATTATATATGTACTCATAAACTTAATCAGGATTGTTTGGAGAATTTTTTCTTCCAGCTTAGATGTCGAGGGCCGAATGAAAATCCATCTCCATTGGAAGCCATCAAAAGAATAAGAATGATTATTCTTGGGAAGAATCCTGGTATTTTAGAAGCACAGGTACATAAAATGTGTTTATTAATTCTTTACATATTCCTAGTATTATATAGGTACCTATCTACATAGCTATACTTTTTTTAAAGGTGAACACACAAGAAGCTGTTCCTGAAGAATATATAGTGGCCACAGTTTTGGAACAAGCGAAAGTTTCACTTGAATTACCGGAAGAGAAGTTTGACAGCAATGCAACTCAAAGTAGCAATGGAAGCTCGTTTTCATCATCAGGGATTTCAGAAATATCTGATGCAAAATCACCAGAAACAACGGACGATGCATTTGAGTACATTGCTGGTTTTATAGCGAAGAAATTTAAAAACATCATCCCCAACTCGGCGATTATACTTATAAAATTAAAGCCGATCACGCCTACAATTTACCCTCATGGGTACAACAGCTCTCTTTTGGTGGTCTTACTAAGCCCTCAACAGATTTCATGGCGATAATAAACTGCGGAAAGAAACACTGGTTGTTAAAAGACTAGCTTTAAAAATTAAAAAGCGAGAAAATTTGTGCTTTGTTATAATAAAATTATTTTGTAAATTAAGAACTGTTATCCGTATGAATTATTTAAATACAAAAAGAACCCTTGACAATGCTAAAAAATCGAGTAAACGTAAGCTTTCTACTAGTACACCGTCAGACACTCAACGAACACTAGCTAAAAAAATGCGAAAAACCACTACTTGATTCGTTTTTATTTAATTACTGCGTAATAAAACATTGCTATATACTGACTCTTTTAATTGAAAAATATATATTTTTTGCTTTGTATAGAGAATACATGCTCATCGGCTTTCTTTATTTATGTTTGTGTACCTAATAAATGTGTTTATTTGAAGATGGAAAAGTTTTTTTTTAAATTATAAACCAAAGTATAACCTTATGGCCATAAAAACGTGTATTATATTTATAACAGTACACTGACGGATATGTTATTATCAAATGAAATATTATATACCATAATAATAGCACTAATATAACTCGATAATTAATTGTTGTAGTAGCTAAACACATTTTATAAGGTGCTTTACAGTAGTGAACGCGTTCAGCCTGGTCCGTTTGTGAGCAGCGGATCGAGCAATCCTATGTTCTTATACAATCCATGTAGGTTTACGTAGATATATCATTTACTTTTTCCTTTATAATTCTGTTACTTTTATTTTAATTTTTTTTTTATTTTCACTTTTTTGGCACACTGATTTTCTCTACAAATTCAGAACACTCCTTCCACATAACTACTTTCATATTTTCAAGTCCTACCTGCAAAACAGTAATTCCTTAGTTCGGCATCTTCATGCGTATACTGATATTTACTCTATCAAATCTGGAGTTCCACAAAGTAGTGTCTTCGAACCCGTTCTGTACTTACTATATATTGCCGACCTTCCAGCGATTTGCCTTACATATCGATTCTGTTATTGCTTCGCAATTATTTCAGACAAATAACAAAATTCAAGACAGGTTAATGAAATGGCGAATCAGAGTTAACGAAAATAAATCTGTTCAAGTAACATTTACTACTAGATGAGTTTACTGTCCTGCAGTGTATCTAAATAACTACGCTCTACCACAAAAGGAAGACACCAAATACCTAGGAATGCACCTTGACTGAAGACTGACATAAAGCATATATTTTCGAAGAGGAAGCTGCTGAGCTTTAAACTTAGTAGATTTTATTGGTTAATTTGTCAAAAATCCAACCTGTTTCTGGAAAAAAGTCCTTGATTACAAAGTTTCATTAAAACCCATTTGGAGTTATGGAACACAGCTCTGGGTGACTCCTTCCACCTCTAACATTGAGATATTGGAAGGATTTCAGTCCAAAATACTCCATATGGTTTCCAAAGCTTCTTGGTATGTCCCAGATAGCATCATAGCCCATGATGGACAAAATCAAAACCTTTTCCGAAAATATGCTGAAAGACTAAGTAATCATTCCAATTCTATGGGAACCACTCGATTGATTCGACCCATCAGAAGCCGTAGATTCAAGGGGTTCAATTCTACTTGTCTGTCTACAAGATTTTATTCTTTTAGGAGCACAATGAAATAATTGTCTTTTTAAATTATACTGTATAGGAACCTGCCAATAGACAGTTTCTAAGATGTAAAATTGTTCAAACACATAATTTTCTTATTGTATTATCTTTTTCTGTATCTATTGTAAGTAAATTTGATCTTTTTCTTAAATTCATGTTCTTGGGGTATATGAAATGTATTTACTATATATTTTTTAGTTTGTCATGTTATTAGGTATTACCTGTTGAGCTTTAAAATTCATTTATCTAAATCATTAATCGCGGTAATTTTATCAAGTTCTTACAATTTCAATATTTAATAGAGCATGTACATAGATAATGTATGTATATCGTCAAAAAATTACTTCTTGTTTTCAGACTCCAATACATTATCATCAGATATCGGTGTATTATTTAATTTTTACTCTTATCGAAATGATCTCACAATATATCAGTGTACGCCTATCTCTAACATCGCTAAAAAAATTTTATATTTCAATAATAAACGTACTTATAGACAAAGAATATATACATTTATATAAATATATTTAATTACACAAAGAAATCATATTTACTCACCACAGAAATGTGAATGTACATAATACGAGTAATCTTAAAATATAAAAATAGAAAATTCAGAAACCGCTTTATAAACTTTTACTATACATATTTACAATTAAAGATCACACCTTAACTGGTAAACTAAAAGTACTTATCCACAATTAACGGCTCCTAGCCTCAAAAATACATGGTAAAATGGGATTTACCTGCCATTTTTTTGTTACGTTGGGATGACGCACACCTTGACAGTTTTTGGTTTATCTTTTTTAATTTTTTTATTATTTGTGTGATTATAGTTAATGTAAAGATCATTTCTTTTACAATAATGTTGACTTAACGACTCGCTGCATCGGAAGCGGATTCTGGGAAATTCTATGATTTTGTGCAGTATTTCTTCGAAGTGTAATCAAATTTCGAAGGATTACACTCAGTTTATAATACGTATTTTAAAATAGTAGATATTTATTTTATATCTTAAAGTAGTCTTTTATTGGCCATTTATTTATGATTTCATGATTATTTTGTGGTTATATTTCATAGTTTCAATGCACAGTGTAAATAAAATGATTATAATTTAAGGGGAGTACTCAAAAGAAACCCAACAAATTTTTTCTAATTATTTATTTATTTTTAAACAAAATAAACTTCAATCCTCTTCAAAGAACTCTCCACTAACGCTAATGCACTTGTCAAATCTTTTATTGCATTACTCAAAACTTAAATTTGTCTTCTATGATGCCCAACAGCGTTCCATTGTTTTTTTCTTCACCTCAGTAACGTCAGCAAAACACTTTTCTATCATGTCTCTTTTCATTCGGGGAAATCGCAGGGTGCAAAGTTAGGTGAATAGGAGATATGGAGCACAGGGGTCATGCTATTTTTTGTCAAAAATTGATGCACAGGCAGGACTGTGTGAGCAGGAGTGTTATCATGGTAGAAAAGCCACTCGCGAGACTACCACAAATCAGACCTCTTTCGCAAACTGTCGCACAATCTTTCCAAAATTTCCAGGTAGAGAGCCTGGTTAACTGTCTGACCTCGTGGAACAAACTCTGAATGGACGACTTCTCTTACATCGAGAAAACAGATCAGCATTGTTTTGATGTTTTATTTCACTTTACGAACTTTTTTGAGCCGAGACGAACTTGAACTCTTCAACTGGTTTGATTGTTCCTTCGTTTCAGGGTCATAACTCTAGCACCGTGATTCGTCACCTGTAATAACCTTGAAAAAAAAGTTTGTAACATTTCGGAACTCTTCTTTCAAAGTACAACTTGCTTCTACGCGACCTTGTTTTTGTTTAGCAGTCAGCAGTCGAGTGGCGAATTTGGTAGCCACCCTTTTCATCCTCAAATCTTCCGTTAAAGTTCTTTGAACTGAACTCCAAGTCACTCTAGACAACTCCTCAGCGAATTTTTTTAAACATTTTCATCTGTTCAAGCCGTGGAAGAACAACCAGAGCGAGATTTATCACGAATCGACATTTCATCTCTTTTGCAAAGGAAAAAACCACTTAAATACTTGACTTTTCCCAATAGCATCATTCTTGTGGGCCGTTTTTTAACATTTCAATAGTCTCTGTGCCCGTTTTTCCAAGCAAAAATCAAAACTACAGCCACGCGCTGTTTATGAGAATCAGTCATTGCAAAAACGACGAACACACAAAACATCTGACACTAAAAAATTCACCCGGCACCTTTTTTAGCGATGATGCTTGGATTACTGAGTGGTATGAATGGTACTCTATACGTCCCCAGCGGCAGAACGCGGTGCTACAAAAACTCCGTCCACCACAAGATCAATTCTATATCTTTTGGATACCCCCTCGTATAATAGACGTATAAACTTCAAAAACAAGCTGCAATGTGTTTAAATACAAAAAGCGATATAATTCCATTTCCGTTTTTATAATTTTTATTTGATCTTACATTAAATCTTTCAAAGTAATGATTTGTACCTTTAAAGTTTTAGTGTTTAAAAACAAGAAAGCAAGAACAAAACATTAAGCGTGTAAAAACAAATAATAGATTCTTCTAGGAATTTATAGAAGTTGAAGTAAGAAAAGTTCCTTTAAATTTAAGAACAGCTAATCAGTTTTAAATGTATAAGGGAAAAACCTAGACTTCCAAATATTTTAGCATACCTTCTCAACAGCATCTACTAATTTTGTCACATACTAACTTCTACAGATGCACTAATGCACTAATGTGTCATTTAATTTATAAGGTTTCTTGAACGTTTATTATAAATGTGCTCCCGCAAATCCATATAAAGTCTCTGTTTATATAACTGACATATTTTGTCTTTTCTCCAGCATACTCCTTTACAGACTGCTTTAGAATTGATCTAATTCCTATAGATCGATATAATGTAATCACTTAATTACTTGGAAAAAGACCATCTAAAGAGAAAAATAATATTGCAGAAGTTTATTTCATATTCAGCATGTCTCTAACACTGTCAATATATCAACCCATAAAAAGAAATCAATCATTCAACTCTTTCAAAGTAGAATCTGAAATCTCTTCTCGAGAAAAGTTGTTGAAGTAATAATTTAACAAAATTTCAGAAAATTTATTAAGAAAACGTTTTTTGTTAACTCTTCATTGTATTTACATATTCTAAGTTTATCTTTTTGCTTACAATCGCACAAACCATCAGAAAAATATTGTTATTCATAATTACTCCACGAAACATAGAATTTATTATTGTTATCCTAGACACCGCCTGACCTTGAGAGAGTGAGTGGACTTCCCTACTCATTATTTAAGTTTTTTAATCTTTAACCCAAATTAAAGATTCGCAATTTCTTAATTGACCTAGAACCTCATAATATATCAGAATATATAAATTGTAGTTCACTGCAATTCATGAAAGTGCATCTTAATGGGAGGGACTGAAAGAGTAGATCGATATATATTCCCTTTAATACGTCTAGTCAGCTTTAGTTCAGTTGTCAGTTGTATGTGACGGTTTTTGTTGAAATTAGTACACCGTATGCAAAACGTTTCGAAGCAGTGTTTTTGAATGAGCACCGTAAAGGTTCTAAAATGATAATTGCAGCCGCAGCTAAGTACTTACACAAGTCAGAAGACATCGTCACACAATAAGTAAGACATTATCAACAAACCCAAAGTGTATATAATCTTCCAGGACACGTAAAAACCCGCACTACAACAATGCGGCAAGATAAGGCTATTCTTAGTTTATTCAAGAAAAAACACAATTAACACTTTGTCAAAGACAATTCGAGTTAGCCAAGAAAAACATAAATATTTGTTTAATGACAACGAGAAGCTAATTACATGAACACGATATCGCTTATCGAAGCATAATTATTAAACCGTTGCTGTCCGAAAACACTTACAGACGCGCTTAATCTGAACTCAAGAAAATTCCAGAAGATTAGTCTCATCTTTCTGGATCTGGTCACCTGGTTTATGTTTGGGATTACTACAATACGCGAGGTTTCGAAACTTTATGTTTGTTTACCGATATTTGACGAAACGAATTGTGAAATTCTACCAAAAAGATCTTCTAAGATCGGTTTAAAGGATGGTTTAACATTACAAGTATAAATTAGATCCTACAAGAAGGAAATAATCCAAAACCTCGAAAGAAACTGCAGTAGAGAAGGGCTACAAATGGTATTGCATCAATGGTTGGCCTTCACAGTTCTCAGGCGCCAACCCTATTAAAAATGTTTGGCATCTTATGAAGCGGAAACATCCCGGGAAACGTGTATGTAAAATTTCCCAATTATCTCGAAATATAAAGAAGATAGAGTGCTTATACATACGAAATATACGGAAGATTTTGTTGCAAATATGGGAAATTACTATGAGGCTACTCCTAAAAATAATGAGACTGGGTGCCACATTAAATATTTGCGTATTAGCATATAAGTTGTACTTTATAACAATATTATCCTTTTTTGACCCTGCCTTTCTTATTATACAGACTGTATTTATGTTATGACGTTTACAGAGTTCTTTTTGATAAATTGCAATATATTTATTATTATTAAAAATTATAATATTTCTTCATTTAGAAACAATTTCAAATAATCTTGGGCAAACTGCGATTTTCCTTTATTTTAATTATGTTCCATTAAAAATTGCCTTGTATGCTTTTTTCTTGACTGGAAATATTGCTTGAGTAAATTATATTATACCGTGTGTCCCAATTTCGATGCTCACCATTGGTATCTCAGCTATTAGAAGATATAGAACAACGGTTAAATGGGGAATGTTTTGCAGAATTCAATACTCGCGGCAAATCTCATTTCAAATTTGACCTAACTTTTTAAATTTTTAAAATATTTTGAAAAATCAAAAATTTGCCGATTTCGTTATTCCTCAATAACTTGATAAGGCTTAGTCTGACCTCTTTTAAAGTTTTACATTGTTCAGACACTTTTCTAAAACAAATTATTTGATACAAACAGAAACCCCCGATTGTCATTTGTTTTTAAGTTATTACCACTATCTTTTGTTTTTCATATGGCGGCCATATTGGATTTTGGGTTTGTTAGGTAGTCCTCAAAATGTGCTTTTCAACGATGTATAACATGCCTGAAAAATTTTTATTTATAAGGAAAATATTAATAAAAACGTAAATTAATCTTTAATATGAAATTAGTAGGCTGAAAAATTAAACACCAATGTCAAATGAAAGTGAAAAGATATTCTAAGTAATACTGTAAACAAACGAAACGATAAAAAAATTATAGAAATAAAAAGTAAAGATACAGAACTTAAAGTTCACATTGACTTAAAGAAATTGTTCAATATGACGACCATTCTGTTCCACACAATTTTGACACCTTGTTCGAGTAGAGTTACAAACTCTACGTAGCGTGTTTCCGTTTACTGATCGTAGCACATCTAGTACTCTTTGTTCTAAAATTTCCCGAGTTTCTGGCGGTTCAAAATCAAATCTTCGTTTTTAGTGGTACCCCATAAATAAAAGTCAAGCGGGGTATGGTCGGGTGATCTCGCAGGCCATTGCACGGGTCCATTATTTGAAATGACTCTCTCATTAAAGTTTTCTCTCAAAAAATGTTGCACGTTACGAGTGTTATGGGCCGGGCAACCATCTTGCTGGAACCAGATGTTTTGCATGTTCTCGGGATTAATAATTTGCCTCAAAGCAGGCATTATCTCGTTTGTTAGTAGCTCCAAATATCTGTTACCAGTTAAATTGTAATCAAAGATGAAAGGACCTATTAACTGATTATCTAAAACGAAAAAAAGAGTTTAAAAAACAAAAAAAAATGGAAACAAAATGTCATACCAATTAAACCGCACCAGACATTAAAACCAAATCGAACTTGAAATCTTCTTTGATTTACCAAATGTGGATTTTCAGTAGACCAATGATGATAGTTATTCCTATTGAACACTCCACAATTGGTAAATCGTGTTTCATCTGTCCATAGTATTTTCCTAGGAAAAGTAGCGTCATATTCACATTTTTGAAGGTACCACCTGCTAAACTGTAATCGTCGGCGATTGTCATTATCACTTAAACCTTGTGCAATTGTTGGTTTGTAAGGGTGATACTTGTTTTTCGTCAAGGTTCTGTGAACAGTAGATTTTGAAATCCCTGTTTCTCGTGTCACACGACGAACTGATGTGCTGGAATTGTTCCTAACGTTCTGCAAAATATTATTTAGACGTGTATCAGCATCATTAACTTCATAGTTAGCTCGTTTTTGTTCGAAGCTTCCAAAGTTTTTTAATTTGCTAACTAGTCTTCTAAAAATTGTCTTGTGTGGCTGTTGTCTTTCTGGAAAACGCTCTGCATAACTCGTGCACGCATTTTTAGTGTTTCTATTTGCTTTGAAATACACTTCCAACATATCAACTTTTTCTTCGTTTGAATATGTATGTGCCATTATCAATACTTATAAATTTTAATACTTGACAATAATTACTTATCACTAACTACAAGTAGTTTTAATTAACTTATCTCTGCAGCACTAATTGTACTTTGACAGGTTATCGTTTTGTTTCATTGTCAGAATACATTTGTCATTGACGTTTGACGGAACATAATGTCTTTGCTAGTGATACACGCTCAGAGGTTAGAATTATCTGACATTTGATGTAAAACCAAATACAAGACTCCCCACTACTTTTAATCCTGCCCGAACTTACCCCTCCTCGCGCCAACTTAATTGGCGTTTGCTATACTTAGAATATCTTTTCACTTTCATTTGACATTGGTGTTTAATTTTTAGCCTACTAATTTCATATTAAAGATTAATTTACGTTTTTATTAATATTTTCCTTATAAATAAAAATTTTTCAGGCATGTTATACATCGTTGAAAAGCACATTTTGAGGACTACCTAACAAACCCAAAATCCAATATGGCCGCCATATGAAAAACAAAAGATAGTGGTAATAACTTAAAAACAAATGACAATCGGGGGTTTCTGTTTGTATCAAATAATTTGTTTTAAAAAAGTGTCTCAACAATGTAAAGCTTTAAAAGAGGTCAGACTAAGCGTTATCGAGTTATTGAGGAATAACGAAATCGGCAAATTTTTGATTTTTCAAAATATTTAAAAAATTTAAAAAGTTAGATCAAATTTGAAATGAGATTTGCTGCGAGTATTGAATTCTGCAAAACATTCCCCATTTAACCGTTGTTCTATATCTTCTAATAACCGAGATAGCATCGAAATTGGGACACACGGTATGCCTGTTTTAGTTGTAATTAAATTTAAATTATGTTTTATTTCTTATTCAACTACATTTTCAGGTTTCCTGCTTTCTTCTATTTACGTGTAATAAAAGGTGGAAAATTGTTGCCACATATGAAAAATCCTTTATATTCATCAAATTTAACAATTTACTATTAGATCTCAGAATTCATTAAAATTAATGTATTTAACCAAAAATACTTGTGTTAATTTATACTAAGCAAACAGAAATATTAGAGTTTTAAACGCAATTTTTTTCTAATTTAATGCAAATTAACAACAAATGACGTATCTATGACATATAACAAATTCTATTAACATATTAGAATATTTATGTCATGAATGAAGATAGGCGTCGTGGATATTACAGCGATGTCGGTTAAAATAAAGTAAGCAGCAAGCAATTGATATTCCTGTTACCATCTACAATTCATTGTATGTATTTTGTTTTTTTTGCGGTTTTTCTTTCCGCAACGTTCAAATAAGTATATCTACGGCCGCAAATGGACGCGATTAATGCTTCTTTGAATTATTTATGGGCTTTGGACGACAACCATAAACACAAATTTACATTATACTGTGTGATAACATTCGCTGAATATAAATTAATGTCAATCATGCTAATTTATTAAATTAATATTTTATTTGTTAACATGAATAGTTTTTTGCTTTTAATTTGGGCAAATATGTATATGTAAAAGTAAATTTTTTAATAGATTATATACACAAAAACTCCGGTAACGGGACAAACTATCGACGAGATTAAAATTATTCGCTACGTTGATGGCGCGGTCATAATAAGTGAAAATGACTCCGTTTCTCATTCTACCCAAAAGCCTAAATTCGCAAATATCTACGGCAAAAAGAAAACCGCTGGTTATTACTAAAGAACCAATAAGGTGCTAACTCGTGATGGAGAATATAATATAATAGATTATGACATTCAATTACCTGCCTGCGATAGCTTTTCAAGTCAAGATAGAGCATGCGACGCCAGGAGTCAAACCAATAAAGCGTGCAGTACATCCGGAGCTCTCAGAGACGTAATTTGGTGTAATAAATTTAAGAGTAAGCAAGCCAGAGTCGGAATATATAAAACATGCGTCAGACCGATAATGACATATTGCCATGGATTTTTCCATGGAGAAGAAAGAAAAAAATAACAGAACTATATTGAACTTTTTGTGAAGAACATTTATTAAACTTATGTATTTTATTTTGGTGTCTATTTTATTTCAGACGGGGATCGATATAAATATATTTAATTTTAAGTGATGAATTTTATTATGTTTGAATTTTTAATCCATCTTATTTATATAGTATATTTAGGTTAGTCAGATGTTTAAAGCCGCCGCCATCCCGGATATCATATTGTACTAAGATGTATATATTTTTCTCTATCTTGATTTTATATAGTAGGTGGGGATGCCCTTGCGGTTCCTGGAACTTCATTGGAGAGATTATTTGAATGTCCTTTAAGATAGGTCGGTATAAGTGTATATTAGACACGACTTAATTTTGTCTAATATAATTAAAATTTTGGATAATTCGTTTATAGTTTTTGGTGCGTCGTATGTGATTTAAAAGTAATTTATCGTGAATTTACAAATCTTTTATATTTGTAATTTAATTTAAATGATACACCTATCTAAAGAAAGGGAATCTCTCGTGTTTAATTGTGATATACATTAATTAATGTAGGTATCTTTATAATTATTAATATATATATATTGAAGAAAGCGCTATAATTAACTTCTAAATTTTTGTGAAATTTTTTTATGTATTCAGAATAATATCTAGAAAATTTGTTAGATGTTTTTTTGTGGAGTTTGGGTGTTTTTATTCACTTTGAATATTTCAATACGTAGGAAGGTGGGGACGAGTTTGTGTGATGTCATGTGATTGCATTCATGACAGTTCAGATTTTTATTTCGCGCGCAGAGTAAACAATTCTTTACTTTGACGTTTAAATTGTTGGGTTAATATTATTGTTGACATCTGATGAATTTTTGGATATTAGTAATTTTGTTATCTTTGCTCGTGAGTTGTCAATGTGAGGTTTTTTAATGATTTGTATCTTCATATGATATCCAAATCTTTTTTATCCTCGATTTGCTGTGTCTTTAACAGTTCAACGTTACACTTTGTAAAGTTGATTTTTTTTAAATTTTTTTTTAAATATAAATGTAAGGGGAAAATGTGTGTATAATTTATCTGACACCTCGTGTTTTATTTTATGTTATAACCTGCATCCGTAAGGATCGACCCGAGAGAAGTGAGCTCAAGGAAATCTACGAGACTGAACAGCCGGAAGATTAAGTTGTAGTGTGAACAAAAAAATTTAATAAGCAATCAAAAGCACATTCCACTGCAATATGCTATAGAAACAAAACCTGAGAATGAACGGACAAAAAATATATTGGGAACAACCGAGATGAAAATACTGAGGAACATTTCAGGGTACACACTAGAATCTGAAACAAAAATATAAAAGTTAACTGTCATCGGACGTTGTAAACGGTGGCGAAAACGACGAAGACATTGCAACGAACATATCAGCAGGATGGAAGATGGCAGAGTAGCAAAAATAGGGCGAGACAGAATCACTGTAACACGACCACCTTTGAGCAGGCCTCCTAAACGTAGAAAGGACATCAAACGAAAACTAAATTGAAATATACATAATTGGATTGATTCGGCTTTTACTTAATGAAAATCTATAATTTTAAATGGAAGTAAAACTAATACTAATAATATGTGATTATAAAATTATATTTGTTTCACCAACATAGTGGCTTCGTCAAGTATAGCAAGCGCCATATAAGTTGGCGAGCGGAGGGGTAAGTTCGCGCAGGATTAGAAGTATTGTGGCCAACTTCTAGCTTATATGGTAATCTGCCGATAACCTGGTGGTAAAGCATTAGCTTATCATGCCGGAAGTCCTGAGATCGGATGCGGCATTCGGCTGTCTAAGAAGGTTTTTGTGGTTTTCCTTCTCCTTTAAGGCGAATGCGGACAGCTGAACATCTTATGTCGCTCCACGGACGCGGACGTAATAATAACGCATGGCCTGCCAGTGCTCCTGTAATTGACTTTAAACTGTTGGAGGATGTTAAAGCATGAATTATTATTAATTATGTGTTGAGCCTCATATTTTTTTGTTTTATTTACTCATCAGAATTTAAGCGTTAGCATATGTAGTTCAAACTGAATAGTTCGTAGATTCTTACTATTATTTTAATTACATGAATAGAAAACATACTAGCCATAATTTATTTGATAGCATGCTATAAAATGCTATTAGTAAGTTTATTATTGAATTTTATAAATATTTCTAATGAAGGCTATAATTTACTCCGTTATTGCAATATATAATTTTGTTTCAAGGAATAGGTATAGAAAGAAGTAGCATAAGAGTATAAAAGTATTTAAAGCACATACTTTATTGGGATGAGTGCTACATAATCTAGATAAAGTAAGTGTATTGTCGTTGAAAGTTTTGGACGTTTTTATCCATCAAAATTTGATTTTTATTAGAAAATTATTCTAGAACCGTAAACTCAAAACAGTCTATGAATTCAGAACGGCTTTCAGTCAGACTTTTTTGCGAAAATTAAAGATTATTAAAATTATTATCATCCTTATTACTTATATTACAGTAACAATGAGAGTCATACTCAGAAAAAGTAATTTTCATAATTTTTTCGTATGCAAATAATTTTTGTTTGTTTATTAACTTATGTAGATTTGGTAGAAAATTTTTCAAAGAATTTTGACGTTATTAAATATCCGCTAATTTTGTAACATAATTAAGATACCCAAAATATAACGATTATTTCAGTCCTTAATAAAAATAATAACGTTTAGTTAAAAATAACATTTCTGAACAACTTTAGCAAGCGATAAATAAAATGAATTACCACCAATTTTGTTGATATTTTTGATGGCACAATTAATCAATGTTTTGGTGAAAATATTTAGTCTCAGTCGACTCGTAAGTATTTGTCTGCTAACTGCGTGCTATATTTTAGGATATAATACATTTAGAGGGTGTCTTAGAAGGACCAATGTTATTACACATATGTATAGTTCTTCCAAGAGATAACAACCCAAAAAGGATTAAAACCAATGTCTATTACCGGCAAGTATCTGAGCACAGGGGCAGGTATATTTATACAAACGAGCGATTAGAAATATTAGAACATGTCGATACCCAACCAGGACTGTATTGAAACAAAAGTAGACAATGCATATATATTATATATTTATATGATTATATAAAATTATTTAAGGCAAAAATATACCAAATATTTATATACAAATTAAATGAATATACATAAGTCTTCGCAGTTGTCAGAATCGTTATAGTCGTGCGATGATTTTTCACGCTAAACTACACTAAAAGTAGATAAAGTATTACACATTTGCATTTCGACCTTCCAAAATGGACGCATACGAGTTGCGCCAAAGCACCTGAATTAATCTTAGAAATAAAATTTTAGGGATTATCCGACCCCCAATGAACAAATGTCATTAACTAGGTCCTTAAATATTTTGCATACGAGTTGCGCCACATTATACGGGTTACGCCAAAGATACACCTCGAGGGTTCAAGGTGAAAATAAAGTAGATATAACATACTTTTAAAGTTTAATACAATTTATTTATGTTATTCTTACACTTTGAAACTCTAAAATAATTTCCAGTAATTATAATTAAAACAAACTGAAATATATTAATTGATGTTGCAGACACTTGAAGACTTTGTGAAACATAATAAAATTTGTGAAATATAGCCAAGTATGTTATCCCTACAAAGTACATCAATAATGAAATATATATATGTATATTACACCTACATCAATATTATATTATACAGAGCTGGGCAAAAATTTATGTGAAACGCATTTGATATAATCTATTTTACTAATTGTCTTATGCACATATACTTCATCGATTTTGCTTTATATATGCTTGCTTGTTTTTTATGTCAGTTCTAATTTTCTTCGCAAACTTATTTGCTGTATTAATTTTAACGTGTAAATTTACAAAGCATTTCTACAAAATTTATAATGTTCGGATGTGAATTATAAAAGAAATTGCCAGTTTGGAATGATATGACTCACATAGTATTCACTTCCATGATAACTAACTAACTTGACGAAAAATCAATATCGTCTATAAATATGCAGAAATATTTAAGCAAAATATTTAAAGATCTCTAATGACATTTTAAAGTACTAGTTAAAGGCTTACTTTTACCTGGAACATTTACCACCCTCGAGGTGTATCTTTGGCGCAACCCGTATACGGATTTAATAGGGATTACTAATCCCTAGAAACTGTGGCGCAAGTCGTACGCACCGTCCAAAATATACCTGCCTTTGTGCTCAGCTACTTGCCGGTAATAGACTTTATAGTTTTAGTCCTCTAGTCGGGTCGTTATATCTTAACAAGAACTATACAGTCGCTGGCCAAAATATTAGGAATTACACAAGATTTAATAGTTTCTTAAGTTTTTTCACGATTGCTCCACGTTTCTTCAATTTCTGACTCTTTTTAATTCATTCTATTAATATTTGATTTTAGATAAACTATTCTTTTAATACATTCCATACATTTTCAATGGACTTATCTCCCAACAAATTTCCCAGCCAAAGCAGCTTGGTGCACCAAGGCAAAAACAAGCCTTGGTGCACCATCGTGCAATAATATATGTAAGGACCTCCTGCTGTAGTTAGTCCATTAATATATTGCAACAAAACCGCTTGATATTGTTTTTGGTTCATAGAGCCTTTCACAAAATACATAGATCCGTGACCTTCAGCTGTTATACGAGACCATATCATAACAGACAATTTTTAAAATACAATCTTAATTGCATTGGCTTTGTAGAACGTCTTCGTATAAATTGAACTCTTCCTGCTACTGTCAGCATGATTGTCTGCTTTGTTAAAAACCATTGAAAATTTACTTTATTACAGTAAACCAATGTAATTTAGTCCTGCCTTATTCCAAATTTGAGTGAATAGTCCCTATACTGTTTGGTCTAATTATAGTACGTCTCTGTATCTTGGTGTCATTTTTGTTTTTTTAATGGATGCCTCCATTTTAACCCTGCTTTATAGAGACGGTGACATACTGTTCTTCTTGATATTTGTACTCCCTGTTCTAATTTTGTTTTTATTGCTTTGCTTTATGGCTACGATTAGCCGTTGCCATTTTACTGATTTTTCATTCATCCCTAGGCGTAGTCACTTTTTTCCACCATCGAATGATCTTGCACTTGCCTCTTTAATCAAATTTGCAGCAGGATGTTCAGTTTGTTGTGAAAGCCAATCTATTCGCGAATACAGGGCTCCTAATAATGCAGAAATTCTTGCATTCTTCTACTGTAATATTTTTTACAGCCCATTTCGAGAAATTAATAACACGAAACAAACAAATTACACACTTAAAGACGTTATTCTACTGATAATAACTATTAATAACTACTTGCAGCATAAGCACAAGAGTGATTGGGATACAAAGCAGAATGTGGGCAAACAACGTTGCTTTTAATAAGGTTCTCAATATAATGTATTTATAAATACGTATAATTCTACATTGTCATCTATATAGCCATTTTCCCTAATGATTTCATAATGTTTTTAAGTTTTGTTCTTAGAATTTTATATATAAAATTTTTTCTCTTGTTTCAAATATTTTGGCCAAGGACTTTATTTAGGAAATCTAGAGCCAATTATGGAAAAAAGAAGCTATAGAGCTTCTTTTTTCCATAATTGGCTCTAGATTTCCTAAATAAAGTCCTTGGCCAAAATATTTGAAATGTAAGAATTCGATGTAAGAATTAAATATTTTAAAAATATTCAGGGGCGGATGTAGTTTCGACACTAAGCAGGTAGTTCACACAAACCCTATCGGTAAGTTCGACACTGAGATTTAGGGTGATGTCCCTACACGTATTTTCAATATAAATTAATCCCCATACCGGATTTGTAAAATTAAGCATGATATATTGTAATAAAAAAGAATCAGTTTCGAAAGTGAATAAAATAAAATAAAACACAAAATTAGAAAAACAAAATAGAATTTAAAACATGCATTTTAAAACTTAAATATAACGTACACAATTTTTCCAAATAATTAATTTTAACAGAAAGGAAAGTAATTAAATAATAATAAGTAATTAAGTAATAAAATAAAACACAAAATTTGTGAAAAAAATAAAGCAATTCAAATCTGAATCATTTAAAACATGATATTGTACTTAAAAAATAGGCACAAACAGGTTTTACAAAATATTAATTCTAGGAACTAGTGGGCCACATTTCGCAAAATTTAATCTACGTATTTGACCTTGCTTCAATCGCAATACTAAAATTTCTAGATACTTTAATTTATCTTTAACATTTCTATATTTTATGGTTGCAGGAATATGCAAACTTTTATATTTTTATATATGAATCTATTTGAAACTCTTTAAGCACTTCGAAGAAAACGTATATGGAAGGATGTGCGGAATAAAAAGATTTGAACCTTGAGTGACACAATTCATATGCATTTTAGTCATACGAGTGATTAACGGATATTATTCTGCCCACAGGAAAGTAACAACTTTCAGGTTTGAATGGCATTATGTCCAAAGCAAAACAATCTTAAACTTGCTCAGGCCTTAAAAAAGTTAATCCGACCATGCTTTAGCCATATTCCCAGTTCAGAATCCTTGTTGATGTATGCCACCACTAATTTTCATATTAGGCCAAACGCTATTTATTCCATTATTCCAAACACCTACACGGTTCCATTAAAATATTAAATTTCTCAAAGATCTTGGATTTTAGCAGTGCTTTAGTGCTTTTGTCTGACAATAGACAATATAATAATGGAATATGATGCACATTTTTAGCTCATGAATGGTAAACAATTGCAAAAATTGTTTGGTACAATATGAAAATGTACCGTCCATATTGTATAAACTATTAATATTGGTTTCGCATGAGAATGCAATTACATATATTGTCTTCTGAACTATTTACAAATATAAAATGTTCACCGATTACGAGAGAATATGTACCCACTATCTTATGCACCTCCTGCGTATTTGTAGGTAACGGACCTGGTAGTAGCTTTTTACGACAATTGTAAATATTCTCCTGATCGGTTGCTGCAACGTCTTCTGGAAAAGTCGTTGAAAACACCCTTCCAATAATTTTAGAAGGTTTTTCCGATATATCATCTTTTGCCTTTCACTTGCATAAATTGGTAACCGTTTTTATAATTATTTTCTTTCGATTTGCCTCCTGGTTATGTACTAAATCACTTCGTCGTGATACACTTAATTCAGAACCAACTGTAAACACTTTGGCTCTATATTTTAAGTCCCGTTGAATGTATCTCTAAAACACTTCACCACTCTTCAAATCTTCAATTTTCTAAAATTAATGAATCTTTTCCGCGCTTGCTTCTTGTTATGGAAACTTCCATGTTAGAAACAAAGTAAACTTGTAAATAGGTACCAATTCTGTCAACGACTGATATGTATGTGATAGTAAAAAAAAATATTTGAAATGAATCCCCACCCCAATTAATAAAATTAACATGAAAAGCTATAAACTGGGAAAAATCAAGATAAGGAGCATTAAATATTTCTATGAATCATTTGCTCTGAGAGAGAAGTACCAGATAGGAAATTAACCATCTTACTAGGTTGTTTTGAAAAAATGTTTTTTTCTAAATTCAAAATAATTTTGTTACACAAAAAACTTGAACTTAGATTAAACTACATAATTACCATTTGCATTAGACCCTTTTGCCATCTTTCTGCCATCAGTTGTATTCCGCAACAATACTAGCCAACTTCTTTGGAATTAGAAAATTCTTAACATGTTATTTGTACTTCCTGAAGTTCATTGAAGTGTCTGTCCCTTAGAAAGTGTTCCATCGAACGAAACATACGGTAATCCGAAGGATCAATATCAGGACTATACGCGAAAGAATATTTCCATCCAAGCTCCAAAATTGTTTGTGGTTTTGTATTATCATGATGGAAGATTACCTGGTTTCTGCAGGGATCACACCAAATTTATTCCACCAAACGCAGAGCTTTACTTTTTCTTCCAGAATGATCCTTTTTCGTTACTGGAATCGGCGCTTGCCGACGATTAACTTATGGTCTGTGGCAGTAGTATGTGGCAGTATTTCCATCCAAGCTCCAAAATTTTTTGTGGTTTTGTATTATCATGATGGAAGATTACCTGGTTTCTGCAGGGATCACACCAAATTTATTCCACCAAACGCAGAGCATTACTTTTTCTTCCATAACGATACTTTTTGGTTACTGGAATCGGCGCTTGCCGACGATTAACTTATGGTCTGCGGCAGTAGGGGTTCTTAAAAAAAAATCCATTTTTCGTCGCAAGTAATTATTCCCCTCAAAAAACGATCGTCGCGATGATATTGGAGTAATTCGGTGCAAATGTCTACCCACCATTGGCGTTGGCCTTCGTTTAAATCATGATAAATATTGGTAGAACGTTTAATAGTCTTACCTCACCTTTTTAAGTGGCACTAAATGATTGAATTGAATATCCTCAACCGGGTAGACAATCGACGTGTCATTAGCAACTGGGTTTTTTCATTAACAAGTTGCAAAAGAACATCTTCATTCAACTTTAAAGGACGACCAGAGCCACGTTTCCTTTGGAAAGTAGAATCTCCATTTCTAAATTTTCTAAATTCACGCTGAACTTTTCTTACATTGACAGATCCTTCACCTTCTTCGCAGATACTTCGTGTCGCTTTACTGCGTTACTTCCCTTTCTAAACTCGAATAACAATAGCAATCTCCAGAACTCTTCGTTTTTGATTATCCATTGTAGGATGACAGGAGAATATGGATTAACAGCGTCGTAGTATGTTGTTTAGAACAGCTACGTTTTCAATATACAAAATAAGAAACATATTTACATGCTTTTCAAATAAAGTTACTGAATTTAAAGAAAAAACATTTTTTTCCGAACAACACAGAACTAACAATACCCTTCTCTTAGTCAAGTAATAGAAGGTATATTGTTGTTAGTAGACCAATGTAAAGAATTCATCTATGGAGATCTAGCGATTTCCGCAAAATATGTAAATAAATAAATGTAAAAATAAATTAACAAGTTTTACTGTTAAAATTCTCATACCTGATGTTTTTTGTTGTATTTGCCTTGAATTTAAATGAACTTGAACATTTATTAACATTTCATTCATTTTTTAATTGAATTATTATAAGCACGTTCTAAGTAAAAATATGTTGTGATAATTGTAATTAATATAGTAACCACATTTTACATAAACATGTGATATTAAAGTATAAACAAATTCAGAAATTATGTAAAATGTAACATATATTATCTTCATTAGATTTTCTTTCAAAATTAAATATAAATTTCATAATTTAATCACTTTCCACTTTATTAAATAAAATTATTTCGTACGAAATAAAAGTATATATCCACCATTCACTATTCCTTGCTTTTCGTTACAAAAAAAAAAATTAAACTGCATTTAAAATTGCCAAATTATTCTTTTACGTTTTCAAATGTTTAAATGGACTGAAGTAGAACCAATCAATTAATTCACTGCAAAAGTTTTCGTGCGTTTGCAAAAAGTTTTTTCGGCGAGTATAATTGGTGAAATTACAAGCTGTAATAAATTATAAACTTCCGTGAAACAACAATATTTTAGCACAAATTTTTACAGTACTTGTTGAATTAATGGAATAGAAAAACTGACTAATTTCAATCGTTTTAAAGAGAATTACGCAACTATATTACTGTTTGCAATTGTAATAGTAAAAACAAGTGCAACTATGATTTAATTTTACGCAAAGTTTACCAGTATAGTTAGTAATTATACAAGGGTAGTCTGAAATGTTCTCGACCTCACCCATGGGTGGCAGCAATACTCGCTTGATTCTTTCGCCTCATGTTGGAACAACTGTTAGTAGACGCCATGTGAAATTACAAATTCCAGCCAGCAGCTGTAGGCAGTCGTTTGAATCAGTTGGGCGTGTGTTATTATTAGGGACCGGACACAAGAGGCCGATGACTCATCGCCCACGGGCATACTATTGAAAATTTTTATTTTTAAAGTGTTATTAATTTTATTTATATAATTGGAAAACAAATGGGTGGTGATCTATAAAATACGAAATACATTTTTATTTGTTTATTTTGTGGTTCAAGTTAAGTAAAGAAGTATGTATTAATATTAACTAGCAATACTTTCTCAAGGTTCTCTTCTGAAAAATTTGTTCTCTATGAATGAAAGATATCCTTGTAAATAGAAAACGTCCTTTCTGCATCGCAACTGGCATTGTCCCCATAAACAATTGCCGCAATGTTATTAAATCTGGATTTATATTAAAAACTGCGTCTAACACAATATTTTTCAAATTATTAACAACCACATATAATGTGGTTAATCCATCATTTAATTTGAGATTTTGATTTTAAAAATAAATGATTAGTTTTGGCAAATTTGCAAAGTATTTCTGAAGAAAGTACAACTGATTTTTTAAATGTGGAATTTGTGTTAGTTCCTTGCACTCAGAAATACTTCGAGCATCGTCATTTAAACATGTAACGAAGTTTTGTAAACTATCGAAATTCTTTGCATAAAAACTAATAGCTTCCAACCATGATCCCCATCTAGTTATTATTGGAGAGGGAGGCAGTGTCAAAGATGGAAGTTTTTTCCTGTAAAGAGCTGCTCTCAATGATGCTTTTCTGAAAACTTTGTTAAAAGCGGATACAAGTGTATCAACTTCCGGAAAGGTGTCTCTGATATAGTCACAGATTATGTGGAGAGCATGTGCTACACAAGTAATATGCAGCATATTAGGATATGTTTCCTTTAATAGTCTGCCTGTTTTTAACATATGACTGACAAATAAATGTATCTTTTCTTTGTACTTGTCATCCGAATGAAACATTTGGCGCATATTCTCGTAAATAGTTTTCGTTACTGTTTCCGCATCAACTGTATTTTGTTACTATTACATATGCGTTATTTGGAATAGTTGGATGTAGTACACCAGCTACAACATTTACCACACAGCGTCCTAATATATCGACAGTTTCGTCGCACTTATCCATAGGTATTATTTGAAAGATGGCTTCTAATGCGTTCTACTGCTTTCGTGTAGCACTTACGAAAATAATATTTGCGTAAGGTCGATTCATCAGGAACATTTCGACCAGTATAATTTTGGAGAAATGTTTTGAAGGTGGGATTGTTAAGTTTAATGGAATACTTGCCGCCATTAAAGTTCTTTGTTAAAATTGTCAGATTACAACTGGGTCTAATTTCTGTGTATGTGTTTACGATGCCAAGTGACGTTTTACGTGCGATTTCTTACAATTTCATAATGATATTTTACAGACTTCGCAATAAATTTCGGAATCACTAGTAATGGACATACAACCAGTTTGACCCTTAATCTAACTTGCCATTGTTTCACGATGCCATTCTCGACGTTGTTCCATATCATATCTGAAAAAGTAACTTAAACAATGTTCTAGATCTATCCGAAATTGGTGGAGACTGTGTCTTGAAATCTGAAACAGAAATAAGAAAAACACCCTAACCGCAATATATATCAATAAATACTATATACGTATTTCGGCAACTAAGTTGCCATCTTCAGTAGAATAACCTTAAAACTGAAAAAATGGTAAACGTAGCGTTTTTGGCTAAGGTAAACCTTAGAAGATATGCTGTTCACCAAATCGCCAGTGTGATAACAGTGTTATCCCATCGTAATTTCGGCCTGATGCGTCCGGTCTCTAGTTATTACTGGAAATGGACAATATCCAATGTAGTGCGGTGATAAAATTCTTTGTAAGACAAGATTTAACGCCGACTGAAATCAGTCGAAGATTGTAAATGTGCAGAGGGACTATTCTTCTTCAATTTACATTTTCCAATTTGCATGAAGTAATAGGCGATTTAAAAGTGATCGTGCACGCATCCGAAATTATGCACATGAAGGATGTCCGAAAAGTACAACCATACCGAAATCATCGACAAATGAAGGATATGATTTTGAAAGATCGCCGTACAAAGACGTGAGACATTGCTAATAGTGTAGGGATATAAAAGGAATGCGCCCGTTATATTTTGTACGACATATTGCACGTGAATTAGATTTGTGCAAGATGGGCGCCGCCAGTGCTCACTGCAAATCAAAAAGGCATACGCACGGCACTTTCTGAACAATACTTGGCGATACGCGACAAACGATGACATGTTTTATCGTACGTCACGTATCGACAAGTATTACACATTACATATCAAAATCGAAGTAACAGTTTATGCAGTGGACAGATGCTCGTTTTTTGTACTCCGAAGAAGGCGAAGACGGTGCCATTGTCGGGAAAGATTACACGTCGGTGTTTTGGGAAGCAAACAGAATACTCCTGATCAAATATCTTGATAAAAGAAAAACAATACTGGGGAATACTATTCTAACCTTCTAACAAAACTGGATGCAAAAATCATCAATCACACCGGGGTTTCAGAAGAAAAAATATCATCGTCCATCAGGGCAATACACTTGCCCACAAAAGTATCTTGGCGATTGGAAAATCGAGGGCAGTATGAAGCGCTGGAACATCCACCTTATTCCCCATATTTGGCTCCGTCGCCCTTCCATCTGATTCCAAATCTCAAAATCTTCCTCGCAGGTCAGTGTTTCTCGTCCAACCAAGAAGCGATTATAGCCCCAATCGCTATATATATACTTTGCAGCACTTCCTGTGGAACACTACAGACGGATTAAGTATATTAATATTAAAGGAGACTATGTTGATGAATAAAAAATAATTTTTGAAAACATATTGTCATTTTCACTCCCAGGGCGAGAACATTTCAGACTAGGATATGGCGCTTTCGCATCAATGTATATAAAAAAGACAGGGTCTAAAACCGCTAAATATAAATTTAACATGAATCTCACAATTTTTATCATTTAGAATAGTGACTTAGATAAAAGAGTGTTATTACTATACTTTTTTTCCGGTTTTATTCTTAATCTTCCGTAAATTTATTTAAATTTTGGTTTATCTCGACATGCAAGGTTTTGATTCTGTTTTTCTTTTCTTTGTGTGTGTCTAATAATAATAAATTATTTTTATCTTCCATTGGTAATAATTATTCAATATACACGTAATTTAAATACTGTTTCACAAGCTACATTAACTTTTTCGATGAATTAAAATGGAAATTTCAGCTGAATCTCATTAATTTCTTCAATATGCAAACGATAAAGCGTTTACTGTTGAGTAAGCAATTAGATCTATTCCATTTACTGCGTCAGATGAACTCAAACGTCTAAAGCGATTCAAAACATCAAATTTACCTGACACACTAATATTAAAAGCAGTTAATTTTGTAATAAATTCAGAAGAAATTGTACACTATCAGTCATGGAAGTTTAACTAACTAGGGATGTAGAGAAAAACAAATAGCAATCAAAGAAATGAAGATCAAATTTAATATTTCAGTAATTCTGTGAATCTAATAATAATAAAATATAATCTTATTGAATCTTTTGAGTACCTAAGAAATCACTCTTACTTATGAAATAAGTAATTGTTTCATCTCTCACTTGTCTAGGCCATAAAATCTCTAAAGCAGGAAACAACTTAGTACAGAATGTAATTTTATAATGTGCCACATTTTTATCACATGAGTTGAGTTCTCTTAAGTTTTTAATAATTATAATTTAATTTTTAAAACTAATATCAATACAGTGCGGAAAACCAATTGGTATAGGAAAAAGAGGGGTTATTGTTGTATTATATGAGGAAGGCTATACAAGTTAGTAAATCTACGGTTAACAATACTATTTGTCAGTATTATCAAGGAACCGGGAATGTGCATCTCGAACTACTATGCAAGCAGATGCTCGCTAAATACTAAGCAAATAGCTAAAGGAATCGTAGGAGAACAGCATCGAAAATAGCGGCAGAATTCAATCGCGAAGTACAAAACGAATTCTGCGCACAAACCATTTTTTCGTCGGGGCAATTAACAGAAAAAATTGAAGTGGGTACGGTAGCATCGCGACTGGACAATAGAACAGTGGAAAATGTCCTCTGGATTGACGAATCGAAGTTCTAGATATTCGGTCGAAGTTGCTGATTTTTCGTCAATACATCCCTAACCGAAAAATGGTGCTCGCATCTTAGTATGATATATTTTTCTTATGCCAGAGAATGGGAAATTTGCAAAAAATTGATTGAATAATGCCCACGAAAAATTATCAAGCGATTTTTAAAAAATCTGCTGTTCTATCTGGTTTGCATTTAGTTAGGAAAGTTCAAATTTATGCATGATAACGATCCAAAGAATAATGTCAATATATAGGTTCCCAGTTATTTTTGAAAAGGTATATGGACCACCCAGTATAATATATCAAATATAAATAAAAAAATAAATTCAACAACTTTCACAACAAATTTAAATTCACAATTGAAGATGAAATTAATAACAGTATTAATTTTCTTGATATTTCTTTAACCTATGATAGACAGGGTACTATTTATACAAATTGGTACAACAAACCCACAGCTGCTTTTCGATATATGAATTACCACTCAAATGCACCTACAGTATTCAATAAAATGATTATAAATAATCTGACTGATAGAGCAGTAAAACTCATACTAAAACACATAATCAGAAAAGATAACATCAATAAAATTAAAACGATTTTAACAGACAATAACTATCCATCACAACTTATAGAACAAACAATTTAAACAGGAATCACCAAATATACAACAGTGCAGACACCAATAACAATTTAAACAATGAAACAACATATATCACGATTCCATATCTTCCACAGAAATAAATTAAATACACTTTAAAAAAATTTGATATAGCTACAACATATAAACTTAACAAAACTAATAAACATTTATTTTCAAAACTAAAACCTAAAATGGAAATACCCCAAAACAGACAAAACTGCTGTATTTACACACAAACTGCAACACGATCACCATTTCGATTTTGAAGACACACAGATAATTGATAAAGATCAACGTACAATGAAAAGGGAAATTTAAGAAGTGATTAATATTAAACAAGAAAAACATTCAATTAATAACAGAATTGTCATAAAAAATCTAAACAGTATATACTACTATATACCATAACTTAATAATATAAAGTAACGATCTGCAATTGACTATCATGATCATGAATATAATTAATTGTTATATAAATATCTATCATATGTTATTTAAATATCTGCACACTGGCTTATCTTGCTGGCAGTCCCGAGTTTAGATCCGGGACTAAGTTGTCCGAATAGATTTTCGTGGTTTTCCTTCCCGTTCTAGCCGAATGCCGACAGCTTAACATCTTAAGTGACTCCACGGCCGCAGACATAGTAATAACTCATGGCTTGTCAATGTCCCCTGTAATTGTCGTCAAGCTGTTGGGGAATGCTAAGGCATGCATTATTATTATTAAATTGAATGTACTTTTGAGTAATGTCATTTATATCCATAACAACTTGACATATATAAGTATGACATTAATATACTGTCATTTATGATTTAAAATTCTTTAAAAAGGCAGTAATTTCCGAAATAAATAAGATTATTTTAAATATGTACACATTAAAGTACAGACCTTAAATCGCCGACTATCAAAATCTACTATAATATTCAAAGGTCAGGAAATAGTTATCTATATATATATATATATATATATATATATATATATATATATATATATATATATATATATATATAGAGTCAGTAATGGAACTACACATAAATACGGTTGTACTTTTGCATACTCTACAACGTCTCCTCCAATTTTCACGATTTCTTTCAATTAGGTGACCCACATTATCTAAACGTGCACTGGATGATAGAGACGCACTGGAACCACGTCCTCGAACATATTGTGTTTTACATTTGTAAGCACTAATGAGGCTTCGTACAAGTTCAGACGTGAAATCCAGCTGCGAAATGGGTTTCTCTGTGTATACAAGTCTGTGCGGTTTCCAAGCATTCACCACAATAGAATCTAACATATGTATTTATAAATAACGGCCACCACTATTTTTTCCACGAATATTTATTCGGTAATTTGCAACTGCGTTATCGTGTAGATCAAAACCTCCCATATATTTGTTATATTTGGCAATCATATTTGGTTGTGGTATAGAGACGTCTTTTTTTCTCTACGATTGTACCGTTTCACAAACACATTAGGCAGTGCAGACTCACAATTGGTTGCTACTGTAACCACAGAATTGTCATTCCAACGGACCACGCTTATTTCATTTACGTGATCGTAACGAGAATCTATTGTACCACGCGGTTTTTTTCCTATAGACTTACAAGTCTCTAAAGGGCATTTCAGCATTCTGTTCTCACGTACAGTTCCAGTAGCAAAGTATCCTTGACGTTTCAGATGAACTAATAGCTTGTAACTCATAAAAAGTTATCAAAGTATACCTTATCAGTCGACTTATTTTCTAATACGTTCAAAAGATTGATGACCACTGTTTCACCTAAACCAAATTCTCTTTTGGCATTTTCACCAGTTTTTCCAGCATAAGGTAGAAATTGATATAAATACCCATCGCTAGATACCAGACACCACATTTTGAGCCCGAAGCGTACCGGCTTCCCTTTCAAAAACATTTTCGCTGAATGGCGGCCGAAGTAGGGTACCATTTGCTCATCAATTGATAAGTGATGTCTAAAAACACCATACTTCAAGAAATTGCTGTTCAAGAGATCAACCAGCGGTCTTACTTTCGCAAATTTGTCTGCCTTGTCTAATTGATTGTTATCTGCAAGATGAATGTTCTGCTTTATGTCGAGAAATCTGTTTCGAGACATCGCATTTTTCACAAATTGAACACCTTTATCTTCATCAGATGACCAGTAAAGTTTTACCTGTGGAAGAGTGTGATACCCACTCAAAATCAATATTCCCAAAATAATTTCTAGATCATTTTGATCTAAGGCGAATTGGGTACGGTTATTATCTCTGGCATATTTTATGGAGTTTGAAATAAGTTGGTCAACATTTTTATCAAACATTTGCATAAAGAAATCAAGCACAGACTTTCCATGTAGCGCCTCAACAGTATTCTGTACATTCCCTTCCTCATTTGACATAGCATCTTCCTCGTAGTCAACGGGCGTTTTACATCAAATAATGTCTTCAATTCTTGCCGTTTTGCTTGGTGTAGATAAAGCTGCCTCATGATGTATACCATCCTCTATCTCAATTTCGTTATTCGGACACACTATCTCAAAAGTTCCCGCTATATCTACATGCAAATGTTCTACTCCACCTATAACATTATCAATGTCCTCCTCGTTCGTTATATCATCGACATCGGGTGGTATATAACAAACATCAATTTCCTCATTCATATCAAGATCTTCAACAATTGCCTCAACTTCTTTCAAAGTCAACGGTCTGGTAGGATCATCGCGATATTTCACGTGACTCTAAAATAATTTTATTATCACATCAACGTTCAGAAATTGTTGTACTTACCATTGTATAATATTTCTGTAATCCTCAAGATAACACTATTATGAACTCTAACTTCTTCAACTTCTCTATCCTACAGCGTAAATGAACTGAATAAATCCAATAAACTTCCCCCAGACGTGAAAAAGCATGTTCAGACAGGAATATTACTACAATTGACTACAATTACACCATTTGTCCCAATGTTGCGTTTTCGCAACGCTATGTTTCAAATCCGTTTAAGAAATATTTCCGGAAAAAAAGGAATTGATTTTTTTCCAAAATAATGTTACGTGAAGTATCTTTTATATGAAACCTCTTAATGATAAATGAAAAAGTAAGCTGTATGTTATTTAATTTAAGCTTAGATACACAAGTTTTTTTCTTGAAAATTCCATAGTTTTATTTTATTTTTATTCAAAATTGAAAATGCGATTACCCGTTCCCAAAATGTTTATTAGGTTGTTTAAATATTTATTAACGCAATGCTAGTGGCAGTACATCCTAAATTTTCCTACATTTTAGTACGAAAAAAAATTTTTTTTTGGTGTTGCGTTAACGCAACTATGGGAATAAATGGGTTAACTTGGTCCTCATTTTGCGCACCTAGAGTGAAATCGTAGTATCCAAACAATATTTATTTAAAGTATTCAATCCAACTGTTCAAATTTTGTTCTCTTAATAATATTTTCTTGTCTGAACATGCTTTTTCACGTCTGGTGGAAGTTTATTGGGTATCCGTTGTGTGATGCGAGTTTATTTAGTTCATTTACGCTGTGGGATAGAGAAGTTGACGAAGTTAGAGTTCATAATAGTGTTATCTTGAGGATTACAGAAATATTATACAATGTTAAGTACAACAATTTCTGAACGTTGATGTTGTGATAATAAAATTATTTTAGAGTCACGTGAAATATCGCGATGATCCTACCAGACCGTTGACTTTGAAAGAACTTGAGGCAATTGTTGAAGATCTTGATCTGAATGAGGAAATTGATGTTTGTTATATACCACCCGATGTCGATGATATAACGAACGAGGACATTGATAATGTTATAGGTGAAGTCGAAAATTTGTCTGTAGATATAGCGGGAACTTTTGAGATAGTGTGTCCGAATAACGAAATTGAGATAGAGGATGGTATACATCATGAGTAAAGACGGCAGACTATGTGCCCCACACTGTTAAATTTAATAATACACATAAGGTGTATTAGATAAAAATGTAGATTTTACAAAATTAGGGCAACTTTCTACCAATACTGAAGATCCATTGTACAGATACAAAGAGCACTTTAACTATGCAAATATAACATCTCTCAACGTCGAACAATCCTTCTCAGTATATAAACATATTATTATTAAATTTGACAGTGTGGGCACATAGTCTGCCGTCTTTAATCATGAGGCAGCTTTATCTACACCAAGCAAAACGGCAAGAATTGAAGACATTATTTGGTGTAAAACGCCCGTTGACTACGAGGAAGATGCTACGTGAAATGGGGAAGGGAATGTACAGAATATTGTTGAGGCGCTACATGGAAAGTCTGTGCTTGATTTCTTTATGCAAATGTTTGATAAAAATGTTGGCCAGCTTATTATTTCAAGCTCCATAAAATATGCGAGAGATAATAACCGTACTCAATTCGCCTTAGATCAAAATGATCTAGAAATTTTTTTGGAAATATTGATTTTGAGTGGGTATCACACTCTTCCACATGTAAAACTTTACTGGTCATCTGATGAAGATAAAGGTGTTCAATTTGTGAAAAATGCGATGTCTCGAAACAGATTTCTCGACATAAAGTAGAACATTCATCTTGCAGATAACAATTAATTCAAATTTGCAACCGCTGGTTGATTTCTTGAACAGCAATTTCTTGAAGTATGGTGTTTTTAGACATCACTTATCAATTGATGAGCAAATGGTACCCTACTTTGGCCGCCATTCAGCGAAAATGTTTTTGAAAGGGAAGCCGGTACGTTTCGGGTTCAAAATGTGGTGTCTGGCATGGATGGGTATTTATATCAATTTATACCTTATGCTGGAAAAACTGATGAAAATGCCAAAAGAGAATTTGGTTTAGGTGAAACAGTGGTCATCAATATTTTGAACGTATTAGAAAATATATCGACTCATAAGGTATACTTTGATCACTTTTTTACTAGCTACAAGCTATTAGTTCATCTGAAACGTCAAGGATACTTTGCTACTGGAACTGTACGTGAGAACAGAATGCTGAAATGCCCTTTAGAGACTTGTAAGTCTATAGGAAAAAAACCTCGTGGTACAATAGATTCTCGTTACGATCACGTAAATGAAATAAGCGTGGTCCGTTGGAATGACAATTCTGTGGTTACAGTAGCAACCAATTGTGAGTCCGCACTGCCTTATGTGTTTGTGAAGCGGTACAATCGTATAGAAAAAAAAGACATCTCTATACCACAACCAAATATGATTGCTAAATATAACAAATATATGGGAGGCGTTGATCTACACGATAACGCAGTTGCAAATTACCGAATAAATATTCGTGTAAAAAAATGATGGTAGCCGTTATTTATAATTGTACTGTGGTGAATGCTTGGTAACTGCACAGACTTGTATATACAGAGAAACCCATTTCGCAGCTGGATTTCAGGTCTGAACTTGTACGAAGCCTCATTAGTGCTAACAAATGTAAAACACAATCTGTTCGAGGACATGGTTCCAGTACGTCTCTATCATCCAGTGCACGTTTAGATAATGTGAGTCACCTAATTGAAAGAAATCGTAAAATTGGAGGAGACGTAGAGTATGCAAAAGTACAACCGTATTTATGTGTAATAAATGTGGAGTTCCATTACATTCACATTGCTTCAAAGACTACCATAATTAATAATTGTAATATTTTTTTGTGCATATAGTTCCATTTTTGCTTTAACGCAACGCAAAAAAAAAGATAAGAATCAATGGTTTGTCTAGGATGTTAATAAATACCTAAATAAAAGTTTATTCCTTAAAGAATTTGCGTTTTCCTTGATTTGTCTAATAGTGGTCCTAAATGGGTTAAACAGGAAATAAAAATCTTTGATAAATTTTTAGTTTTAATTTGGGAAATAAAAATAGTCTTAAATCAAATACGTTTTCCTTATTATTAGCAATAAATAAAAATATTATCAACATTATAAAATAAATTTTATAATTGATGGTTAACAATTAAGTACAAATTGTTTATTTAGAATATGTAATTATAACAAACAAAATCAAAACACGAAAACATATTTATAATTAACATTCTCTGACGACGAACTTTAGAGTTGCTGGCGCGTATATATTACTTCGATCATGCAGTCAATTCTAACAATCACGTCAATAAGAACGCTATTATAATTGAGTCCGTTAATAAATCTCATTCATGAATGTCCTTAAAAGATTTTTGTGATCTTCACAAGCACATAGAAATAATAGGAAAAAAGCAGTGGCAGGATGCATAAATTTAAATGGAAATCATCTCGAATGATATATGTATTTCGATGTTTAAAAACTTAGGGAATTTCGCGATGTAGGCTACTTATAAGATGTTTACGTCATCAAACTGTGGTGTTCCGTTCCGGCAGCACGCCGCTTTGCTAGATTAGTGTTGACTTGAATTTTGTTTGCAAATGTGCAATACCAGTAGTACTAATTAGTGTGCTATCATTTGTTTTTATTATATTGTACATTCCAGTGCTTTTCTGATCGCATATATATTTTGTTGGATTGGATTAAGCCGCTATTTAAAAATGTAAGTTTTCTGTAATATGTAGGCATTAATTAATACTTTCTTTAACATTTACCTTTCACAATGATAAGGATTTATAGTATATGTACACACCAACAATAATGTATTAATTGTAGCTTTTCACAAAAGGTTTACATTGCAATGGTTACATAATTAAAATTTACATTTTTTTTGGTTGATAGTAAGACCAATAATCCATTTTAACCAATAAATTAACATTTTGCCATCTCTGTTGCTATTAATAAGGATACATTAAAATGTAGACCATAATTAAATTAATCTATTTGCATTTAATGCAAGTATGCTAAGAATATTATCTTAAGATTTATTTCAATAAATAAAAAAGCGGAATTATAAAAATATCCCAGAGCAAAGGTCAGTCAGGATAGTAACAGTGTCCTTTTTCTGCAATAATAATACACTCACAGCACAAACTATATAACTATTAACTAGAATAATGTAAAAAAAAGTATATGAAAAGAATAAATATTATTTTCATCTAAAAAAGATAACATTTTAAAAGTATGTTAATATAAAACTTGTTTTCATTTTATTTATTCAAACAAATTATTTAATCAAAGATTTACTTTTCGTTAACATATAAATTAAAAAGAGATAGATAGAATTTATACAAAATAATATTATATAATTTAAGAAAAAATTAACAAGGCAGCAAATAAGTATTTTAAAAATAATTTTAAAGACAGTGCAAAGTAAATAGAAAAGGCATTCACAATTACAATGATTATAAATTTCAGCAATAAATATAGGCAATTAATTTGTTAATAAATCATTTCAAATGCAATTGAAATGATAATCTCAATGTCTTGCTTTTAATTAATCACCGAAATTACTCTTGAAACATTGTTATGAAATCAAGTTCGAATGTCAGAAATTTTAAACTTTCAAAACTGAAAAAAATAGTCATTATAACAGTTATTGCGCATTAATGTACGGAAAGATTTACTCAAATAGCCCAATTTTAACTACTGTTTTCTAAGAAAACACGTTCAACTTCTAAGCAGAATAAATAACAGTTACACAAATATTCAATGGATTTTAAGTGTTATCTTCTAGAGAAAGTTTAAATTTGTTGATAAATGAAAAAGGACAGATATTGATTGTCATAATTTCTCCCATTGGACTTTTATGAGTAATATTGAATAATTTTTACATCTTAAAAGATGATATATCGATGTAATTTCCTAGTATTCGTTATATCCCCGTACTCCAGTATCCAGTTTTATTTTCTGTTTCAATTCCAGCAGTGTTGAGTTATCGTGTAGGGTGACCATCAAGTATTAAAATAAATAAAAATAATATAAATTCAAAAAAATAAATAAATAAAAAAATTAAAATAATTTAATATGAAATAAAGTTAGCGACATAATTGAGTGTACTCCATGTAGTAAAAAGTAATTAGTAACGTGTAATATTTTCTTTCAAATCATTTCTGTGTGCATATATTTATTCCTGGAAGTATTAGTTACTAACTATAGTAGCCTATTCACTATAATATTTAGAAATAAGTAATTAACCTATTATTTACTTTCACAAAATTGAGTGTACATTTCGGGATAAAGAGATTGTGTGCAATTGCGTTAGAAATCTCTGACAAATTTACAGATTTCTGTTTTAAATTACGGAACTTAATTATTTAAGATAGTTCCACTCAATTTTATCAGCGGCTATACGTACATTAATTTCATGAAATGAGGATCGTTACATTATTCTGAAAGTAATTATTGTTAGATATTGTAAGAGATAAATATGGCTAAAGAGATGTTAAAAACTACGCCAAAGAAGCTAATATGTATATAGTTAGATGGCGATTAAACTCTAGAATTTTGTTAGTTATTCAAAATTACCTAAATAATTTAAAACAAAGTAAACGATTTCAGCTTTAAATTTATATATTTGTTAAGTTGCAGAATTAATACACAAAATAATCGGATTGATGTAATCTCTATGTAAAAACGTTTTGACATCGTAGGGATAATTTTTAGTTCTTAACTTCTTATTAGTCGGATTTTTATCTGTAAATGAATGTACCCTCTGAAAAAAAATGTGTATAATTTTGAAAGAATGGAATGTTTTTACGTAACCTATACCCATCATCTTTCAGTAAAGGCATGACTGACAAAACTATTATAAAAATAATTGAGCAATAAATGAATAATGTTCTCGCGCTCTAGCTATATATCTTTCATTATCATTTTAGATATTAGAGCAAAAATTGCTAATTATAAATTTTGATATCAACTCGTAATAAAAATTTGCAAGAGTGTGGCAATTCGTATTTCTTTATCGAAACTGCTATTATTATATTATTATTATTATTATTATTCCTAGTACGTATTTTTACTTTATTAATACATAAACAAAGCAAGTATGTATGTATTTTCATTATTTTGGTGACAAAATGTTTTTGTGTGTGGGAATGTGTAGCAAATATATGATAGAATGATTGTATCGGCCTCTATGAACTAGTTTCAGAACAAACAGCATTAGATATACGAGGGGGTATTGATATCTAGTTAGCCTAGGCCATTTTCCTTTAATAAAACAATCTTGTTATAATATCAAGAAATAATGACATTTTAAAAGTGTGACTGTAAAGTCTCACGTTAAGAAGTTGAAGTGCTGTGCAGTAAATATTAAAAGAAAGCATCTCGAATGCAAATGTGAAAATCAATAAATTTAAGTATTGGCGCTTGAATACTTGCATTTGAAGAAGTTAAGTGGTAAGAAAAGATACGCTTAACACACTTGACGATCAATGCCAACTATATGCAACTGTCAAAAATTATATTGCGTCATTCAAAAGAGGAAGACTTTCCGTTGAAGATGAGGAGCGACCACAAAGACCGATTTCGGTGTCCACCCCTGAAAATATTGACCCCGTTCATGACATTATATTATCAGACCGTCGAATTGGGGTTAAACATATAGCTTAGGTACTAAAGATTTCATATGAACGCGTCCATCATATAGTTCACGTCGATTTAGATATAAAAAAAAATTCTGCAAAATGGATTCTTAAATGCTTGAACGTCGAACACAAAGCAAGCGTGAACGCATCTCGGTCAATCTGTGCCCGTTTTGAAGAAGATCCAGATATTTTGAACCGTCTTGAGAGAGAAAATTAAGAAAGCAAGACGCGGCTTGTTAGTGAAAGGTATGTTGTTTTTGCAGGGCAGTGCCCCTGCACACAAATAACGCATTACTTCGGGATCTAGGGTTCGAATTACTGGAACACCCATCCTATTCCCCAGACTTAGCCCTGTCAACCTCTTATATGTCCCATCGATTGAAAAAGAGTTTAAAAGGACGTCAATCTTTGTGTAACGAAGAGGGCTGGTTTGCAGACCAAGGAGAATATTTTTTTAGAAGAATTAAAGGCGTTGCAGTATCGTTGTATTAGTGTATTAATTTAAGAGGAGACCATTGTTGAATATTCTAAGGCCCAACTTTAATTGTTTCATTAGTAGGCCAAGAATATATCAGTACCCCCTCGTATATCTCTTACAGAATCAATTGCAAATAATTTCAAACATTTATGTAATATAAAATTTATACTTATTTACAGTCTTTTCACAATTTTTCAAGACAAATAAAGTACACATGTTTTTCAAGACAAATAAAGTACACATGTTCCCGCAATATAAAAGTAAAATCTAACAAAGAAATAATCAAACCATGATACTACATTGCTTACGAATCTTATGGCACTTTACACAGATAATATCACCACTTTATCATCACACAATTTTCAGATATCGATAGATATTGACGCTTCCATTAAATGTAATTAAAATTACAAACTCTTCAAATTAGTTATTGAAAATTAATTTATTTCGAAACTTATATACCCCATTTACCCAAAGCTCAGTCGAACATTTTTCTAAGCTATAGGTACATGAGACTAATTACGTTAGCAATTATTTTCATATGTAGATTATTTGTATATATTTCGATATATTCAACTAATAATTTAATTGCTAATGTAATCGAATGTAATATAATCGAAGTGTCACTACATGTTATCACATGTAGAAAATTACTATTAAATTAGCAATCTTGTTTGTTTTGTAACTAAAAATGTTGTTTAGATCTTCTTTTATCATCTCAGTATTATATCGTATATGTTTAACATACATATATTATATTTTGTATATATTACTTATTAGCCTTACGATTCTTATTTGGTAGCAAGACACGCTGATACCACCGATTAACTTTTCGTAATGGTCTTGCCAATTTAACAATTCACCTAACTAAACACCTAGAATACTTTTCCATGATTTGCGATTCATCGAGACAACCATTGAAACACTCACGTTAACGTTAAAATTTACTTTAGCGTGTGTGGCGTGAAGAAAGAAAAGAAGGAATATAAAATGTTAATAACCGATTAATATACTGTCATTTATATTTTATATTCCTTGAAAAAGGCATCATTTGCCGAAACATGAAGGATTGTTTTAAATATATACATTTTGAAGTAAAACCAAACCTTAAAATCGCCAACAAATTGAATTTACCATAACATACAAAGGTCACGAAATAATTATATATATATATATATATATATATATATATATATATACATATATACATATATACATATATACAGTGTGTTTCACTTTTCATGGGGACACCTAAATAACTTTTTTATTTTGAAAGCAATCTATATAAAATTTTTATCAATTATGTAGGCCACGACAATGCACCTCTTCGTATGAATAGAGTTTTTGTAAAGTAAATATCTAGCCGACTATAATTAAAATAAAAAGTAGTGTTTCAAGTAATGTCATACTAGCGATTAAGATAGAGCAAAAAAGTATTAGGAAAAGTTTTTGCAAATCACTCACTACCAAATTTCGCTGAAAAATTTTCATTTTTAAATTCTTCTACATTTTTATGCTATTATGTAGATAATAGTTTGTTATTGCAATAATAAGAGTGCCATGAAGCAAGAAAATAATTTGTCAGTTCAAACGTGAATTCACTAAACAGTTTACTTCAGTTGTAACTATCGATAGACGTTTAATTATTTCTCAAAAAGTAGAAATTATTCGAATTGTTGGTGATAATGTACATTCCACCTGAGAGGCTGCTAGCCATATTTCGTAAACTTGTGTAAGGACTATTACGATACGCTGCTAATATTACTGCATCTAAATGGTGTTCTCGACTGATAAATTCTCGTTGACATTTCCAATAGTGTTGAAAATGTTATTCATGTATGCAACAGTTCGATGACGCATGGGTGGACGTTAAGGATGTCTCGCGTTAAACTCTCTGGGAACTTTTGAGCAATACTTAAATATCTATCGGCCATCGCTCAACAAAGTTCAATAGTTACAACTGAAGTAAACTGTTTAGTGAATTGACGCTTGAACTGACAAATTATTTTCTTGCTTCATGGCACTCTTATTATTGCAATAACAAACTATTATCTACAGATAGCATAAAAATGAAGAAGAATTTAAAAATGAAAATTTTTCAGAGAAATTTGGTATTAGGAGTTCTTGAGTGATTTGTAAAAACTTTTCCTCATACTTTTTTGCTCTATCTTAATCGCTAGCATGACTTTACTTGAAACAATACTTTTTATTTTAATTATATTTGGCTAGATATTGACTTTATAAAAATTCATACAAAAAGGTGAATTGACGTGGCCTACACAACTGATAAAAATTTAATATTAATTGCTTTGAAAATAAAAAAGTTATTTAGGTGTTCCCATGAAAAGTGAAACACACTGTATATATATATGTATATATGTATATATATATATATATATATATATATATATATATATATTAAAAATAATAGACTTTTTATTGGTTTAGCGACCTTTTATTGAATTTTGGTGTTTTATTCTACGACGTTTCGACTTTTATTATTATTCAGTCTTTTTCAAGTAACTAGAAACAAGAATTAATACAATGAAAACAGGAGAACTGTGTTTGCTTTTGTGAGACTGAATTAACAATTAAATTAACAACTAAAATTAAAATTAGATTAAAAAACTGAATTAACCAATTAAATTAACAATTAAAGTTAAAATTAAATTAAAATTAGATTAATGATAAGTAAGGAAAAATTAAGGTGATTACATTAATATTAAGACACGGCCAATAAAATAAATAAGAAAAATAAAATTCTTATGAACACTAAATATATATATATATATATATATATATATATATATATATATATATATATAGTACAGGTACTCTGCTCAAATGGAAAACAGCTATAGTGTGACATAACAGAACTGAAATGTAGTTTTTTTTTCTGTCTTTTTAGCCAAATGCGAACAACGTCACTGAAAGACAGATCGACAGACGTGGTTAGAAAGGGCATGTTGGCAGCTATTGCGGCTGTACAAAATGGACGAGTGGGATTGTTAAAAACCTAAGAATTGTATTAATCTTTATTTGGTTTCATAATTGGCATCGCATTTACTGAATATCTAACTCGTCGCCGCGCAATGCACACACCACTAGGACCGGTCCTGGGCGACAACCTGGCTAGGTTGCCGTTAACAGCACACACACGTTCGACGTGTGTGCTATGCCCCCGCTTCGGCGGAAAACGTTAAGATGGCATAAGTGTGACCATCGTCGACCGAGGTAGCCACTAAGAGTGTTCCCTTAGTTGTGATGAGCAACCCCGTACAGGGTGCGCTTCGCCTGTCTGCGCCTTGCCTCGTTGGGGCGGGGGTCAGACCGTCGAAGTACTGCACGGAATTGTAAAGAAGTTGTCGGGAAAGGGTTGGCGGCCCTACGCAACGGCTGGTTATCCGACCTCTCTAAATTCATGCGACCGATCACTAAACACACGCACGAACGCACCGACATACAAAACCCTACACTTACGCTCTCACACAAAACCACACACCCATAGAGAGACGCAAGCTGCCAGCAGCAACCAACACACAAGTTCATACCCAGAAGGAGACACAAATTGCTAGCAGCGAACAACACATATTTTCACACCTTGTTATCTATTTTTTGGAATACTAAGGCATGATTTATTATTATTACTAGAATGTATCTTTGAATAATTTAAACCATAGCAACTTAATTACTTGACATTTATATCCTGTCATTCATATTTTGTATTCTCTTGAAAAAGGCGTATACAGCCGAAACATGTAGAGTTTTTTAAATACATATATTTTGAAGTAATATACAGACCTTTAATCGCCTACTGATTAGGTTTACCATATCATACCAAGGTCACGAAGTTATAATATTTATATATATATATATAGATACATACATACATACATACATACATACATACATACATACATCTTGTTTCTATTTATTTCACTGTTTTAACTATTAGTTCTTCAATTATCTTATACTATTGTAAAATTTGTCTTTTCGGGTTCTTAAATAAACTAACAATAACTTTAGACACACACTATATTAATAATAAATTGAATAACAATATAAAACTAACTATTAACAATAAGCACATTTATGTATTTATATTTATGAATCTATATTTATGTTTACTGCGCGAGACTGTAGGATTCAATGTCCCATCCCTTCTTCGACGCGGCTTTTATATCGTGGTGAATACTCTTCTAGAGCGTTCTCGTAGGCCTCGAGAAAGCACCAGAGGTATGACGCCTGACGCGTTATTGGATGAGTCATCACACTATGCTTTCTGTGTAAAATATATGTTTGCTTATGACAATTATCTTGAAAATATTCCTTTTCTTAAATTTTCACTAGTTTATTCTTCTGAAGTTTCCAGTATCTTGTGCACAAATTACTTTCTTTGCTTTGAGATAGTTTTATTTGTATAAAACAACTTGGCATAGTGTACACTTGACACAGTTCAAATATTACCTAAGAAAACATACATAACAATTTTGAAAATCTTATATGTATTAACATAAGTCATCTTATCATATTAAAACTGACAAACTCCTGGAAATCGTAAGACACCTCCTCCTTCAGAAGAATCCTCGCCACACCTAAAAAATTGGATAATAATAATCATCTATTTGGGTTTACGTTTTGGTATAGCAACGGTAATGATATAATCTCTTCATCAATTAGGTTGAATCATAAATAATTCCAATTTATAATGATGCCTTTACCATCGTATCGACAAAATTAACAGTTTTGAATCCGTTACCAGTAAATAAGTAATAATCAATATTTCAGCTTTGAAGTGAACGCATTGAAAGTGCATATTCGATTCATAATGTAGGAATTTAAACGAGGGAAAACCCTACGGAAACATCTAGAAAAATATGCAGTATTTGAAGTGAAAAAGTTATAACTATCGGCAAGTGTGTAAGCAATTGATTCATCAAATTTTATTTTGGAGATACGTCATTGGAAGATGAACTCAGTTCATGAAAGTTTAATCGAAAAATGCAAAAACTCCACGCCCACAACAACACGAGTTCGGTTTCTTTTGGGTGCCCCCGTATAATTGTAAATGTTTAAAAATGATTAAATAACTACTTATAATTTTCTTATATTTAAACACCTAACAGATTTTCTGCACTTATTGAACCAATACTGCGCCGAGACCAATATAATATTTTTATCCTATTATCATAATGAATTCCATTATTTTTAAAAAGAGTAATGTTGGAATTAATCATCAATGTGCTAATATACAGGGTGGGGCACATAAAGTGTCACAGAGCAATAGCACTCAAACGATTAATCATATCGAAAAATGTTTCAGACAAAAGTTTCAGTGTTCGGGAAGGCGGTCATACTGGGCCACCCAGTTTTTTGATCGGTGTAGGCGTAGAAGCTACGTCAATGTCCACTCCAGTTTTTTAAATGGAACCATGTATTTTCTTTTCACTAACATTATTACTGATTTTAAGACGAATTCAGCGACCTATAACACAAGGTCATTCTAGTCACGCAAAGTATGAAAATAGTCGAAAAATCGAAAAATATCGGAATAATCAGCATCAAAGGATCCACTAACTTTGGTTTGGGTCTACCTACAGAAGATGCTCGAAGTGACCACCCTCCGCTTGTAAGCAGTGGTTAATTCTCCCAGGAAACGACCGTCTAACTTTAGCCAACATTTGTGGTGTAATTTCGGTACATGCTCGGCGTAATCTTTCTCTCATGTCGTCAGGCGTTGTAGGTGCTTCCGCCATTACGTGTCCTTTGAACAAAACCCCAGAAAAAGTAATCCATTAGTGTTAGATCTGGCGAACGAGGTGGCCAAGCAATAGTAGCGCCTCGTCCTATCCATTTTTCACCAAAAATCTCATTCATCACTTGTCTTGCACATAGAGCATAATGGGATGGTGCACCGTCGTGTTGCATCCACATGTTTATGCGAACTAGCAAGGGCACGTCTTCCAGTAATTCGGGCAGTACGTTTTGCAGAAAGTTTGCGTAAACTTGCCCACTTATGTGACCTTCAAAAAAATGTGGACCAATGACGTGATCGCCGACAATGCCGGCCCAACAATTAACGGACCACGGATGTTGATATCGTACAGTTCTCGTCCATCGAGGATTCGCATTTGCCCAGTAATGCATGTTATGTCTATTCACATTTCTCGTATTTGTAAAGTTAGCTTCGTCAGAAAAAAGCACATGACTCAAAAATGAAACATCCGGGTGCATTTTTCGACGAATCCAGTTACAGAAATTGACGCGATTTTGGAAATCATTGCCGTACAAATCGTGATGCAGTGACATACAATACGGATGTAATTTGTGTTGATGTAATATTCTTAATACAGATCGCCGACTAATTCCACTCTCTCTTTCCATTTGCGTGGTGCCCGCATGGGGATTTTGTGCAGTAAAAGCTAAGATAGCAGCCGCATTTTCATCAACAATCGGTCGACGTTTGGCTCGTGTTTGTTTCATTGTACCGAAGCGCCAGAAACGGTCAGCTAATCGCCTAAATGCCATATGCGATTTTTGTTGTCTGTCCGGATAACGAGTCGCGTACAACTGCTCAGCGTTTCTGTAATGTTTGCGGCATTCCCCCAGCACCATTAACATATCAAAATATTCTTGATAATCGTTCATTTTCGCGATCCGACGCACTCACAATAGAAGATAATGCGTGACTAACTGACAGCCGTATGCGTTGACAGTTGATGCTGATTATTCCGATATTTTTCGATTTTTCGACTATTTTCATACTGAATGACCTTGTGTTGTAGGTCGCTGAATTCGTCTTAAAATCAGTAATAATGTTATTGAAAAGAAAATACATGGTTCCATTTAAAAAATTGGAGTTGACATTGACGTAGCTTCTACGCCTACACCGATAAAAAAACTGGGTGGCCCAGTATGACCGCCTTCCCGAACACTGAAACTTTTGTCTGAAACATTTTTCGATATGATTAATCGTTTGAGTGCTATTGCTCTGCAACACTTTATGTGCCCCACCCGGTATATGTTTAACTGTCTATATCAGTTTTATTTTATAATTGCACTGAATTGTGATTTAAAATTATAGGTGTAGGAAACTGACTATTTACCGAAAAATATTAGTAGAAACTTTACTTCCAAAATAAGTATTAATAAATACCGCCTCATTTGGCAATTATCTTCTACCTCTCAAACGGAACTCTACTCCACTTATCAATCAAGAAAAATATAGCAATCAATAATAAGTGTCCTCTAATTTGACACTAAACCTTCTATTATAGTTTTATCGAAATAAAAAATCAAAGTTCGTCCTAATTAAAATCATAAATGGAAGGACAAAATGTTAAGAAAGAACGCAATGCAATTGCTATTTGAGGAAATGTAATATGTATATACCTATATATATATATATATATATGTATATATATATATATATATATATGTATATATATATATATATGTACATATATATACATATACATACATATACATACATACATACATACAATTGTTTTGGACCTTATGTAATAATTTGTTTGTTTTACAAGACAGCACTTTATATTGATACAATTTGATCAATCATTTGGTATATTAACAATCATTGACAAATATTGATTTATTTATATTCATAATCATAATCATACTTAATGTAATTTAAACAAAAAGTGTTCAAAGCAACCATTATTTTACATTTAGTTGTAAAATATAAAAACAAACAGAGCTTCCTAATTTGTTTTAAAAACAAAATTTTGTCTAACAAACTGTACTTTCACGAAATAACAATTACGTATATCATTTACATATAATTTACATAATTTAACCATTAAGTATGTATCAAACTGTTTGATTATAAGTTTGTGTTATAAGAATATTTAAATAAAAAATAATACACAAGCATCGTGACGTAAATGAAACGCTTTTAAGTAAAAAATAAGTGTTATTTACTTTTTGTTATTACTAAAGGAAAATTGCTCGTGTGAATAAAAATTTATTATATACATAAAAATATAAATGCCTGTTCATTTGTGCAGGAAATTTCCCGAGATGTCAAGACCTCATATTTAACTTCTTATGTACAATAACAAACAAAATTACTCCAACAATAATACAAAAATGTTAAAAACATCTGTATAGTATACATGTACATACACAACACATACTTAAGCAATGGTTACTTCTACGTATATACACGTGTTTCGATTTCCTCTTAGTCTCATCAGTGCACGTAGAGTACTTACTCAGTAGTAGCTTGGCTACTCGTGTAGAAAGCGCTTACTGGCGTGCCTCTCTTGAGCGTCAGATGTCTCAAGATGATTTCTCTTAACATTTGACGTCCAAGATTGTGTTATTATACTTAAAGGTAGTGACTGGCGATAGGTACATCTCCACTGATGGTTCTTGCACTGATGAGTCTAAGAGGTGATCGAAGCACTGATGATTCTTGCACGGATGAGTCTAAAGGGCCCTCCACACATCGTTCTTTTTACGCGGTTTTGAATGAACAGTTTTGAACGCTCAGTTTTGCTTGTGGAACGGAAAGCTGTCAAGATTACATCAGTTGTTCGTTTATTCGCGTTCAGTTAAACACGTTGTAAATAATGAAACGTAAATTTTTTACTATGGCAGTGACAGCGTTAATGTTGATGAAGCAAAAAAAACCAAAGCGTTCTAAATGGATGAAAAACTGGCTTATGAAAAGGCGGAATTATTCTCACATAAACGTCATAAATGAGTTAAGACTCGAATCTGGAGATTGGTTCAATTTTCTACGCATGGATGAAGATACGTACTTTGAACTTCTCCGTTTAGTAACTCCATTAATAAAAAAAGAAAATACCCATTTAAGACGAAGTATTTCTGCGCATGAGCGACTAACAGCCACATTAAGATTTTAAGCTACGGGAAGGAGCTACGCTGATCTAAAATTTTCGACTATTATATCGGCTCAAGCTTTAAGTGAAATTATACCCAAAACTTGTGAAGCTATTTTTGCGGTGTTAAAAAAGGATTATTTAAATGTAACACAATAAAATGTTATTACAATTTATTTATTTAAAACAAGTTTACTAAATAAGTACATAAGTATTTACAAACATAAGAATTAAATATTAAATGTTTAAATTTTCTCCCAATTCTGAATAAAATCTTGTGGCAGCAGTTCCGTTAGATTTATCCATAACATATTGAATATATACTGGAGAAAGCACTTCAAATGATTGTTGAAATGGTGGTGTTTGTGCATCTGTGATATTTCGACTATCGTACAATGAATGTCCATTGCGCAAAATAAGTTTTGTATTTCTCGTTATATTGTCAAATTTCGCTTCCAGTAGAATATCCATTATCATTTTTTCTGCTAGAAAAGCTGTTTCTTCAGGCAAATCCCTCATTTTAAAAGCAATATTTTTACCTATGATATCAAATTTATCTTCTTCTTTTATCTAAATTTGTACTAATTTTATAAAGTATATCATCCGCTTTAATTTTCTGAGGACGCTTCATTCTTTTACTAGAAGAAGAATTAGATAAGGTACTTGAAGCACTAGAGACTGGTCGTTCTATTTCAGAGTCAATAATAGTACTCTTTGTTTGACTCGATGTTGGTATATTGACTAGCATTTCATCATTAATCTGAGATTCTTCCTGAAATAAAAAAAAACATTTTCATAGTCTGCCGAAAAATCGCCAAGTAAATTTCATTAGAAATAATTACAACGTTTGTTAATTGCAGTTTCCCCAAACAAAGGCTGAATGGAAGAATATTGCTAGCGCTTTTCAAGAGAGTTGGAATTTTCCCAATTGCGTAGGAGCGGTAGATGGAAAACAAATTAACATCGTAGCCCCAGCACATAGTGGATCTTACTATTATAATTATGTATAAAGGTTCACATAGCTTAGTACTAATGGCTATTTGTAACGCTAATTACGAATTCATCATGATCGATTTTGGCACAAACGGTCGAATATCTGATGGAGGTGTCATAGATAACACGTTATTTTATCGCAAGCTTACTGAAAACAAACTAAATTTACCTGAACCTTCTGCACCAGCAGGCAGGGAAGAGCCCCTTCCATATGTGTTTGTTGGGGATGAAGCGTTTTCTTTGAGAACCGATTTTATGAAACCCTTCAGTCAAAGAAAACTAAACAGAGAACGAAGAATATTTAATTATAGATTATCGAGGGCACGCCGCATTATTGAAAATGTTTTCGGTATAATGGTAGCTAAATTCAGAATATTTCACACTGCAATTAATTTAAAAATCGACAACATCGAAAAAGTAGTATTAGCATACTGCATTTTGCATAATCTTTTAAGAAAAAAACATAGTGACACCTATACTACATCAGCATGTGTCGATTACGAAGATTACGAAAATGGAAATGTAGTTAATGGTTTAAGAGCCAATGAGCACACTTTCGGTTTACAACGCGGACATAATAGACGTTCGACAGAGGAAGCCAAATTAGTTCGAGATAATTACATGCGATATTTTGTTAACGAAGGATCAGTATCATAGCAAGAGAAGTTTACATAACTTATATTATTACTACTAGTACATGGTATTAAATATTACATCTTATATGTTGTTTTATTTTTCTTGCCTGCTGCGAGAATTCATCATTTGAATCATCTTCAATATTTGTTTTACTTTCACGCGCAATTTCTTGATCAACAAGGAAGAGTAAAAGGTCGAAATACCACAAGCGTGGTACATATACCTCAGAAGCTGCAGAGCCAGATCTTTTTGAATCATTTACCTTTTTCATTTCTTTTCGGAAAGAACCCCGTAAAGAATCAATTTTTTTCTTAACTGAATCTTTTGTGGCAGTAGCATCAACTTCTCGAAATTTAATTATAAGTTGTTCATATGCTTCATTTTTTTTAATGCGATCGCTATATTCAGCTGATTTAATTTTCCACAAACACGGAAAGCTTTTATATATTTCAATAAATTCAGATATAAACTTTTTACTACATGTCATTATTTCAGCCATTTTTAACACGATACTTATGTACGACACTGAATAAAATCGATCACAAATAGAACTGGTCGGTATCCACACTACAGACTTGAACGAACCTGTCGGCACGCGCAGTTAAAATTTCAGTCAGTGACAGAAGTTTGGAACGTGCGCTAAACTGTTGGTTGTAATCATACACACTCTCGGTTCTAACCGTCTCAACTGTTCATTCAAAACCGCGTAAAAAGAACGATGTGTGGAGGGCCCTTAAGAGGAGATCGAAGCACGTGTCTGTACCTAGAAGTAACCATTGCTTAAATATGCGTTGTGTTTGTCCATGTATACATATATAGATATGTTTTTCACATTTTTGTGTTATTGTATTTATACTTGATGTTATTTATCGATATGCTATCTTTTACATATAAAATTACTCAAATTATATATATACATATATATATATATATATATATATATATATATAAGTATATATATAACCATTGATAAATTATTGGAGTTTTTCGGCTTTTATATGAAATATTTACAAATATCAAATTAGAATGTATGTAATTGCAGAGTAAGTGGGGATGTAAACATTGCTGTCTACAAATTACAAAGCAAATCATACGAAATTTTTAATTGAAAATATGGTCTACGTTGGGACTCGAACCCAAGTCTACAGCTTGCCGGGCTGTAGACTTGGGTAAAAAATATAAATTATATTTATATTTTTTATTCCCTTGACAAAGGCATCATTGCCGAAACATGTAGGGTTGTTTTAACTTATACTTTGAAGTAATGAACCAGACCTTTAATCGCCGACTTATTAAGTTAACCTTATATATATATATATATATATATATATATATATATATATATATATATATATATAAATAAATTGATAAATTATTGGAGTTTTTCGGCTTTTATATGAAATATTTACCAATATCGCTCCGGATTGGTCCACTCTAGTTATAATATTATAAACCTTGTGAGAAGACGCGCAGGGGAAGCGTGCAAGAGTCTTTTGAGCTAATATTAAGTTACGAGTTATTCATTTGCTTCCTTTGCCAAATGATAATAATAGTATAGTGTTGATAACATTTTACCAATGCCCAGTATTGTTTGGAAACATGATTTCATTAGTGACAACTGTTGTTTTTGATTGCTCTATGCAAATGTGGTTGCTTAAAAGTTCACAGCTGAATTCAAATTTATTATACAAGCGTATTATGGTAACTAAAGATCTTGACTTATTAAATATCTCCTTCAATATATTAAAACATTCTAACTGCTTAATCCATGCTTGAGATTATAAAAAGTGTTCAAACGACTAACTGTAAAATACAGCCATATTTTTTTCTATCTATTACACATAAGATAAAATGAAAATGTTAAAATGACACGTATCAATAAATCACCACCTAACGAGTAAATTCAACATTAAGAACATATTCCTCATATATTTATCTTAGATATAAAATACAGAAATATAGATTTATTTATTTAACTTTTAGTAAAGAAATATATCCTACATGTAGCAAAAGCGCTACATGGAATTGTGGTATACGAAGAAAGCATTTATGTTGAAGACAAATATGGTCGAATTTAAAAGAAATTATGTTATCATATCCTAGACAGATTAAACATATATTATTGTAGACTAATTCTGACATTTCCAATGGAATATTCCAGGTAATCTTAGTATAACTAGAATTGTCTGACGTTTTAGGTAGCTAAAAAGTACCTAAAAAAATAATACTTGGATAAATCGTAACCTTGACTATCCTCATTATCAAATCGGAAGTGGTTAAATACTTAAACGTCGCTAGATATTGTAACCTTTGTTACAAAGTTTATACCTATATAACTCGACAGTAAAGAAGAAGTATATTATTTTAGAAATATCGTACCCCAGACGAATATTGATTCGTATTTGTATCAATTTTTAATATATTATTTCTATAAAAACAAATATTAATTTACTATTTTTACCTACTTTAAAAACTTAAAAAATATTTGCACTTTACAATGAAGGTTATTCCACGCGAAAGTTGTATATTAGTCATGTACTTTTTAGTTTTTGTGACTTGTACCGCTTGACAATTATTAGTAGCTGTTAAATATATATTATACAAAATTATCAGTAATAATAATAATAATGAGTATTTATAATAATATGTAATTAATAAAAATGTATTGAATTTTGTAAATAGTTTACAAGCTTTATTCTACATATAATACATACATAAAATATAACAAGGTAATGAAATAAAAATGAAAGAAACAATATAACTTATATGTCCTTCTTATAGTGGAGATTTAAATGATATTGCTTCTTTCATTTTTATTTTATCAGTTATGAATTTCCGTCAAGTAAAGGCTACTTTGATTCAAAATATAATAATTGCGATTTCCGAATTTCATTTGTAAATCCTCTAAGCGTTTCTTCCGGCAATATAAAACATTAACCCCGTAATTTAATCCTTTACATGTAGAAACAAAAAGAGGATCTGAATTATAACGGCGAATAATCTATTATTTAAATGTTTTTGAAATGCAAATACTTACTGTCGTGAGCAAAAAAAACGTTTCTGTTTCTGCGTGGGTTTAAATTGTTAGTGGCTATCTTAAGTGGCTATCTTTACTCATAATAGTAAGTCAGGAATTGTCAAATATGTATGTCTTATTGACATTTATTAAACATTTTTAAAATAAATGTAAATAAAAATTACTAAAAACGATAGAGAAAGATTATTTATTAAATTAAAATAATTAGTATTTCGTCATTCCACCGTTATTATTAACTGCATCTAATCTTGTACACATTGAAGCGACAATATTTTGTACAGAATTTGTAGATATTTGATGCCAAGCATTATAAACAATCTCCCAAAATTCTTCCTGGGTAGAAGCTCTATCTCATTAATCCCCATACATTTTCAATGGGATTTAGATAAGGACTGTAGGGGTGGATATCTCAAGTTTAAATTTCATTCTCATGTAACCATTGTGTTACAAGATGAGACAGGAAATTGTGTTGTTCTTATAGCTTCCTTTAATGGTTTGAAAGGGTTGTGCCTAATCTCAGTAACTAATGTTTCGTCTTCCTGCGTATTCGAAGTTTTGTTAAGTGCGGAAATTATTTTCCGATTTAAATTATCCTCTTCCCTCCATTTTTTTTAGATAAACTTTCGGCTGAACTTTTACCAATATTAAATTGAACCGATACACTTCTTAATGATTTCCAATTTTTCAATATAGTAACAAGTCTAGCTTTATCAGTTTTCGAAAGATGCGGCATTTTCAATTTTGAATTATCAACTATGATATATAATTTGACGTTAGAGTTTGAAAGTTAATCAAATGTTAAAATTACAACGCTAAAAAATAAAGGAAATTGACATAACGATTTTGACACTGTCCCGTTTTTTTTGCTCACGAAAGTAATTGTTTGAGTAGTAGTGTGAACCCGAACGTTAACGTGATGATAGATAATCCTTCCTCTTGGACGATTTTCGCGGACGCCTTGGAGCCACTGAGGCAAACAAATCGGTCCTCTTTAATCACGTGCCGAACAAGACCAATATTCTTTTAGATAGCAGCCATTTTGGGCTTAGGACGTAGAAGCGTATAATTTAAAAAGTTGACCACGTTTAAATTCTTTATAGTCTCGTTTTTCGGTAACCAAGGAACATAGTTTGTCAACAAATACTCGATTGAGCGACGTTTGAAAAATCACGACTCGACAATGCTTTTTGTTCAATTCCATGATTTATTGTGCAAATTATTACTTTAAATGTTTGTAGTTTAAAAATACTCGAGAACATTTTTCAATTGTCACTGTCATTAAACTTGTAAATAACTAGGTTAAAATTTTAAACAAAATTTGTATGAAATGATATTTATTGCGATATAATTTTCGATTACAAGGTCGAGCATTTTATCAATCTGTGTTATCATTATAACTTGGCTTTTCTACTATGAACCTGCAAAATGAATGAGACCGCATTTGTAAGTATTAAAGCCAAGTAATTCTGACTGATTAATAAAATCTGGCACAAATATATAGGTTACATGTGGAGTAGTAACGGAATCCAATAAACAAACATTATTTATTTAATTCTCAACGAACGGAGAAAATGCTTAACAACATGGTCAAAATATTGTATCTGCTTGTATTTGCTACCAACGAAATGATTAAAATTCTTATAAATCTAAATGCCATTTCCGGCAGCTGCGGTATATTTGTTAAGATACCAAATGTATTATCTAAAGTTTTTATAGCTTACATAAGATTGTCCCTAATTTCTTGTCCAGGTATGATGCTTTATAAAGGGAAAAGATACATAACAGCAAAGAATTACATTAATTTCTAATCTGCCGGGTTTCATTATATAATATTACGGTATTAAAAATTAGTAAAAAAGTTTCTGGAAATGTCATTTATTTCTCTTTTAAAAAAGTATGGACAGCTTCAGTAGTCAAAATAAAATGCGTTTGCTCCTAGTATACCGTTTTAATTGGTTGTACTGTAATCAGTGCTGCAGTGAAAACGAACCTAGTGAAGAAATTGGCTCTTTTCAGTTTTTGAGCGGGCACTCTAAATCTAAATAATCGACTGTTACTTTTTGCAAGGGTCATGCGAATAAAACGAACTTTCTATATGGTATATCTCTTGAATTAGTTTTAGGTTATTGAGTATCAAGCAAACACAATGTTTATGCTAGATTATGTTAATTCCAAATCAAAAATATTTTACAGCTCCTCCATTGCAATTCCGACGCTCTGCCTATCCACATTCTCTTATATGTTTCTTCAAATATCAAGAGGATACTAAAATAACTAAGAAAATTGCATTCGGCCAAATCTATTACCAGTCTCCACTATATCTTCAATTTGTCGCAAAATTAAAGCTAATACCCTGAAACATAAAGGAATTATAGTTTGTTGGATTTAGTTAACATTCGAAAAATTAACAAAAATTCCCAAGAGTGATCTATTGGACGAATAATCGAATATAATTCCACTTAGCATATGTTAAACATACGAGGTGCTACACAGAAATTCCAGCGAAGTACAGCTTTATAGCGCTAGATGGTGTAAGCTACGTCTATACTAAGTCAGTCTGTCAAACGGTACTTTGCTAGGTGCTTACTTATCATTACTTACCGACGAATCATGGATATAGAGGTATGATTCCGAAACAAAGGAGCAGTCATCGCAGGAGAAGACGCCATCGTCACCACGACCGAAGAAAGCACGGCAAGTTCGAAGCAAGATCAGATCGATGTTGATTTGCTTCCTTGACGTCGATGGCATCGTGTACAAAGCATTTCTCCCCAAGGTGTAACAGTTAATGGACGATTTTATTGCGACATTTTTCAGCGCCTAAAAAGAGAAAACCTTCGAAGCAAGCTGCCTAATGACGCCAACAACTCGTAAATCATACATCACGACAATACACCATCCCACACGTCATTTGTTGTGCATCATTTTCTAGCCACAACGAAGACGACAGTATTGCCCGACCCTTCCTACACACCAGATCTCGCCCGTTGTGTCTTCTTCATGTTTTCGAAGTTGAATCTGAAGCCCAAGGGGCGCCTTTTAAGACAATTGAGAAGAACCAGACCGAATCACAGGCAGTGTTAAAAACATTAATATACGAAGACTTCCAGCACTGCTTCCAATCATGGATAAGTCACTGGGATCGGTGTATTCATATGGATACTTTGGAATACTTTATTAGGGGGTGGTTGTGAATAAGTTGTAAGAATAATTTATTTTCGCATTCCGAGAATTTCTAGGTAGCAGCTAGAAATATATATAATAGTTTAAAATATTCAAACTGGATTTTATAGTGTGGTCGATAAAGTATCAAAGTGTAGTATCTAATTTAACTAAAATTCTACGACATAATGGCTACTTATCCTCGACCCCTTTTACCATCGGTGTTGAGGTAATAATTTTTCTCCAATTTGTTCTGTCGCTGGTTTTTCGTTTTACTGCTGTCTACCTCAATCCCTTCTTTTGAGTATTTCTGCATTTCACTTCCTTTTGCATTTATGTCTGTTTTCGATATAGTTTTTACCACTCTTTCTTCGGCCATCCTAACTATGTGTCCAGCCATCTCAGTTTTTGTTTTTAATTTTTTCGATAACACTTTATTTTTAATTGTTTTCTACTCGTTTCAGTTCTCATTTTATCTAGTCTGATCACTCCCGTTATCTTTTTAAGTATGTTTATTTCATCTTTTGTTTTAAATTGTATGTTAGAGCCCCGGATTTACTCCCGTATGTGAGGATAGGTACTAAGACTTTCGTTTTTGTTGTCCTAGTTATTTCTTTCTTACTGAAGAATGTTGTATATAATATTTTATATGTCATGAATGTCATGATTACCTTATTTATAGGAAATTTACTTTCACTGAGCACAGCACAAACTGTAGCGAATGCCAATCGCAGCTATGGTTTTATATACAATATTTGTAGAGATTTTAACAATATCCACTGTTTAAACTTGCTGTAAGCTGCTCTTATGAGAACCAAATTTTACTATGGTTCATTGCTGTCGTGTTCTGTTTTACATACGATTAGTTTATTTCGACGAAGTTTTTTTGTAATTCTTTATATATTTAGAACATGGAACTTATCCAGAACGTGGTATGGACTAGGGAATATTGTTGAAAAGGTTGAACATGGTAGCACTTGAAAAAAGAGGTACAACTTGTGGTATTAAGTTTTTATTCAATTTATTACACAATAGTGTCGATTGTGTGCTGAGCTAAATAAACTTTCGTGTACCAAGTTCAAATTTAAGATTTTACTGTTCAGAAAGTAGAACAAATGTCAAAGTAAACTCGCCAATTTCTCACATTTGCAATAACTTAAATTCCATTGTACGTGCATGTGATATTTATTGGGATTAATTAACTTAAAAATATAATTTTATGTATAACACTGCAACAGCTTGTAAACCTAAGCTGTTGCACATAATTGTGAATATTTGTTTTCTTTTAGTTTAGTATTTAAGAATATCTATATTATTTTGATGGCATCTTACTTGTTTTTATTTATAATTTATATTTTATGTACCTAATTTATAATATTTGACCCCAAATATTTTAGTTTTTCTGCCCCTTTACAGTTTTTCTTTCTATTTCTCATTTACTAGTTCCGTTATCATCTTTTGGAAGTACCTATACTTGAAATTCATGTTAGGTAGGTAATTGTTTATTATAATGGATTATTCAATTCTAGTTTCCTATTTTGGCCACAATGTAAATTAGATAGTTGTCACTAATGGCGCGTCTTTGACACATCAAATGTTGGTTTGAAAGTTTGAAACAACTAATTTACAAAATGGATCGCTTAACCACCGCTCATCGCGTTAAACTTGTTCAATTGTTATGGTCAACTTAATTGCCCTACTGAGCGAACAATTTGCAAAAATTTGAGGAAACTAGAAGCATAGGAGATAAAGTAAGTCGTGTACATTTGGCAAAAATATTGCTGCTGTGAGTGATAGTATGGCTGAAGACCGGGCATTATCGATTCGTCGCCGTTCGCAGACTTTGGGCCATTCTTATGGTTCTCTTTGGCGCATTTTGCATAAGGTCTTGCAACTACACGTATAAAATTCAGTTAACACAAGAACTGAAGCGCAAAGATCATGGAAAGCGTAGAATTTACTTTTCCAACTCTCTGGGTATGTTAATATACAAAATTGCCACATATGGGGCGAGGAAAATTCTCAGGTAATACACCAGGCATCATTACATGCTCAAAAAGTAACTGTGTGGTGGTCAGGCGATGTAATTGGCCCTTGATTTTGTGAAAACGATGAAAGTCAGACAGTAAGAGTCAACGGTGAGCACTATAGAAACATATTAACAGATTATTTTTGGCACGACATCGAAGATATTGATGTTGAAGACAGTCGTTTCAGCAAGATGATGCAAGTTGCCACACATGGCGTGCAACGTTAGAATGTTATGCGTGGAAAGTTCAAAGGTCGCATTACTTCACGTAGCGGTGACGTAAACATGCAAAATCATGCAATTTAACGCCATTAGATTTCTTTTTGTGGGGTTTTTTAGTCGCATCTACGCCAACAAACCTGCAACGTTGAAGTACATAAAAACTAACAACCGCCAAGTTATAGCCGAGATAGCCCCCGAAACTTATGGAAAATTACCACGAACGAATCAAGTGCTGCAGACGGACATTTGCCTGACATAATTTTCCATAATTAATTTATAATACCATATATTCGATTAAAAAAAAGTCCCGACTGTTGTTGCAGATACTTCTTGGTGAAACATTTTAACTTCATACAGTAAATAATAAAAATAAATTAAAACACTTGGCTTGTTTCACTATGAGATTTATTTAAATTCTCTAACATTTGTTTCGACTGTTACGCCATTCTCAAAGAGATCTATAAAAGATTTATAGATCTCTTTGAGAATGGCATAACAGTCGAAACAAATGTTAGAGAATTTAAATAAATCTCATAGTGAAACAAGCCAAGTGTTTTAATTTATTTTTATTATTTACTGTATGAAGTTAAAATGTTTCACCAAGAAGTATCTGCAACAACAGTCGGGACTTTTTTTTTAATCGAATATATGGTATTATAAATTAATTATGGAAAATTATGTCAGGCAAATGTACTATTTAGAATGTAAGTAAGTAAGTAAATTTGATATACTATTTTTATTAACATTATTGTAATACCTATATAAAATTTGCGTAAAATGTTTTTTACAAATTTTGGAACATTTACGGCCGGTATTATCAACTGATGTTAAAAGTACTTTTAGTTAAAAGACATTTAAATTAAGTGTCCTGTAAATTAGCGGTGCTGTATGTTGAAATGGATTTAAGTAGCATTTAACTAAATGCGATATTTAGGAAGGTTGGTATTAATTTTAGAAGAAAATATATGAATTTAACACATTTGAACAGTTTCCGGTTTCGAAAATTAGTACCCCTCCGCTTTCGCTTGTGTTGCTCTTAATTCAAAATTAAGAACAGATCGTTAATATTGCTGTTTCCTTAGAATTAAGCTTTATTTGTAAAACAAGTGATCTTTATTTGATGTTACATAGTTTTGTATACTTAATTTTATATAACAAAAAAAAAATATATATAATAAAAAATAAATTTTTATAGATTTGTTGAATTAATAAATCAAAAAGTAAACAATATTTAACAGTAACATTTAAAAAATCACAATAAATTTTGAAAATATTAGAAAATTTATTTGTAGAGAAATTAATATTAAACAGAAAATATATAGCATATTGGATATAAGTAAACAAAAGTTTCGAGGTTATGTAAGTATATCTCAATCTGAAGTATGTACATACAAACATGCATACCCATGCGTTAATTCTCCCTTTAATACTTGAGTAGTCAATTTAGGGCATTTAAGTTTAAATGCGTGTTTAGGTTTAAATGTGCATTCAAACATGTTAATAATACAACTTGCGTTGCTTTTAAATCCCATTTAATATAAATGTCCTTTTAAGTACGTTGACAATACCGACTGTTTGATATGTCTGTATTTGTTATTTTTATAGTAACTTAGGAAAAGAAATTCTATTTGTAGTGACGCAAAGCATCTTTCCATTTACCGATTGTACCAATGACTTTTTATTTTAAATATGTAGTAGAAATAAATATACCTATTCTCTTTCGGGTAATACTATTTTGGAAATTATATTTAGATCATGCTTAGTGTTGATACACAAACACATGATACATACATGGATTCGCGTGCTTCGAGTCACATTGTTGGCATCAGCTTTTTCTATAAACGTTCGTTTGGAAAATATTTTCATTTGTTCAAAAGTGAAATGTCACGAATTGCTGAATATTTAATAATTTCATGTTGATCTATCGACCACGTTCACTTGCATAAGCGTGGAATGATTAAGTAACGCTACATTTACGAAGTAAAAAAATGTCACCGAACAATATTGGAAAAAATGTTTATTAAGAGACATAAATATAAAGCAGAGTTTGAATTTATGCGAACATGCATACACATGTGTATTTCTAAATTTTCTTTGGCTTATTAGGAACATATTGAAAGAATAAATAGTTACCATGTATTTCTTCAGTACATATATACATATACATATCTACATACTCGCGAATATTTATGGAAATTATGTAAAGAATGAAACAATTTTGTATTTTAATCAATTTACTATCAAACAAGAATCCGCCACATACTATAAACAACATGGATGTTAATTATTATATTTATGTAGTATAACTGATTGAGGAGACGCGTGTTGAAACTTCATTATGTACTGTAAAAAAGATATGATTTAGACACTATACATGTTTCGCCACAGATGGCATCAGATGTTAATAAGTACAAATCCAGTTTACGAAATTGGTGCTTATATACATACAAATCCAGAAAAACAATTTTGAAGTGGTTGTCTATTCATTACAGATTTGGATTTAATGGGGGGAGCTGGATAACACTTCTACATATTATCTAAATTCTACATTCTACATATTATTAAATTTATTTATTTCCAAATTTTCCATTAAATTCAGTTTCCTACCTTTCTCTTGTATGTAGATTTCGAAATGGTTCTTCAATCTATAATTAAATTTTAAGCCGTGGTTGGAAATGGTAGAGTCTGTTTTTTATCTTTATAACATCTTTCATGTTCCTTCATTCTGACTTCTGTAGAGTTTTTGACATTCCTCATAAGTTTGTTTTTGCTCAAGTGTTTATCATTTAAAATGGTTTTCAGTACACTTTTGCATATGTTTGAACCAATTTGCACAACTCTTTTGCAATTTCGGCTGAGGTATCTCAAAAACATGCATTTTGAACTCGTCAGCCGCTTCTGTTGTCGTCGAAAATAGTTAACCACGTAGTTTATTTTTTACGTACGGGAACAAAAAAACGTAATTGGACACCAAACAAGTGCTGTGTCAATTCGATGTTTTGAGGAGTCAAATAATGAATTTTTTGTGCCGATATGTGAGAGGATCCCGCGTCGCTGGTTGTTTTTCCTTATCTCTCCAAAGGCAAAGAAATGGCTGTGTACCATTCAGAATTAATCGTTCTACAATGCCACTGTATCCATAGTTTTAACTAAAAAGCAAGCGATCATTTTCTTCGAAGTGTTTCGCAAAGAACTTTGGGGTTGGGTTCGGCTCATCTTGGAATATACATATTTGGTTTCTGGCTCACAGCCATAGATCCAAAATTCGTCACTTGTATGTAGATGTTTACACGGCTTTTGGTTTCTTTACATCAATCGACACGGGCCTTCTTTTGATCGACTATCAAATTATGCGGAATCTAACTCGAACAAACCTTTTTCACGGCTAAATATTCATGCAATATCTTATATGTGGTTGTCCAGCCAGAGATACCCCAATCTCACGGTATGCCACATGTTCATCTTGCATTATCAGTTCACGCGCAGCATTCATATTTTTGTTTGTCAGCGAACAACGGCCAAGATTCAATTCGATATAGAAGAGTGGTTTTTGATGGTATTTCATCGCTAAGATTCGAAGTGAATTAAGCGATGCACTTTTTTGAGGCGTTTATCAGATTAGGCAGAATCCAACACGAATTAACCTTTTTCATGGCTAAATGTTCATGCAATGTCTTAAGTATGCTTATCATACAAATGTCCAGAAATACATCAATCTCACGGTATGTCATATGACGATCTTGCATAAACAATTCACGCACAACATCGGTGTTTCCTAGACAACCTTTTTTAAATTCGACCATGAGCGCTTGACGGCCACCATTGAATTCGCTAAACCAGTGATATTCAATGGCTTTAAACGGCCCTTCATAGCCAAAAATCAAAATGAGTTCAGTACATATACCGTCAATTGGATATGTCAGATGGCGTTTAGCAATACTAATATAACATTGTTGAATTTCCTTTCTGTGAAGTAGCTAATTATATTATTTTCTTACAAAATCCATTGATTATCATCAAACCATTTTCGCATAAAATATTTCTAGTACAATTTTAACATTCATTGGCCAGCCATTCAAGTTCTTTGTAAAAACTTACAACAAATCACACATGTTGAACCATTCCTACGTGTGGATATTCCAAAATTGATTTTAATTTATAATTTTATAGAGAGTTGGAACACTCGCTTTTGTTATATTATTTAGTGGTGACCAGATGTAGAAAGAAATATGGGTATGTAAACACAACAACACATCAACCTCTATTAATTTTAGTATTCGCCCAAGTTATAGCCCTCTTTTCCATAGCAATATATTAATAGTGTTTTCATTTTCCTGTCCTAATAAACAACTCCATTTCACATCAGCCTTTAATGATCACATTTACTTTATCTTCTTCTGTCGTTGCTTATTGCCTGCTACTGACACAGGTCATCTACTGTCTCCGTAATTCTCCCACATTCGACATACGAACTCTTTGATCCATATATATATTAGCTGCGTCTGACAAAAATATTTTCGGTTCTTTAAAGTGAATGTAAAGAAATGTATCTTTTTAAATAGACAACTCTCATTATTGCATATTTATTTTCACTCACTTAGAAAAGAAAACTGTTTTTAAATCAACAATGTATCTCTCATCTTTTGGTCTTATTAAATACATTTGTCGTCGAACCTTTGGTAAGTAACGAAGCCTTTGACTTCTTATACAGATTATTGGTTCAAAAAATAAGATTATAGGGGACTGTTGTATTGAATAGTAACTAGTTTACGCTTTCTTTATAAACAAGAATTTTTTCAGTTAGAGTGAGTAATGTGTACGTAACTTTTTACACTCTTTAGTCCCTTGATTAGCAACAATAAAATGAATTTATTTGTACAGAAACCATTCAGTGTTTTTTATAGATATGTTTTCGATCAAACGTAATTTAATACTGTTTATTTTGGTTTTAGCGAAAACTAACTAATTATAATGTTCTTCTTTCTTAACTATATTATTCAGGTAAATATTTGTTTATCATCCAGTATAATATCTAGTTGATCATAGGTTTAGTGTTTTTATTTAAGACTTGCTCGCACTTATTCATCTACTTCTTATATTATAGTTTAAACATCTGGATGCCACTATAGAGGGTTTTAGCCATTGTGTACTTTCAAATCTCCTCTTGAAAACGTAACTGTGACCTGTGACCTGCTATTTTACTTGATTACCTAAATAAAATGTTACTTTGGAACCTACTTCAGAGTTTTAGAAAATAATAGCTTAGCATAATAATAATAATTCATGCCATCGAATCTCCCAACAACTTAACGCCAGTTACAGGGGGTCATTGCAAGGTGATAATTTGAGACCGGACGCATCAGGCCGAAATTACGATGGACCATATAAATAGTCTATAACATCGCTACGTACAACACGTAGTTATTCAATAGCACTATTCATTCGGTTAACTGTTTTCTGTTTTTTGTCGTTTAATTTTGACGAAATTACTTCAATATTATAGTTAAATTCCTTTCTTCATGGACGTAGATCGACGGGTGAGGAATTTTAATCATTTATTTTATTTATTAGTTTATATTTCGTAAGATAAATAAAGTACGGTAGTTTTTGTTTTTCATTGTTTTAACTATTAATTAGAAAACAAACGGGTGGTGATCTATAAAATACGAAATACATTTTTATTTGTTCATTTTGTAGGTCAAGTTGAGTAAAGGAGTATTAATATTAACTAGCAATACTTTCTAAAAGTTCTCTTCTTTCTATATCGTAATAGGTGGATACTGGAAATACTGTTTTATTTCAGCGTATTTAGCAGTTAGATTTTGAGGCATTGTCCCCATACACAATTGTTGCAATATTATTAAATCTGCATTTCTATTGAGAACTGAGTCTTGCCGAAGGTCACATCCGAAGTCACTTGGAATTTTTCAAATTATTAATAACCACATCTAATGGGGTTAATCTATCATTTAATTTGAGATTTTTATTTTCAAAATAAGTGAATAATTTTGACAAATGATTTTTAAACTTGGAATTTGTATTAGTTTCTTGCACTCAGAACTACTTCGAACATCGTCATTTAAACATGCAACAAAATTTTGTAAACTATCGAAACTCTGTATTAAAACTAGTTGGTTCCAACCATGTTTCCCATCTAATTATTACTGGAGAGGGAAGCAGTGACACAGATGGAAGATTTTCCCTATAAAGAGCTACTCTCAATGGTGCTTTTCTGAAAACTTTTTAATAGGGGATACAAGTCTATTAACTTCCGGAAAGGTGTCTCTGATATATTCACAGATTCTGTGGAGAGCATGTGCTACACAAGTAATATGCAGCATATTAGGATATGTTTCCTTTAATAGTCTGCCTGTTTTTAACATATATGCAGCGCTGTCATTGACAAATAAAAATATTTTTCTTTGTACTTGTCGTCCGAATGAAGTATTTGCTGCATATTCTCGTAAATGGTTTTAGCTACTGTTTTCGCATCAACTGTATTTATAACTTTTGTTGCTATTACATATGCGTTATATGAAATAGTTGGAAGTAGTACACAGCTACAACATTTACCACATAACGTCCTAATATATCGACAGTTTCGTCGGCACTTACCTATAGGTGCTGATTTGAAAGATGGCTTCTAATGCGTTCTACTACTTTCGTGTAGCACTTGGAAACATAATATTTGCGTAAGGTGGATTCATCAGGAACATTTCGACCAGTATATTTTTGGAGAAATGTTTTTAATGGATTATTAAGTTTATTTTATGGAATATTTGCCGCCATCAAAGTTTCACAGAGTTCTTTGTTAAAATTGTCAGATTCCAACGGATCTAATATCTTTGTATGTGCTCGCGATGCGTCGGAATCTGACAATTTTAACAAAGAAATCTAAAACTTTATATGTATGTTGCGGTGCTAAGTGATGTTTTACGTGCGATTTCTTGGAATTTTTTAACGATATTTTACAAAAAAGGGTATGACCCTTAATGCAACTCGCCATTGTTTCACGATGCCATTCTCGACGTTGTTCCATATCATATCTGAAAAAGTAACTTAAACAATGTTTTAGATCTAAATAAAATAAAAATTAAAAATGTATGCGTAAGTTATTGAAACTTAACGAAGTTGGGAAAGAGTTTTTAAGGAAAATGCAAGAAAATAGTGTAGAAAACAAAAAGCTATTCTATAGAACATTGAGAAATATGAGAAATCCAAATAGAGTAAAGCTAAATCAAATAAAGGACCAACATGGAAATATTATAACAGATGAAGACAAAATTATTGAACGATGGCAAGAATATTTTACTGAGTTATTAAATAGCGAAAATACAATAATAGAAAATAAAAAGGAAGAGGTATGTGAAAACATAAACGGAGTACAGGATACTGGAATACAACTGGACGAACTAGAGGAAGCGATAAGGATACTTAAAACAGGTAAAGCACCAGGATGTGATCAATTAGATACAGAATTACTAAAATACCTTGGTCCAGATGGGAAGAGAGATCTGCTAGAAATACTAAATATTGCATGGAGAACTAAAAGAATACCACATGAATGGAATATAGCTACAATCTTACCTATATATAAAAAAGGAGATACAAGGGTCTGCGATAATTATAGAGGAATTTCTCTACTATGCTCGGGACTGAAAGTTTACGAGATAATCATAGAAAATAAACTTCGAAAGGCGATAGAACCAAAGCTAGCAGACGCACAAAGTGGATTCAGACCAGCACACAGCGTACAGGACCACAATTTTACTTTACAACAAATAACAGAAAAAGCACTAGTTAAAAATGAACAATTTTTTTTAGCTTTTCTAGACATGAAAAAAGCATTTGATATGGTTGATAGAGTAGGAATTTGGCGGAGCTTAAAGAACAAGAATGCAGAAGAAGAACTTTTGAAGGAAGTACAAAGTTTATATGAACATACAATTAACCAAGTAAGAACAAGAAATAAAACCTCAAAAACTTTTGGAAACAATGATGGAGTGTGACAGGGGGGAGTACTGAGCCCATTGCTGTTTATAAGTGTGATGGATGAAGTCATAAAAGCCAGTTGGACAAAAGCAAGAAAGTATATTGCAGGGTATAGAAATATGCAAGCAGTAAGAGTAGAAGCATGTGTATTCGCGGACGATATAGTGCTTATAGCAGAAACAGAGAACGACTTAGAGAAGAACATAACAATCTGGACAGAAGAATTAAAAGCATACAATCTAAGAATAAACACTGAGAAAACTAAAGTGATGGCAGTAACAAATAATACAGCGAATATTAACATTAACATTGAAGGATACAGCATGAGAGCAAAATGAATTGAGGTAGTAGGAGGCTGCGGTTCGTAGATCGTATTTCGTGAATTATATTCACAATATTTTTCTGTCAAACATTTAATGACAGACTGTCAGTGTGAATTATTAATTCTTTCAATACAATTTTTTAAAAAAAAAACAGTATAATCACATTCAGAATGTTTACTCAAGAACAAATGGTGTTCATTTTAGAATGTTACTTTCGTAACGGTCGACGTTTGCCAAACGGCGAATGGTATTATTCAATAGAAATGTGCAAGGAAGAATTCCAACAACGTTTTCCTGAAGTTGTTTTAGTAAATAAGAACTTTTCTCGTGACCTATTGAGAATTATAAATAACTTTCGAACAACTGGGTCTGTAAAAAGACAATGGAAAGGGGAAAGATCTTCTCGAGTTAGGACCCAAAATGTTGTTAATAATGCAAGAAACGCAATTAGAGAACAACCTACAACATCTGTCAGAAGACTGGCACAACAGTTGGATATAAGTTATGCACTGCGACACTTACGTCAAAATAATTGGGAGAAGTGGATATTAAACAGGATCTATTACTAAAATTACGTAGTATGGTAATTAACTGTTAAAACAATGAAAAAAGAAACTAACTCACCGTACTTTAGTTATCTTACCAAATGTAAACTAATAAATAAAATAAATTATAAAAACAATAAAAAAAATTATTATGTGGTCAATCGTAATTTCGGCCTTATGCATCCGGTCTCTAATTATTATTTCATCTGCCGTAAGAAATACCACGAACTTTACTCTTACAACATATCGGACGCAACGATAAACCAGTGACTTACCACTATGATGCTATCGGCTAGTACCAGAGATTATAAAGTTGTTTCACTGATGTAAATGAGTCATTTAAAAAGACATTGCTTAGGATACCCAGGTTTCTTTCAAAAACTCCCTGCGTAATTACCGTTAATATTTTCAACAGCTTGTGTGAAGGAAGATATCAGATACTACTACATATTTCTCTGCAGAAAAGCAGAATTACGTGGTTTAAAGTTAGTTTGAAGAATTTAATGTATCTTTTTAAATAAAGGCAATATTTACCCCGTAATTAATAGTCACACATGCCTGATATAATTCTATTCTCAAAACGTAAATAATATCTCTCATTTGAATATATTTTTCCCAGACAGCATTTATATCGTCAGCGATAATTTCTTTACTATTTGATATTTCGGGGTCAACAAACTCGTACATCTATTTAAAATGAATACGTTGCATCGGTTATTGTTTCAATAATTCAATTACTCATTATGTATTTGTCTGTCGGGAATGGCACTGTACTATCAATGGTTGTCTCACCATAAGTTTGACAACAGAATGCTCGAAATATGAGAATGACAAACGAGTCCATGCGATAAAAGGCGTTTGTCTAATCTTGGTTGAGTGTTTAATGAGATATCTATCACCGTATGTGATCGGATTAGTTACAAAAATATATTTATAATCAAGTACATAAGTACATTACTTGACGTTTGATATATAAATATAATCATGAGTTTAAATATCGCGTTTATATATTACATTGTTGCTAGTTTTTTTTTATATTAAATTGAAATGTTTATAAAAATTGGCAGATGGATACGCACAAGTTGTAGATACAATATTGTCATAAAGTTTGTCTAAAAATTGTATATTAATAATTCCTAAAAGCCAAACCAACAAAATTACTTTAAAATTCGGAAATAAAATATGACTATAAAAATGTCTAAAAAAATTTTATACATGACAGCTTTTTTTATTTTATTTTTTATTTAATTTTATTCAAAGCAATTTGTGCATATGTGTCATTTACATTTTTTCAGACATATTCTAATCATCATGGCTATTTAACAATATGCGGGTTCGTTTGTGAATTGGTGTGAAATCAGATCCGTCACTAGAGGAAACACAATCAACAGAATTAGTGCAAACTTCTGTCTCATTCTGTATTAATGTGACGATATAATCGCTGATTAAACTTTGGATTTGACTAATTGCTTATAAAGCTCGCGGTTTTCAATAATATCATTGTCATTTAATATTATTCTCAGGCAATTCGTCGATATCTCTCTGGCTAAATATCATGTGCCAAATAATGATTTCATATGCTGATGTTAGCATGGTTTTCAAGACGTGTATAGGCCAGGCCTTTTTTCAAAAGGTATTTAAAGTGTGTGGTTTTACTTGAATAATGGCAGATGCAACGTGGTTAATACAAAATCCTTTCCACAATATAGGTTTAATTTTGGATATGATTACCCAATTCTTCTAAATAATCTATGAGACATTGAATTCCTTCGAAAGAAATAAGTTATTGTACCTAAATGAATCGGGCGCTGTGGCTTGTTCTGTCAAAGTTAACTTTAAAAACCATTACTACAATATAGCTTTAACTTTGGTTGGAGCTTAAAACCGTCTGACGATCTCAAGCTCTAGTCAGCGACAGAACTCTAGAAAATAACGAGTGCTATCTCGTTGAAATGTCGAGCCAATGGTCCTTCTCAGAACACATCTTACACGCGGCGAAGAACCAGACTCTCATCATATGTACGTGAGAACATCAACAAATACATACACACGCCAAATTCCAATAAGAGAAAAGATTAACATTTAAGAACGTCTAAGAAAAATAGAAAATATATGTATATGTGTGGTGTGTGTGTGTGTGGTTTCTCGGCAGCAACACTCAATTGAGGTACTCTTGGATGAGTGCATAGGAATATAGCTTTAAAGTGTTTACGAAATACGGCGCATACGACGATTACTTGCACACACAACCAATACAATACTAAAGTTTTGTCGAATGGCAACTAAAAGATCATCAGTCCCTGTCTAATTCGTTAAACTGCTTAATATTTATCGCTTTCTTCTTAGAAGTAATGTTTTTGATAGAGACTGTACCAAACTAGGAACTAAACTTGATTCTCTTGGTTGGATGAATTTTAGCTATTTCTATGGGGAGGCTCCCATGTTACTAACTGTATTTTGATGTATGTATTTATTATGAAACAATCAAAGAAATTTCTGATCAGAGAGTATTGTTTCATAAAACTGCATATATTTGAGTATCAGAAACTTGCAAGGAAATTAAAAATCAGAAAGGTAGACGTTAAAATTAATGAAAAAGAAATTAGGAAGATTATTTAACTAAATTCTAACCGCAACCAAATAATAGAGCTTGTTTCTTGTTAAAATACCGTTTTCGTAATAATAATAATAGAGTGTTATCTTGAGGATTACAGAAATATTATACAATGGTAAGTACAACAATTTCTGAAGTATGTGTTGGTCGTTGATGTTGATAATAAAATTATTTTAGAGTCACGTGAAACATCGCGATGATCCTACCAGACCGTTGACTTTGAAAGAACGTGAGGCAATTGTTGAAGATCTTGATCTGAATGAGGAAATTGATGTTTGTTATATACCACCCGACGTCGATGATATAACAGACGAGGAGGACATTGATGATAATGTTATAGGTGGAGTAGAAAATTTGCATATAGATATAGCGGGATCTTTTGAGATAGTGTGTCCGAATAACAAAATTGAGATAGAGGATGGTATACATCTGCCTCTTGATGTACACCAAGCAAAACGGCAAGAATTGAAGACATTACTTGGTGTAAAACGCCCGCTGACTACGAGGAAGATGCTACGTCAAATGAGGAAGAGAATGTACAGAATATTCTTGAGGCGTCACATGGAAAGTCTGTGCTTGATTTCTTTATACAAATGTTTGATAAAAATGTTGGCCAGCTTATTATTTCAAACTCCATAAAATATGCGAGAGATAATAACCGTACTCAATTCGCCTTAGATCAAAATGATCTAGAAATTTTTTTGGGAATATTGATTTTGAGTGGGTATCACACTCTTCTACAGGTAAAACTTTACTGGTCATCTGATGAAGATAAAGGTGTTCAATTTGTGAAAAATGCGATGTCTCGAAACAGATTTCTCGACATAAAACAGAACATTCATCTTGCGGATAACAATCAATTGGACAAGGCAGACAAATTTGCGAAAGTAAGACCGCTGGTTGATCTCTTGAACAGCAATTTCTTGAAGTATGGTGTTTTTAGACATCACTTATCAATTGATGAGCAAATGGTACCCTACTTCGGCCGCCATTCAGCGAAAATGTTTTTGAAATGGAAGCCGGTACGTTTCGGGTTCAAAATGTGGTGTCTGGCATCTAGCGATGGGTATTTATATCAATTTATACCTTATTCTGGAAAAACTGGTGAAAATGCCAAAAGAGTATTTGGTTTAGGTGAAACAGTGGTCATCAATCTTTTGAACGTATTGCAAAATAAGTCGACTCATAAGGTATACTTTGATAACTTTTTTAAGAGCTACAAGCTATTAGTTCAGCTGAGGCGTCAAGGATACTTTGTACGTGAGAACAGAATGCTGAAATTCCCTTTAGAGACTTGTAAGTCTATAGGAAAAAAACCTCGTGGTACAATGGATTCTCGTTACGATCACGTAAATGAAATAAGCGTGGTCCGTTGGAATGACAATTCTGTGGTTACAGTAGCAACCAATTGTGAGTCTGCACTGCCTAATGTGTTTGTGAAGCGGTACAATCGTAGAGAAAAAAAGACAAGACATCTCTATACCACAACCAGATATAATTGCCAAAAATAACAAATATATGGGAGGCGTTGATCCACACGATAACGCAGTTGCAAATTACCGAATAAATATTCGTGGAAAAAAGGTGGTGGCCGTTATTTATAAATATATTAGATTCTACTGTGTTGAATGCTTGGAAACTGCACAGACTTGTATACACAGAGAAACCCATTTCGCAGCTGGATTTCAGGTCTGAACTTGTACGAAGACTCATTAGTGCTAATAAATGTAAAACACAATCTGTTCGAGGACATGGTTCCAGTGCGTCTCTATCATCCAGTGCACGTTTAGATGTGGGTCACCTAATTGAAAGAAATCGTGAAAATTGGAGGAGACGTTGTAGAGTATGCATAGTACAACCGTATTTATGTGTAATAAATGTGGAGTTCCATTACATTCACACTGCTTCAAAGACTACCATAATTAATAATAGGAATATTTTTTTGTGCATATAGTCCCATTGTTGCGTTAACGGAACGCAAAAAAATATAAGAATCAATGGTTTGTTTTTTTTTTTACTTTAAAGGATGTTTATAAATATGTACCTAAATAAAAGTTTATTCCTTAAAGAATTTGCGCTTTCCTTGATTTGCCTAATAGTGGTCCTAAATGGGTTAAGATGATGTTATGCAATATAATTTTATCTCTGTAGGATGTTTGAAAATTTCGCAATATTGGTTTTATTATTTTCTTAATTCGGTCTGTCAAATATATTTTTTTAAGTTTACTTGGAATACTTCATACACTTCTGTAATGTATACGCTTCCTGCGATTACTTTATTTAAAGTGGTTTTTAAAAGGCACAGTAACAACAATTTTTTTAATAACAAAGTTACCATTTATTAATATGTATTTCCAACTTCACCAAACCCCATCTTAAGGTAAAATCATTTAACAATTAAAGCTTCACTCAAAACAAAAATAATAATTATTGTTTTTTTATTTATTATGTAAATTTGAATAAGTAATTACATATTTGCCAGTGTTCGTAATTTCAAATGATTAAATGCAAATGTTAAATATAAAACCATACAATGTAATAATATAATACCCTGTAATCATACTATAAAATCACGGTCTAAACAAATGCGATAAGGTGTTAATGCAACATACAATGTATGTACATAAATACATTAAAGGAGATAAATTCAAGTATTTTGCAAAGAAATAAGTGGAGACATTGCATTTTATTGTGCATTTTGATTGACGTGTTACTTTTAATTGATGCTAGTGATAATGCAAAATCAAATAAAAATAAATTGTTCTTAATAGAAAAAAAAAATTTTAAAAGTTGCTTTTCATTTGTTTATAAATAAATCTAAATGAAATCCCAAAATACGAAAATAATATTTAGAATAAATTTTAAAATAGAATTAACAATTCAAAAATCTCTAGAAGTTTGTAGAAATTCTATCGAGAATAATGCAATTTTCGCATGCAAATAATTTACAATCAATTGTATCATATTTTAATACACATCAATAGCTCAGGATAGATCAGCATCATTAAATCACTCAAAACCCTGTTATAAAGCAGATGAATACTTCTTAAACCTTGTGTTTTTAGTATTTATTAAAGAATGTTATTTAAAGTTTTCGTCTTTTTCATTAATTAATTTCAATCTAGAGTTTCAATTTATCCCTGGTAATACTGTTATTAATAATAATGAATATGTTTTCTCATTAGTGTCTTCACTTTTCTAATAAAACTAGGTTGTATATGTTGCACTTCTTCTCTTCTTATTTTTAAAACATTTTTAGTATATTATCAAAGGGATCCAGATTTAATATCATTGCGGCAATTGTGTATGGGGACAATACCTCAAAACCGAACTGCTAAATACGCTGAAATAAAATAATATTTCCAGTATGCACCTATAACCAGTTGCGATGTAGAAAGGACGTTTTCTCTCTACAAGGATGTATTTCATTCAAAGAGAACACATTTTACAGAAAAGAACCTTGAGAAAGTATTGATAGTTAATATTAATACTCCTGTAGTCAACTTGAACGACAAAATGAACAAATAAAAATGTTTTTCGTATTCTATAGATTACCACTCATTTGTTTTCCAAACAAATTTCCAATTATGTAAATAAAATTAAAAACTTTAAAAATACAAATTGTCAATAGTACGCCCGTGGGCGATGAGTCATCGGCTTCTCGTGTCCAGTCCCTATAAAACACACCTGGTTGTCTATATATAGTTCTTGGCTATATAGCACCATCGTAGTTATAATTATTTTAATGGCATATATTTATGACATTGTGATTCCTTATCAAATGCGCTTTTTTTTTTTATTTACTTACGTCAAGTTTTGAGGTAGGGCATGATCAGAGATCTAAACAAATATCTATATTGAATTTTATCTTTCCGAGAAAATTTAATATGAAAAATCGAGTGATTATTTTAAAGAGTTTTATTTGTAAATATTAATGTTTCAAACGATGAGTATCAATATTTTTTGCATTATACAATGTTGTATTTTACAATGTTAAAGCAAATCTGCTGTGTAACCTTGGTCTTCACTGAACAGTAGGTTTCAAGAATAGTGAAATATTATCTACACGGAAGCGTTTATTTAATGAAAAATTGTTTCTCTATTTTCTAATTGATTTTAAATTCATGACTTTGAATATAGGTACATACAGTCAGTGCCATAAATATAATATAATATATTATAAATACATTCTACAATTTAAAACAGCTTCTCTTAATCTTATAAATAACACACTTGAAAAAGCTTCCCAATGTCAAGTAATGCATTTATATACTTACTCTGGTATATTATGTATTTAAAACCTTTTATTCTTCTAGCTATGTGATGTAGATGTATATCATTTGAATAAATTATATTGTATTATACACGCATATTACTTTCATACGCAATCTATCTCCGAATATTTATACGCGCTGGGTTTAAATCTCAGGCCGATCAATGCAAAGTCTTTATCGAAGTCGATAGCTTTGAACTGCTAAGCAAAAAAGGAAGCCCACAAAGTATTTTCTACGTATAATTCACACAATGCGAACTTTCAGTACAAATAGATATATGTACCTCAAACATAAATGCTTTCTAATATGTCATTATTAGATTTTTGTTTGTTTTTATTATGGGATAAATTAAAACTGTGTAGACTTAATTGTTTTGTTAAAATGAGCTATGATAACTTCCATTTAGAAAAGAAGAGCATTTCTACGATATCCTTAAATAATGGTTTTTCAACAGACATGGTAAATAACATTACAACAAAACAACTAAAACCTTGAAACACTCTCTTTAATTTAACCCACAACTATGAACTCCATAATGAAAGCTTTTAAGAATAAGAAAAATAAAGCGCGCACAAAATTGAACTCGGATGAAATTTACAAGTTAGCTTGTAAGCAATATAAAAAAGTCTGCATAGGACAGACAGGAAGGGCTTTTGAAGCCAGAATGAAGGAACATGAAAGATGTTATAAGGCTAAAGAACAGACTCTACTTTTTATAACCAGTGCCTAGAATTTAATCTTAAATTTAATAACCATTTCCAAATCTTACAATCTTACGGTACAAGAGAAAGGTAGAAAAAATAACTTATTGGATATTTTGGAAATTAATAAATTTAATAAAATAGGTAGAATTTTAAATGAGCAGATAGACGTAAATAGTTGTCCCCTATTAAATCTTGATCTGTAATAAACAATACCTTCTCTAATAATAATTGTTTTACTCGATTTCTATGTATATAAACACTGAATTTGCGAAACATATATAGTGTCATTTATATATTTTTTGAAACAAACGTTGTGTTATTATTATGTTATTTATTATTGGTAATATTCTTCTTTACAATAAAATTTTGAAAAAGGCGGGCCGTTATAAAATGAGATATATTAAACAGCCCTGTGGGTTGCCAGGGTGTTATGACATCTTAACGATTGTCAACGTTATTGAACCCATAGCAACATAGTACGACAAAAAAAATGCGTTTTATTTTAGTAGCACATATAAGTACCACAAATCAAGATTCTGTGTCGTGGAGTTAAAAGAAGTGTATATGTCTTATATACTATCCATGTCATACAAAAATCTAATGTAAATAGTTCTACTAAATTCTAGAATAAGAAACTTTTTTTCTTTATTTCAGGAAATAAAATATTTATGCTTTCTCGAAGCTATCTAATAAATTGTTTACTATTTAATTGATACCGACTTCCATATTATTATATAGTTTATATTGGTGTGGGTATTTATTAGCGAATTACAGATTCGTTTGTTATGTAATATTTAGTACATGATTAATATCAAAATTGGAACGAAATCGAGATATTGCTCAGACAAAATTGCAATACCTAATTCTAAACCGAAACAACTTTCAAGAACATTAGCAGAGAGTCGTTACAATTTAATTAAAGAAAAATTGTGTCAATCAAGCACTCTCACTTGCAATAATGCATTATTAAAATGAAACATTTTTTATTTATTGGAGAAATTTGTTTACAATTATATTAAGTATATTAAGTATTATCATTAGTTGTGACTATTGAAAATTATATTTAATTTTTGATAAATTTTTTTTTTACAGGAATAATGAAAAGAGGAAAGAAAAATCAAGAGACGCTGCCAGGTGCAGGCGATCTAGAGAAACAGAAATTTTCACAGACATGTCGCAAGCCTTGCCCTTAACCCAACAACAAATCACACAACTAGACAAGGCGTCCGTCATGAGACTAGCTATTTCCTATCTTCGTGTCAGAGAAATGGTAAATATAGGTATGTACGCAATCAATAGTAATAATAACAATTAAAAATGCATTGTTCTAAAACAAATATCGGAAAAAATAAGATTTATTTTTATGATTAAATTATTGCAGTCAGTTAACATTACTGGTTTACATTATGTTGCAATGACTTGATACTATCTCCGCATGTTTTGTACAAAAAATCATTTGCATTTGTTTTGTAAATTTTTTTTATCTAGCAATTTATCTATACACACAGTATCAAAGATTTCGTTTGCTTTACCATAAAATGAAGTACACATTATTGGTAACTTGAGAAAAATATGTTTTTCAACTGCATTTTTTAAATACAGTAGGCGCTCAATAATATGAACTAATGAAAAACAGGAATGTTCACACTACTGGGTTGTTCATAGATACATAAAAATTACAATAATTTGGTTATTTTATTTATTTCACAGAAAAATCATCCACAGTATTGTTTTATTAAAAGTTTTTAATTGTTTGTTTTTTATTTTGTTCTACCATTCTGCTTACTAATTTTTCTCTACATTGCCTCAGTCGCAGCACATTGCTCATCAAAAATATGGAACTATTTTCAGCGTGTTTGATTATTTTTTCTTCCAGAACTTCTTTTATGTTACGATTTTAAGTTTCGGAAATTTCGCCTTCCTCACATTCGATATCAGGTTTATCTCCATAATCACTCTCAATGCCTACCTGGTCCACGCGATCTTCGTTTCACATCTTCTCGTAAAGTACTTTCCTGAAAAATTCATTGAAATTGTACAAAATAATTAGCAAAGGCATCTACATACTTTATTTTCAATTAAGTTTAGAAGACCCAATACTTACTGTACTGTTTTTTCTACAATCTTTCTAAGTTTTGAATGTATTTCCTTTAAAACACTATATATCGTCTTCATCCACTAATATCTCTTCTGTAAAATTTAAGATTTGTTTCCAGCACTTTTTAATTGCTGTCACCTCAATTTTGCCCCACGCTGCGACTAGAATCATAATGACGTCTTTAAGAGTGGCTACAGGTTGTTCTGATTTTGCTACGATCATAGAAAGCAAATAGTTGCGATAACATAATTTAGTTAATCGGATAACATTTTGATTCATCGGCTGGATTAAAGGAGTTACATTAAGTGGTATGTAGAGAGTTATTGTGCGTCCATCACTAGTCTGCAATTCCTCCTTTGCCAGGTGATATAGAGCATTATCTAGTAAAAGAATCACTTTTCTCTGTAAACCGTTCTTTGGCAGAAATTTGGTAACTTGGGACACAAAAGAATTATGAAACCAGTGCTAAAAATCTCACAGTCATACACGTTGTTCTAGAGTCATAATCAACTAGTAAAATAAAATTTTTGAAACAGTGAGGAGTTTTGGCTTTACTGATGGCAAGTGGTTTAATTTTGTGTGTACCTGTTGTATTTGAACATGTCGGAAATGTAATTGGTGATTTTTCCAATTTTCTTCCAGGCGCGGTCATTTCTACAGACGTGACCAACGTTCTGTCTGGCAGCATTTACCAGAAAAGCCCTGTTTCGTCCGCATTATATGTCTGGTCTTCTGTAACACATGTTTTTATAATCATCTGTGACAGTTCTCGCTTGAATGGATCGATGATGTCATAATTAGATAACTTTTCTCGTGATATTCTGAGAAACCTTACTCCAAACCTCTTTTTAAATTTCTGCAACCATCCATCACTAGCAGTAAAAGACTCTGTTTCATGAAATTTAGAATCCAAATCTTTAGCTTTAAGCATTGCACTAGAAATTGTTAAATGTTTGTCTCTTTGCTTATACAGGTGTTTTTCCATTCGTGGCATTTTAGTGGACTTAAGTGTCCTTTTCTTGATTAATTTTGAATCACGTCCTTCAGTAACTTTTAAGATTTTGAAGTTTTTATTACGAATGACACACACAGTTGATTTAGAGATATGAATTATTTCACCAAATATGTAACACCTTTCTCCTTTCTCTAACTGCCGAATAATCTCTCTTTTCTCACCCAAAGTTAAAGTTTTTCTTCTCATTTTGCGTAACTCAACACAACACTGTATGCGCAGACAGTCAGCAAGCAAATGAAATAAAATTATGCGGTATATCGCGTTGATACCTGCATGTTCACAGTAAAGAGATTCATGAAGCTCAAGCTATGCAATTTATTTTTTGCACATATTTGTTTATGATCACATTACTGTTTATTAGTTTATGTTACCGGATGTTCACATTAATGAGCGCCTACTGTATATTTCATTTTATTCAAATTTGATAAATAATTTCAAACGATTCGGCAGAAAATTGTAAAAATGAGTCTGAAATATTAACACAAATAGATTTGATTAATTACTGCTACATGCCTAATAATTATACTGACTGTCTACAAAAAGGTTTTGTTTAAGTATGACAATACGTTAAGCACGTATAAAGCGTTTGTACAATATGAAACAAACATGTAAATAATTTACATATCTGTAACTATGCACATGGACAATACACCTCGTATTTTCAGCATTTACTTCTGCTTAATACATATGTTTCTGCCATCTAGGCGTCCTCAGTTAAGCTAGTGAAGCAATGTATACAAATTAATACAAACCTGTTATAAACAACTGGTTTGTATCTGTATTTAAATTTACTGAAATAGCCCGCAGTAGCCCCTCCAGACAAAGTCTCTTTCGTCCGTAAGATGTCAATTATTAAATAGTTGTCTTCTTATAGGACGGAACTTGCTTGATCTATGCGGGCTATTTCAGTAAATTTAAATACAGATACAAACCAGTTGTTTATAACAGGTTTGTATTAATTTGTATACATTGCTTCCCTAGCTTAACTGAGGCCGCCTAGATGGCAGAAACATATGTATTAAGCAGAAGTAAATGCTGAAAATATGAGGTGTATTGTCCATGTGCATAGTTACAGATATGTAAATTATTTACATGTTTGTTTCATATTATACTGACTGTCGTTGAAATAAATGGAAAAATATAAAAATTAAATTTAGAAATTCTTTTAAATTTAATCTAAAATAAAATGTAGTAAGTAATATTAAACAATTCCTGGAAATGTGTCCCTATTTCATTAATAAAAATATGTATTAGCATGAATAGACTTGATTAATTACTGCTACTTATACCTAATAATTATCAATAGAAGTTACGTTAATGGTTATATCACTAATTTTTTATACACGCCAATTATACTCGTTGAAGTAAATGGAAATACAAAAATTAAATTTGGAAATTCTTTTAAACTTAATCCTTAAATCTAAAATAAAATATAATAAGTAATAATGATTCCTAGAAACGAGTCTCCTATTTCATTAATAAAAATATTAACTCAAATAGACTTTATTAATTACCCAATAATTTTTCAGAGAAGTTTCGTTAATGGTTCATATTGCAAAAATTGACTGAAATTTAGCGCAGACTGTCGTTGATATAAAGGGAAAAATATAAAAATCAAATTTAGAAATTCCTTTAAATTGAATCTTAAATCGTGCTTATATTCACCACAGTTAGAAAAAGTTAATAAAATGTTTTTAGCGTAGTTCAACGAATATTTTATAACTTTGCTTAGAAGAATTCTCGTGGAACAGAGTAATTAATAAATAATAATAATAAAAGGGGACCGTACCACAGTATAAACTTTAACCAGTAGGTTCACTACTGAAAATTATTGAAATAAAATTGTAACTCGCGCAGTATCTGCGCATGTATTTATTCCCTTTATTAAGTGCAGGTTATAACTGAGATAGATAGTAATTCAAGAATGTAAATTGGACTGCTTATTCAAAAAGTCAAACAGTCTTATATCCATTACGTTTACTGTAGCATATTTTTAAGAGAGAGAAAGAGAACATGCGCGTATTACGGTTTTATTTCAAAAGATCAAAGGTGCTAGCAAGAATTGATCCTACTGTTAAGGTTTATACCGTGACCGTACTAAATATTGTGCTATATAAATTCCTATCCTCTTATACTCTGCCTATATATTTCGGTGTAAAACTATTGAGTTTATCTTTATTTTCTATTCTTTACTATTTTGGGATATATTTCTGATGCCTGTTCATTGAATATTTCTTCCTATTGAAGCTTACTTTACTTCATCTTCCCACGTTTTTCTGGGTATTCCTCGTCTGTTCTTTCCATAGAGTCTTGCTTCATGTACTTTCTTATTCTTTCGTCTGTGGCTACCTTTTTTGTATTCTCTTGTTGATGTCTTTTATATTTAAATATTCTTTGTATTTTACATTTCTTATTTGTCCTTTCGCATATTTGCCTCAATTTTTCTCAAAAAATAATTTCTGCGACATTTATATCTCATTGTCGTTACCCAAGAAAGTTGTCCTCAGCGCATTGCGCATATTTCGCACTCTTCCTATCCTCATTAATTTTTATTTCTAATAAAAAGAAAGAAGAACTTTGCATCTTGATCGTTTAACTATTTTTAAAATATGGTTGTTACTTTATTTTCACATATTCCAAATTTTGATTATGTTTAAGTATTGCGATAGATAAAAATTATTTTTGATTAACTTTATTAAAAAACAATCTTCTATTGTGCTCAGTTTAGGCCTTGGTTCTTTCATTACTATATCTTCATCCAAGTCCTTGTTTTCTCTTATTTCCGTGCTACTTAAAATCTCCTCCAAGTGCTACAATTTATCACTAACGTTATCTTATTAAGAAATTTTACTTTTTGTAAGTCTTGTCTTCATTCTGATTGTTGTACTTAGTTCATGAAATTTGTCCGCATCAATTATTTTACAAAATTTTCCTATGCATCGTTAGTTTAGCTATCTAGGTTTTAAAGTCTTTAAATATGCTTTCTTAGAACTAATTCAAATAGTGTTTCGTTAGTTGAATAAGATATTTTTTTTTCTTTAGTTCGGTATAGCCTTTTCTCCACTATGTATCTTGAGCTGAAAATCAATGTTGTTTAAGTATCTAACGCTATTAACTTTTAGCTTCGTTGCAACTGATTTACTTGATAACCTGCACGTGTTTTGCAGATTTCCATAGAAAAGACAATGTAAATTCTACAGATTTCCTTCATCTATTTTCAAGCAAGTATATTCCTAGATGGTCCGTAAACAGTATGCTTAGTAGATTTACTGTTAAATTATATTTATAATGTCGTGCTTCACACTTTTTGGGATTGCTTTTTGTCTGACATCTTCCTAGCACATTATTCGCAGTAGGTCTTAATTTGAATTTTAAATAGAAAAAACTTGTTGAAATATCAAAATTTTGACAATTCATCTTTGTAAACTATACATAAAATAGCAAATTATTGAAATTAAAAGTTAATATTGTAGATAGTTTTTTCTTTTTGCAACAATGACAAAAATTTCAAATATATGAAGAAATTTTCAAGAAATAACTCTTAACTTTAGTGCCAAAGATTATGTACTGATTGTCTAAGTAGAACGTAAAACCTTTAAATTTATAATTTTGCTATACAAGGGTTGTTGCGAAAACATATTAAGGTACAACCGAAAATAGAATTAAAGGGTATCAATTGCTCGAATGGACAATTTTGTGTTTCGTTCAGTAACATAATTTTACCTTTTTACAGTTTCCGATGAACCGGAAGAAAAAGAAGAAATAAAGACTGATGATTCTGTATTTTTGAAATCGTTGGAAGGTTTTCTCCTAGTTTTATCAGCTGAGGGTGATTTCGTATACTTTTCAGAAAATGTCAGCGATTATCTGGGAATTACACAGGTAGGATATGCATTCTTAAATGTAATTTCTTTAAATTTTAACATGATTTATTTGCTAAATATTGTCTAAATGTGACTTAAAATTTTTAATGCGATTATGTAATCAATAACAATATTAACTGGAATATATAGAAAAATGCTATTAATGATAATAATTTTTCTGAAAATTTTAATTTTAATCAACCATGTTGTAAGTAGATTATAAACTAAACAAAGCCAAATGATGATATTACTCTTAAATAATTTGAAGGTATCTAACATATCTACTATTTGGAAGTCAAAACGACTAAATAGTAAACAAATGTTAGGCGTTCTGTTTGTTTTAGTTTTAGTGAACGTATGAGTTGTTTTGGCCAAAATAATAACACCAATCTAAGAATATAAGCAAATGCATAATATAAACACTAAATTTTATTTATTAATTCTTGTGAAAGGTTTAATAGTTTATGTACAAATTCAATATTGTTCCATAATCGCGTTTTGTAACTGTTGTATAATGGTGAAAGATACTATCGGCCATTTGGTGGCAGAATTCTGGTGAAATAGATCTCCAACTCGATTTCAGATTTGTCAATATTTCTTGTTAGGTTTTAGACTTGACGCGAAATACTTGTTTGATTTCTGCTAATAGATTTTCAATTGGATTGACATCTAGTGAAGCAGACCATTCCATATGCTCAGTTCTATGTACAGCAAAAAAATTGTTTTGCTCTCGTACTTGTGTGCTTAGGCCAATTATATATTTCCTCTTCTGCATATGTTAGCATTATCTTTTCGAATATTGTGACATAATCTAGATTTAAAATGTCCTTTCCAATATATAGAACCTGTAAGCATCCCTAGAAAAAGAATCCTTCAACATCGACATAATGCTTGACAAAGAAGACGACGCAAAAGATCGTGACAACTCTTGAACATACGCCAGAATTATTTGTTAATTTTCTTCATGTGTCGCCAATCTGCGAACTGAACATGCGCTTTATCGTACCTCTTGTCCGATATCGCGAGCAACAACGATGAGCTGGTTTGCTATGCGGCCATCATGACATCTGCTTATTGCTTCCATTCGTCTCAAACTATTTTTAGAACCAAATGTTGAACAAATAAAATAGTGAATATTTTTTTATGAAATGACAACATTCTGGACACTCTTAATAAATCGTTTTTTTAAAGATAAGTATGAACGAATCAGAGATATTATAAAAACCATTCTACAGTACAATACATTCCCGTTTGGTGCCCTTACGCCCTAACGGACTTCTAGTGTTAAATACTATTACATACATTTAACCATCATAATAAGGAGCAACACATACAAAATGGCAATAATAGCTAATAGAATACGACGCAAGGGTTCTGTGAAATGTCCATTGCTACTGATAATGAAGAAGTACATATATTTAAAATTTAAAAACAGCTGCGGGGAAAAGTTTTATTATTATTAAATAGATATGGAAATAATTAATGTGATTATTATTAGAGTCGGCAAAGGGGCGCAAGTTTTAGTGCAGTGCGGAGAACAACGTGGAGGGGCCTAGCGGCCGTATCAAGGCGAGCGTTCAGTAACGTTTACGTTCTCGCATCATTTATGTTCGTGACTTTCATGAGTGAGCATAGGCGATACGGACACATTAATGTTTACACATAAAATAATGATAAAGAATACATTATGTAAAGTGCTGAAACACCTACTGTTTTAAAAAGCTTCCATGAAATCACAAACTCGATGGCATCTATTAAATATTTGAGGCATTAAATATGTCTCCACACTTGTTTCAGTCAAATGAGTACGGCGTGCGGAATAAATATTTTTCGGCATGTCTCGGATCGAATTGTAAAACTACCTTCTCTACATCATCAAAATGTTCGCAGTAGTAAAACGCAGCCTCTAACCATGTTCCCTAACGCGTAGTAATCGGCTGTGGTGGTTCAGGCACTTTGAGACACAGTTCGTGAGATGTTTTTATACGTTTTGGGGACTTTAGAAACACTGCCTTCGTATGAGCTATTAAAGCATTTACTCGTGGATAACATTAGGTATCAATTACGCCACAAGGTTTAAAGCATGGACTTTACATGTTACATGTAACAGATTCTCTCTTCTTTAAGAGATCGGCATAAGGAAAGTATGTTAGCGGCACCGTCACTCACAAACATTAAAAGTTAATTTGTTGAAACTTGAAATTTGTTCAATGCGCTCAACACCACTTTTATAATTTCATGGCTAGTACATTTTGCAACTCTTTTGGAAGCAAGTAAAATAGAGGATGACGGTTCAAATTCTTCCATTGTACGTACCATCACATTCACCACATAATTTTTTGCCAATCGGTTGTTTCGTCCACACATAAGCACAATTTTGTATCTTTTAATTCTGCTTTAATTCTTCTTTCAACATACTCACGAGTAGATGGCATGACGTTTCTTATCGATGTCTGACTTGGTAATGTATAATCCGAATACTTGCTTCAGAAGGAGAAACATATGCTTTTTGGTCCAGCAAAGTGAACGGTAGATTACATATAATAAAACAAACATGTGTATCAAATGTTAATTGTTCGTTGTATCGTTTGCCACGGATTACAGAACAGTGTTTTATACTTTTTAGGTGGCGTTCACACTTCCACCTGCTGGTACACGTCAAATAGTCGTCGCACCTTACATATTTAATTCTATCGCCTTCATATTCTAAATCCGGCATACTCGCTATTACGTTTTCTAGTTTCTTCGAAATACGCTGTTTCTGAAACGTACCTAAATGCGCCATTTTCTAAGTATGTGTGTACTGACATGCACTCACAACGACCAGTGGAATAATACTGAACAAGTGTGCTTTGATACGGACGCTTGAGTTTCCGTGCCGCGCGCTTCTCCACTCTACGTTGCTCTCGGCACTGCACTGAAAATTGCAGCTATTTGCCGAGTCTAATTATTATTCATTACTAGAGCAGACCAATTTCCGTGCGCGCCATGAGCGCCGGGATGGGAGTGTAATTCGTAATATATTAGAATATGCGATAGAATAGGGACGCAACATGAGCTTGTTACCGATGTAAGTATAGAAGTAGAGACATTTATTCTATCAGAAATAATTAAATATACATTTGGTTTTCTGCTATTAAAGTAATATGCATAAACACACGAAAAATAAGAATAGTACATATTATAGCAGCGTTGTAAAATGGATAAAATGGAAAATGTATGAAATCAGTGATTGTGTGCACGACAGAGGATTTAAAAAACACTTACCGTTTTAAGCGTCTTCCAAGGATTGACAAACTGGAGAAACTCGATAGTATATTTTCAACATCACGTGCGTTTCTAAGGTTATTTCTGAAAAACATGTCGCCGTGAGTAAAAAATATGTTTATATTCGGAAAACGACCGTTCTACATCTAGTGATGTTATTATATTCGCATAATCAATAATCAAAATACTTTTTTAAACAACTTAACGCATCTGTAGACGTGCCCTCACCAATACGTGTTAAGGTGTCAAAATCTGCATTTCTGTCTAAAACACTTTCAAATTTAAAACACTTTCACTTTTTGCGTCTTCTACAGCACACAGTTGTACGTGAACATCTTTAACGATTTGCAGTGATTCCTCTAACGATAGCGACTAATTTTCTAATTTTGTTATTGCTTCTTCTAGTCCCAAGTAATTCTCACGAATACTTTGTAAATCCATTTTAATCTGTGCATCTTGAAAATTTTTTCTGGCTTGTATTGATAGTAGCACTTTCTTTCGGATCGAATGATAAAACCACGTCCTTAATTTTTTCAAAATGTTCATGATAGTAAAACCCCGCCCGTAACCATGTACACCAACGTGTCGGAATCGGCTGTGGTGGCTGAGGGGTATGGGAACACAATTCGTGAAATTTCCGAATACGTTTTGGAGATTTCAGGAATACTACCTTTGTACTCGATATTAACGCATCTGCATTTGGGTAACATTTACGGATCCGTTCTGCTACAAGTTGTAGGGCATGGATTTTACATGTAATATGTAAAAAGTTACCACACTGTTCCTTAAGAGACCGACCTACAGAAAGCATGGTTGCGGCACCATCTGTCACAAACATTAGGATTTGATCTCTGGAAATTTCAAATTTTTCCAATGTACTTAACACCACATTTGAAATTACCCGCGCAGTACACATCTACCTCTGGATAACATCTACGAACCTGTTCTGCCACAAGGCGTAGAGCATGGGGCAAGTAATATGTAACAAGTTAGGACAATATTTTCTAAGAGACCGGCCTACAGAACACATGGTTGCGGCACCATCGGTCATAAACATTAATACTTGGTCTTTCGAAGATTAAATTTTTCCAAAGTATCTAATAGCACCTCTGAAATTTTTTCGGCATTACATTGTTCTAGTCATCTGGATGCTAATAAAATTAAAGACATTGGTTGATGTGGTTCCATATTACGCGCCATCACACTAACTACAGATTGTTTTTTGCTGTCAGTTGTTTCGTCCACACATAACCACAGTTTTTAATTTTTCAGTTCGGCTTTGATTTTATTTTCAACCTGTTTACGCACCGATGGTAAATTCCTTTGTAACGTTGTCGTGCTCGGTAATGTTTGATTCGCGTATTTATTCCAAAATGAAATAAATGAATCATTACTTAACAAGGTAAACGGCAGTGTACACACAATCATAGTTACACATAGTTCATGTATAAACTGTTGTCTATTAATTTTGTTAGTATTGTGCTTCGAACTGCTTACGTGTTCTTTACAATGTTTTTTTGACCAACACATTAGATATGTATTGCACACTAAACATTTAATTTTTGAGCCATCGTATATTAAGTCCGGGAAATCCATAATAAACTTATTCACTTCATCTGACAACGGTCGTTTTCTCGATTTATGTGTCGACGACATTTTATTACGTATGCTTACACTTACATGCAGTCTAAGCAAGTACCAAACACATACGGAATGCTTTTTATTAGTTCTGATGCAATACAATCATCCTCACATCGGTGCACATGGCGCTCACGGAAATTGGTCTGCTCTATTCATTACTATTCATATATCATAAAACGTCGGAGATGCATACGCATATGTACAGGATAAGAGTTGGGCCCTGGAGGCTTGTCCATTTTACTGTGATTATTTCATTACCCCACAGAATGGTACACCAGCGTTCTTTCGTGTAGTTCAGACACAGTATAAACTCAAGCAGTAAGATCTGTCTTGTCTGCAGCTTTTTATCTTTTGAAATAAAAGCGTAACTCGCGCATTCTAATATGCATGGTGCTATTTTAGTTCGCTTGACTTTTTGAATAAGCCGTCTAGTTTACATTCCATAGTTACTATTATTTGGTTGCGCGACTTACCATTTTGTTTCAATAATTTGGGTTTACCATTCTTACTGCTTAAGTTTATACTTTGGTTCAGGTACTATCTATCGAACTTTACAACGTCGATATATATACCGTTTACTTAATAAGTTACGTTTTTCAGGGACTTCCTTAATATTTATATAATATATTTCGCTGTTTTTTATGGATTTTTAATTTACTTGAAACTTTTAGTGTAATAAAAATCAAATAATTTTTAGCTGATTGGTTTTAATCTCAGGTCAGTTTTATAGTTAAACAGTTCAGATGTTAATAATATAGCGGGACATTAAGTTGTTCATATTTAAAATTCGAAATTATTAATTATATAATATTACTATGTTGTAAACAAACTAATTAGGTAGAACAGTCTCTATTATTAAGACCGTAATTAATGCTTATCAAAATATTTACTACAACTGGACACTGGTAAACATCAACAAACTTATTATCGATCTTCAGCTATTTTAACTCGTTAAAACAAAACAAAAACGCAATGATAAATGAGAAGTTAAATATAATAATACCTTGTCTTGGGAGTCTTGTTTCTTTTAGAGTATGATACACATTTGAAGATAAAAGAGTTTTTCATACTGCGAATCGTGTTGGTATTTATTTACATATCAAACTCAATTAACTAGAAAACTAATACGAATGTAACATTAATATTTATAACACGATGAAATAAACATTTTTTCTTGACGATTGAGGTAAATATTTACTTGTGTTAATGCATAATAAAGTATTTATTCATACTAGATATACGAGAACGGATTGATATATTGTCTCCAATACGCCACTATGTGAGTAGTGCGGATAGAAACAAATTCTACCCTGCAAACGGCAATTTCAAGAATCTCATCATACTATGCAAAGTTTGAGTTCCAGTTTCATTTATCATGAGTTCGATTTATGAGATGCGTACCAAGCAACGATCCGTGATAGAATTTTGAACGCTGGAAGGTTGCGTGCTCATCAAAATTCACGGATGTTTGAAAACTGTTTATAGCAACGTCTGTATGGATGAGAAGAATGTTTAGCTATTGTATTCGAGGTGCAACACTCTGAAAAGCGATCAAATCGACCAGTATTAATGACGCATGGAAAGAATCAAAGACAACCAAATGCAAATGATTTAAACAAATCGGTGGATTACGCAAAAACAAATTGCTCGGCAATTAGGCATTAGGCAAGAAAGACTAGATACAGTACATTATTCAGATGTTCAATTACCAAAAAAATTGTGCCAAATGGTGGGTCCGCGACAATTAGTGGTTGCCATAAAAGAACAAAGAAAAAACAGAAAAGAATTACTTAACCAGTATTGACGTGAAGGAAATGACTTTCTCATGAACATCATCACCGGGGATGAATCTTGGGTTCATCATTATTATAACCGCGAAAGCAAGCGGCAGTCAATGGAACATCGTCGTCCTAATTCTCCACGTCTACGAAAATTCAAAAGAGTTCGCAGAAAGTCATGCTCACTATTTTCTGGGATGCAATTGGAGTCATTCTTACTGAATATCCGCCGAAAAATCGACGCTAAATTCAATAAAATACTGCTAAACTTTATGATTACTAAAGTATGGTATGTAAAGTAAGGCCGGAGAGAATAGTTTTTTTCTTAAACACAACAACGCATTGCAGCAACGAAACGATGACAGTGACGAGCCTGACATTCTCGGTTTTTTCGCACCCTCTGTACAGTCCTGTTTTGGCGTCTTCAGATTTCTGGTTGTTTTCAAAGCTGAAGGAGGTATTGAAAGGTCAACATTTTTCATCAAACTCTGAAGTTATTGGATTAATAGTAAACAAGAAACTTTTATCATGGATTGAATGAAGGAATGGATTCAACGTTTGGAGAAATGAGTTGCACTGAATGGTGATTATGTGGAAAAATAATTATCTACATTGGTGGTACAATAAATTTAACATTGTGATAGAGTTGGCTGTTACTTATTGGAATTCCATTTAATAAAATACACAACACACTTGAAAAATAAAACACGCGTCAGAATTTCCAAAACATGTATTAATGAAAATACGACATGTTTCGCTCACACTGTGACTATATATATATATATATATATATATATATATATATATATATGTGTGTGTGTGTGTGTGTGTGTGTGTGTGTGTTTAGATAATTTCTTAGCCGTTTATTAAATATAACAATTGATAAATTATTGGAGTTTTTCGGCTTTTATCTGAAATATTTACAAATATCAAATTAGAATGTATGTAATTGCAGAGTAAGTGGGGATATAAACATTGCTGTCTACAAATTACAAAGCAAATCATACGAAATTTTTAATATTGTCTATGTTGGACTCGAACCCAAGTCTACAGTTTGACAGACTGTCGCTTTTACCACTTAGCCACAGTAGACCCAGGTTCAAGTTATTTAGAAATGCATTATAAAGTAACAGTGTTGTTATATTTAATAAACAGCTAAGAAATTATCTAAACACTCATATAGCTATGGAGTAATAATTAGCATTTTCAAACATTCAAATCTGACATCTGCTCTCAAAATACTGACATCTGCTTTCAATAACTGACATCTACTTTCAAAATAGGCATCTGCTTTCAAATCTGACGTTTGCTTTCATAACTGACACCTGCTTTCAAAACAGACATCTGCTTTCAATATTTGCTTTCACTAACTGACATCTGCAATCAAAACTGACATCAGCTTTCAAAACTGACTTCTGCTTTCAACTTGACATCTACATTCAATAACTGACATCTGATTCATTAACACTGTTACTTTATAATGCATTTCTAAATAGCTTGAACCTGGGTCTATTGTGGCTAAGTGGTAAAAACGACAGTCCGGCAAACTGTAGACTTGGGTTCGAGGCCCAACATAGACAATATTTTTCAATTAAAAATTTCGTATGATTTGCTTTGTAATTTGTAGACAGCAATGTTTACATCCCTACTTACTCTGAAATTACATACATTCTAATTTGATATTTGTAAATATTTCATATAAAAGCTGAAAAACTCCAATAATTTATCAATTGTTATATATATATATAAACAAAAACCACCCCTGCTTAGGTCAGTTAGACACTAATATTGTATATTTAATTAGCACATAAGTTTAGTTAATATTATAACGAGTGTTCATTTGAAAAGTCAATCTAGTGGCATGTGATTTACTGAGAACATTTTGAGGTATGTCGTAAATTAAAATTTACTACTTAACCTACGAAGTCGTATATTTTGACAGTTGCATACATACAAATAAATAACAAATAATAGGTATTTATTGAAAACTATAACAAATGTTGAAAATGTTGTCCTTCAAGATCAAATGCACTTGGAAATATGCATTTTGAAGTTCATCATCATGCAACTGATTGACAAATGGTTGTAAAATTTTCGTACAGTACCTTTGAGCAGTTAACGTTCCCTGAAAAAATATTGGTTCAATGATTCGCCTTTGGCTTATCGCTGCCCAAACACTAATTTTCTCTGGATGTAGCGATTCTTCATTAATTACATGTGGATTTTCACTACTCCAAACTTTTGTATTTTGTGAATTTAGGTATCCCGTTTTATTAAACCATGCTTCATCAGTAAAGATGACTCATTACGAAAGTTCTCCATTATTGTTCATAACGGGTGTTCAGAAACATTCGAAGTCAAGTGGGCTCTGAACAAAAAATCGTATATCTTTACTTAAGTATCTGATTTGTAATAATTATAAAATGTCAACTGTTGTCTGTCAAAAATTGTCAGAATCTAATATCGAAGATACTAATTTGATAACCTATAAAATTGTATTAAGTAAATGTATCAATCTATCTCAGACATGACTTCATATTTTCAAGGACTACTTTGACTTCGAATGTTTCTGAGCACACGTTATTTACAAACCAATTACAAAACTGTAGTCTACGTGGGTAATCAATTTCTAACAATTCTTGTACTGCTGTGACACGGTATGGATAAAGTTGCATATCTTATTTTAATAACTTGTGACGTGTACCAACAGAAAGGTTTATTTGTTGACTCAAATGTCGAACAGATGTTTGTGCTTCATTTTCCATTATTTCTTCAACACGATTGACAACTTGACAACAAATTATATATAATCAATTACAAAATGTGGAAACTCAACTTGAAATTCTACCATGCAATCTTGAACTGAATAAACCCATAAATCATCAATTTTATTACCACTTCGAAAATAAGCCTGGACTATAAAAATTTTATGTTCTAAAGTGAAAGCCATTTTAAAACTGAGAAGCAATTTATTTAAACCAGAATCGACGCACGATTATTTTATGCACTGATATTTGTGATTGACATTATCAAATGTCATTTGGATTTACGTTTATGGAACAACAAGCACATACTAATACATTTGCGTGTTATTCTATCAAAATTTCAAAGTAACCTAGATTGACTTTTCAAATGAACACTTGTTATACTTGATAAGGCCAAAGAATGGGCGAAACATGTCGTATTTTTACTAATATAATTTTAGGAAATTCTAACGCATGTTTTATTTTAAGTGTTTTGTACTTTTTATACAATAAATTTACTTCATTTTGAGACTGGTTTAATTATTTTGTCTTTTGTTATTCTTATTATATAGAATTCGAGACCTTATATATCAATTCGCCCTCGAATATGATAACATCAAACACATAGTGAAGAAAAGAGCAAAGCAGCAAAAACAAATTCCTGTTACAACTTGCATAGTGAAGCGGCAATAGCGCTGTTATAAGTGAGCAAAACAAAGAGCTTGAGAAAGTTTGTTTTCGCCGTTCTCATCGTTCATCAGGTGTCGTATTTTTATCGCAAACAATGAATGTTGAAAAGTTAATTAGTTAGTAGTATTTTTCTGAAAAAAATCGCTTTGGGACCAAAAAAATGCACAGCATCACAATCGGTTTGCTTTAGATAAACTATGGGATACCGTAGCTGCAGAAATGATATCAACAAGTACATATAATATTGTGTTCATTTTTATTTTTATGAAAAAAAATATACAATTCATATTCTATTCTGACATAAAAACATTTTCAATGTTTCTCTGATAAAATTGACAGTATTAGCTGATCAATTATTTTCTCGTGCTGCGTTAACATTTTCCCAGTGGTGTGCTAGTTGGACATCATTCATGTTAATTTTTTCCAGATCGAGTATTACTTTATACAAAATGCATATGCATTTAATAATCTTATCCGCTAATTCTGGAGATGTTTCAATGTGTTTCTAAAGAATTCCAAACTTGACACTAATTACGCCAAATACACATTCAATGACACGTCTTGCTCTTGAAAGTCGCATATTAAAAATACATTCTCAACATCTAAACTTCTCGTATTGTATGGTTTCAGTAAATAATCTAAAAACGGATAGGCTCCATCGCCAACAAATACATAAAGTACAACAACTGCAGTATATGGCAATGCATTATCTTGAGGGACGTTAAGACCTTTGGTTTCCATCAAATGAAACAGAGACGAAGAGCTGAAAGTACCTCCATCGCTATGTTTGCCATATCCACCAGCATCAGTTGTGATAAATTTATAATTTGCGTCAGCAACAGCTTGAAGTACTATTGAAAAATAATTTATAGTTATACTAGAGAGCTCCAGAGTGAGGATGGCATTTCACTCGAATGTTTGCCGCCAATTGCGCTTACGCAATTAGAAAAGTTTCATTTTTCGTAAAATTCTTTAGCCGTTTGCTTTAATATATATGTCTTCTGTTGGAACCTTCATTTGCACTGGTTGTAGTACTTTCCAAATAGATTCTACTGTTTCTCGTACAATTAATGATACTGTCATCGCTCTCATTTGAAAAGTGAAACTTTTGGATTGATAGGGCTGTTATTAAAGTTTGTCCAATTTTTTATCAGCCTCGGTTGAATCTGCTCCGAAATATAATCAAAAGTTGTAATATTCATGCGAAAATATGCATGGATATTTACGTAGTTGCTGGTACAGATAATGAAATTCACCATGTATATGTCTCATTTTATTTATTATATGCACATTACAAGGTCTGCACAATGGTGAGATTCAGTTTGTAACTAAATTTCTTAAGAGACAAGGTGAATTTTAATATTAAGTCGTTTTTATTAAGTGAGCTAGAGACGTGGGCAATTTCTAGGTTTGTTTTAATTAAGGCGGTTTGTGTTTGCAGAATTTTCTTAGAAAATACAAAGGTTACAGTGAATAATTTTCAGTAAGTAATAATAAATCCATGTTATTTATTGAAATACTGCTGGATTATGAACGCGTCAGTATGTGTTACCAACTTTTTTATCAACGCCAGGCTCCTTCGCTGCTTTTCTCGCCGCTTTCATCGCTGCTTAGCTCTCTGCTTCATTATGTGTTTAGCCTAAGTATGCAACATCAACTGTTACAGATAAGCTTAATGAAAATATCGCCAATATGAATTTATGGAGCGAAGGATCCTTTCAGTCAAAATTTTTTCACTTTAATTGTCTTAATATCCTCGAGTAAAGTATTCCCATTATAACATATTATAACGAGCCATCGAAAAAATTCATAATTGGAGTAGACTGTGAAATTGGGTTGATACTTTAACCACTTCCACATAATGACATTTATTATTTGACATTGAAACTATAAGTTTGTGTCAAATTTTTCAAAACTCTTATTAAGAAAATTGTTTGTGTTTAGATGTAAATGGACAACATTTTCAACAACTTCTGTAGCTATATGTAAATTTTGATTATGGTTTCGATATTAAATAAATTATTTGCTTTCTTTTTTGTTGTAGTATCATTTCAATGCCATAACATTTTTTTACAATGAAACTGTCAAGCATCAAGTAATGTGTCATTATGTGGAAGTGGTTAAAGTACCAACCCAATTTCACAGTCTACTCCAATTATGAATTTTTTCGATGGCTCGTTATTATTCCAATATATGAATATGTATTTCATCGGAAATTTCATTGCCAATGTGTTTTAACTATAAAATATTACATATGAAACAGTACGTAGTACTATGAACAAAACAGTATTTGAAATTTCTGAATACATTTTAAAAGTTATGAATTTATTCAACATAATTATCTACCTAAATTAACGTGCCTTCAAAGACTTTCCTCATTAAAGAATGCTCATTCAAAATTATACGTTTGTGACAGATTTGTGACAGCACTGTCACCAACCATGATCAAATAAGCATGGCCGTCTGCCGTATATTTATTAATGAAGAAAGTTTTTGAAGGCACTTTATTTCCTATGGAAGTATTATAAAATGAAAATCAAATTCTGATTACAGAATTCTACTAGAATAAAATAAAATTAAAAAACCCTTACCACAATAGAATTCTATTGTGGTAAGGGTTTTTTAATTTTATTTTATTCACTTATAAGCCACAGTCTCCGATTTGTTAGTTAGAGAATTCTACTAGGTTTAATAAATTTATAATTTCTATAATGGTTCTAAAGGGATATTCCTAACTTATCTTTTGGTACCGGATATTAAAGTTTAGTTCTATCAATCCCACAATTAATGTTAGTTTTTAAAAAAGCGGTTTCTTTATATGTTTTGGTAAATTTCAGATTATCAGAAGAAAAGTGAGAGTGTTTGGAGTTTTAGTAGTCTTGAAATTAATCAAAACAAGTATGGAACTGCTGCGCATTGCTTTTCGTGCTTTATTTTTGTACAACTACAAAAGAGATTTAATATACGAACAGTCGTGAAGATTTAGTAACAACTTTTATTAACAATTTTCCTGTTATATAATGGTTTTTTAAAATAAATATTGACTACCTACGTTCTTTAGAAAATAATTTAAAATCAGGGCGACAATTGGCAAAAGAAAAGTTTGTAAAGAAGAATTGACATATTTATGAGTCGGGAGATTTATCAAGAACCATGCGCCATCTTGTTGTAAAAGCTGGCAAACCAAAAAGTGGATTGGTGAAAATTTATATTAGGAAAGTTCTATGTCAGACTTCAGAACAAATTATACAACCACAGTCAAATAATTCAATGTTTATTAGTGAAGAATTACTAGCAAAGATTTTACATGGTCAAGATTCGGCAAGAAAATGACCGCTACTTTCTTTAAGCGCTGTAGTCATAGCAATAAATTCCACTCGGGAATCGTAAAATAAAAATGAAATATTTTATATATATACGTAGATTGTTATGCAGAAGTGTACGTGAGTTATTTGAAAGAGTTTATGGTAACAGCGAAAAAATAAATAAACTTGATTTTAGTATCCAATTGTTTGCCCACAGTCGATATAGATCCGATGCTCTGCAACGTTTTCTAAAACATTTTTCTAACGCCAATACAGCAATTACAAAGTTTCTAAATATCATGGAATTAATTTAAAGAATGAACAACTGTATATGAAAAAAAAACTCATGCTTATAAACCCCGAAATGAGATGCACAATTGTCAATTATGGTAAGAATGCGTGGGAAAACAACATACTGATTTAAAATATTTTTAAAAAGCTCACTCGCTATGGCATTGTGAGGATTCTTGATTAATATCGCGCAATAGCAGGAATATGTTGGGATGGTTGAAATGCTGATGCATCAGTTATGTTCATAAGCCAATCAAGGCGTTGTTAAATACTAGATATGTATTGAAGATATTTAAAATCATAATGTATGCATACGATAAGAGGAAATAGTTATTTTCCGTCGACCACAATGTAAAAAGAACAAATTCGCATGATTTACTAGCACTGAAAATTGCAAATTGCATTGTATCCCCAAAACTGTGTTGAAAAGTTATCTTGTAACTAAAACTATGCTGAAAAGTTCAAAAGGGCCAATTAGAATCGTCGCAGAACCGTGTGCAAAGTAACAGACGTGCCAACCTACTAATCATAAAATAACAAATAGGAAACTGTCAAATGAATGACTCTCAAATGTCAAATTGTTGTTATGAAATACATCATATATCATTAAATTGATTGAACTCTCGCTTGGCACTTGGTGAAACATCTTGATAAATTCACGATGAAAAAAGAACACTTGGTTATATGTTTCACTAAATTTTATTTACATAAAATAAGACAATTGTTTCGGACTCTGCAGTCCATTTTCAATTAACATAAGAATAAATTTTCTAAAGTATAAATAGATGTATGTAACTACAAAATAGAGAGGGGATAACGTTACTAACAAATTTTCGTGCATATGGAAAAGGGGGTAATTTAAGATATAATATAATTATTCAATAACTAATTAAATTCAAACAACTGCCCTCATTATCGGCGAAAGGCTAAACTCTGTTTGCTCGTTTACAATGTTACTGACTTATTTTTCGCCTTTGGAATTTCTAATATTTCCAGGAGATTTAATCGTAATCCTTTTGAAGAAGAGTGTAATATATTAAAATTGTCCGATGAGATCATATGGTTGTTATCAATGCAGTGTTCTGAAATCCCTGAGCATTTCCTAGAATTTAAAATGGCTTTTCTGTGTTCAGTAATACGAGTGTGAAAACTTCTACCTGTTTGCCCGATATAAACCAACAATGCCAACAATAAAGATAGATTTGAAAAAACACAAAAATGTGGAATATGCAAAGTCAATTGCATGGCCTGTGATGCGTTTTATATCGGGCAAACATTACTAACAAATTTTCGTGCAAATGGAAAAGGGGGTAATTTAAGATATAATATAATTATTCAATAACTAATTAAATTCAAACAACTGCCCTCATTATCGGCGAAAGGCTAAACTCTGTTTGCTCGTTTACAATGTTACTGACTTATTTTTCGCCTTTGGAATTTCTAATATTTCCAGGAGATTTAAGCGTATTACTGAACACAGAAAAGCCATTTTAAATTCTAGGAAATGCTCAGGGATTTCAGAATACTGCATTGATAACAACCATATGATCTCATCGGACAATTTTAATATATTACACTCTTCTTCAAAAGGATTACGATTAAATCTCCTGGAAATATTAGAAATTTCAAAGGCGAAAAATAAGTCGTTAAACATTGTAAACGAGCAAACAGAGTTTAGCCTTTCGCCGATAATGAGGGCAGTTGTTTGAATTTAATTAGTTATTGAATAATTATATTATATCTTAAATTACCCCCTTTTCCATTTGCACGAAAATTTGTTAGTAACGTTATCCCCTCTCTATTTTGTAGTTACATACATCTATTTATACTTTAGAAAATTTATTCTTGTTAATTGAAAATTGATTGCAGAGTCCGAAACAATTGTCTTATTTTATGTAAATAAAATTTAGTGAAACATATAACCAAGACATCATATATCATTATTTTGTGAATCATTATTTTATTTTCATTGAAATTAATTCTTGTCACTAAGCGGTCGTCGGAAAAGTATAGTGTACAACACGTGCTGAAAATATTCAACACTCGCATAATTAAACCACTCGCCTACGGTTGTCTCTATTCTATTCTCTTTACTATAAATAGTAAGTTTACTATTTAAAATATTTTGTCGAGTATTCATATTAAACTTTCTGTAGATGTCACAATACTGAGATAGTTATTCGCAAACCAAGTGCGTGAAGACAATTTTTCCAGTACGAGCACTATCTCGCTTCGCTCGATCATGGTTTATTTGCGTGAAGGCTGGAAAAGATCTTCACACGCGTAATTTGTACAATATTTTATATAACTAGCAAAATTTTAGTAACAAATAATTATAATTTATGAAGTACTATTTTTTGGCGGAGTATTTTACTTAAAGTAATCGAGAACAATATGAAAAGAATTAAATTTCGAGAGATTTCTGTATACAAACGAAAGTTTTATTATAATAAATGCTATATTTACATTGGTACTTCATACTTCTTCTTGGCGGAGTAATGTTTAAAGTTCTTTAAACCAACATATTCAAAATTCAAATTGACATGTTAGCAATTATTTTTTGCATAATGATAAGAAAACTCGTTTTTTGTAAAAAAAAAATTGTATTGAAGATATTACATGTTTCACTCTTTTTACCTTTTTCTACGATTTTATTTAACAATATTGTAATGACTCATTCGACGACGCGAGGCGCGTCATCGCTCTGGACGTTTTCGCGACAGATTTGGAGCATTCTAGACCAAACGTTCCCATTGATATATAAGCCGTCGAGGAAGGGATGTAGACAGACATTGAATCCTACAGTCTCGCGAAGTACATAAATATAGTTACATAAATATAGAATACATAAATGTACTTATTGTTGTTAATAGTTAGTTTTAGATTATTATACGTTTTAATATTAATATAGTGTGTGTGTCTAAAGTTATTGTTAGTTTTATTTAAGAACCCGAAAAGACAAACGTTACAGTGGTGTCAGGTGTGGACTAATTAATAAATAATAAACTAAGTAGACAATTAAGTGTTAATTAAGTATTCGTTTAAATAAATATACAGTGCGGAAAGACATTATTTTAAATATCGTGATGGCTAATAGAATGAAACTCACGGAATTAAAAGTGTCCGAGTTAAAACGAGAATTAGAAGAGAGGGATGAGGATACAACTGGCAAAAAGTCGATCCTCCAGCAACGGCTTCGCAATGTGTTGATCCAAGAAGGCGAGGATCCAGAGAATTATGTCTTTCAAGTTCCAGGCGGAGATGCTGACGTGAATTCGCTGTTTATGAAACTAGAACAGCGTCTAATAGATTCGCAAACTCAAATGCAACAAATGGAGCAGAAGAACCTGGAAACTTCTGGAAACTTAGCGAAAACTCTAGAACAAATGGAACAGAAGAATCTGGATAGTGCGAGAAATATGGAACAGCGTCTGATAGATTCACAAACTCAAATGCAACAAATGGAGCAGAAGAACCTGGAAACTTCTGGAAACTTAGCGAAAACTCTAGAACAAATGGAACAAAGAAACCTAGAAACCGCTAGAATCCTCGAGAAAAATCTAGAAAAGAAATTACTAGAAAATTCTAGAAACTTCGAAAAAGTTCTAGAACAGCGACTAGCGGAAAAATCAGAAGCGTTAAAAGAAGAGGTTTTCACAGCTGTAGAAGAGAAAATTGGAGAACATTCTAGACTTTTAGAGGCAATAATGATTGAGATGAAATTACCCGCTACCATGAGTCATTCTGATCCCAGGCAGGTCAACGAAGAAGTTATACCGCGGCCCATCGAAATAAAAGAAGAATTTGTGACTATTTCAAAGACCAGAATCAAGCCACCAACCTTTGATGGAAAGACGTCATGGGCAACTTACCTGACGCAATTCGAAGCGGCCGCAGAAGCAAACGCATGGTCTTCTGCCGAGAAGGCGACTGCTTTAGTCATAGCATTGAGGGGTGATGCTAGTGATATTTTGCAGACATTGCCTCCTGAGGAACGTAAAGATTATTCTCAACTCATTAAACGCTTGGAGATGAGATATGGCCATGCGCATTTGGAGCAAGTATACCATACCCAACTGAAGAATCGATCACAGAAGAAAGGCGAGAATCTTCAGGAATTTGAGGCAGATATTGCTCGTCTAGTTCGACTTGCATATCCGATGGCACCAGATAATTTCATGGAACACCTAGCGGTCCAGACATTCATAGATGGTCTCCGGGATATTGATACGCAGCAAGCATTAAGGTTGGCAAGACCGAAAACCTTGATCGATGCTTTGGCACACGCGCTTGAGTTTGAGACTGCAAAGCAAGCCTCTCGGAATCATGCTCGTGTCTGCACTGTTGACAAGCAGGAAAATGAGGAGTTCATGGAGCAGGTGGTTAGTAGAGTTCTAAACCAGATCAAATCAAATAAAAGAGTACTGCGATGCTGGAATTGTGGAGAGATTGGTCACGTTCGGAGTAAATGTGGTAAGGTGACCAAGAAAGCATCGTCTGAGCAGCAGGAAAAACTAAAGCGGGTCGATGAGCGAGGGCAATCATCGATCCAGCATCAGGAAGCCCCAAAGACGCCTGGCCAAGTCGCATCCCTGCAACATCAAACCAACGGCCTGTATGTGGACGCTGTTATGGAGAGAAAGACCTATGCTTGCTTGCTAGATACGGGATCGACGAAAACCATTGTACGACCCGATTTAATATCCAGGAATAAAGAATTACTTTCTAGCAAATGGAGACTAAGGACAGCTACTGGAGAAGCAGCTTCTGTGGAAGGTGAAGTAGATGTCAATTTTGTCATAGGACCAACATCAATCCGACATCGTGTTCTCGTAGCCGACATAGAAGAACAGATAATCTTGGGATTAGACATCATGAACACCTACGGCTTCCAGTTAAACATGAAAGAAGGCACTTTAAAAATAAATAATGAGGAATTGTTTCTTCATGGGAAAAATTGTGGGAGTGTACAAGTAATTACTGCAGAGAATGTTGTTCTGGATGCAAGAAGTGAGACATTTTTGACGGCGTGTATGGAAGGTGATTATTTGGACGGAAATGTTACAATGTTGGAACCAAAGGCTGATGATGACGAGGTGGGCCGAGGAATAGTAGTTGCCAAAATGCTGGTTAAGACTCAGAAGACTGTACCGATAAGGGTAATGAATGTGAACCATTACCCTGTTTCATTGAAGAAGGGTACTATTCTGGGGTGGTGTTCGCCAGTGTCGGCCGTCGTTCATCGCATAGAGGCGAAGAAGAATGGATTCGTGCAGGTTCCTGAGAAATTGTCCAAGATAATCGACTCCGCCTGTCAAGGATTGAGCAAGAAGGAACAAAGTCAAGTTAAGGACCTAATCAAACATTATGAAGACGTCTTTGAAACTGAAACAGGTACGAAGGGAAGAACCAATATTGTAATGCACAAAATAAATACCAGCGATGCAAGTCCAATTCGACAAGGACCAAGGAGGTTACCTCTGGCAAAACGTGAGGAAGCCAAGCAAATTATACAAGATATGGAAGGCCAAGGAGTAATTGAACCATCGAATAGTCCATGGGCTTCACCAGTGGTCCTTGTCAGGAAGAAGGATGGATCTACCAGATTCTGTGTGGACTATCGTCGTTTGAATAGTGTGACCAAAAAGGACAGCTATCCTCTCCCAAGAATAGACGATACGCTAGACACCTTGGCAGGAGCAAAATGGTTCTCCACTCTCGACTTAAAGAGCGGTTATTGGCAAGTGGGAATGGATCCCAATGACAAAGAGAAGACTGCCTTCAGTTTAGGTGCAGGACTCTGGCAATTTACAGTCATGCCATTTGGACTGTGTAACGCCCCAGCTACTTTTGAGCGACTCATGGACACTGTACTGAGGGGATTGTCTTGGAATACCTGCCTGGTATATCTCGATGATGTGATTGTGGTAGGGAAGACCTTTGAAGATCACATGAAAAATTTGGAAGTAGTATTCCAGAGGTTGCGAGATGCCAACCTGAGATTAAGTCCAAAGAAGTGTCACCTTTTCCGCAAGGAGGTAAATTACCTTGGACATGTGGTTTCCGGAAAAGGAATTGCTGTGGATCCAGAAAAAGTAAAAGCTGTGGAAAAATGGCCGGTACCCAAAGACAAACATCAGCTAAGAAGCTTTTTGGGATTATGCACATATTATCGACGCTACGTTCCTGGATTCTCCAACATTGCAAAACCACTTACTCGCCTAACAGAAAATCGAGCATTCAATTGGAACAACGAATGCCAAGCGGCCTTTGAGTTGTTAAAAGGTACGTTGATCAGTGCACCCGTTTTGAACTATCCGCTGCCATCTGGGAGGTTTGTTTTGGATACGGATGCCAGTAACGTCGGGATTGGTGGCGTGCTCTCTCAAATCCAAGATGGCCAAGAAAAGGTCATTGGATACTTCAGCAAGACCCTGTCCAAACCAGAGAGGAACTACTGCGTAACCAGGAGAGAACTATTGGCAGTAGTTAAGACCATTGAGCACTTTTACAAGTACCTGTATGGGCAGAAGTTCCTGATCCGCACTGATCATGCCGCCTTAAAGTGGCTCTTGCAATTCAAGAATCCAGAGGGTCAAGTAGCTAGATGGATTGAGAGGCTACAGGAGTACGACTTTGTCATTGAACACAGAGCAGGCCTCAAACATCAAAATGCAGACGCCCTTTCCAGAAGGCCCTGTCCAGAAGACTGTCGACATTGCAACAGAATCGAAGACAAATCGGCCAACGCTCTTCGAACCACCGTTGTTGATGACCAATGGCAACCTGACAATTTGCGCGCGGATCAAGAAGCTGATCCGGATCTTGCAGTCCTCAGGGCTTGGAAAAGAAATGGGCAAAGACCGACCTGGCAAGAAATTGCTTCCTATTCACGAGAATTGAAGTCATACTGGGCACAATGGGATTCCTTAACCATGGATGACGATCTCCTGGGACGTGAGGTCGAAAATCACGATGGAAGTGAGCGCAAGATGCAAATGGTGGTTCCCAAGAAAAGAATACCAGAGGTATTGCGAGAACTCCATAATGGTGCTTCTGGGGGACATTTTGGAGTCCATAAAACACTGGAGAAGGTGCGCCAGAGATTTTACTGGGTGAATTGTTCACGAGATGTGAAAGAATGGTGCCGAAAGTGTGCAAATTGCGCCGGAAGCAATGGTCCCCAGAGGCGTCGACGTGCACCCATGCGGCAATATAATGTAGGAAGCCCATTTGAAAGGATCGCCATAGACGCCGCCGGTCCTTTTCCAGAAAGCAGCAAAGGAAATAAATACATAATAGTTGTCATGGATTACTTTACCAAATGGGTTGAAGCATATGCTCTACCAAATCAAGAAGCTGGAACTGTAGCAGACGTGATTGTGAACATTTGGGCATACGGAAGACGAGAACAACTCCCTTGCATCCACAATCAGATGGGATGGTAGAGCGAATGAACAAGACCATGATCAGACACTTATCCAAAGTGGTCTCCGAACACCAGAGAGATTGGGACGAACATTTACCATTATTTCTAATGGCGTATCGGGCCTCCGTTCAAGAGACAACAGGCCAATCACCAGCAAACGTGCTATTCGGGAGGGAACTCCGATTGCCCTGTGATTTAAAGTTTGGGAGCAAGCCTGGTGAAGATCTTGCCGGAGAAGATTATGTCAGCACGCTCAGACGACGACTAGATAATATCCATGAACAAGTCAGACATAATATCCAAGATGCTAGTGACAGAATGAAAGAGAGCTATGACATCAACGCCGAGAAGAGTGGTTACCATGAAGGCGATCGAGTTTGGTTGTATAATCCACAACGTCGACGGGGCCTATCTCCAAAACTTCAAAAGAATTGGGAGGGGCCATACGAGGTGTTGAAGCGGATCAACGATGTAATATACCGCATCAGGCGAACACCTCACACTAAGCCAAGAGTCGTACATTTTAATCGATTAGCCCCATACTCTGGAGACAATGACGAAACCGTTGACTTGCGCCGATTGGATAGCCAATACCATGAACTAACCTTCGAAGACTTTATGCAAGAGTATTCTGGTTCGAGAAAAGCTCGATTTGGGGTAACCATCGAGAAACAGCAGGATTTGTTCACGGTGCCGCCAGACTACGCGCTTGCTCATTGCGTAGCCCGAGATCTACGAATGGCCAAAGGAATCGCCTGGGAATTTAAAGAGAGATTTGGCAGAATCGAAAAGCTAAGGCAGCAGGGACCAGCAATTGGGAAGAGTCTCCAAATAATAAATGAAGGACAGCCCATATTTTATTTGGTCACGAAAGAACTGTCGAGCCTAAAGCCAACCTATCGAGCCTTATGGGAGGCCCTGACCCACTTACGCGAACAAATGTTACAACAAGACATTCTGAAATTGGCAGTTCCAAAATTGGGTTGTGGATTGGACCGCATGGACTGGAGAATTGTAAGGAGCATGTTGGAAGTAATCTTCCGACATACTGGTATGGAAATTCTGGTATGCAGTTACCAGCTTGAATATTCCTGTCCATCCAGGCAAGATAAGACCGTGGACTGTTATTTCGATATGACGTCGCAATGTAACAAAGGCCCTACCTGTCGATTTCGTCATCGTTTGAGGAGACCAAAGCATGACATGTTTCGGGACGAAACTTCATTTTTAAGAAGGGGGCAATGTAATGACTCATTCGACGACGCGAGGCGCGTCATCGCTCTGGACGTTTTCGCGACAGATTTGGAGCATTCTAGACCAAACGTTCCCATTGATATATAAGCCGTCGAGGAAGGGATGTAGACAGACATTGAATCCTACAGTCTCGCGAAGTACATAAATATAGTTACATAAATATAGAATACATAAATGTACTTATTGTTGTTAATAGTTAGTTTTAGATTATTATACGTTTTAATATTAATATAGTGTGTGTGTCTAAAGTTATTGTTAGTTTTATTTAAGAACCCGAAAAGACAAACGTTACAATATTTACATATAATATAATATCAATTTGGGTGTCAGTAAAACCATGAAATGTTTACTGAGATTCTTTTTCACTTCGTTTACACTTTCAACTTGTAAAGATCACTATGCGAAACAACTATATGTAGAACATGTTTTGAAAGTCCTTTTTTTCACTCATTTGCTCAATCTACAAATTCATGAAAAACAATTAACAATATACAAATAACCATTTGGTTGTAATTTTTTTTTTTTTATATCTATTTTATATCCAATGAAGTTGTTTCTTCAATTCATTTTTAATAAATTTTGTGAAATTCACAAGTTTTTATGGATCAAGTTTACTTCCAATTAACATTTTAATAATTGTATTTTAATACTATAATAATGATTTATTCCTTCTATGATCTTTTTACATTAAGCACTACTATTCAAAATTAAATTTCGCGCACACCTAGAAAACCGCGCAATGACATTTTGTGGTTAGCAATTACAAAAAAGAGATTAAAATGGAAATAATTGGAATTATTTGTTACAAGTACCCAATGCAACGTCGTAGCAATAAAATTATTAATTTTTGATTATTACACATGGTACTATTTTGTAAATCATCAACTCTAACGATTCTTACGCCATATACATCTTTTTTACCACTATCTGGTGGTATTTTACCACACCAAAATTATAAAAGCAACCACTCTACGACACCATAATAATGTTGTACCATTTATTACACGAGCTGTTACTAAAGCAAACTACCGTTTGTAGTATAGCAGATTTGTAGTGTTTCGTAGCGTCAGTAGAGGGAGTCTACTGTCATTATTGTAATTTTCTTTATTAAACTTAACATTAAATTAAACCAAATAAAACTGCGTAATTAACTTCTTGACTAATTACTGAAAAATAGTTAATCTATAAATATTGAATATGGTGTGTGTTTTTTATGCTGCTTGTCTTAATAAAGTACCTATTTAAATTTCAGATTGATCTAATGGGACAAAATATTTATGAATATAGCCATCCATGTGATCACGACGAAATTAAAGAAATTCTCTCAACGAAGGCACAAGAAAATGGAAACGAGAGAAAATCGTTCTTCATTCGATTAAAGTGTACTTTAACAAGTAAAGGCAGGTCCGTAAATTTAAAGTCTGCGACTTACAAGGTTAGTTACTAATAAGCATTTAATATAAATATTATTTTTTATACAGATTACGATTTATTTTCAAATTTTCTTCTATTTTAGCGACTAATTAACTAATTTCACAGAAAAAAAATTAAAAGAACCGTCACATCACTAACACCATATAAAAATAAGGGTATTCATCTGCAACAGGCGTTTGTATTGACGATAGTCTTTTCTTCTTAACTTGCATTTGTAAAGATTAAGTGAATTTTAACATTAATTAGCCGCTAAAATACAAGATGCCACCCCGAAATTACCGGAATGTGAAAAAAAAATTGTTGTTACAACTTATTCACTACCATCCCCTTTAAAGTACTACTCTTCCGCATGAATACACCGATTCTAGCGACTTGTCCATGACTGGAAGCAGTGTTGGAAGTCTTCGCGTGTTAACGTGTTTAGCACTGCCTACGATTCGGTCTTGATCTCTTCAATTGTCTCAAAACGACGCCCCTTGGGCTTCAGTTTCGACTTCACAGGAAGAAACTCCAAGAGGCAAGATCTGTGGAGTAGGGAGGGTGGGTTTCTAGCCTCAACGAAGATTGTCGTCTTCGTTGAGACTAGAAACTGACGCACACCAAGCGACGTATGGGTTGGTGTATTGTAGTGGTGTATGATCCACGAATTGTTGCGCTACTTGGCAGGCCGCATGCGCCGAATGTTTTCTCTTAATCGCCAAAGAACATCGTCGATTAACTGATTCATCTGGTGAAAGAAATTCTTTGTGCACGATGCCATCAACATTAAAAGAAGCAAATCAATATCGACTCAACGTTGCTTCAAACTTACTTTGGTTGCTGTGCTTTCTTTCGTTTCGAGATCATACTCATACACTCTTAATTCATCGCCAGTAATGATTCGGTTACTGAAGTTCGTATCCCTTTCGGCAGTTTCCTTCAGCTGTGTTTACACATGAATACGGTGCCGTTTTTGTTCAATGCTAAGTAATCTTGGCATAAACTTTACAAACGCCGTACGACAAGCCGACAATGTTGCAAATGTCATGGATTGTTCTCCTTCGGTCTTGCAGGATACCATCATGCACTTTTTACACATTTTGTGGTCTGTTTTCCGTCGATAGACGACTGAAACGCTAATCATCATGAATCGACACACGTCCAGTTTTAAATCTTTTGTACCACTCATAAGTCTGCGTCTGGCCTCAACCTTTTTAAGTCGTTTTACCAAGTTTGAAACATAATTTCATATAATATAGACCTAGCTCATACCATCTAGCGCTATAGAGCTGTACTACTGTTCACGCGCCCCATTCAAATTCCGGGAATTTCTGGGTAGCACCTCGTATATGCATCATATACTAGTTTCGACATCTAAAGTTATACATTCCGCAATTATATTCAAAATGCCAATTTATAAATATGTTTTAGGTTATACATGTACGAGGTCACATAATGCACAAAAATGAGTCAAAAGATGATGCCAAAGGTTCTATGCAAAGATGTCTCGTTGCTATCGGCCAACCAATACCTCATCCTTCAAATATTGAAGCACCTTTACCTCACCAAACATTCTTAACAAAACACAGTTTAGACATGAAATTTACATACGCTGACGAAAAGTAAGTAATTTGTTCATAACTACACTACTTTGAATGAACATTCCTATTATTGGATACAGGATGTGGAAAGTTATTAGAATTAGAGCAAAAAAATTGAGGGGCTTTTTTGTTAATATTCAATCTAAGAATAGCAATATAATATACTATACGCTTGCATTAAATAAAACTTACATTTTCAAAGTATGTATATCAAAACACCGATAAAAATAATAATGATAACATAAGTAAATACGAAGGGAGTCAATATATAAGTCGCAAAACGGGATAGAGGCAATAATAATTAAAGTAACTTGCTGAAATTTATTTCACCTTTCTACATAATCACCTTGGACATTCACTAATTTCATCGCTTTACAAGTAATTGAAAGCCGGCGGCAAAGAAGTTTTTGTTGCTGTCGCAGCCAACGAGTAACCTCTTGGATTACGGCATCGTTAGTTTCAAAATGACAGCTACCCATGATTTTTTAGGGTCTCGAACAGATGAAAATGACTGGCATAGCCCCCAGTCATTTTCATCTGTTCGAGACCCTAAAAAATCATGGGTAGCTGTCATTTTTTCGGCGTCTGTTCCAAGCGATCTCAACGAAATGTTTAACAGCTCTTGTTGTGTGAGGGCGGGCCTTTGTCAGGCGTCCAGTGCGCTTGTGGCCTGTCGGAGTTCCCGCATAGTGGTGCAGTACGACGCGGTAACAGTCTCACCGTAAGGCAAGAATTAGTATGACGCCTTGCATGTCCATAAACACATGCAAGGCGTCATGCGGGCTGTCTCTGACTGACCGCGTGCCTACTGCGGATTATGCCCTCTACGACAAACATACATGTGCTACCATCTACTGGCACAAAATGCGCGCGTAATTTACGAATAGTATAACTAATACTGACGTTTGCAACTCATATGCTGACTCAGCCTCGTATATATAGAATACATAAAGAAAAAACTATAACATTATTATAACTAATAAAAGCAACGACACAGGAAAATATACAGGGTTGCCCAAAATGACCGAAGGGGTTTGGGTTCATTATAACTTCTTATTTAAGACATAATTATTAATTTTTTTTTATTTTAAATACAGTATATTAATGGAGAATATTTTTAATTTAATTATGAAAAATTATATCTCGTAAGTGGTGGCCATTTTCTGCTTCGCATATTCGTGCTCTTTCCAAAACATTTTCCATAACCTTTCGCAAAACTTCAGGTGTTATGTTGTTGATTTCGTCGCGTATATTATTTTTTAATTGCTGCATGGTTCGAGGCTTATTAATATAGACATTTCCCTTCAAATAACCCCAAAGGAAACAGTCTGAAGCGGTTAAATCCGGTGAACGCGGAGGCCAATTAAAATCGCTTGTACGGGAAATAATTCGTTCACCAAAGATGTCGCGTAAAAGAGCCATTGTGTCCCTCGCAGTGTGCGCTGTGGCTCCATCCTGTTGGAACCATACTTGCGGATGCTTTTTCACGGCTGGCTTTAAAAAATTTTCCAACATTGTCCGATATCTAACACCAGTGATGGAAACGGCGACACCGTGTTCATTTTCAAAAAAATATGGGCCAATTATCCTTTCCGACGAAACACCGCACCAAACGGTACACTTAAGTGGATGTAATTCTCGCTGTTGAACTACTCTTGGATTTTCCGTAGCCCATATCCTGCAGTTTTGCCTATTAACGAACCCATTTAATTGTAAATGGGCTTCGTCGCTCATAATTAAATTATGAATAAAATCATGATTTTCTTCTGCTTTTTGACGAAAATAAATTGCATAATTAAGTCGTTGCTGGTAATCTGTCGGTTTCAATTGTTGGACAAGCTGAATTTTGTATGGAAACATTCTTATTGTATGCAAAATTCTCTGCAGCGACCCTCTTGAGAGGCCAAGTTGTGTCGAACGCCTCCTGGCTGATGTTTCTCCATCTTCCCGAATACTCTTCTGTACCCGTTCAATATTGTCATCCGTGTGCACCGTTCGTCGTTTGCCGGCACCAGGAAGGTTCCTTACTGCCCCTTGTTCTCGAAAATTTGCAACCAGACGGTTTATTGTTGACTCTGAGGGTCCAACCCGCACATTAAAATAACGACGATATGCACTGTGAGTCAAAACAATGGACCGTTGATTTGAGAAATAAAGTTCAACGATTTTGGCACGTTGTTCAATTGTGTACTGTTCCATTTTAAATTCCCCAAGTCTTCTTTACAAAATACTGAAAACCAAAAAAAAAATTATAATAAAAAAGTTATAAGGAATTAAAACCCCTTCGGTCATTTTGGGCCACCTTGTATAAACGAGATAAACATAAATAGTATGTAAGAAATTGCACAGATTAACCAAGTAATTGAAAAAAATTGAAATAAAACCTCATCTGCTAAATAATACATGCACTTCTAGATGCTATAACAGACAACTTGTTAGAAGTCTTTATTTCTATGCTTTTAACGCCAAACTAATTGAATGTAAAATTCGTCTAGGTCAGTGAACTTTGATTTGTATTCTAATGTCACAATAGTGAGCTTCAGTATTTCTAATGAAAGGATATCGTTGTCCACCAAAAAAAAACTGAAAATATTAAGCAACTTAAAATTAAATATAACATTATTTTACTTTTATCAAATACGTAATTAACAAATTTGAAATCAAAAACATAATGTCTGTAAAAGTTGCAAAAAGTCCTAACTTTTCTTTTGATACCTTGCCTCAATAGTTGTACATCCAAACTGACCATTCACTGTATTTTTTCTATCTTTAATTTGCGTTTTATAAATGCCCACACTTCGATTGGACGTTAATTCCGGACAATTCGGAGAATTGGGGAGTTTTGTCATTTCAGAATTCTTGGTTCCACAATGGTTCAGTGAAAACTCCACAGAACCATTGTGACTTTAAATTGTTGGTAAGAGATGTTTTTCCAAACACTCCTTAACCCTAGAATGCATAAAGTGAGTCTTTCGAACTCGGTGCGCGTTTTGACTGCCTGTATTTTGCAAACGGCTCTGTGTACCATGTTTTCCGTTCAGGAATGCCTCTATCACCCCTTCTTTATAAGTACATTAACAATATTTTCAAACAGGGGGGTCACAAGTGGTTACACATACACCTTTTTTTGTGTTACTACTGCACATAAACATCAAGTGAGTCACATAGACTCGGTCGTTGCTACATAGACCCTGGTTGAATATAACGCGTCAAACAATAAATACAGTTCCACATATTCATAAATAGTTTATATTGAAAACTACTTCCCTACTCCCCCCACAGCCGCTGTTCCAGTAAAAGTGGACCGATCCTACTTGAAGCTGCAACTTCCCCCCTTCCGCGTGTCGTGGTGCAGTAGTGATTAGTCAGTTGTAGCGGTAACTTCTTTTGTCCTTCATTTATGCTCTTTTGTTCGTAATATAGTTGTATAGAGATTATGAATAGCTTCTGAATAGAAGGTAAGATTCTATTTTTCATATTTAGAAAATAATATCGCAACATTGCATTTCCTTTTTAGTAAAAAGTTAGATATTCATATGGCTTCCGGCAGCAGTAAAAGATCAGTGAGGTATGGCGACGCTGATTTTGAAAGCACGGTCCTGCAATGGGCAAATGAATCTGATTCAGATGTGTCTAGCTCCGACTGCGATTCAGAAGAGGAAGCCGAGGAATGTGTTCATTCAAACAGGAACGAGGAAATTGAAAATATGGAGGAAGACATTTTATCAGCCAGTGAAGATGAAGCTCTAGAATCAGATGATCAAGATTTAGAAGAAATCATTGAAAATCAGAATTCTCAGGGTATGAAAGGAAAGAATGGGTACGAGTGGAAAATCGATGCTCCAGCTCATACAAAAATTTCATGTCACAACATTATTCGTTTTACTCCTGGTCCAAAGCAACGCAACAGGATAATATCATTTATTGATGCTTGAAATGTTTTTCTTACCCGAGAAATCTTAGAAGAAGTTGTTGCTTGTACTAACAAGGAAGCAAAGCGGCAATATTCTGACAAAGGTAAAGAGTGGAAAAATATGGAAGTTGATGAGATGAACGCATTTCTGGGATTGTTGCTGTTAGCAGGAGTCGAAAAACAATGGGGTAGTCCGATAAGGGAATTGTTTTTGAATAAATGTTCAAATCCGATGTACAGAGCTACAATGACAGTAAATCGCTTTGAGAACATAAGACGGTTTATTAGATTTGATGATAAAAGAACGCGTGCCGCTTGTTTGGGAACAGATAAACTTGCACCAATAAGATATATTTGGGACTTATTTATCAAACAATGTAAAACTGTTATGATACCAAAGACTATTGATGAACAATTACTGGGATTTCGTGGACGTTGTAGTTTTATACAATATATGCCCAGTAGGTCATGTAAATACGGCATAAAGTTTTTCTGGCTTTGTGAAAGTGAAACTGGGTACGCTATTGATGGTATTATGTATATTGGAAAGCAACTTGGAGCAGAAGTCCAACGACGTCTTGGAGAAACTGTAGTGACTACTCTTATAACTAGTATAAAGAATAGTTCTCGAAATTTAACCTGCGATAACTACTTTACCACTATAGATTTGTTTCAAAATCTGCTAAAAGTCGGTATCACCGCAGTAGGAACACGTCGTAAAGATAAAAAGGAGATTCCCATAGAGTTCAAAGCTTCGAAAGATCGTCAGGTATCTTCTTCGTTGTTTGGATTCAGTGAAAACTTAACCCTTGTTAGTTATGTGCCCAAAAAAAATAAATCAGTTATATTGCTTAGTACAATGCACCATGACAGCGCTGTGAATGAAGATAGTATAAAGAAAAAGCCCGAAATCATCGAATTTTACAATAAAACCAAAGGGGGTGTAGATCATATGGATCAAATGGTTACCAATTATACGTGCAAAAGGCAAACACGGCGGTGGCCATTTGCCGTATTTTCAAACATGTTAGATATCGGTGCAGTAAATGCATTTTTTCTTTATATAACTGAGCATCCAGAGTTTGAAGCACGAAAAAAACATCGCCGTAGGATTTTTATAAAAAACCTTTCCGAAGCTCTGATATTACCCTATATGACTAGAAGATCTCAAAATCCGTTTTTACGTAAAAGAACAGTCGAAGCAATAAAGATCTTCATTGAAATTCCAGGAAAGAAACAAGAGGAGCCACCTACGAAGAAAAGGCGTTGTCATATCTGTCCATCAAAATTAGGAAGAATGAGCAAACAGATTTGTAATAAATGTAAGAACAATGTGTGTAAGGAGCATAGTGTTATGATATGTAGTAGCTGCCATTAAAAATTCTTATTATTTGGAACAATTATAATAATGTAAACTAAGGGTATTTCATTATTTTAGAATATCCATATGGATATCAAATGGTATTTTGTATTTTCATTTTTTGAGTTATTAAATTGTATTTAATGCTACAGAACTGTTTTTCTAAACCAAAACTACTAACTACTAATGAATAATAAAGAAACGCACCAAGAAAAGGCAGCTAAATCCTATTTTCTCGTACTTAATGTATGTGAGTCTCAAAGACTCACTATATGTAAAAGAGTAAAAAATTTAGGTCATGCATTCTAGGGTTAATGTATATTTACATGGTATGGGTAATTGTATGAGTAGTAACAAATATCTTGCTTTTTAGGCCGTAAAAATAAATTGCCTGTCATTCGAGGAATTTTACGGCAAATGTACTAGCACCTCACTGATGTGCAACGTAAAATTGTTGACTAGTCGATTTAAAGTCAGCATTTAGGTACGTTTCATCATCTTATCACAAGACAATAATTTTCATCAATAAATTTATATACGACTCACATGCATAGATTTTCCACAATCGATCTTTTATTGAACCGTCATTTGGAACTATTTTATAGAATTATAATCCTTAAATTTTTTTGATGTATTTTTGAATGTATCATGGTCAAAAAGACTTGAATTCTTCTTAAAATCTTCAATTACTATTTCGCCTTGAATTTACCTACCTATTACTAGAATTATGTCACTGCTAAATTGATTCACTTTTTTTCGTAAATAATTTTTGATAACGAATTTCATACGAGTGACTATAATTTATTGAAGTTTTTGTTATTAAGATGCCAACAATTCTGCAGATTTATGTTGACATGCCTGATTTTTAAATTGAAGTTTGTGAAAAATTTGACAAAATATGCGCCAAACAATCAAATAAATAAAACAATTTGTTGCTTTTACTTTCAAAATAATCTTTACTGTCGCGCAAAATACATTTATTGTAATGAATGACCTATTTTCGAAGCAGCTTGCAAAATGAAGATTGGCAATTGGATATATTCCACTTTATCTTATCTATTCCACTTATGATCAATTTCTCGAAATATATCCAGGAAAACAAATTGTATACCGTTACTTTTCACAAGACGTTCACAAGAATAATTGAACGGCTTTTAACTACTGGTAATCTAGTAGATAAATCTACTGGCCGCCTCAGTCTTATTACACCCTATTTTTATAAAATAACCTTCAAATTGTCTAATAGTTAGTCTCTACTTAATATTTAATTTGTTTTTTAAATTGACAATTATTCATTCTAAAACTTTGATATAAATCCTCTCGTAAAATCCTGAAAAAATACATTTACATCCATATAACCCGATTTCTTACAACGAATCCAATTTTGTTAGTGGTATAATGATCATTTCTATTGTGATGGTACGAAGATACGAAACTATTATTTTAAACACGTTTATAATCAATTGGATGACATAAAATTAACTAATGGTTATCTCCAACAGAAGTTTGTCTCATTACTTGCAGCACATACAATTATTTAGGGTGATTTTTCGCAGACCGTTTGGTAAATGTAGGTTTATGGCCAAGTAAATTGCTTGATTTAAAACTTCTGGATTTTTCTTATTTAGAAAATGTAATATTTCGAAATGCCATTAACAATTTTCACGAACTATATGTTATATGCAATGTATAAATGTAAATAATGTACAAGTAGGAGGCATTTTGAGCATTTTCTTTGTACATGATTATATTATTTGTAATATTGGTTCGTAACATTTGTTTCAGCTATCATTTTGTATAAATCTCACTCTGGTATCAGCTAATATTGATTAACTAGTAATTCTAACCATATATGCTATCCATATTCATATAAAATATTCTAACCCAAAAATATATAGATGAACCGAAGGACCACGCAAAATACTCGTAATTTCTCATTGTTTCCAAATCAAGTTTTTGCTTCCATAATTTATAGACACTCGGTATATTTAAACATTAAAAGCGCAGTTTTCCCAAATTTAGAAACAAAAAACGTCAACTTTCTTTGAGGTTGCTTCCTTTTTAAGCTAAAAATATGATAATTGCATTTACTGAATTTTACACTGCAGATTTTGACCAATTAAATGAATTTAAATCCAGCCACATCTTAGATAAAAGGAAAAAGGCTTTTACTTAGGAAAATGTCAAATCGTTTAAGCTATATTACTTCATCGTATTTGATAAATTAATTATAATAAGAGAATTAAGAAATACTGAAAAAACAAGTCTATCAACGGGAGGAAACGCACAGACGACGTTTCGTTCTAGTTGGAACTTTTCAATGTACGGTATTCCCTCGATGACGGACATTGCTTTTTCATTTCTATACTTTCTGTATATATAGTTAACATTTGGAATTTACTGCAAGTGAGAATTAATGAATATTAAATCACATTCTTACATGTAAATGTCGACTTATTTGATAGACTTGTTTTTTCAGTATTTCTTAATTCTTAATTAACCTAATCACCAGGAAGTTCGTTGTCGCGAAAGGGTGTGTTCTGCATACTAGTACAAACTTAGTTTGTCGGATTGTAGTTTCGAACGCATTAAATAAGTCGACATTTACATGTAAGAATGTGATTTAATATTCATTAATTCTCACTTGCAGTAAATTCCAAATGTTAACTATATATACAGAAAGTATAGAAATGAAAAAGCAATGTCCGTCATCGAGGGAATACCGTACATTGAAAAGTTCCAACTAGAACGAAACGTCGTCTGTGCGTTTCCTCCCGTTGATAGACTTGTTTTTTCAGTATTTCTTAATTCTTAATTAACCTAATCACCAGGAAGTTCGTTGTCGCGAAAGGGTGTGTTCTGCATACTAGTACAAACTTAGTTTGTCGGATTGTAGTTTCGAACGCATTAAATAAGTCGACATTTACATGTAAGAATGTGATTTAATATTCATTAATTCTCACTTGCAGTAAATTCCAAATGTTAACTATATATACAGAAAGTATAGAAATGAAAAAGCAATGTCCGTCATCGAGGGAATACCGTACATTGAAAAGTTCCAACTAGAACGAAACGTCGTCTGTGCGTTTCCTCCCGTTGATAGACTTGTTTTTTCAGTATTTCTTAATTCTTAATTAACCTAATCACCAGGAAGTTCGTTGTCGCGAAAGGGTGTGTTCTGCATACTAGTACAAACTTAGTTTGTCGGATTGTAGTTTCGAACGCATTAAATAAGTCGACATTTACATGTAAGAATGTGATTTAATATTCATTAATTCTCACTTGCAGTAAATTCCAAATAATAAGAGACTGTATGTCCTCTTACTTCCTTACTACCTTTGATTTTATATTCAAATTTTTATAATAGACTTCTTATATGAACTAAGAATTTTCATTATATTGTCGAAAAGGATACCAACGTAAGCAACACATAATTTTCAAGTTCCGTTTTCAATATCACAGCATCCTTAAAATGTAATGATTTAATGTGCAGTCTGTTTTCATATACAGGGCCAGTCAATAAGTTTCCATGTTTTTAAAATGGCTAGTACCGTTGGAGGTGGCCCTGGAGGAGAGTGGAGAAGGTGCCGTTAGGTTCGGGAGGGTTGACAGTTTGCGGAATATTCTGTTTGTTTCCACGCTACGGTCCTTGGGATACCACCAACGAGTGTGAGACGAATTTTAAAACAGGATCTCAACTTCCATACCTACAAAGTTCAAGTGGGCCAAAAACTCCTAGTAGGTCTTTATGCCAAACATTTACAATTTTCAGAAAGAATGGTGGCAACCGTCGATGACAATGACAATACTGAAGTTTGTCTTATGAGCGACAAGGTTAATTTTCACCTCAACGGTAACGTCAACAATCGAAATTGCAGATATTGAAGCGAACATAATCCCAGAGATTTACACATAGCCACTTTACATACTTCTAGGACAACAGTGTGGTGTGCAATACGGGAAAGAAGAATTAATGAACAGTATTTAAAAGAAAACGGTGGTTAGGCTGCTACCGCTAAATCTGAGCTCTATGTCAACATCAACCACAATCAACTTTTGTTCTCAGAGTTGTTTCGACAACGTACTTCAATCAAAACCATGTGGGTTCAACGAGATGATGCTACGGCGTACACTGCCTGCTGCTACAACAAGCCTCGCACCATCCAAGAGTTCCAGAACGTGATTCGCAGAGCGATTACCAAAATTTCTCGCTAGTTGTTGGTCGATAATAGCGCATAACTTCAAGAAGTCTGAAAAAATGTCTGAATCGCTGGAAATGGCCGCCATCTTCTGGATATTATTTTCAAAACGTGAAACAGCAGAGCATTACAAACTTGAGTTATGACAGTTAGAAATTCATATAAACCTGTTGACTTAGTATAATATCAATAACACAGATCTCTTTTACCAAGGGAACGGTCAATTGCACATGGCTGCGTCCAGGTATTCTGCAATCAAAGTACTTTACAGGCTTTTTATATTATTTCTTATAGATTTTTATTCACTAAAACTGGGGAAAATACTCGAAAAATACCATCTCGTCAGGTTTTCTTGCAAAACTCGTGTTTGTAGTTTCATTTTGTGTGAAACGAGCGTTTAACCCAAAATCTGGTATCCTATTCTTGATTCTAAAAATCGTGTGCAAATGTGATTTCTTACTTTCATTTAATATGTATTGAAGTGAGACTCAAGAATAAATATAAAAAGAAAATGAGTGGAATGAAGGAGGGAGCAATGGAAGGGTAGTACTGGCGATGTGATGAAGCTCAGGTTGATCATGTTCCAAACGGTTTAATTTGTTTATAGCGAAAAGTTAGGAATCTTACTGGCGGCTGGCTTAAGCGTGCCTTCATTTAACATCGTAACATGACACTTATGCAACCAGTTTAACAGATTAGTAATAGTCTGAATAAAAGTCCCCAACTTAAAATAAATATGTTTGAAATATGCAATACATGTAATATATATATACATGTAATATATGTTAATACAGGGTATTAGAAATGAGTATAAACTAGCGTATTGTCAGATTTGATCATGTTTCAACATAATAAATAAGTTCAGGATTCTGGTTGCTGTATAAGCCACATTCAAACGTGAATGTACTCGTGTTTTTAATTATATATTATGGCTCCAAGAAGTTATATTATTTCTCCTGACAACTTTTGTTTTATTTGTGGTGAATACACTATTAAAAGTCAACAAAGGAACAAGTGATTTCGTGAAGAAAGTGTATTTTGCTTAGTTCAAGTTGAAACTTGGGGATCCAGACAAAGTCTGGGCTCCTCATGCAGAAGATGTGAGAATAATCTTCATTTATGGTTTTAGGGAAAGAAGTTCGTTTTGATATTCCTATGATGTGGCGAACAGCTAAACCATACTACCGACTGCAATATCTGTTTAGTAGATGTGAAATGTTTCAATGCAAAAAATAAAAAGAAAATATCTTTTTTACCCAAACTTTAAGTCGGCTACTAGACGAATCTAGTTCAGATTTTTTTTGTTGATGAGGGACCCCAAACTTTTTTCTCATAGTAAGCTCAATGACCTGGTTAGAGATTTAGGCCTTTTAACCGAAGCTGCCGAACTGCTGGAGTCAAGATTAAAAGATAAAAACCTACAGCCACCCAGAACCTCATTTTCGTGGTACAGGCTCTCGTTGCCTGTACCACTAAATTTTTCCCCAAAGAGAAAAATGGGAACACTTCATTAGCCCTTTTCTCCAAAGGGCTAATGAGGTGTTCTGAAACAGAATATGATTCATTTGAGTAGCGACTATCCCTTGATTCATCGAAAACAAGCATCAAAGGAGTCTTGCTGTATAATGGGAATAAATTTGCACCACTTCCTGTAAATTATTCGGTGTATTTGGAGGAAAGCTATTTTTGAGAAAATAAAGTATCGAGAACATTGCTGGATAGTTTGTGGAAACTTCAAACTACTAACCAATGTGTTGGTTCAACAGGCAGGTTATACAAAATATCCCTGCTTCCTTTGCTTGTGGGACAGTTGAGCCAGAAATTTCCATTGGACAAAAACTGACTGACCACTTCGAGACGCCTTAACCCTCAGCGAAAATAACGTCATTAATACGACTTTGGTTCCTCCTGACAAGGTTTTATTACCACCTCTTTATATTAAATTGGGGCTTATGAAACTGTTCGTTAAATCACTACCAAAAGATTGGGAAAGTTTCAGATATATGTTTTCCAAGTCCTAAGAGCTATCTGAAGCCAAGTTAAAAGTGGAAGTTTTTACAGGTTTCGACATAAGAAAACTGTTTTCTGATCCCCTCTTTTCAGCAATAATGGAAGAAAAAGAAAAGGAAGCTTGGGACTCTTTCAAAGACGCAGTGCAGAAGTTTTTGGGTATTACTAAAGACCCTTACCACAAAACCATTATACACGCATGTTATCTGCATATAAAACTCAAAGATGCAAGATGAGCTTAAAACTTCATTTCTTGCACTCCCATGTCGTCTATTTTCCCAAAAACTTTAAAGCTTTCGGTAAAGAGCAGGGTGAAAGATTTCACCAGATTGTCCGTGATATCGAGAGGCTACCAAGGAAGTTGGGACGTCAGTATGCTAGATGACTTACTGTTGGATGCTCAAGCGGGAAACAGAAACAGGAAAGCGGAAGCATGTTAGGAGAAGAATCAAAGAGAAGATGAAAAGGTTTTATAGGCAAAAAGAATGATCACGGAATGCTAAGTACATATTATGAAGAAATTGTTTGTTTGATTATAAAAAAAATATTGTTTAGTTCATCGTAATAAATTGGTGTTTTTTCCATTAGTATTGTGATTTTTTATGCAAAGATCTTGTATTTTGCAAAAACAAACTACGTGATGAGGGAAATGGAGATCATTTTTGGATTTAGCAGACTAGTAAACAGCATTTACCAAAAACATCCTTTGCAGCTTAAAAAAATATTTTTTTGCAAACCTGTGCACTTGAGCTTTCAATAGCATAAGTAGCTTGGGATAAAATATCACAATTTAAATTCTACCGCCGAACCAAAATATTAGTTTATAAAAAAATGCTCTGGAATCGCTAATTAATTTCTTTTTTAATTTCTTATTGTTAATAAATTTTAATAATTTCACATTACACCAACATGCGACCTTTAAAAATATCTCAATTCATTGCAAAGATTTAATTTTGTACAACTTCGTCTAAATTAACACACGATACAAATGATGTCCATAAGTAATGAAATTATAAACAAAAAAAAATTCACTAAACATAAGATCATTTATAAATTTGTCAGATTTTCCTCACATTCCAGAATCCTTCTCAGTATAAGTTATTATATACGTATAGCAAACGCCAATTAAGTTGGCGCGAGGAGGGGTAAGTTCGCGCAGGATTAAAAGTATTGGGGAGATTTGTATTTGGTTTTACATCAAATGTCAGATAATTCTAACCTCTGAGCGTGTATCATTTTTTGATCCCCTAGCAAAGACATTATGTTCCGTCAAACATCAATAACAAATGTATTCTGACAATTACTTGAGTAGTGTGGGTGGATGTTTTTAAAAACGGCTTCTGCGCACCCCCTGCTCGCGCCAACTTAATTGGCTCTTGCTATACAAACGTTTACAAAACACATCGGGTTTTATAAAAAATACGTGTTCGTATGAAATTACAACTCAGCATTTTTGTTAATATGTACAGTCCGACAAGACTTAAATATTAACACAGAAATCACTTATTGTAAGATATATCTACGAAAAGTTTTGTTTTCTTGTTTTACGAGAAGATCGCGAATTTGAAGATAAGCAGGTTCATTGTATGCATTGTGTAAGATCGTGTATCCGGCCAGATGTTTATATTTTAGTTAAACGTATTGAAGTTAAGCGCTATTGAAAAATTGCAAAATACTCGGTTGTCGTTAGTGGAGTCGGTACAAATAGTGGACGAAGTGAGAACATTACTGCATAATATAGACTACGCAAAAAAACCTTCGCTTAGTAGAATAGTTCGATAGTGTTTTGAACAAAGATATTGATTTTACTAGATAAAGACAAATTTGTGATGATGCATCTACAGATCCGTTATCTATATATAAAGATTATTTTAATTCTGTGTGTTACATCCGTAGATGTCGCACGATCTTTCTCAAATTAGAAGAAAATTTTCTCACCACGGCGTGCATTGCTTACCGAGACAAATGTAGAAACTTATCTAATGGTGCAAGCTTTTTTCCGATTTCATCCATTTTTGGTAGGAGTGTTTTTTATCTCTCGCTAGATTATAGTTTCTTACGAACACGCCTTCTTTATAAAACGCGATGCATATTGAAAACCTTTGTACATATTAACTTGTACTGGTAGGATTCTGGAATGTGGAGCAAAATATCAAATCTATTCATTTATCTCAAATTAATAACTTCACAGCATAAAATAAATCAGCATTTATGACGCCATAAAAATAATATTTCTTATCGTAAATTTAACATAAACGTATACAAAAAATTATGAAATACTTATTGAATAAGAATCATTATTTACACGAAGTAATAAAGCACACATTTTAACGTTCATTACTTTTTATGTTGTGTTCCTTTCCATGTTTACGAACTCCAACGTTTCAATATTAGTTTTTACCGGATGTAATGAGTGTTAATAGATTAAGCATAAAAACGTATTGGTTCTTTTTGCGTATTTCCAATAAACATGTAAGTTTCATAATTATTATACAAGATGTCCCGTATCGTTATGTTCAAATGTTAGGAGTGTAAAGTAAAGTGTAAAGTCATTTTAAGTAACAAAAACGCAAAACTTGTATATCCATTTTTATTTGTTTCAAAGTTACAGATCTATGAATGTGATTGTCAGATCATGAAAAAAAATGTAATCCTAAAGTCAATACAAACTGATTTCATTTAAAAAAGTTATGCGATTCAATACCAGGCCTGTGATTGTAAACGTCGCATAATAAAATGTTATCCTAAAATAAATAAACACGTGTCGTAGTGCATACAATAATTTCTTGGAGATCTACAAAAAAGTACTGGAAATTGATTTAAGATAAAGAAGGTTCTTACTTATTTCATAAGTGCTGAACCATGAATATCATACAATAAACAAATGTTCAGACGACTGTTAACGTTTCATTTGTTAATAAAGGATTACATTACGTTGCAGTTCATACAACAGCTTGTTAGTGAGTGGACACGTTTTCTTTATTCAAAATGCCTTACCGCTTTTCTTCTCAAGAGTATGCGGACATGCATTTTGTGTATGGCTACTGTAACGACAGTGCACGTCAAGCAGTTATTAAATACCGACATCGGTTTCCCGATAGGCGCATTCCTCATTACTAGAGCTGAGGATGTTTGCGGTACGGCAGGACCGTATGTAGTGCATCCCCACCAGCGTATAAACACGATACAGCGAAATACTTTAGTTAGTCGTGAACTGGCAACGTGATCGTGTGTTGTCTTGAGCTCTATTTAATAAGTATGACAGACGTGCCCAAGCCAAGAAAGCGCCCATTATATAACGACGTGAAGAAATTTATCCGAGACTTTCCCGATTTGTATTATAATGGAGCAAAAGTGGTTTGTAAATTATGCGATAAACAGTTACTTTGCTGGGACAAATACGACTGTAAAAGACATGTTGAAAGTGTACACCACAAAGACAAAAAAAATAATGTGCTGTCTAAAACGCAATTCATTTTCGATTTATTGACAATGCTACTCGTCTGCGATGTGCCAGTTCACCTGCTAGATAAAAAAGCCTTTCACGACTTTTGGAATAAATACAATTCCAACATAAAGCTACCGTCACGGAGAACGTTACTCACCTATTTACCAATTGTGCGTGAGGACATTGAAAACAGAATGAAAGCAGTAGTAAATGATAAACAGTTATGGGTATGTGTCGACGAAACGACAGATCGAAAAAAACATTCTATTGTGAATATTATAGTGCGTGTACTAGATCCTGTCAAATCAACATTTCCCATTTTATTAGCCAGCAAAAGATTGGAAAAGTGCACTAGCGAAGTAATTACGAAGGTAGTGCTCGATACGCTACAAAAATTTCAAGTTTCAACTAATCAACTCCTGATGTTTATGAGCGATGGTGCTGCGACAATGCGTTCTGTAGGCCGTTCTCTTAAAGCAGATTGTGAGAGACTTTTGCATGTGCCATGTAAAGTTCATGCTTTACACCTAGTGGCACAAACTATTCGGCAATGTTATCCAGAGGTGGATGCATTAATAGCAACCACAAAAAAAGTGTTTCTAAAATCTCCCAAACGAATTCGAGAGTTTCACAGTCGGTGCCCTGGTATTCCCGAACCACCAGAGCCAATCCTTACACGTTGGGGAAGTTGGTTAAAGGCGGCATTTTATTATGCCAAGTATTTCCAACAAATAAAATCTGTGGTTCTACAATTCAATCCTGCCGAAGCTGTAGCCATTAAGGAAAGCCAGAGACTCTTCCAAAACCCTTCCCTTGATGCATATTTACAAACTATTTATAACAATCATATAGGATTGTTTAACGCAATCGAGAAATTTCAAAATACTGCATTATCGTTAGCGGAGTCACTGCAAATACTGGACGATGTACACGCCCAGCTATGCGCAGTAAAGGACAACAAAAATGTTAATGTAATAGAAAAGTTCGAGAGTGTGATAAACAATGATTTTGATTTTACCAGATTAAAACAAATTAGTAATGGTGCAAGTGTAGATTCGGTTTCTATCTATAAAGATTATTTTAATTGTGCGTGTGTTACATCCGTAGATGTCGAGCGGTCTTTCTCAAAATATAAAAAAATTTATTCATCACAGCGTACATCGCTCACCGCTACAAATATGGAAACGTATCTAATGCTACAAACTTACTGCAAGTCTTATCCACTTGGCGCTATGCTATAATAATCGTAAATAAGGTAAGTGTGTTATTTATATACAGTACACATAACTGACATACCTAAGTGATATAAATAGCGAATGCATGTAAAGCAATAAAATCACGCATGCATCACCGATCGAAACAAGGTCATTATATTCGTGCGTTTAACTGAATACTATCCTGGCACACCGCAAACATCCCCAGCTCTACTCATTACAGAACGTTTCTGGAAGTTCACAGACAATTTCGGGAATGCGGACTGCGTGATTATCTTTTCGACCGAGGAGTAAATCTGCCAGCAGACTTAGAGGAAGAAGCGGTAGCTATTGTTACAAGGGATCCAACTCTCAGTGTACGTCGAATCGCTAGACAACTAGGAGCGCCACGAGCGACAGTTTGGCGATTTTAAAACGTGAGGGCGTATATCCATATCACTATCGCAGGGGACACGGTTTGCTTGAGGCAGACCACTATGCTCGTCTAGTTTATTCTACCTGGATATTAAGCAGTGGCGGTTTCTGCTATGGTTTGCAAGTTTGCGCAACCACCAAAACTAATAGATTTAATTTAATGAAAAAAAGCGTAATTCTATATTTTTTAAATTAAAAATTTGTACTACCTCACAGAATAAATGAACTATTATAAATTACTTATAATAGGTATATCTAATTGGATATGAATACGTTAAATAAATGAGAGAATAACACACTTGGTTTGCAGACTCATTGCAATCCACGAACGTATATATCCCTATACGGCTGACGAACTTTGTCGAACGTCTTTCGGGTATATCTCCATAAACGACAATAGTGTTGCAGCAGCAGTGCAACCAAAACATTAGACATATTTCTTGCTTACGGTGCAACGGTATAAAAGCGAATAAAAAAGTTGTATTTGTGTGTTTAAAAGTGTTTATGCTCTTTATTTTTAAATAATAATGAATTCAGTGCAGAGTTTAATAGTGGATCCGTTCTATAAAAGAACGTACGCCGAAAAAATTGAAATAAAGCGGTTGGGCAGACCTGTTCCGAATTTAAATCTGAAACAAACGATTTCCAGTAAGACGCGAACTTTTAATAGACTATTTAATAAGGATATTTATAATAAACATTTGTGGATTTGCGGTTGTAGTATAAAAAATGCATTATTCTGCTTTCCTTGCTTACTATTTGAAGGTGAAGAATTATGGACGAAAATGGGTTTAACTGATTTATTAAATCATTCAAGCGATCGAATTAAAAAACACAGTATATCACAAAGGCATATGAAAAATGTAGTTCAATTATCGCTTTTTGGGAATGTGGATATTGCTGCTCAGATGGATAGTGCATATCGAAGAAATATAGCATTGCACAACGAGAAAGTTAAGTACAATCGATATGTAGTGAACATTATAATTAATTGTGTAAGTATTTGTGGAGCTTTTGAACTTGCTTTCTCAAGAAAGATAAATTTGCGACTGCGAAAGATCGTCGCATGGATTTTTTGCTTCAATAAAATCAGGATCAGAATCAGTGAGTTTTAAAAGCCTTTTTTCTTCTTTATATGTACCTTAGCAAAATTACTTTTAATAAAACATACTTAGTGACCTACCTTGTTTACCTACTGTAAAAAGTATTAGTATTCACTAAATTTGCAACCCCCACATTTTTGATGCACGAGCCGCCGCTGATATTAAGACAGTCACGGCTTCATTTTAATTTCTGCAGAACAGTCCTCTGGGCAGATGGATATACGTTCACGAGAAGTGGTGTTACAAATCTGAGAAACCTGCACAGGTGGTCATCACAAAATCCCAAAACTATACGCCCATCTAAATTTCAACATGAATTTTCTATTAACGTTTGGGCGGCCCTAATCGATGACTTGTTGATTGTTCCTGTCGTTCTTCCTGGGAGGTTAAATGCGGACAATTACCTTCAATTTCTTATTGACGAACTGCCAGGTCTTTTAGAGGATGTCCCACTGAATGTTCGACGAGACATGTAGTTTCGCATGGATGGGGCACCACCACATTTCGGAATTGCTGTCCGAAATTGGGTTACGATAATTATCCAGGATGGATTGGTCGAGGTGGTCCTGTTGCATGGCTACCCAGATCACCCGATCTTAATCCCCTTGACTTTTATTTATGGGGGTGCATAAAAAATCTAGTCTACGCGCAAGTTTCGAACACAAGAGAGGAGTTGTTGGATCATATTCACCTGGCTGCCGAGCAAATCCAACAAAACAAGTATGAAATTAGGATAAGTACTTCTTCTGTCGGCTTACGGGCACAAGCCTGCATTCAACAAGGAGGTGGACATTTCGAAAATATTGTTAACTGAACTTTTTTAAATAAAATCAGTTTTTATTGACTTTGGGATTACATTTTTTTGTCATGATCTGACAATCACATTCATAGATCTGTAACTTTGAAACAAATAAAAATGGATAGACAAGTTTTGCGTTTTTGTTACTTGAAATGAAGTCTACTTTACACTCCCAAAATTTGAGCATAACGATACGGGACAGCTTGTATTATTACTACTGATGTGAGATTATTCTTCATGATCTACTAAATTTTGCATATAGAGTTAAATTGGCTCTTATTACTAAAGAGCGGACTGAAGCGATTGAATGACCGATTGCCCTGATAAAACGTTGTGGCGGTATTATGGTTATAACATCCCCACTATTTGCTTGCTCGATTGCATTCGTCGAGCGAATATTGTTATTTGTTATTGTGTCTATTCATTCATAAATTATATTTTACAGTGGCGTGTTTCTGGTTTCGTTTCTTTCAGTGTTATTTGGTTACAACCTTTAGTATTTTCAAAAATCCGTTTTATATTGTTATATTGTATATTTATCCTATAATTTTTTATAAATATTAAGTTTAATTTACTTCCTTATTTTTGGAATAGTTTTCGTTTCTTCATTTTAGTCTATTTCTTTCTGTTCTTAGTATTTCTATTTATTTTCATTAACTATGGAAAATTCTCGTAGGGGAACCGTGGTAGGATGGATTAGAGGCCATACAGATTGGTTGCATATTCGTAATGATACCATGATATATTGCTGTGTCCGTTCATTAAGTTTAAGTCGTCCACAAAAGTGTAATGTGCATAGACATACTTCTTCGAAAACTCATCTAAATAACATATATCCATGTCCATCTGACACTTTTAATGAAGAAGTGTGTAAAGCTTTCATGGCGGCCAATATCCCATTCAAAAAGCTTAATAATCCAGTCCTCAAGAGGTTCCTTACAAAATATACTGATCGTCATATGCAAGATGAATTTACTTTACGTAAATACCTCTTATCAAAATGTTATTTGAGAACCATTGAAAAAATACGAACCAACCTATCTGGTCATTATCTTTGGGTAAGTGCAAACGAAAAAACGGATGTAATGGAACGATATGTGTTAAATGTAGTTGTTGGTATTCTTCATCCGACAACTTCATACCAACTATACTTAATTGCCACTAAAATATTGCCAGTCGTAAATGGTGAAACAGTAGCAGAAGTAATTAATCTATGTATTCATAATATTCTGTCATCGGATAACAACTATAAAGACAAGATGCTATTATTTTTGACTGATGCGGCAGTTTATATGTTAAAAACAGGGAAGTTGTTAAAGCAATTACCTGTGCAGCATATGCACTACACAGAGTATGTGAATACATCTGGGGTCATTTTCCAAATGTTGATAAGTTAGTTTCATCATTTAAAAAGATATTTCTCAAAGCTGAGACAAAAAGTTGATGCCATATTTGGCATAAATCCAGATTTGAATGTATTATTCCTTTGTATTCCTATAAAATATAATATAATATATTTTATATTCCTTGAAAAAGGCATCATTTGCCGAAACGTGTAGGATTGTTTTAAATATATACATTTTGAAGTAAAACCAGACCTTAAATCGCCAACAAATTGAATTTACCATAACATACAAAGGTCACGAAATAATTATCTTTATATATATATATATATATATATATATATATATATATATATACCGCCTAATTCTGAGCAAACGCAACGATGCGAATGTATGAATATTTCTGCCGCTTCGAATACAAATCCCCTGAACGCGGTTAGCCAATCACAAAACAGTCTGTCGCGCAACGATTTGACAATTAATGTCACAAATTAGTGTCACCACTGTCACCCTATACGGAGTCTCTTAAGCGTTTGAATAGTGATAATGCCGCGTTATACACTAGAAGAGAAAGCCGAAATGATGAAATGGTACCACGCTGATAATTCTTATCAAAGAATATGTGACTTATTTGCCGGAGTTCCTAATGATACGTTCATTTTAGTATGCGCTGCAATAGAACTAAATTCAAATTTGACACATAGCGATATTTCCAACGATTTAGGCATATGCTGCTCTTCCGTTAACCGCATACTAAAATTAAATGGTTTTCGTAATTATAAATATTCCAAACATCATCAATTATTTTACGGTGATGAGTTTAAACGGATGAATTTCCGTTATTATATAATTAATTTCTCATTATGAACAATTTATTTTATTATCTGTAAGAGTAAATTTTTCTTTACATTACTAGAATTTAATTTAGTTTTTATTTATTTCTGAAGTTTATTTAGTTTACTATGAATAGTTTTTGTTACCTTTATTATTAAAATTTAATTTATTAAATCTCTTGATGCCTTATTTGCAATTTTCTTAACCGCTTATTAATAATTTTATTACGCTTTGTGTGACCATCGTCAGTATAACGTATTGCAATTTATTTATTATAAAATCATTACAATAACACAGGACTAAACAATTTATAGTCCTTTAATAGTAATTTGGTAATCAGATAATTTTTCTTACGCGGCTCCATAATATGTAAGTATGTATGACATATGACATCGATGTTGACACGCCTACAGCATTCAGGGGAATTCTATTTGGAGCGGGAGGAATATTCATACATTCGCATCGTTGCGTTTGCTCAGAATTAGGCGGTATATATATATATATATATATATATATATATATATATATATATATATATGTGTGTATATATATATATATATATATTTTAAGAACTTCTATTGAATTTTCTCCATAAGGAAAGTGCACTTTCTTACAAGAAAGACTAACGATCGAGGAGCAGAGTTGCAGACTTTTTCTATGTGTCCTGTAAATCTACTATAACAAAAACTGATACTATCGACATTATATAAATTCTTATTCGTTTATACGAAGAAGGCCTGATTTTATTGTGTTGTTTGATTTTTATGTGCGGTTTTATAAAGAGTGTGTATAAATTGGTGGATAATCTTGACTTGGAGTATTTCCTTATACTATTCTAAAGGCACGGTCACAAAGGCACGGTTACACGGTCAAATAAATTCATGAATTTATTCACGAAGAAATTGATGAAGAAGTTAATGAATTTATTAAAAATGTATCCTTGTATTACACGATCTAATATTTTATTGAAGTTAACCAGTTAATGCCAACTATAAAATAGTGACTTCTTTTTCCAACCAATCTATTTGTGTTTGTACTCATAATGAATATGTCTGAACATGTCTTGAGTAGGCTATGTCAAATGTAGGTTGATTTTTGTACAGTGAAAATGATCACTAATTATTATTAGCCTTTACTATCTTCACTTGATCCATTTTCTATTTTATAACGATAACCACTAATACCTATATAACCTCTAATTCTTACGATAACCTCTACGATAAATGACAATATTACTAAAAATTAAATAAAAGTGTAAATAAGTTAGTTATATGTCTGATGAAGCTCAGGTTGGAGCGAAACGATCGTTGCAGTGTCAATTAAAAAGTGAAATTCATTAAAATTTGTTTTATTTTATCCTGATAATAGTTATAATGGAATTTCATCAAGTAAAGGCTGAAACAATGATATTGTAACGTTTGTCTTTTCGGGTTCTTAAATAAAACTAACAATAACTTTAGACACACACACTATATTAATATTAAAACGTATAATAATCTAAAACTAACTATTAACAACAATAAGTACATTTATGTATTCTATATTTATGTAACTATATTTATGTACTTCGCGAGACTGTAGGATTCAATGAATGTCTATCCCTTCTTGGACGCGGCTTATATATCTCGTTCATATGTTCCAAATCTGTCTAGAAAACGTCCAGAGCGATGACGCGCCTCGCGTCATCGAATGAGTCATTACATTGCCCCCTTCTTAAAAATGAAGTTTCGTCCCGAAACATGTCATGCTTTGGTCTCCTTGAACGATGACGAAATCGACAGGTAGGGCCTTTGTTACATTGCGACGTCATATCGAAATAACAGTCCACGGTCTTATCTTGCCTGGATGGACAGGAATATTCAATCCGGTAGCTGCATACCAGAATTTCCATGCCAGTATGTCGGAAGATTACTTCCAACATGCTCCTTACAATTCTCCAGTCCAGGCGGTCTAATCCACAACCCAATTTTGGAACTGCTAATTTCAGAATGTCTTGCTGTAACATTTGTTCGCGTAAGTGGGCCAGGGCCTCCCATAAGGCACGATAGGTTGGCTTCAGGCTTGACAGTTCTTTCGTGACCAAATAAAATATGGGCTGTCCTTCATTTACTATTTGGAGACTCTTCCCAATTGCTGGTCCCTGCTGCCTTAATTTTTCGACTCTGCCAAATCTCTCTTTAAATTCACTGGCAATTCCCTTGGCCATTCGCAGATCTCGGGCTACGCAATGTGCAAGCGCGTAGTCTGGCGGCACCGTAAACAAATCTTGCTGTTTCTCGATGGTTACTCCAAATCGAGCTTTTCTCGAACCAGAATATTCTTGCATAAAGTCTTCGAAGGTTAGTTCATGGTATTGGCTATCCAATCGGCGCAAGTCAGCGGTTTCGTCATTATTGTCTCCAGAGTATGGGGCTAATCGATTAAAATGTACGACTCTTGGCTTAGTGTGAGGTGTTCGCCTGATGCGGTATATTACGTCGTTGATCCGCTTCAACACCTCGTATGGCCCCTCCCAATTCTTTTGAAGTTTTGGAGATAGGCCCCGTCGGCGTTGTGGATTATACAACCAAACCCGATCGCCTTCATGGTAACCACTCTTCTCGGCGTTGATGTCGTAGCTCTCTTTCATTCTGTCACTAGCATCTTGGATATTATGTCTGACTTGTTCATGGATATTATCTAGTCGTCGTCTGAGCGTGCTGACATAATCTTCTCCGGCAAGATCATCACCAGGCTTGCTCCCAAACTTTAAATCACAGGGCAATCGGAGTTCCCTCCCGAATAGTACGTTGGCTGGTGATTGGCCTGTTGTCTCTTGAACGGAGGCCCGATACGCCATTAGAAATAATGGTAAATGTTCGTCCCAATCTCTCTGGTGTTCGCAGACCACTTTGGATAAGTGTCTGATCATGGTCTTGTTCATTCGCTCTACCATCCCATCTGATTGTGGGTGCAAGGGAGTTGTTCTCGTCTTCCGTATGCCCAAAAGTCCACACATCTTTTCGAATAGATTGGACTCAAAATTTCGCCCTTGATCGGAATGAAGTTCCAAGGGTACACCAAAACGGCTGACGAACTCCTTCACAATCACGTCTGCTACAGTTCCAGCTTCTTGATTTGGCAGAGCATATGCTTCAACCCATTTGGTAAAGTAATCCATGACCACTATTATGTATTTATTTCCTTTGTCGCTTTCTGGAAAAGGGCCGGCGGCATCTATGGCGATCCTTTCAAATGGGCTTCCTACATTGTATTGGCGCATGGGTGCACGTCGACGCCTCTGGGGACCATTGCTTCCGGCGCAATTAGCACACTTTCGGCACCATTCTTTCACATCTCGTGAACAATTCACCCAGTAAAATCTCTGGCGCACTTTCTCCAGTGTTTTATGGACTCCAAAATGTCCCCCAGAAGCACCATTATGGAGTTCTCGCAATACCTCTGGTATTCTTTTCTTGGGAACCACCATTTGCATCTTCCGCTCGCTTCCATCGTGATTTTCGACCTCACGTCTCAGGAGATCGTCTTCCATGGTTAAGGAATCCCATTGTGCCCAGTATGACTTTAATTCTCGTGAATGGGGAGCAATTTCTTGCCAGGTCGGTCTTTGCCCATTTCTTTTCCAAGCCCTGAGGACTGCAAGATCCGGATCAGCTTCTTGATCCGCGCGCAAATTGTCAGGTTGCCATTGGTCATCAACAACGGTGGTTCGAAGAGCGTTGGCCGATTTGTCTTCGATTCTGTTGCAATGTCGACAGTCTTCTGGACAGGGCCTTCTGGAAAGGGCATCTGCATTTTGATGTTTGAGGCCTGCTCTGTGTTCAATGACAAAGTCATACTCCTGTAGCCTCTCAATCCATCTAGCTACTTGACCCTCTGGATTCTTAAATTGCAAGAGCCACTTTAAGGCGGCATGATCAGTGCGGATCAGGAACTTCTGCCCATACAGGTACTTGTAAAAGTGCTCAATGGTCTTAACTACTGCCAATAGTTCTCTCCTGGTTACGCAGTAGTTCCTCTCTGGTTTGGACAGGGTCTTGCTGAAGTATCCAATGACCTTTTCTTGTCCATCTTGGATTTGAGAGAGCACGCCACCAATCCCGACGTTACTGGCATCCGTATCCAAAACAAACCTCCCAGATGGCAGCGGATAGTTCAAAACGGGTGCACTGATCAACGTACCTTTTAACAACTCAAAGGCCGCTTGGCATTCGTTGTTCCAAATGAATGCTCGATTTTCTGTTAGGCGAGTAAGTGGTTTTGCAATGTTGGAGAATCCAGGAACGTAGCGTCGATAATATGTGCATAATCCCAAAAAGCTTCTTAGCTGATGTTTGTCTTTGGGTACCGGCCATTTTTCCACAGCTTTTACTTTTTCTGGATCCACAGCAATTCCTTTTCCGGAAACCACATGTCCAAGGTAATTTACCTCCTTGCGGAAAAGGTGACACTTCTTTGGACTTAATCTCAGGTTGGCATCTCGCAACCTCTGGAATACTACTTCCAAATTTTTCATGTGATCTTCAAAGGTCTTCCCTACCACAATCACATCATCGAGATATACCAGGCAGGTATTCCAAGACAATCCCCTCAGTACAGTGTCCATGAGTCGCTCAAAAGTAGCTGGGGCGTTACACAGTCCAAATGGCATGACTGTAAATTGCCAGAGTCCTGTACCTAAACTGAAGGCAGTCTTCTCTTTGTCATTGGGATCCATTCCCACTTGCCAATAACCGCTCTTTAAGTCGAGAGTGGAGAACCATTTTGCTCCTGCCAAGGTGTCTAGCGTATCGTCTATTCTTGGGAGAGGATAGCTGTCCTTTTTGGTCACACTATTCAAACGACGATAGTCCACACAGAATCTGGTAGATCCATCCTTTTTCCTGACAAGGACTACTGGTGAAGCCCATGGACTATTCGATGGTTCAATTACTCCTTGGCCTTCCATATCTTGTATAATTTGCTTGGCTTCCTCACGTTTTGCCAGTGGTAACCTTCTTGGCCCTTGTCGAATTGGACTTGCATCGCCGGTATTTATTTTGTGCATTACAATATTTGTTCTGCCTTTCGTACCAGTTTCAGTTTCAAAGACGTCTTCATAATGTTTTATTAGGTCCTTAACTTGACTTTGTTCCTTCTTGCTCAATCCTTGACAGGCGGAGTCGATTATCTTGGACAATTTCTCAGAAACCTGCACGAATCCATTCTTCTTCGCCTCTATATGATGAACGACGGCCGACACTGGTGAACACCACCCCAAAATAGTACCCTTCTTCAATGAAACAGGGTAATGGTTCACATTCATTACCCTTATCGGTACAGTTTTCTGAGTCTTAACCAGCATTTTGGCAACTACTATTCCTCGACCCACCTCGTCATCATCAGCCCTTGGTTCCAACATTGCAACATTTCCGTCCAAATAATCACCTTCCGTACACGCCGTCAAAAATGTCTCACTTCTTGCATCCAGAACAACATTCTCTGCTGTAATTACTTGTACACTCCCACAATTTTTCCCATGAAGAAACAATTCCTCATTATTTATTTTTAAAGTGCCTTCTTTCATGTTTAACTGGAAGCCGTAGGTGTTCATGATGTCTAATCCCAAGATTATCTGTTCTTCTATGTCGGCTACGAGAACACGATGTCGGATTGATGTTGGTCCTATGACAAAATTGACATCTACTTCACCTTCCACAGAAGCTGCTTCTCCAGTAGCTGTCCTTAGTTTCCATTTGCTAGAAAGTAATTCTCTATTCCTGGATATTAAATCGGGTCGTACAATGGTTTTCGTCGATCCAGTATCTAGCAAGCAAGCATAGGTTCTTCTTTCCATAATAGCATCCACATACAGGCCATTGGTTTGATTTTGCAAGGATGCGATTTGGGCAGTCCTTGGGACTTTCGGATTCTCAGCGGATTCTTTCTTGGTCCTTTTATCACATTTATTCTGGATATGACCGTTTCTTCTACAATTCCCGCATGGCCGCGCACTTTTATTTGATTTGATCTGATTTAGGACTTGACTAACCACCTGCTCCATGAACTCCTCATTTTCCTGTTCGTCGACAGAACAGCCACGAGCATTGTTCCGAGAGGCTTGTTTAGCAGTCTCAAACTCAAGCGCGTGCGCCAAAGCATCGATCGAGGTTTTCGGTCTTGCCAACCTTAATGCTTGCTGCGTATCAATATCCCGGAGACCATCTATGAACGTCTGGACAGCTAGGTGTTCCATGAAATTATCTGGTGCCATCGGATATGCAAGTCGAACTAGACGAGCAATATCTGCCTCAAATTCCTGAAGATTCTCGCCTTTCTTCTGTGATCGATTCTTCAGTTGGGTATGGTATACTTGCTCCAAATGCGCATGGCCATATCTCATCTCCAAGCGTTTAATGAGTTGAGAATAATCTTTACGTTCCTCAGGAGGCAATGTCTGCAAAATATCACTAGCATCACCCCTCAATGCTATGACTAAAGCAGTCGCCTTCTCGGCAGAAGACCATGCGTTTGCTTCTGCGGCCGCTTCGAATTGCGTCAGGTAAGTTGCCCATGACGTCTTTCCATCAAAGGTTGGTGGCTTGATTCTGGTCCTTGAAATAGCCACAAGTTCTTCTTTTATTTCGATGGGCCGCGGTATGACTTCTTCGTTGACCTGCCTGGGATCAGAATGACTCATGGCAGCGGGTAATTTCATCTCAATCATTATTGCCTCTAAAAGTCTAGAATGTTCTCCAATTTTCTCTTCTACAGCTGTGAAAACCTCTTCTTTTAACGCTTCTGATTTTTCCGCTAGTCGCTGTTCTAGAACTTTTTCGAAGTTTCTAGAATTTTCTAGTAATTTCTTTTCCAGATTTTTCTCGAGAATTCTAGCGGTTTCTAGGTTTCTTTCTTCCATCTGTGCTTGCGAATCTATTAGACGCTGTTCCAAAGTTTGCGAATTGTCTATCAATCGTTGTTCCAAACTTTTCACACTGTCCAGATTCTTCTGTTCCATTTGTTCTAGAGTTTTCGCTAAGTTTCCAGAAGTTTCCAGGTTCTTCTGCTCCATTTGTTGCATTTGAATTTGCGCATTCTCTATTAATCGTTGTTCCATTTTCGTCAACAGCGAATTCACGTCAGCATCTCCGCCTGGAACTTGAAAGACATAATCCTCTGGATCCTCGCCTTCTTGGATCAACACATTGCGAAGCCGTTGCTGGAGGATTGACTTTTTGCCAGTTGTATCCTCATCCCTCTCTTCTAATTCTCGTTTCAAATCGGACACTTTTAATTCTGTCAGTTTCATTCTATTAGCCATCACGATATTTAAAATAACGTCTTTCCGCACTGTATATTTATTTAAACGAATACTTAATTAACACTTAATTGTCTACTTAGTTTATTATTTATTAATTACCCCACACCTGAATACCACTGTAACGTTTGTCTTTTCGGGTTCTTAAATAAAACTAACAATAACTTTAGACACACACACTATATTAATATTAAAACGTATAATAATCTAAAACTAACTATTAACAACAATAAGTACATTTATGTATTCTATATTTATGTAACTATATTTATGTACTTCGCGAGACTGTAGGATTCAATGAATGTCTATCCCTTCTTCGACGCGGCTTATATATCTCGTTCATATGTTCCAAATCTGTCTAGAAAACGTCCAGAGCGATGACGCGCCTCGCGTCATCGAATGAGTCATTACAATATAATTACATATATTATTAAAAATACTTTTTTATTTATGATCTACTTTCTTGAAAATAAGGCAATCTTACAACACGGTCAATCTTCCCCGTTTTTTCATAGAATATGTAATTCAGTTATAGGAAAATATGAGGAACGTTTTGAACAAACGAAAGGTGCACTTAATTTTTCTCTAAAATTATTTTAACATGTTAGCTGCCAAGATACTAATTTGTTTGTCTCTATAGGCCACTAATCTGAATTGCCATGTTCTGTTATTATATGTATTGTGAAAAAAAAAATTCGTTAGACAAATAAGTTTTAGTCAACAATGGGAGCATCATATTGCCATATAGTGCATGCGAGTTTCATATTTATAATGTATCTATAAGTAGTTTGCATTTCTGTATTGCCGAATAAGTGTGTTGTTTATTTTGTTGCTGGCCAAGTGGAATATTGAAGCAGAAACAAGCTCCTGTTTCACTAAGTAAGTCTAAAGTAATCTATTTAGTGTTATGAAATGTTTTGAGCACGTTATAATTTTAGTGATATGGTTTAAATTAGAGAAAGAGCAACAAAGATTGCGAAAATTTTGGACTGGAATTTTCTTCAGACGATATAAAAACCGATTCTGAAAAAGAAAAACACTACCAGACGTTCCTAATAAGAAAATGCAGATATTTTCAATAAATTTTATATTCGCGAAATCCGCGAAAGTTGGCAGTTGCTGATTTCTCCTGTCCAGTGCTACAAGAGTTGTCTTACTCAGCTCGTGGATGCCACCAGGGAAACTTCTTCTGGGGCAATCGTTTACTATGTGACCCATAGTTTGTTCCACATTTCCATTTTCTGGTGTCTGCTAGTTTCCATTTATACAGCATTGAGTTGTGCAATTTCAGTGGCCTGTTCGGAACCTATTTAATTGAGACCTTTGCCTACATAGAAAGGTTACACCCGGCAGGGGTCCTGAAGGATTGGAAATTAAATTCTTTATTCCTGTTCTTCGAGGAGAACCATTCAAGTATCACTCATATTTATGGACTGCTGAACTTCCGTATCCAGCCAAATTGGACTCCCAGATTTCAGTAGGGCCCTGGGGAGTATCTCCAAATCATCATGCATAGAAAGTAATCTTAGCCCATTCATTTTATACTACAGCAAGGCGTCTGAATATCCGGCGGGGCAATGTTAGAAAGAATCGGAGCCAAAGACTAGATGTAGATCTAACTGTATCCGTAACGACGCTCGTATCGTTAAGTTGTATATCTATTAGCTAGGTGTGAGAGCTTCGTTTTAAAAATGTATATTAAATAAAAATGCAACAAATATCTGTCCTTGACGGCTCCCCACAAATAATAATCCAAGAGAGTCAAATCGCAGCTCCTAGGCGGCCAGTTGACATCGCATTTCGCCTGATAATGCGATTTTCGAAGATAGGCCGCAAAACGTCGATAGCGTCGTCTGTGTGGGCATGGCGCCACCCTGTTGAAGCCAAGCATCGGGCCAAGTCTTCCTCTTCAATCTTAGGAAATAAAAAGTCAGTTAACATGGCACCATAACGATGGCCATTGACCGTTAGTGCAGTTTCTTGCTCATTTTCAAAGGAAAATGACTCTATGATGCCTTTGAATCATATTCCGCACCATGAACCATATTCCACACCATACAGTCACTCGTTTGGGGTACATTTGCATCTCAATTGTCACGTGTGGATTTTCTATGATCCAAGTACGGCAATTTTGTTTATTCACATAACATCCGTGGTGAAAATGAACTTCGTCGGAAAAGATTATTTTTTGGTAAAAACGCTCGTCTTCCAACCGATTAGCGGCCCATTCAGCGAAGTGAAAACGAGATAGATGGTCCACTGTCTTCAATTCTTGAACCAATTGGACTTTGTAGGCAGCAATATTTTCCATTGGACCGGCTGGACGGCGATGCGGGACGTGCGTATTGTCTATTAACATGCCAGTCGAACGAGCTTTCTTTACAAATTTCCTTACACCGTTCTCAGTTGGCGCTTCATTTCTACCGAATTGTGTACGCAATTTTCGGCAATTGACTCAGTACTTTGAAAATACGTTTTCAATATTTCCCATCGTTGGTCAAGCGTATATCGACTCATTTTGTTCACCGGGAATATAATACTGAATTTCCGTCACTTGACAGATGACAGTAGAGCTATGAGCGGCGCAATAATAAGATACCGCACCATTTAGATGTAATGCCTCAGTGTCAGAGACCGGTCTAACGTTACGTCCTGATATTTAGGGCGAGAGTTGTTATTGATCTGACCACCACCAAATTCGACATTCACCTTTCTGTTGGTTTCTTGAAAAACACATGATTCGGATTTTGAAGGGTTTTTGGTAGTAAACGTCATTCCTTAAAATATTCGCCTAAAGCTTGCAGATCTTCAGCAATTTGTAATTCATCATCTAAATTCTTAGTTTGGGTGCATAAAGCCAGGTCATCTGTATATAGAAATTTTCGTGATTTTGTGAGTAGCAGATCATTTATGTAAATGTTGAACATTAGGCTAGCCATAGCCGAACCTTGAAGAAGGCCATTTTGTTTACAAATTCCTACGTTATATTGCAAGGTGTTATATTTAGTGGAAAGTCTGTTGGTGTTATTGTAGATATGGCAGTTAATGTGTTAGAATTTATTAATTTGAGACTTGCTATTTATGTATCCGGAATAAAAAACAAACGTAAATATGTATGATTGAAAATAGTTTTATTGTCTTTCAAAATATTATTTGTAATGATCTCTCTTTTGCATACGTCTGAACCAATTTTCACGGCACTTTTTTCATTCCAATTGAGGTATCTCAATTGGAATAGACTAAGTGCAAGTACGGAAACAAAAATAAATTATTGGGTGCCAAATCAGAGCTGTACGATGGATGACACTTTAATTTCATATTTTGACCGATCAAATATTGAGTTGTTTGTGTTAACATATGAGAGCTCGCATTATCATGGTAAAGAGTGATCCTGCTTTGCTGGTTGTTTGTTTTATTTCTCCAAAGACTTCTGGCAAAAAAAAAATGATTGTATACCATTCAGAATCGACAGTTCTGCCATTCTCTACTAGCAGCGTAGCCACATGTCCACTTTCCCCAAAGAAATAGGCGACCATTTGCTGCGAAGTGCTTCTTGAGTGAACAACTTTTGTTGGGTTTGGCTCATTTTGAAACACCCAACTATTATTTGTTTTCGGACTGATACACATAGATCCAAGATTCGTCACCTTCACCCGTGTGCAAATGATGGCCACCATTGAATTCACTAAACTAGTAATATACATTGATTTTAAATGGTCGTTTAATTACGTTTATTTATATTTGTTAAGTCGAAGTGTTACCGCAAAACCAAAATAACCAACAAATAAAATTTCAGTGAAATTATTTAAAAAAATGGACGGTATTCAGTCGATTATCTTAATTCAAGGTATTTTATTATAAAATTATGATAATTGTATACAATTATTTTTTCTTTGAATATTAAACAAAGAAGTGGACAAGCATATAACATAAATACGGAAACTGCAAAGTTTTTTTATGCAAAATATTAACTGATTATCTGATCAAATTTACGATTTCAAATTCGTGTGTATTTTTATCTAAATAATTCGTGCAGTGATAATAATTAGATTTCAGTATTCAGTTTTTTTAGTACCAGCTACGAATTGCATTAAAGTAAAAGTAGAAACAATTTTTGTTGCCGAATTGACGCACGTCGCAACAGCTTCTCACGTTTTAAACCATCCGTATTACATCTATCTTATCTTGTAATTTATTTACTTAACTAACTATGATAGTTGAAGATTTGTTCTCATTTTAAATAATTCAGTGATTATCTTTATTTACTTTTTATTAACGTTTTAATTTCTCTTTGCTATCCTCTTCTCTGACAATAATAATCAATAACGTACAGTGTGTTTTTATCTTGATTTGCAATGATCATCTATTTTACTTATGAGATATCTAATTTTTTAAGAAATAATAGCTATTTATGGTATAAGTGAATAAAGACAAATTTTATCCACGAAAAAATTGTTTAGCGCACGAGGTGCAAGCCGAGTGCGATAATGTTTTTGAGTGGATTAAATTTGCTTATTCACGTGTATCATACAAGATTTTTTCCAATTTTGCAAAAGTTTCAAAAAAATTTATTCATTAGGTAATTTATTTACATGAATATTGATTGTACTATTAATAATTTGATGAATTCTTAAACCAGGAAAGTTGACACTATTTTCGTCAGAGTCAAGTAGAGTGCAAGCTAAGTTGACTCGACTTTCGTCAGGGTCAAGTGCAGTTTAAGTTCCAGGCCTTTCATTTGAATTTACATCTGTCAAAATTTTTTTTGACGTGGACATTTTTTGAGCAATTGATTCGTCGATATACTGTTCTGCTACTGTTGTCAATAGCAGTGTGAATAAAGTGTTGCTAGAAACATTTTATTCACTGTTTTGATTAATTTTATTCACCTTTATGATTAAAATGTTGTTTTAATAATGAAATTCAATATATGTAATGATCATGTTAATAAGTAAAATTGGAAAAAGGTTATTAGCAACGACTTGCCTTGGTGATACCCAAAAGTTACTTAATGTAGTGATAAATAAAATTGCAGAATACCTGGATGTCATTTACCCCCATCATCTTCAAAGTAGTGCCCTCGGAAATGCAAGCACCGATTCCAGCGCGTCTGTCACATCTACTATATTTAACACCGTCTGCGAGTTGGCTTCAATCTTCTCTATACGTTAAATTTTCACCACTCAACTTAACTTCTATCTTACTCACTGGATGAGTAACAATGACCACGTTGTCAAAAACTGCTGTTCGTCGCTTAGCAGTCGTAGAACGTATTTTGGTGTTACTCTTCTCATGTTCAATTCTTCCCATGGTTGCTACGATCATTGATAATAACTGTATTCCAAACAGCAACATCATGTTCTAGTGTAATGCTGGTTAATTGTCATATGGAACTTTCATCGTGATCAACTGATATACTTGACAGGTTTAAATCAATCGTAAGCTTGTGTTTGAAATAAGGCATCGCCCTCGAATGCTTCCTTTTAACATTTTGTACAATTTTGCCGAGTTCAAAACAGAACTAGATACAGATACGCTGTTGCCTCAGATCGCCCTTTGAAAAATCACTAACACAAAAATGAGGAATTGTTCACCGATAAAGAGTGTTTCCACTTATAATGACGCAGCTTGAGATACTGACTCCTAAAGCGTGTAGACAACTACATGTGTCGGTGTTTGGTTGTAACTGCGTCTGCTTACGAGACCCCTCGGTATCACATCGTATTTTTAATGATATACTGGGATTTTAATTTTTTTTTTAATTTTATTACTGTAGGTTGATTTTAAATATTATTTTTCATGTTATTAAAAAAATATTGTTACATATTTAGAAATATCTTTTGAATAATATCTATTTATCCGGAAACTTCTCTTATATTGCAATATACGGGTGGTGAGCTCGCCTAATCTGGTCCCTTATCAAATTGATTCCACATCTTGCTGTTCCACGCCATTTTTTTGCCTAATTCCACCCACTGTTTCTACTATTAGCCATCATCCAAGGTCCTTCCTCACTCTTTTCTTTGTTATTACTTTCCACACTACTTTTGTTATTCTATTTTCTGGCACCCTAACTATGTGCTCTTAAAGAGTATTTTAATGTGTAATCAAAATTGTAATAGAAAACCATTTTATATGAGTGCTGGTATTTAATACCCAAGGACAAAATAGTTATTGTAAAATAGAAAGATATGGCATGTCGAAGAAAGAAAGACTAAGATTATTCCGCAAATTTTAAGCAGATTGAGTCAAATCTCTTCAAAACGGGCCAAATCTTTATCCAATCAGATTGAAAAATGCGAATTAAAATTGATTCCAATTGATAAATCAAGGGACTATTACTATCTTTTACTTTTTTTATACGTATGGCATACGTTGGTTGTGATATAAACTCACCATTGCACTTCGACGTTAATTCATTATTAGATTAGCTAGTCAATCATATTGCTGTTATATTTGTCTCTTCATCGCTTTTATATTTCTCTTGGTTATATCAAGTATTCATCATGAAATTTATGTAATTAATTTCCTTAAACCTCGTACGTTCTAAGCTGCTTGACTTATTCCATCCCAGTTTTCAAGTTGTTTTAAATTAATACTTCAAGTCGTTTGAATTGGAGTTGAGTTACAAGTGTCTTGAACGCACCGAGATAAATCTAATTAGTATTAATAGTGAATTTTTTGGTTTTCGAAACCTTTGAAGCAAGTACGGATCTTATAGAAGAATCGTCCTCTGTTATCATATCCATTTATATATCCAACTGAACTATTACTTATTAGGAATATTTATTATGAGTAGAGTTCGGATTTTATGTAAAAAACATATTTTTTATTATTAGGAATATCATCCCAATATTGTGGATATTATCCATTCTACACTGAAATAATGCGATTAGCTGTATAAAAAACTTACATATTTTGCATAAAATTAAGCTTTAGTTCATATTTTCAGTTTGTGTGCATAAAGTGAATATATTTACATTTTCAACATAAAATCGCATATTTTTGATCCATTCATTAGTTTATAATATAAGCAATCGGATGAGAAATGAAATCTAGATCAGTTGACATACATTAAAGCCCATTATAATTTTTTAAATGGATTAATTAAAAAATTAGAGACTACCAAATATCTTTATTAGAGTCAATTTTTATTGTAGAATACAATTTATTGAAAAATGTTCCGGGTCGAACAGGTAAAGTTATACTAGATAAATTTAGATAGATAGTGTTACAACAAAGAATTATGGTTTTTAAAAGTTAACAGAAATATCAAAGATTTTACCATTATCATTAATAAAGTAATTTACATTTAAACCCCGAACATCTGGCGTCATTAAAATATGCACCTATCACTTCAGTTAAAGTCGAAAGAACGTTTTCAACGTATACAAATATTTTAAGCGATAGAAGACAAAATTTTAGTGTTGAAAATCAAGAAAAGCACATAATTATTAATAAGTTAAGTAGATCTCATTGCGAAAGTGAAGAATTATTAATAATAACTATACATATATTTCTATGGATGTTACTTAATAAAATAATAACTTATTTTGTTATTAAGTAACATCCAAAGAATTATATGTATTATAGTTATTAATTGTAATCTTTTACCATATTATTATGCAATGTTCTTATCATATATTATGTAATAATATTTTTTTTTTATGCATAAATGTAATTTGGACTAGTTTTTGTTGTTTTACTACTCTTTCCTTGATTTACAGTAAGCAAAATACATCAAAAATAAAGTGCATAAAAATGCATAAATGATAAAAATGAAGCATATATTTGCATATTTTTGGGAAGAACGTGACATATTTATGCGGATAATTAAAACATTTCGTGTGCATAAAAATTCGAACTTTAATTATGAGAATACAATAAGCGGAGATTTTGTAATGTTTCCAACAATATTACAAATGTTTATTATTTTAAATGAAAATATTAAGGACTAGCTAATCCCGACCACGCTTCGCTGTGACTCAATCTGAAATGAAATGAATGAGAAAAGAGATAAATGTATATTCACTGGGAAAACAAATCATCCAATTGCGTTGCTGTGGCTATGTGAAGTTAAAGGAAAAAAAATGTTTTTGACAAAAAAAAATTTTTTTAATTGTAAAGCTGATGAATTGATTACATTTTTTGTTTAGTCCATTTAGTTATTTAACATAACACATAACTTATAAACAATGTAACCCGCTATTTTAATAATGTTCCTGTCACTTGGCTTTTGACACATTGTCGAAATTACTTCAAAAACGTCACCTTTCAAATATCTCAGTGTTATTTAAATTCTTTTAATAAAATTTGTATCGTATATGTTCTCTTTTGTTCGATCCTGCCTTGAATAAATACAATAGTGAGTGTATTTTCTTAAATATTTAATCTTCCTTTCTTGTGATCCTTAATTTTTGGATTTTATATCACTTTATGTTTAACTTCTTTCTATAACAGCTTCTCTGTGCCTGTTTCCTATTACTTTTCATTCTCATTGAACTTGTTATTAAATTCCTTCTGCCAATACTATTCTTATTCCAGTTATAATTTTTCGATTGTCAATTTATTACAAACAAAATGAATATGGCCATCGCTATACTACTACATTATATTATAACATTATTTTCTTTAGATTGACATTTTTAAATTCGTTATATCTTTTGAATGGAATGTCCGATTTTAATAATTTCAAAAGTATTTTACTGGTATTGAAATGGTATTTAATAAAATATCATTTAATAGGATAAGGAATAATACAGAGGTATGGATAATATGGTTTGATTATTGTCGGCACTTTTATTAACTTTTAAAATGTAAAAAAGTAGTTATAGTGGCATAACTACAGTAGTTGGACATATGGTTTCGCGGACTTTTTTGTAGATATTAATACGATCTATAATACTGTAGAACATTTTTTTGTTCTATCAACAATAGTTTCCGCAGCGAACGCGATGGCAGATTTTTTGTGACTAATTTTTTCACACCTTGGGTTACATTAATGCATTTTTATTGGGATTTCTCTTTTTTTTGAAAATGTAATATAGCATATGTCACTCAGTGAAAATGCAGCTTTCTAATGGTGAAAGAATTTTTGAAATCGGTCCAGTAGTTTTTGTGTGAAAACATTACAAACATACATACAAAAACACAAATGTTTTCTCTTTATAATATTAGTTTAGATTGTGTAGGAATATTAAATAACAATAAATATCCAATATATAAATGGAAAACAAATAATGTTTTTGCATATATAACTGCTTGTAACTTTTACAGCTGAAAGTATAAAAATATATTTTCTCAAGTTAAAGTTGAAGTATTTACACCGACATTAATTATTCTTGTACTCCTGTGCTTGATGAATCGGAACTACTATATTGCGTGTTTGTTGAAAAGTTGTTGACTGTTAGAAACAAATTCCTGTATGTTGGAATTTCATCTACTTTCCACGTCTCTTCTTTTACTAGGAAGCACAAATAACGCTCAGAATTAATGTATATTTATTTCATTCACTTTCCAGATTTATTCTTTCATTAAGAAGCGCAAATAACGCTCAAGGTTAATGCATATTTAAAACAAACAAAGCCCTTTTACATGTTGAACAGTCTACACAATGATGTTTTTTATTTTTTTAAAGAAAATATTAATGGCGCTATCTTATAGCACTTAATTGTTGTTGATCATACGAGCCCCGTCCCGTTTTAATTGGCACACCTACTAAAATTTTAAATTTTACTCAAAACATGTTTGAAAAACGGTTACTATCAATTTTTTTAACTGAAAAATAAAAGGATAACACTCTTAAACGTTGGACAATATATGTTAAATATGTACTTCAAATAAAATATATTAGATAAAAACAAAATTCACCAGTTAACCATTTGTGTCTGATTTGTTCATGTATTCTTAACACATAAAAATTGGTAAAAATCGAGGTAACTATGAAAGATATGTCAAAACTTCCATTAATTCATCGTTAGGTTATATTGTGGGCAGTAAATATTATTATTATATGCTGTAGTTATTGTAATTAAATAAACAATGGCAAGAGCTAAAGCAATTGATGAAGAAATTAGGTCAATAATTGTAAAACTATCGAATGAAGGGAATTCATATTCTGAAATTGGAAAATTGTTGGATATATCAAGGTATAGTGTTAGAAATGTAATAAAATTTTACAAGAAAAACAGTTCAGTGACCCCAAAACCCCGTAATACAAAGAAAAGCAAACTCACTGATAACGACAGAAGAGCTTTGAAACGAATAATCAAACAAAATAGGCGTGCTAATTATGGCCAGTTGAGTGTACTATGGAGTGATGCTGTAGGAAGACGTGTATCAAGATCCACATGTCACAGAGAAGCTAAGAAACTTGGTTTTGGGTCGTACAAGGTGACACTTTTGAAATACTAATTTTGTTTTGTTAAATATCTTTTTCTCTAGGCCAAAGAAAAACCTTTATTGACCTCAACACAAGAAAAAATAGATTGAAATGGGCCAGACACCATAGTAATTGGGACTTGAAACAATGGAACAAAATACATTGGAGTGATGAGTCTCGATTTGAAGTCTGTATAGGTGACAGTCGGAGTCGAGTCCTCCGTGAAAGACATGAGACATTTCATCCAGATTGTCTGAAACGAAAAGTAAAATTTCCGGCATCCGTTATGGTGTGGGGGTCGATGTCGGCAAAAGGTGTCGGGTGGTTATATTTTATAGATGGTATTGTCAATACCGATAAATATTTAACCATTCTTAAGGAATGTTTGTTACCCACGATGGAGGAAACTTTGAATTCGGGGGATGATATTATATTCCATCAGGACGGGGCTGCGTGTCATACGTCAAAAACAGCATTAAAATGGTTTAAGGACAATAATATTCCATTGTTAAAATGGGTCTCAAGCAGCTCTGGGTATCGCCCATAGAGACTCTATGGCATCAAAGGCCTTGCGCGCAGCTCCTGCAAGATCAGTGGGAGAATTGAAAACCAGGCTTCGAGAAATATGGCATGGATTCACGGCACAAGATTGCCAAGAACTTGTAAATACAATGCCCAGGAGAATCCATGCCGTTATCAAAGCTAAAGGCGATGTAACGCAATGGTAAAGTTTCGTTAATGTTTGTCAAAGGCTGTTCGTCTGAAGTTTATTTATATATAATTATTATTATTGATTTTTTTTTCGAAATAAGTTGTAAACTAGTTTGTAATTGTTGACAAAAAGGCTTGATGAAAAATAAAGAACTTTTAACATATTTATGAACAGGATTTCTTCTTCTAAAATGTTACTTACTAAAAATTTTAGAGGTGTGCCAATTGAAACGGAACGAGGCTCGTATATCCATCGGGAATATATTTCTTCTGATGTCTCTTTCTGCGTCATAGATCACTTACTGAAGCGAATTGAAAGAGACTGGAGTTCTAGAAAATTGTTTTTTCTAGGTTTCAAGTAATGCTTCATGCAAACATTTTTGCACACAAAATCTGTCTGTATTCTCATAGCTCAAACTCATCTCAAAGGATCACGTTTTGAGGATGTTGATGTAATCTAAGCGCGAGTGACTACGGTCTTAAAATCGATTCCTAAAGACGTCTGTTCGCAGGCTTTACATAGACTTTATAATAGCTACCTTTAAAAGACGCTTGCTTTAAATTTAATATAGAGCATTATGAATGATTTTTTTTTTAATTTAATGAACACTTGTACTGTACGTAATGACTTTTCTATTTATAAAACCAAAATATTATTAAAAATCGGATGTGGAGAACACAATACAAGTTCATATATTTGTGAAGGTATGTCTCTGCAGAGACGTAGCCATGTGTTTCATCTTTCTACAGAATCGTTGGCACGTTTCAAATTAATTTGTTATATGCGCATTTGGTTTGTCCGTTAAAGAGTAAAGACACATTAACGCAGCTTCTGCAAGGCACGGTTATACCGTCAGCACTTTGGAAGCACTTTGCTTAGTTCTGCACTTGTTATTGATACAGTGATAGTTGTTTTGGCGTTCCTCACTGAGCATCACTGTATGTTCTTCTACGTCTTAAGAACTTCTGTGATATAGCGAAATTGTTGTTTTGTGAATGTATCTCTCTCCAGCTGGTGCGTTCCAACGATTCTGGCTAGAGATACTTTCATAAATACTTGTATTGTATTCTTCACAGCCGATTTTCAATAATATTTTACATTATTAAAAATATTTTTTGTTTTATACAAAATTTGGTGAGGTTTTACCTACTTAAGAATGTTTCAAATTATTTTGTATTCCAATTATCACATAATAGTCTGTAAACATGCTCTATTATGAAGGGTTGGCTTTAAAAGTGGTATGATTGCACTCATAACATAACATTTCGGCGGGATTTAACTTGCAATAATAAGGCGATAAACGTAAAATATTGTGAAAATTAATTAGTTAATAAACTATTAATATATACATCAATTTAAAAAAATGAACATGAAACTCTATTTATGAATGCGTCTGAAAATACAAAGGGCACAAAATAAAAATCTAATTAAGTAATAATTATAAATTTTACGTAAGACATAGCTTATAACAGTGATTTTGTACTGCCTTCTAAGGTGCATAGTATATAAACATATAAACAGACATACACACACAATAATGTGTTATTAACAATTTATTAATTAGAAATAAAGTTTTCATCCCTGCTTTTAATATACGAGTATGTATACTATTTTCTATTATATTTAAAAAAAAAATCCACTCACATTGAGTTTTCACAAACAAACACTTGAATTTACGTAGTCATTCCTTCACGTATTTACTTTATAAAAAAACTGTGTAAGTACTTGACATAATTAAGAAATTGCACACTTTTTTAATTATGTCAATTGTATGTTTTAATATTATTAAATTTTATCATACTTCGATAAAAATAACTGAACAGTCGACATCATTACAATATCAACAACAAATTGATAACATCGATTGAATTCATTTTAGGAATGAATTCTCTCTCTCATAGAGAAATATGTTTAAAACGAATGTAATTATATTTCTTTTCTATTTTATTTTCAGGATGATGGATTTTCTAGGATTTACATCAGAAGATCTTATCGGAAAATCAGTATATGAATACCACCATGCAATGGATAGTGAATCCATCTGTTCCGCTTATAAGTGCTGTAAGTATACGATTTAAATATATACATATAACTTCTTAGTTTCAATTTGATCTACAAAACAACTAATTTCCTCTTGGTGACCAACATTAAAAATGGTAATTATTAACACACTATTATGGGGAGCATTTAAATTATAATTGAATTTATTCGAAAAAAAAAACTGATCTTCTGGAACAAGTTTTTTAACTTATTTTATTTTTCACTTAAGTATTATTTGTTCATTTCACCTTCGATACGGTTACTATAAACACGGTCATATCAGCCGTGGGCGTTATATTTTGTCTATATGAATATTTTATTACATTATTATTATTGACATATTTTGTATGTATGAAAGTCTAAAGAAAGAAGCAAAATTTTATTAGCATTCTTTATTAAAATAAAGAGTATCTAAACTGTCATTTAAAATAAAATGCGTAATGATGCGTAACGACTTTCAACGATATGACAGTTTACAGAAATCTCGGAACTTTTCCAATGTAATTTGAATTTTCCGCTTAAGAAATTAATTATTCGTGAAAAATAAAATCTTGTTTGAACCACTGGCGTTTTGGCAATTATATTGCCCTGAGTCGACATTCATCCCTCAGTTTGTATTAATGTCGACCTCGGAGCAATATAATACCCATAATGCCCTTGGAGCATAAATAACTATTAGCTAGTTGAAAAATAGGTTGTTAGTATTTATTGCGAGTTATTATTATAAGCGTTATTTGTTTCCGCTAGGCTGGCCACAGATATTCAAGTTGCCATGGTAACTCGACGTTTACACAACACTGTAAAGTAAGCTATCTGCTAATCAGGTACCTCCAATTTGGTCCATCCTAATTGTTTTTTTTTTCTTTAATTTTTTAATTTTTTTCATTCTCGAATCTTAACCCTTCTCTCCAGAATTTTCTTGGTGTCTTAAGTAATTTCTAATTACTTGTCCCTTCATGATTGTCTTGCTATTTCTTTTTTACTATATCCAGCATTTATAAAAGCAATAGTTCTTTCATTGTCAAGATCCATCAATTTCGTTCCGTTGGGCATACTGTTGCGTATTTGCTTGTTTTTGTATTAATATTTCTAAGTTCTGCAAAATGGTACGTCTTATAATTGCAGAATTACGATAGAGTTTTCTAACCTAAAAGGTAAACATAAATTTCAAATGTCAAATTGAAAAATCCGTCTTAATTATAGCCTTCCTATTAGGTAAATAAACCTAATGTTAGAAATTTGGCAACTATAGTGCAATCGCCATAAAAGCAATACTTCGAAGTTATATACAACTGCTTGTATTGATAATAGACACAAAATAACATAAATTTTCTTTGTAGTACAGGAGAAAATCAAGTTCCCCTATTCTTCATATTTTAGCATACCATCACTAAGATACATTTTCAACTAATTTATAAGAGCTTGATAACATTAAATCTTTATTTCTTGCACTGTTTAAAAACTATCACCTGAATAAACAATTTAATTATATAAATGTTTTTCTTTGTATGCATGTGCCTACAGGTCTTTCAACTATAATAGAACTTGAATTAAAGGGTATGGAAAACATTGCTTTCATTATTGTAAAGCTTATACATGTGGTTATCATTCATATTAACAAGAATTATAATATTAACTTGGTATATTTGTTGATAATACAGTTGTCGAAATCAAAAACTTTTTGTACTTACACATATTAAAAAAAAGTCGAACCACACATAAACAAACAGCGTTGTATAGCTTATCATCTGAATAATGGAATGTACTGGGCGCGGCATAAGTCAGGCAACGTTGTACACACTCTTCACTATTCGTGTTATTCCACCAAAAGTCGCCATTAAACCGATAGCGGCATGGCATCGTTTCATTCCGTAATCATTCTTATAGTGTTATTGGATTTGAGCGTGTACTCATCGTTAAACTCCAATGGATCGTTATAAATGCAGTTTGAAAGAACGTGTTTTTTTTAGTAACTGCTTATTACAAGTACAATGCCGATTACGAAGATATTTGTACGCAGTTTAGAGAAAAGTTTCCGAATTCACCAACACCGCGACGCGAAAGTGTTTACAAAATGCATAGAAAATTTCAAACAGGATCTATTATTGATAAATCTCGAAGTGGTCATCCGAGGTGCATGAGAATAGAAGATAACATGCAGTTAGTGGCTGAAACTATCGTAGAAAATCCCGGTCGTCAGAAAAGTCAGCTCGTCGTGTTTCGGCTAACCCCAACATTTTATAAAATTGTATTTACTATTTAATAATAAAAATAAATTATTCTAAATACAGGTTATTTTTTTATTATTTGAATGTAAATCCGTTGCCTGACTTATGACGCGCTCAGTATTATCATTTATGCGGTCGGTCTATCCAGATCGTTGTTATTTTTACAAATTTTTGGAATCCTGCATGTGTAACACTAAAAACAAAAGTAATTTATACCTCATTTATTATTTTATAAACATACTTGCTAGATGTTGTTTCTATCGTACATATCCTATTACAATAAAGCTTCTGTTTTCATTATGAATTAATTAACTTAATTCTAATACCTATACCGACATATGCATAATGAATTTATAGAAGTATATGATAATAAATTTGGATATATTAGCTAACACATGAGAATATACTTAGAACACAGTAAATGTTCACTAAATATAATTGATATTATATATAAGTATTGTCTTTTAAATAATCAGATTAAACAGATTAAAATTATTCAATGGACCAGAATAAAGACAAAGAATTATTAAACTAATAGAAATGCCATAGCAAAGCCGAGAATCAATGGAAATATACATACAATATTTACAAAAACAATATATTTTATTAGATTATAATTGAATGAAGGCACTATGGCTCCTGACGTATGATACAGGGGGCGCGCATAAACATAGTTCAATACGAAAATTCTAATGAGTAATGAAAATGAATAAACCTTGGTTATAAGTAGACTCGGCAAAGATGGTCAAGTTTAAGCTTAATAAGGTTAGTACTCTTTTCAAACAACAACAGCCATCTATACGTCGGGTCGGGTACATCTGGCTTATGTTAGTATAGCCATTTAATATAGAAATTATTAATAGTAGATTTTTATTCTTACCTATGCAAAATCGAATTTGATGAACAACATATGAATCCGAAGTGTTTTGTAATTTTTAAAAGTAATTCATTCTTGTAACGTCAAAATGACATTTGTCACTTTTTAATATCCAAAATAGCCAGAAAACTGACTCCGGCAGATAAAGTACAAATTTTGTTAAATTTGGAAAGTTTGGAAACCGTTAAACAAGTCGCAGAAGAATTTCATTTGAACAAATCTACAGTACTACAAGTTAAAAAAGATGGGAAAATGAAGGCAGTATATGTCGCAAACGAGGAAAAGAATATCATATATCTGATATAGACAGAGAACATACTAAAGAAGAAGCGACATCCAAGCTATTATTGTTGTACTGTTTTCTAAACTCTATGAATGGTGAAATGTACTATTTCTGTGTGGACGGCTAAAACACGGTATATTCAAATTATGAAGTACTATATTATTCGCTTTATTTAATATTTTGGAAACAGGTATAATAAAATGTAAAAAAAACATTGTTAGGTAATAAACATAATATATTTACAAACAATATACAAAATTCATTTTTTCCTATATACATACATGTTTTTCATGTTCTTTTATATACATACTTATCTATTAATTCATTAGGCCGTTTATCTTTCAGATTTAATTTTCTATTAATCATCGTAATTGTATATTTGAACATAACATGTAAAATACATTTTGTTACATTTATTACATTTTCACAATCATGTTCCATATAGCATGCAATGTTAATTGACAAATTATATCCAACTGCACGAAATATATTATCTGCATTAATATTATCAAAAAATGTAATAAATATTTCTCTTTTAACTGAAGATATTGTATTAATAAATGTAGTAGAAGGATAAAATAATTTGCCATATTCTTTTATCTTAATTAGTGCATGGCTATCAGTGCATTCTTCTGAAAGAAAATATGCACAACATACAGCACAATTTAATTTTAGACATTTCTTACAGATAAATCCTGCAATGTATGAAGAAGCATTAAACTTCATTTCATCCATTAGTGTGGCATTGTGTAATGATCTTCCTACTACAGACTTATCATTACCCAAACGTAACTGCTATGTTTGTTTCATTACTAAAAAAAACACTAATAATTCAGTGCCATCATGTTCACAATTTGTGGAATTTGAATTTGAAATTAAATTATTTAGGCTTTGAATATTTCTTATAGTAGCAATGAAATGGGGAATTGATGGCGGGGGGTTAACATGTTGACCGTTAATTTGAAATTCAAGCTCACTAAGGAAGCGCTTTGCATCAGCCCAGAAAGTAAAGTGTGGTGAATTATCAGTGAGTGGTCTGTTTAAGGGTTTTGCAGATTTCTTTACACTGTTCATCGAATCAAACAATTGATCCATAAATAAAATTAATTCTGCTGTGCATTGGCTTTCCATGTGACCACATTTTTGGGCAAATGTAAGGGCAGCATATACATCACGACTAAAAATTTGAGTTGCCAACTTTACTTTCATTTTTAATTTCCCTTCTGGACGAATATGGTTCTCTGTTAATTTCCTGCATACTTTACTATCAGGATCGGTCCTATCCAGATAATATAAGGTTTCTAAATCATTCCACTTTACAACTTTACTTTGAAAGTGAATATTTTTAGTCATAAAATTATTTCTGAAACACTTAATTAAATGGGGAGGATCAAATAAATGGAATATTTAATGATTATTTACAGTATACATGAAATTTTTGTCGAAGCCACTATCTCTACTCAAAGACGATACTGCCGCTACATTTGCAGAACCCTGATCACTCACGGACGCCAAAATACGAAACAGAGTTCTTTCATGAATTACTGTTATCAATTCTTTTATAATTGATTTTAGAGTATATGATTTTGTTGCAGTTTTAACAAAATAGTACGCTATGGGCTGTTTCCATTTTTGGTTAAGACCACGAAGCATAAACACAAGTGCATGATCTGCAACATTTTTTGTGTTTTCATTGCCAAGACATTCTAAGCCCATAACTTGTTTCGTAGAAACATTTAAACTTAAATTGGGTTGCAGATATATTTCGTCAAACAAAAGTACACATAACGATTTATTTCTTTCATATGCTTACCTGTTTCAACTAAACATCCAATAATATTATTATACAAGATTAATATGACGAAAAGTATTGCCACTCTTTTAAAGTTAAAGATATTTAATTCATTACATTTATTGTAACGAGCCATCGAAAAAATTCGTAATTGGAGTAGACTGTGAAATTGGATTGATACTTTAACCACTTCCACATAATGACATTTATTATTTGACATTGAAACTATAAGTTTGTGTCAAATTTTTCAAAACTCTTATTAAGAAAATTGTTTGTGTTTAGATGTAAATGGACAACATTTTCAACAACTTCTGTAGCTATATGTAAATTTTGATTATGATTTCGATATTAAATAAATTATTTGTTTTCTTTTTTGTTGTAGTATCATTTCAATGCCATAACCTTTTTTTACAATGAAACCAAATGAAACTCTCAATCATCAAGTAATGTGTCATTATGTGGAAGTGGTTAAAGTACCAACCCAATTTTACAGCCTACTCCAATTATGAATTTTTTCGATGGCTCGTTATTTGCTTACCTTTTGCGTCTTCTGTTTCCTGATTTACTAACTCTGGAACTATGTCATCGGAAATAGGATCGAATGTATTAGGTACAGCACCTCTATTTAGTTTTTTCCTATTACCAGTTTGAAATTGTGCTGGTTCGAAATGTATACCGCAAACAGTGTATTTATACCTAAGCACATGGTATGGTATATTTATTAACGAAGAATTGTTTATCTTCGACAACCACAGTGCCCGTAAATTATAATTTCGTGGAAACATGAAATATCCTATACCTAGGTTATTTATTTCACGATTTTTACACTTTGGAACACAACACATTTATCGTTGCGACATTATAACGATTTAGAATGGCGACTATTTCTTAACTGATTTTCACAACTTATCCAACAAAAGTCTCTTTAGCTGGTCAACATACATAACCAATAATAAAATCAATTACAGTTCTCAATATTACCTACCACACCACAATAAGTGTGTAGCGCCACCATTTATTGGTGAAATTAAGTAAAACCTTGTATAAAATGCTCTCGTAAGCTGTCCACCCACTGGATATAGATCACAATTTGTTTGAATATTTGAGAGAAAATTTAAAAAATGACAAAGCAAATTCATAGATCTCGTATAATATTTACTAATAGGGAACAATTATGGAAATCTATTGAAAATACCTGGGAAAACATTGTTGAAAAACCTAATTTTTTAAGAAGTTAGGTTATACTATATTTATGTTAGGTTAACTGTATATATGTATTAAAAAGTAATGAGAAGTACCCGACCCGACGTATAGATGGCTGTTGTTTGAAAAGAATGACTATTGTAGGAAGCACTAACCTTATAAAGCTTAAACTTTCCTCTCTTTGCCGAGTCTATAATAAGTACACCCATATACGTATTGAATCCTATCTTTGGGTACATAAAACAGCTGAAATTTTATATATTTTAATTATATATATTTTCTATGCGGATCGAGTAATTGTTCCGCAAGTTACATTACAAATCACCGTAAAATGGCCATCAAATAAACCACTATTCATTCATTATTTACTTTAGAAAAAATGCAAAAATTTGGTAGAATTCAAGACTTTTTTCAGTAGATCAGTCGATACCAACGAAAACCGGTAGACGGAACAACATTGGTTAGTCAGTTTATGAAAGTTTATGTACTCTACAATTAATACGTGGGGATATAATTTATGCGCCTTAAAATACGGTTGTTTGTGGAAGAAATATTTACAATACTAACAAATGTATTAAATATTAAACAATGTCCTCTTTTTCATATATTTGACACAAAACGCCTTAGTTGCTTCAAATATTTTTAGATTCGATCAAGGAGTATTTTGTATAAACATCCTACATTTACATATTTGTATGTAGTAATAATTTTTATCCAACACCTCCTAATAATAGACCTATAACTATGGCGATTTTAAATCAATTATGTAGCTTATAACTCACTAGTGAGTTAAAAACATAATTTATCTCACTAGTGAGTTAAAACAAGGTGAAATTTAGATTGCATAGAGACATTCAAACTGCTATAGTATTAACACATTTATATTAATTCTAAAGGGTAAACAATAGCAACTAATTAACATTTACATTAATATTGAAGTTGAAGGAAATCCTCTTTGTATCTGACTCTGCATTCAGGTTATTCGAATTTAGAGTTATACTAGAAGACGTATTTGAAGTATCCTGAACAGAAATTTTATGACCAGAAGTCGAGGACGTTAGACTGTCTGGACCTTGTATCTTTCTGGCTATATCAATCTTGTTGGATACGGAATCTTGTATATAACCTTCTGCCACAGTGGACGATTTCCACCCACCATGTCGTTTAACTGTTGTAATATCAGCTCCTGCGTTTGCCAGAAGAGATGCTGACGAACGTCTCAGACTATGTCCTGTATATAATTGAGCTTCTGGTAGGTTCAGGAAAGATGCAACTTTCTGAGGTATCTTAGAAATGGTGTTAATTCCAACTGGCTGGATAGTGCATTTTTCTTTCTTGTAATTTAGGAAGAACCTGCCATGTGGAATACCTTTTGGTATCATACAGACATATTTTCTGTAGAGGTCAAGAATATCTGTTGTAAATCCTTCTGCCATAACAGTGAAACTTCTAGATACGTTTGTCTTTGTGTCAGGTATCGAAACATACAAGTATCCTCCATTATCTTCTATATCGTCAACTTTCAGCTTAGTTATTTCATCACAACGACACGCACCTGATATACCCATTATTAAGGCAACCTGCATAGAATACACGAACGAATAATGAATAAATATTTTGAATTAAATATAAGAAAATAAATAATACCTTCATCATGAAATATTTATTGTTAGGAGCCTCATTCAGAAACTTCTCTATATGTAGCCTCTCCAAGATTTTCGCCTTTTTGGACTTGTGGGTTCTTGCCTCACTCTTCAAATAGGAAATCAGTTTTCCGTATTTGGATATGTCACTATTCATATACACTTTCAAAGTACTTCTTAACATGGAATACTTCGTCCACAATGAAGAAGGTGCTATTTTCCTTCTATAAATATGGAAATACGCCAGCATAACTTCTTTGTTAATTCCAGTGATACTTTGCTGTTTTCTCTATTCTTCAAAATGACGAAATTCTTTGTCGTAATTATCCTTCGATTTTTTTGGCAGTAATTTATAACATGCTGCTTGAGCTTCTTTCTTAACTTCTAGCGGAATGAAAACAGCCTCTTGCAACTCTTCCATTACCATCAACTTTTAACTGCAGTATTATTAATCAATCACTAATTTTGTTTGCTTGTTGATTTGCATTATTTATTCTCCATAGTAACTGCATTACTGTATATGAACTTTTTGCATTAGTCGTTTATAATTTAAATTCGACATGGAATTTCAAATTTATAATTTATATTTGACATGCAACTTCAAATTTATAAAACATTAAAAGCCATTTTGAACGGATCTTAAGAGGTGTTGGATAAAGTTTTGTATTGCACACGTGTGTTAATTACAAATAAGTCACTTGAGAAAAGCATTTTCTCGCGTGACTTATTTGTAAGATAACACACTTGTACAGTAAATAACTATAAGTAGAAAAGTAATAAATCTTTCGCTATTTATAATTACCTTACTAATCCACCGACTAAATTAAAACATTTTATTCATCAAAGTTCTATGCCAGCGCATTTGATACATTTCCGACGATTCTTAATAAAATAATCAAGCTTCTGAAAATCTAATTGTAGCTAGGTATATATAATTGCATTTTTTTTAGTATAGATTAAGTCGAAACAGTTTTGGAAAGTATTGTTTTTAGGAGTGAATATTATTTTTAAATTGTTAAAATACGTATGTCACATCCATACAAGTATCTTAAAATAAATAACTATAAAGGAAAATCCAAAAGTAATTTAGCCACGATAAGTAATATAAGTATGTTTAAAATATATATTTAAAATTATTATGTAAATTACACTACACACAATGCATTTAAAACCGCATATATTTATAAATAAATGCCCGTACTCATTGCACGCAAGAAATCTTGCCTGAGTCATGATGTTGATACACGTTAGTTTATTTAACCCAGTTTATCTTCTTGAGCATCTGCCCCTCATATCCAGATATAGTATGTACAAATATATATTTATATATTCTTTTGTTATTATACACCAAATACAAACAAAATATGCAAATATATTTTGTCTGCAAGTTATAATTGCAATATAATCTTTCAAAATGAAATAGTAAATCAATAACATTATTATAGGGCATTAAATTGTAAACAGTCTCTTTATTAAATATTCAGAAGTCTTTTTTTGTAAGACAGAATCAAGTTGTAGGTATATCATTATCAAAGAGCGGACTCGAGCGTCTGCCTTGAATTCGTAATAGGTTTGTTTCTGTAAACGAGCCGTGAGTTTCGAACAATTTGATACGTATGGCGACAGCATAAGTGGCACATACCCTACATATGCAGTTAATATGTATGTGTCAATGCACAACATAGCGATGTAATGAACGGTTTGGTAACCGGCAGCAACTACTGCTGAAACAAAAGTAATACTGACAAAACTATGTATTTTCTGTGAAACATTGAAAGTGTAAAACATTACTATGAACAACTAAAACTTGTTCAAAGTGTTTCTGTGTTAAATTGTTAATTGTTAAATAATTGGAATATAAAACAGATTTTTTAAAATACTAAAAGTTGTAACCAAATAACACTGAAGGAAATGAAACCAGAAACATTCCCTTATAGAACTGTATGATACACACTGTATGCCACACTGAATTATAGAATTTATGAATGAATAGACAGAATGTACTATTCACAACGAGCACCTGCTCGAGGGGGTGGTCATGAATTCGGCACTATATACCTGCTCTTTAATCTCGACACATGAATTCGGCACCAGACCGTAGATTAGACATTTTTCAAGCACTCAAACTGGGCACCGCTTATCGGCTTTGTCTTTATTGTCATTAAAAATGAAACTCGATTTATTTACTATAGACAACAAGAATTCATTGCTTATATATAAATATCCTAAACATTTTACAAATTGTACTCTTTCTATTCTATTTGCAAAGTAGACGACGATTTTTTGTTCTAAAAATTCTTGTCTCCTTTTTGTTTTGGGATCCTTGCAGCGCATAGGTTCTTGAACACTATTTAATTTAATATAAGTCTCGGTTTAAAAATTGTTTAAAATATTAATAAATACAAATAACGATGGATGCGTTTTATAAAAACATTCATTAAATTTTGAATGAAATGATTCACAACTGTTAGTTGTTCTAGTGATAGAACTAGTGCAACTAGCCCAAATTTTAGGAGGAAAGATAGCTTCTTCATCTATGTAATTTTCAACTAAGTAATCTGAAAACTCGGTCACTCTGCTATCATTAGGCTGGATGCTCATTAGATCTATAGTAAAACAGTCTGACACTTCATTAGGCTCTAAAAATGGCAAACCAAAAACATAGTTCAGCCATTTTCCTATTTCATTATTTGCTGTACAATATTCTGGAGCCAGTACTAGTTTTTGAAGTTTTCTGTACCAGCTTTGGGCCAGATGAAATCGACATCCTATTATTGACACACTGGGCCAAATAATAAACTTTGGATTAAAAACTAAATGTATATCATTACACTTTTTTTTTAATTTCAAATGTTTTAATATAAACTGAAGTACTTTTACTTGGTAAAATACGAAATACTAGTGGCATGTAATGACCATTAATAAAAGTATGCAAAGTAAATAACTGCAAAAAATAATTTAAGCAATAATTAAACGTAGCGTCTAAATATATTGTCTCGCAATTACACAAGGCGGGCAAGTTTGTTTCGAAAGAAAATACTATAATTTGTTTCTCCTGATCAGCACTTGTCAAGAAAAATTCCCCTTTAATCGTTTTACATTGCAAATCTTGTAAAATTTTGATGGTTTGTTCTGCACTGGTCGGCAATCTGAAAGCTGCATTTTCTTTCTCTTGTAATAGACATTATTTCTTATGTAGTTGATGTCTTTCGTGGATAAAAAAGCTTTCTAAAACACTTATACAATCAATAACTATTATCTACAAACGTATTTGATGATTTAGTTAATCCTTTGGCCTACCCACTAATGAGGTGCCCAATTCATGTATTGGTCCGGGTAACGAAGGGGTACAGGTAGTTGGAGATTATAATAGTGCCGAATTCGTGGGCACAGGTAATTTGCACGCTATTATCTAATGAACAAGTGAAACAGAACAAGTGTTTATTAATTTTTTAATTTACTCCTAAGTTTATTTTTACATATAAGTAAAATATTCCTTTTTTTGTTTTTAAATAATGATTGTTCGAGTCCGTCAATAGGATAAAAACTTCGATAGAATACGTACTTATATAATATATAATCATTAGGGACCGGACACGAGAGGCCCGGGCGTACTATTGAAAATTTGTATTTCTAAGGAGTTTTTAATTTTATTTATATAATTGGAAAACAAACGGGTGGTGATCTATAAAATACGAAATACATTTTTGTTTGTTATTTTGTAGTTCAAGTTGAGTAAAGGAGTATTAGTATTAACTAGCAATACTTTCTCAATGTTCTCTTCTGTAAAATTTGTTTTCTTTGAATGAGATGCATCCTTGTAGATAGAAAACGTCCTTTCTACATCGCAACTGGTTATAGGTGCATACTGAAAATATTCTTTTATTTTAGCGTATTTATCAGTTAGATTTTGAGGCATTGACCCCATACACAATTGCCGCAATGTTATTAAACCTGAATTTCTATTAAAAACTGCGTGTAACTTTTGCCGAAGGCTACATCCGAAGCCACTTGGAATATTTTGCAAATTATTAATAGCCACATCTAATGTGGTTAATCCATCATTTAATTTGAGTTTTTTATTTTCAAAATAAGTGATTAGTTTTGGAAAATTTCCAAAGTGTGATTTTTTAAATTTGAAATTTGTATTAGTGTCTTGCACTAAGAAATACTTCGAGCATCGTCATTTAAACATTTTGCAAACTATCGAAATTCTCTGCATAAAAACTAGTAACTTCCAACCATGTTCCCCATCGAGTTATTGCTGGAGAGGGAGGCAGTGACAAAGATGGAATTTTTTCCCTTTAAGGAGCTACTCCCAATGGTGCTTTTCTGAAAACTTTTTTAAAAGCGGATACAAGTAAATCAACTTCCGGAAAGGTGTCTCTAATATAGTCACAGATTCTGTGGAGAGCATGTGCTACACAAGTAATATGCAGCATATTAGGATATGTTTCCTTTAATAGTAACGTAAACAATGTTCTAGATGTAAATAAATTAAAATTGAAAATGTAAGCGTAAGTTATTGAAACTTAACGAAATTCACTATATAATTAACAGTTAAAACAATGAAAAAATTCACTAAATAACTCACCATACTTTATCTTACGAAATATAAACTAATAAATAAAATAATTTTTAACAACTCCTCACGCTATCTACGCCCATGAAGCAGGGAATTTAACTATAATATTGAAGTATAGCAAACGCCAATTAAGTTGGCGCGAGGAGGGGTAAGTTCGCGCAGGATTTGAAGTAGTGGGGAGATTTGTATTTGGTTTTACATCAAATGTCAGATAATTCTAACCTCTCAGCGTGTATCACTTTATGATCCCCTAGCAAAGATATTATGTTCCGTCAAACGTCAATGACAAATGTATTCTGACAATTACTTGAGTAGTGGGGGAGGACGTTTTTAAAAACGGCTTCTGCGCACCCCCTCCTCGCGCCAACTTAATTGGCGTTTGCTATAATTGCGTCACAATTCGACCGCAAAAACAGAGATGTTCGGTTAACCGAATGAATAGTGCTATTCAATAACTTAGCGATGTTATAGACTATGTATATGGTTCATCGTAATTTCGGCCCGATGCGTCCGGTCTCTAATAATCATACTCATGTCCAGCAATCAACTATATAGTGTCGTCTATGTAAACTAAGTGGGGAAGGACATAGAAAGCATAGGCATATTATTGTTGGCTATAAGTCTTCATAAATTCTTACCAGGCCCCAGTCTAATATCTAATACATAGAAAATAAGCGACAGCCGCCTAATCGTGTTGTACGGTCGCGGTTACATAAAAGCGACCACTAATTTGACATTTTGTGTTATTTTCATAAATTTTGGTAAATCAGGTTTTTAAAATGTTATATATGTTGTCAGCAATGACAGCAAAAATTAAATAATATGATAATAAAACGTCAAAGTGACAAATATTATTACAACAACTTTAATGTAAAATCAATAATGTTACTATGAAAATAATTACAAATCTTTATTAAAATTAATATTTTGAAACTCCGCCGTTGTTCTCGATAACGTAGTTTAGTCTTCTAGGTAAGGAAGCTACCAAATTACGGGCATACTCTGGAGTAAAACTGTTCCATACCTCTTGAATTGTATTCCATAAATGCTCAGCATTTCGTGGATAAAAATTATTTCCTTTATTAATTGTCTTCAACATCAAACCCCAAACATTCTCTATAGGATTAAGGTCAGCACTACGCGCTGGCCAGGGCAGCACTGTTACGTTGTGTCGTTGCAGCCATTCTGTTACTGTTTGGGCGGTATGAACTCGACAATTATCCTGCTGGAACACAAAGTTATTTTCAGGAAACATGCCGTTGACTGATGGTAGCATGATGTTCTCTAGAATGTCTATATATGTTAATGCATTTAACCTGTTTTGAACATGTGTGCAGACACCAAGACCGTTGGCACTCATCCACCCCCAAACATTAACAGAAAAACGGCCACTTTTTCTAACATAATGGATGTATAGTTCCTCAAAACGAGTGTTTGGTGGTCTATATACTCTAACGTGACCGTTGTAATATGATTGAAAGACTTTCTCATCCGTGAAAACTACGTTCTGCCAAAAATTTGCGTCGTGCATATAATATTGTATCGCAAACCCGATTCTCTCTTCTCTATTACCTTGCGTTAAAAAAGGCTTTTGCCCTGCAACACGACTTCTAATGTTAGATGTAGTTTTTATACGACGCCGTGCCGTTCTGATAGACCCTGGAAAGTTTGTCGCACGTCGTGCTTCCACAGCAGTTTAAAAAGTATTATTTATCAAAAAGTTTATCAGATCATTGTCCTCTTCCTCTGTTGAAACTTTTTGCTGACCAGTCCCCACCTTTCTTTCTAATGAACGTCTCTGATTCCATCGGGCATTTATATAATGAACAGTGCTTTTCGCCACTTGAAATCGTTCGGCTACCCTTCTCTCTGACCAACCTTCTTCCAAAAGGATCACTATACTACTTTTTTGTGCAATATTTAAGTGAGGCATTATGACTTTGTAAGTAATGACACTAATGACAATTTAAATAATATTTGACTTTTTTCATTATTAAGTGACATGATGTATACAATAGGAAAAAGTGCCGGTCGCTTTTATGTGACCGCGACAGTACATTGAAACATTACAGAATGAACTAAAATTTATATAGGATACTAAAAGTAATTCATTTTAGTATTAAGAAAATGTTGAAAAATACAATGACCTTTATTGTAAAACTAACAAAATTAGTTATTTTTCAAATTTTCACTGGTATTAGTACGAGGAATAAGCTGAATTTATTGAGAATAAGAAAATCTAGTAAACAGTGAAAAACAATCATCCAGTGTTTATTTATAGCAATTCTTTATCTGTCTTTTGACGTTTTGTTGTTGAAGTTACGTTCGTTATAACTCAGCTACTTAGTTTTTAAAAGTAAGAGAAAATGGAATTAACCAAAGAGCACTTTCGAATTTGATTATGATTTTAAAAGAGGTTTAAGCGCTTATGAGTGCAAAGAGAGCTTAGATTCAGTTTTTAGTGAACAAGCACCTTCCTTGGCTGCAATTTATCGATGGTATAAGGAATTTGAACGCGAAAGGAATTCTGTTCTGTTACCGACAAAAACTTTGCTGATGTTAAAAAAATAATTGAAGAGGACGGTAAAGCCACTTATGCGGTAATAGACCATCAACTCAGGATTGGATCCTCAGCTGTTAAAACAATCATACACGATCACCTGCATTTAAAAAAAAGGTGGTAAATTGTTTTGTGCCGCAACACCATTCTGACTTCAAAAAGCAGAGCATCTAAGAATTTGCCATGAAACTTTAAATTTCTTATTAAATAATGGTGGGCAACAAATTTTTTCCAAAATAGTGACTGGTAACGAAACTTATATTCCCTTGTTCGACCCTCCTACTCGCCAAGAGAGTCGTTTATGGATTCACGAAGATGAGAAAACTCCTACAATAACTAAGAAGCAGCGAGCTATGAAAAGGTTATGTATGCGGTATTCTTCAGCAGTACAGTCCTAATAAATGCAATTAAGCTAGATGGACAAAAGACAGTTACAGCTAAGTGATACACTGAAAAATGTTTGCCTGAAATGTTCAATAGAGTTCCAGACTAGGGAATTATGCTCCACCATGATAATGCATCGTCCCATACGGGAGTTTTAACTCTCCAGTTTTTGACATCCGCCGTACTTACCTGATTTAGCAATGTGTGACTTTTCGCTATTTTTTGGGTTCAAACGCAATTTGGGTTTCACGCTTATTTTGGGGATATTCTGAAAGAAGATTGATTGGAAGCTTTTAAACAGTGGAAGGAAAGAGTGGTCAAGTGTATGATTCCTGAAGGGAATTATTTTGAACATATTTAAAATAAAATCCTAGAAAATATTAACTATGTTTTTTATTCTCAATAATTTTAGCTTGTCCATCGTATTTCTAAATACATCCATAGGTATAATTCAAACAAAAAAAGATAAGTACTAGCATTTTTAAAATTAATTTTAAAGTTGAAACGTAAAGTAAATTTTATGTTTCAATAATATAACCAGAGATCTTAGATAAAAAGTGAAAATTAAGTGTTCTACTTTATTAAGGTCCAAAAAAATAAAAGTTGAAAAGGTCTGTCTAAAAGTGAATATGTGAAAACATAAATAGAACAGATGAAATACATTACACGCTCTATATATTTTCATTCAATCTAAATCAACTGTTTATGTTTGTGTGCACACTCATATACCCTTCAGGACAAATGAATATAAACTACGGAACAACTGACTGACATACCCTGTGCGTTTTATGACAGCCGAGTTTTTTACTCTCACACAAGCTTTAATCAAAAGAGATAACTTCTCTGTTTTTTTTTTATTTATGTATTTGAAGATAGCTCGTAATGCGTCATATCTTTCTTTTTCATAACTCGTTCTGATTTTCCCATTTATAAGGATTTTAATATTTATTATGTGAACATCTATATTAGACAAGCTACAAAAATTATGTCATATTTAATCAGTTTAATTTTTAAAGCGAATTTATTTTCCTTTAATATTTAATTTCGTTAATTAAGTAGTACATTTTTAGTACTTTAAATACATCTATAGCTTTAATCTAATGTAATTTGTAATTACATATTTCATAATTATTTGAAGTACCTAGTATTAAATGCCATTGATGATGAATCACTCAAGTGAATCACAATGCTCACAGAACAGTTTAATCTCATCCATTTTTTCTTGCAAAGTGAATAAAAATGCTTTGATAATATTAAATACTACACAGCAGACTTTCAATATACTGTCAGGCATTTTTTTTCTAGTTTTCAAACTTCCAAGTGTGTCATCAATCAAATCAGTAACCTTCAATTTTTCTATTTCCTGCTGTTGAGTCTATCGCGATTTGTCTCACTCTGACTATAGCAGAGAGCGGACTGAAGCTATTGAATGACCAATTGCCCCGATAAAACGTTGTGGCGGTATCATGTATAGTATGCATGTTATAACAGCCCCACTATTAGTTTGCTCGATTGCATTCGTCGAGCAAATGTTGTTATTTCCGTCGTTATTGTGTTCATTCATAAAATTCTATTTTACAGTGGCGTGTTTCTGGTTTCGTTTCTTTCAGTGTTAATTGGTTACAACTTTTAGTATTTAAAAAAATTTTTATATTTATTTTATATTGTAAAAATTGTATATTTATCCTATAATTTTTTATAAATATTAGGTTTAATTTACTACCTTATTTTTGGAGTTATTTTCGTTTCTTCTTTTTAGTCCATTTCTTTCTGTTCTTAGTATTTCTCTTTATTTTCATTACCTACGTAGGGCAACCATGGTAGGATGGACTGCAGATTGGTTGCATATTTGTAACGATACCGAGATATATTGCAGTGCCTGTTCATTAAGCTTAAGGCGTCAACAAAAGTGTAATATTAAGATACATGTTTCTTCGAAAACTCATCTAAATAACATATGTCCATCTGCACCTGACACTTTTAACGAAGACCTGTGTGAAGCTTTCGTGGCGGCCAGCATCCCATTCAAAAAGCTTAACAATCCAGTCGTCAAGAGGTTTCTTACAACATATACTGATTGTCATATACCAGATGAATCTACTTTACATAAATACCACTTACCAAAATGTTATTTGAAAACCATTGAAACCATCTGGTCATTATCTTTGAGTAAGCACAGACGAAACGGGATGATATGTATTAAATGTAGTTGTTGGTATTCTTCATTCGACAACTTCATACCAACCATACCTATTTGCGGAAGCTTATATGTTAAAAACAGGGAAGTTATTAAAGCAATCTTATCCCAATATGCTACACGTTACCTGTGCAGCACATGCACTACACATGTTAGTTTCATTATTTAAAAGAATATTTCTCAAAACTGAGATAAAAAGTTAATGCCATATTTAGCAGAAATCCAGATTTGGATATATTATTGATTGAAAAATTTGCACATTCGAAGTATGGTGCACTTTTGCAGCATTTTAATCACGCACCCATCACCAGTTGTGATGTGGAACGGACATTTTCTATTTTTAAAGACATTTTAGCATCTACAAGAACTAATTTAACACAGAAACACGTTGAACAAATTTTAGTTGTTCATTGTAATGTTTTAAACTTCCAATATTTCACAGAAAATATATAGTTTTGAGTTTTGTTCATTGTAAATTATTTTTATTCAAAATTCGATACGCAGTTCGCTTGTCAGTATTACTTTTGTTTCAGCAGTAGTTGCTGCCGGTTACCAAACCGTTTATTACATTCGCTCTGTTGTGTATTGACAGATACATATTAACTGCATGTGTAGGTATTTGCTACTTATGCATGGCCACACGTATCAAATTGTTCGAAACTCAGGGTTCGCTTACAGAAACAAACCTATTGCGAATACAAGGCAGACGCCTATGGGCTATGAATCATCAATCGCTAGAGTCCGCTCTCTGGTAATAAGCCAGTTGTTTCTTTCGACCATCATGGTAATTAATTCTGAATTTTTATTTTCTTTTATGTTTTTTTTCTTTATATTACTTAGGTTTTTCTGTAACTTGTCACCAAACTTTGATACAATCGTTTTCCTTGTTTGTCTCCTGTAATGGTCAGAATTTATTTGCAGCACGGCAGTCATATAATTTAAATATATTTTCAGTATATTTAATAAAATATGTCTCAATCTAAGTAATTGCGTTATTTATTATCAATTTTAATAAAATTAAAGGGAAAAGAAATTGTTGTCCAAACCTCAAAATGCCTAATTTTGACTTTTTTCAGTGCTATCTTGACTACGTACCAATAGTCAACTTTCTTTTGTAAATAAACATCTATAGTTTAAAAATTTAAAAAATGATTTAACTTCTCATAATTAATAATATTTTATATTATTAAAAATACCTTTGTATTATACAAAACTGGTGGGGTTTATCTACTCATGTATGTTTCAATTATTCTGATACTTCTCATAGATTCTTTAAATATACTGTGAAAAATATCATTTTAAATTTTTTTTTAATTTATTACCTAACATCGCTATCGCCAGGATATCTGATCTTTTATTTGAATATAATAAAAAACGAAATCACGAGTCAAAAACAAGTCAGTGAGATTTAATGGGGAAAATAAAATAAAATTAGTAATAATAATCAAAATAAAAACAATTAGAAATAACTAACAAACAACAAATATATTGCTGAAGAAAGGTGTGATAAGCATTTACATTTATTTACATGTTTTACTCACCGCTACTGTAACTGACATCTTCTCGATCACTCTAAAAGTTGAATTCTTTATTAAATTACGTGAAATTTTGGAACTAATGTTCCAAAATATAATATAAAAATAAATGCGTTATAATTAATTCGCTTTCATAGCGTGTTATGTACACAAGATCTTGAAGATAGTTCTAATCCCAAAAATCAGATAAAATTTGTTATTTAACCAAGTGATGTTCCACCTACGTTCTGCGGAGCAGCTCCATGTTATTGAAAAAGCACTGTGTTTAGTTCTGAATTGTCTTCAGAAAGTGGCTCATAATATTTTTCTTGATTAAGAGCACCAATTAACTCGTCGCCTAAAATACCGCATCACACATTGACACTGAATCTTCTTTAGACATTTTCGACGAAAATTCTGTGACTTTACTGGCTGTAATATTGATTAATTTCTCTTAAACACGCGATTATTAATAATGATTCTCACATTCCTAGAATAAAGGTTCCCAGATCTGACACCTTGTGACTTTCTTCTTTGGGAATATTTGAAAAACGAAGTTTATAAATATCGCCCATTTGGAAATATTGACCACATAGAAGAGACCATTAGAAACTGTGTTGTCCAGATTCCACCTATACAGGACCCGGCATCAGTCAGTTAACTGATTTGCGTATCGAATAAAAAGAAAAGAAGACCATACAGAAATATGGTTTATTGTAGTGATTATTTAGATGCAAAAGTAATGAAGGTTTAAATGTTACATTCCGTCTTCAAATTGCCTACCACCTTCCTCAATGCAGATATTACACCGCTTATTTACAGTAGAGCAGGTTTTTTTGAAAGAATTCTGTGTGCGTGCGGAGAGCGTCAAATTCCATTTCAATTGTTGTTTTCAAATGTTCAATATCACGTAATGGGGTGAGAAACACTTTATCTTTGAGTACTCCTCACAGGGAAAAATTACACTGTGTTAAGTCTGGTGACTGTGCTGGCCATTCGATTTTTTCCTCTTCTTCCTATCCACATATCGGCTCAGTGTTACCGCTTTAGTACAATTCGACTCAGTGTTACCGTTTTAGTACAATTGGACTTAATTTAATATTTTTTTTAATGAAAGCACACTAGTACATTTTATAGTAAAAAAAACAGTGTTAGCTCACTTATGCGGGGCCCAGTATATGTACCTAAGAAACCTATCGAATGAATTATACAACACAACTATTATGTGCATAGAAAATAATTGAAGACGTGTGCAAATCTGAGACATTTTTGGTATTAAAATTTCAATTTTTAATTTACCTAACTTATAAAGTAGAATTTATATAATATTTCTCAATAAAACACAAAAATATACAAAATTATTTGTCGTTTTCCCTATAAAAGTTTTTCTCATTTTGATAGATAAGGCCATTTAGGACATTTTAAAATTTCAAACGTCGTTTTAGTGATAGATGAAAATTATTTTTCAATTTTTATTAGTTGGAGTTTGAAGCAGAGACTTAATTAATGCCAAAAACAATTTTTCAATAAAGGAATTAATAAAAGTGTTTCCCATATGGATTAGCCTTTTTTTAGCGGACATCTATAAGGAAAAAGCTTTTTACATGCCTCATGTTTTCAAACATGCACAAACGATGGCCAAGAACGATTTCTAAAAAACTACAATAAAAGTTATTCATATTTGGTTATTTCGTCATTTTGAAAATATAATTTCTTGATGTTTCTATAAATGCAATCCGAGTAGTGCATTTTGGTTTTTTTTTCACATTCTAGTATTAGCCGCTCTAAGTCATTTGCCAAAACTGGTCACCTTCAAATTGCACCCGGAAAAACATAATATCTCATTAGCAGTTGCTTTGCAACGAGTAACTCATTACGTAGCATCAGATGACAAGTTTGAAGCAAAGTTTTCCTGTTCAAGGTTTTGACGTTTTGGGGCCTGACCGTAGAGGTTTATTTTTATGCATTGTAAAGATATATTTTCGAAAGGAAAAAAACTATTTTTCCTTTGCATACATAGACTGCGTGTTTGGCACGTGATCATTTGTTTTGGCTTGATGATTTTTTATGTGACTAAGAGGATACATATTTTTGCCATTTTTTTAAGTTTTACTCTAGTTTTTAATGATAATAGATTTAGAATGTTAAAACGATTTAGCAATTTGTTTGAAAAAAAAATGCAAACGTTTACCAATGAAATTAAACTAGAATATATGAAGTTATTATGTATTTATATTAAATTTTATTTTTTAATTTTAATTATTTAATTAATTATTAATTTTTAGAATTAATTTTACTAACATACTTATTTTCAATTTATTATCTGTTAAGAAAGCTTAAGACAAAGGTGAACATTTGTTTGACACCGTATATGCTTATATTCCATGCAAAAACAATAATATTCATAATTGTTTTGTGTTTTTGTTTTACATAGATTTAGTTTAGTTTATATACATTTAGCTAATTACTTTTAATATACTCATCAGTGTATATAGTATACTTAAAAGATCTTGCATTTGGATCATACCATTCAATATTAATTACAATTATAATTAATGACGGCAGACTATGTGCCACAGCAGTGGCGTTGCGTGGAGAGTTTAGCAGAATAACAGTGCGCTTACTTAAAAATAAATATATCGAATCCCTATACAAAACGTTAAGAAAAAAACATAAATAACTTACCCAACATGTTTACATTGTTGCAAAAAAATGCGGATGTGCGCAATGAAAAAACTGCACCATAATATATGTTTCTGTATTAGTCTCGGAAAGGTTCGTACGTAGCGACGTATATATATGTTTATATACAGAGAAGGGTTGTTCGACGTTGAGAGATGTTATATTTGCATAGTTAAAGCGCTCTTTGTATATGTACAACGGATCTTCGGTATTGGTAAAAAGTTGCCCTAATTTTGTAAAATCTACATTTTTATCTAATACACTGTTAAATTTTTCACGGACACAATCACTTTTTTCATCTTCAAGGATATGCAGCACTAGTTTTACGTGGTCAATAATTGCTAATGAGTCCGATAAGGACAGCGCAGTGTTCTGTAAATTTTTTATTGCGTCCGGTATTGGAACGTAACTGTCGTAAATATTTTTTAAATTTGCTGCAACTTGAGGATTGTTAAATTGAACCTGGCTGAGCCGTATTGCAGCTGCTTCTTTGGCATCTAGTTGTAAAATCACTGATTTAATTTTTTCAAAATGTTTATAATAATAAAATGCTGCTTCTAACCAAGTACCCCATCGTATAAGAATTGGTTGCGGCGGCTCGGGTATATCAGGACACAGCGAATGAAATAGCCGAATCCGTTTCGGAGATTTAAGAAGAACCGCTTTCGTTTGTCCTATCAGTTGATCCACATCAGGATAAGTTGTACGTATAGTGTTTGTTACAAGGTGTAAAGCGTGAAGCAAACATGTGACATGCAGCAGGTTTGGTTGAATCGTTTTGAGTAAGTTTTCCGTGGAACACATAACCTTGGCAGCATCGGTAACTAACATTAACACTTGCTTCGGTAAAATCTCAAATTTGTGTAGTGTTTCTATTAATACATCATATATCGCTCTGGCAGTACACCCTTGCATTCGTTTACAGGTTAGTAAATAAGGAGGAGAAGGTCCTTGCGGAGTCAGCGTCCGTACTAGAATGGCTAGGATGGACTGTTTTTTAGTATCTGTAGTTTCGTCTATTGTTAACCACAGGAATTTTTTTTTACAGTATTTTTCGTACAATTTACAATTATCTCACGCACTGACGGTACGTAATTCCGTAGCGTACTTCTTGCTGGTAATTTCCACGTAGGATTGTATTTCTTCCAAAACTGACGAAACATTGGGTGTTCCACTTTCTGCATTGGTATATTGGTCGCAATTAACATCATTGTTAAATCACACACAAATTTATTATATGATCTGCGTCCACTATTATTCGATTTATGTTTGTCACTATTTATATGTCTTTGGCACTGACTTGCTTTCCAAGTTAATAAAGTTGTTTCACAAACTAAACATTTCACTACGGTACCGTCATATATTAAATCGGGAAACCGATGTAAAAATTTCTTTACTACGTTAGCATGCAACCGAGTCGATGCATTGTTTCTACGCATTCCCGACATTTTCAACACGATTGTGTTAACAATGTATCGCTTACGTCTCAACGGCAACTGAATTGATCGTCGTACGCCTCTACTCGATCCCTCCACATCACGCTACTGTTCGGGCACATAGTCTGCCGTCTTTAATTATAATCCATGCCAAATGTTAGATTAACAAAATTTCCTAATTGATTTAATATAATAGGTGTAATTCTGTGGCCCGTCACGTGCCTGTTATTTCTGTTAAATATGCAAAGGCATATTTAAATGTAAAGGTCTATCTATTATGAGTTTGTCGTGTACAGTTTATAGCTCTCATTGTTCTGTTCATTGAGGGGTTTCCCGTATGTTTATTGATTAATATTCCAGATTTATTACAATAAGTTTTAGTTTAATTTGATTACCTTGTCGGAATAATTGTGGATGCGACTCCAGAATTAACCTGGTACAAAAAGCCAGTCAAGACCAATATCAACGAAGAATTCACCGAGAAAACATCTAGCAAGAACTCGTAAAGCATCGAGCTAGACAATAACTCGCCATTATCTTCGTTCAGATATTCAAAACTTTCGCTCAGATATTCAAAATAAACTTTTCCAATAAATAAGAAGTATCTTTTACCGAACAATTAAATAGATTCGTTTGGTAGATTAAGTCTATTTGGATTTGGAAATAGCGCTGTAATTGCTAATACGATATCGTTCCGTAATAAATTTAAATATCTATTACCATTTACAGTTTCTCTTATGAAAAAAAGGGCTTACTATTTGATTTCCTAGTATACCAGTCCACACATTCACTTTTTGTGGGTGCTGCGTATGAACTTCTTCCATCCAGTGAAGATTTTCTGTTGACCAGTAACGACAGTTGTGCATGTTGACCATACCATTGAGACAAAACGTTTGTTCGTCGGAAAAGACTATTTTATTTACAAAATTTGGCTGATCTGTGATTAATGTGTCATTATTTCGCAAAAATGTAGTCTGCGACCTGGATCATCTTCTAACCATTGAATGAAACGTTTGCATTTTATACAGTTGCAGTTTCGTAGACTGGTGGATTTTTTGGGCAGATTTTTGCGAAATGTTATGAATTTGTCCCAATTCCATTGTCGACACATGACTATTAAAGAAGAAGAAAGAAATTAGTACTTTAATTAAGTCAAATGTACTAGGTCATTGGTCACAAGGCACAACTATCCATAAACAACAAAATGTTACTTTATAAGACCATGCTAAAACAAGTCTGAACATATGAAATTCTACTTTACGGTTCCGCTCGTAATTCCAACATCCATTTACATCCTGCAGCTGTTCCAAAACAAGGTATTGCGCATTATTGTTGACGTACACGTACAGTTTTAAGTCCCTAATAAAGTGATACAACGCGACATCCTCTGGATTCAATAAATTTGACTGTAGGGCATGTTTCTCTACGCAAGGTAAATGTTAACTTGAATAGATTTAGTTCGTTGGATGTAATGCACCATTTCCTCAATCATCTGGAACTTGTTTAAGTTGGTCTGAAAGTTTGTCGACACCGATACAAGGTCACTATGGGATGTCAAGACTGCTGTATAATAATCAGTCCAAGTACATTTCCCTGGCGAATACCTCCCTATATGGGATTAAGGCCAGTGAATTCGTTACCTTGCTTAACTAAAAATGTCTCAGATAAGATTTTATCAATTAAAAGTCGGGATAAGACTTCTTTAATTTGACTTGCAATCCTTTGCGCCACTCTTTGTCAAAAGCCCGGTCAATGAAAGCTGCTGAGCAATATCTTTTAGTTTTCAAGTTCCTATTTATTTGGTTGACTAGCCTATGTACTTGTTAGTTGGCACGGAAGCCAAACTGATGCTCATTATTTTTTAGTCGATATGTAAATATAAAATTAAAATATAGTGGCCGTAACTAAGTTTTAAACTACTAGTAAATTATAGAACAACAATGCTGGCATCTTAAATAGAAAACAAAAGCAGCGCCGTGTTTGAATCAAATATATGTTTTTTTTAGTCACTGGTAATGCTTGCAAGATATCTTCAACAATAATAATTTCTCTACATTATTAATAGCTTTCCATATGTGCTTTTAATAATATATTACTTCAAAATCCAAACCTTAAATCAATAAATTGCGTGAACGTTAACTTGTCAAAGTTCTCTTATTATCTTAAAGTATTACAAAAGTTTAAGTTATTAAACTTTTCATCTATGAAGCCTTATTTCCCTTTCATTAACTTGCACCCGCACATATACAAGTGAAATATATTGTTCTTTACGTATCGATTCCTGTTTTCCTAATTAAATTTTCACCAATGTAAATATCCTTCCGACACGGAGAGAATGTCTTTTTCATTAATTCAGTGCCGTTCCATTTCGTTGGAGTTAATTATTTTTCTCGCTGTTTAACCTATTGTCTTTTCTGAACTCAGGATGGCTCAATTTAATATCCTAATTGACGTACAAGACATAGCAATAAATGTCCTATATACACACGTTCCCTTCCACTCATTTATTTTCTGGAAATCAGTTAATCGTTTCGTGACAAAGTTTATTCAATTAATACGATTGTGTATGTTACATTAAAACATGACTATTACATGAATCTATCTGTGCTTGGTTAATTAAATAAATCTTAGGCAATAGTACTTACGTTTCCCAAATCGGAAAAGTCATTGATATGCTACTTTATTTCGTATTTAGCATAAACAGTCTTGCGAAGATTAAATATGTAATTGCATAATACGAGTAGTTCTCGCCATACAATATCAAAAGTAAAAAGAGTATTAGAATTTAGTATTGGTTTTATTCATACAAGACAATAGTTGCATTGCAAAGCCTCTATGCACACAAAATAAAAATAAACCTTTGCCATTGTCCCTTTTATTTGAGTAATAATAATCTTAATGTTATATTCAACAGACTCCAACTCAAATGCAAAAGCATTATTGCTCAAGTATAAATATACATATATATATATATATATATATATATATATATATATATACATATATATATATATACATGGTCAAAATGTAGTATATTTAAAACAATCCTACATGTTTTGGCAAATGATGCCTTTTTCAAGCAATATAAAATATAAATGACAGTATATTAATGTCATACATTTGTAGTTGCTATGGATAAAATTGTTCAAAGATACATTCCAATTTAATAATAATAAATCATGCCTTAGTATTATAAAATAGATAGACAGCAAAAACAGGGAAACGCAAGACATGAGTTGTTATTATGTATGCGCCCGTGGAGCGACTTAAGATGCTAAGTTGTCGGCATTCGCCTTAAACGAGAAGGAAAACCACGAAAAAAAAATGTATAGATATTTAAATAACATAAGATATATAATTATATAACAGCAACATATATTACGATGGTAAATTGCAGATCGTTACATAATTAAGTTATAGTATATTCTACTTAAAATTTTTTATATCACTTCTGTTGTTAATTGAATTGTTTTCCTATTTAATACTAATCATTTCTTTAATTTTCCTTTTCATTGTGTGTTGTTCTTTATCAATTATCTGTGTGTTTTCAAAATCGAAATGGTGATTGCGTTGTAGTTTGTGTGTAGATAAAGCAGTTTCGTCTGTGTTAGAGTATTTGTGGGCTTGTATTCTTTTGTATAAATATTGTTTAGTTTGGCCTATGCAGTAACTATCGCAATCGCGACATGGTGTTTTATAGATGACATGTGTTTCTCGATTTTTTTTGTATTTTAGGAAAATAGATGTTTATTAGTATTACTAAGTTTATATGTTGTAACTATATCATATTTTTTAATGTGTATTTAATTTTTTCTGATAGTTGTGGAACATATGGAATCGTGATATATGTTGTGTCATTGTTTAAATTGTTATTGGTGTCTGCAGTGTTGTATATTTGGTGGATTCTTTTTTTAATTGTTTGGTCTATAAGTTGTGGTGGATAATTATTATCTGTTAAGATTGTTTTAATTTTCTTGATGTTACCTTTTCTGTATTGAATATGTGATAGTTTTACTGCTCTATCAGTCAGATTATTTATAATCATTTTATTGAATACTGTAGGTGCATTTGAGTGGTAATTCATATATCGAAAAGAAGCTGTGGGTTTATTATACCAATTTGTATAAATAGTACCCTGTCTATCATAGCTTAAAGAAATATTAAGAAAATTAATACTGTTATTAATTTCTTCTTCAATAGTGAATTTTAATTTGTTGTGAAAATTGTTGAACTTATTTAAAAGATAGTTTATTTTGTTAGTCGGAATACATGATGAAAAGGGAAATTAAAGAAATGATTAGTATTAAACAGGAAAAAAATTCAATTAACAACAGAAGTGATATAAAAAATTTAAGTAGTATATACTATAACTTAATTATGTAACGATCTGCAATTTACCATCATAATATATGTTGCTGTTATATAATTATTTATCTTATGTTATTTAAATATCTATACATTTGCTTATCATGCTGACAGTTCCGTGTTTTGATTCCTGTCTGGCTGTCCGAGTAGGTTTTCGTGGTTTTCCTTCTCGTTTAAGGCGAATGCCGACAGCTTAACATCTTAAGTCGCTCCACGGGCGCATACATAATAATAACTCATGTCTTGCGTTTCCCTGTTTTTGTTGTCTATCTATTTGAGAATACTAAGGCATGATTTATTATTATTAAATTGGAATGTATCTTTGAATAATTTTATCCATATCAACTCAAATGTATGACATTAATATACTATCATTTATAACGAGCCATCGAAAAAATTCATAATTGGAGTAGACTGTAAAATTGGGTTGGTACTTTAGCTACTTCCACATAATGACATTTATTATTTGACATTGAAACTATAAGTTTGCGTCAAATTTTTCAAAACTCTTATTAAGAAAATTAAATTTGTTTAGATGTAAATGGACAACATTTTCAACAACTTTTGTAGCTATATGTAAATTTTGATTATGATTTCGATATTAAATAAACTATTTGTTTTCTTTTTTGTTGTAGTATCATTTCAATGCCATAACCTTTCTTTACAATGAAACCAAATGAAACTGTCAAGCATCAAGTAATGTGTCATTATGTGGAAGTGGCTAAAGTACCAACCCAATTTCTCAGTCTACTCCAATTATGAATTTTTTCGATGGCTCGTTATTTTATATTCCTTGATAAAGGCATCATTTGCCGAAACATGTAGGGTTGTTTTAAATATACATATATATTTTGAAGTTAAACCAGACCTTAAATCGCCAACAAATTGAATTTACCATAACATACAAAGGTCACGCAATAATTATCTATATACATATATATTATATATAACATTTGATAAATTATTGGAGGTTTTCGGCTTTTATATGAAATATTTACAAATATCAAGTTAGTATGTATGTAATTGCAAAGTAAGGGGGGATGTCAACATTGCTGTCTACAAATTACAAAGCAAATCATACGAAATTTTTAATTGAAAAGATGTCTATGTTAGGACTCGAACCCAAGTCTACAGCTTGCCGGGCTGTCGTCATTACCACTACGGCTAAGAAATTATCTAATCACTTATATATATATATATATATATATATATATGTATGTATGTATATATATAGATACAATGTACTAACATTTCATGTATATATTGTAGTAAAGTAAAGCTGTGGTATTGATTCAGCTTTCACTTAATGAAGATCCACAATTCAAAATGGAAATAAGACTTTTAATAGTTTAATCTTGACATTATTAAGTATTTATTAATAAAATATTTATATATATATATATATATATATATATATATATATATATATATGGTAGATTTAATTTGTTGGCGATTTAAGGTCTGGTTTTATTAAAAATGCATATATTTAAAACAATCTTTCATGTTTCGGCAAGTGATGCCTTTCTCAAAGAATTTAAAATATAAATGACAGTATGCTGATGTCATACTTATATGAAGAAAAGTGACATATATGTATGACATTAATGTCATTTATATTTTAAATTCCTTGAGAGAGGCATCACTTACCGAAACATGTAAGATTGTTTTAAATATATGCATTTTTAATTAAAGCCGGACCTTAAATCGCCAACTAATTAAATCTACCATAACATACAAAGGTCACGAAATAATTATATATATATATATATATATATATATATATATATATATATATCTCTGACGAAGCCCTGTGCAGGTGAAACATTGTCGTATTTCAATTTATATTAATAAAGCGAATATTAATCTAGGTATTAAAAGTTTTATTTCCATTTTAAATAAAGCGCTTAGTTTTACCAATTCACTTCTTTTTCGACCTCTTTAAATTTTTATACAGGCTGTATATGGGAGTCATAACAATAGTGTAAAAACACCAAACTTAGAGATTAAAAAAGCCTAAGTGCCTTGAATATGAAATACAATACCAAATTTACCGTTAGAATACTAGATTAAAATATTTTCTGTTTAGGAAGATAAAATATTTCATTAATGCATGTGAGGAAGTACTGATATATTCTTTAAAATCTAATTCGGGAGGAAATATTCCCTTTCTAAGTTTCTCAAAAACCATATTGTTCATATTACTAAAACAGTGAATTTTTAAGTTCTACAAATGATGGAAATAATGTAAAGGTAAATCAAATTATACTTTGACACCCAAAATATCTCTTCATAAGATAACAAGTAATTTAAATTTTCAACATACTACTTGAATAATAACTTAATTTTCAAAATTCCCCCATTAAATTACGTAAAACATTGCATTATTACGTTAACATCGGTCATTTAGGTTTCTATTTTAAGTTAAACATTGACCTCGACGAGTTGTTACATAAGTCGCGACATTTTTTATCAATCTAAAATTAAAACTATTTTTACGATGTTGCCAAAATTATACTCAAAGGAAAGCTAATAATATCTTGTATGAAATATATTATGATGGACTTATTCTAGTTTATTTTGTTTCTAAAAATGATAATTTATTTAATTTTATTATCCATACTTGGCTTTGTTTAAGAACTAATATTAAAGCAATATAATTATATTACTTATTATTCCAGAATTACTTGCAAATCGTGAACAATTATCTTTTAACAATAAGAAAAATAAATAATTAGATTTATATACACGTATGACCTTCACTGTATAAAATTATCATTGTCAACTATTTTAAAATTTTATTTTTGCTCATATTCATCATTTGTTAATGTATAATTTACAATTCTTTTGAGGTCTTATTTTTTATATAATTCGAGCGACAGAAATGCGACAGACATATACGAGGGATGTCGTTTTAGTTTTGGATATGGCCTCATAGAGGGCGCCAGTAATAAAACTTCAGGTGTCGAAATTAATAGCAATCTCTAGTTAACTTAAATCTATAGTTTCATCAAGATACGGCAAGTGATTTAGTCACAGTGAATTTTTAAAATTTATAAGTTGACCGAAAAATGGAATTGAGTCGAAAAAATTTTCGCGAAATAAACTTGTGGAGAGGATTAACGCAACAACATTGTCTTACTGAGTTGTTTTCTGTTTTTGAAGATGAAGCACCACATCAATCGCCAATTTCACTTTGGTACTGTGAATTCCAACGTGAATACACCAGTATCTGCGATGATCCCAGGACAGGTCCGCTAAGAACGGCAGTCAGCCAGAAAAACATCGATGCTGTGCGCCGTCTGATTAAAGAAAATAGACATGTGACATATCGTGAAACTGAGACTTCTATGGGTATTTCAAAGACCTCAATCCAAACGATTCTACATCTTTTAACCGATGAGTAAAAGTCGGGTCGCGTTAATTGGTGCCGAAAAATTTTGAGCCAATTCAATAACGGAAACTCAAAAAAACGTTTATTGCATCGTGAGCGGCGATGAATCATGGATTTATTCCTATAAACGCGAAAATAAATATCAGTCCGCTGTTTGGGTGTTTTAAAATGAAGAAAATTCGGCGAAATTTATCTGTTCGCGAAGTGTATCGAGAAAGATGGTCGCAATGTTTGTCTCAAAATCTTTATTTAAATTAGCTACAACTTCTTTGCAAGATCGAAGAGCGGTTAACGTGGATTGGTAAACAACCGTTTGTTTCCAAGAATAATCGTGTTGAGAAACCAACCCAGAACGGCGAATCATCCTGTATCATAACAATGCGAGTTCGCATATACCGCGCGAAAGACAATTGAGTTTTTGGAGGAGCAAAATATCGAATTACTAGATCATCCTCCGTATAGTCTTGACCTAAGTTCCAACAATTTTCTTTCGTTCCCGTAGATCAAGAATGGAATGCGTGGTCTATGATTTCAGTCGCCGGAAGAAGCAGCCTCCAAAACGGCAATTGACAGTCCCAACCGAAGACTGAAATAACTCTTTTAAAAATTGTTTTGAGCAAATGCAGAAGTGTATAAATTTTTATGGAAAATATTGTAGAAAGCAGTAAAGCACTTTGTGGCGATCCACTGCTTCATTTTATGGCTATATGCAGCACTAAACAGGCATCCCTCGTTTACTTATACACAAAACTCAATACATACAGTTTTAACAGACAATATTAAATGAAAATTTTATGAAATAAAATGTTTGTCTTTTAGAAATGTACATTTTTATAAAACAAAAACACTTTTAATAATATTGTAATATTAACAATAAATAAAAGCGGGTGTGAAGAACACAATATATGTATGAAAATTGCTATTCAGACCAGCAGACACGTGTTTCGTTTTGCTGTAGACCCGTCAGTACATGATGCTGCGATAGACAAAATTTACTACAAGAACTCCGTTAGTACATACAATCAAGTCACAAAGACAACATGGAAGAACATTCAGCGCCTTTCATTAACTAATGTCAATATCGCAAACGCCAAATTAACAATTGCTGTCCACATGACAAGTGTACAAGTGTCACAGCTGTATTCGATGGAAACTGTATTGACGCCTTCATTATAATTAACATTTTCACACAAATATTAACTTGTATTGTTTTTGTTAACTATTTTGATTTTCTTAAGCAAAAAGCAACAAAAGCTGTAAATAAATTTAAAAATTCCTAGAAAAAAAAATTAAAAACAATATTGTTTAATCTAGATAAAAATACACTACAAAAGCCTCCATATAGTTTCCACTATGCCATTATATTAAATACTTTTAAGCAATTTTAATAAGACGCTATACTCCTTTTTAGCAGCTATAACAGCTCTTATTCGTTTTGGCTTGGAATCCAGTAGTTTATTGGTACATGTTGGTAGAATTTTATGCCATTTTTCGCGTAATATTTCTTTAATTCGTTTTTGTTATCGATTTTTTTTTCTGTATTCTCGCATGTGTGGTATACAGGGTTTATATAGAGATACTGAGGTGGCGATCGCAGTTTTCGTGGTGTATTATGTAATACAATATTGGAGGTGAGCTTGAAATCGTTATCTTGTTGAAAGATCCTCAAATCTTAATTTTTTGCGCACTTACAAATTTGCTTTTAAAATATTAGTAGTCAATAAATCAGTAAATACCAAATCTCCTACACCTCCGCCCCGGCATGCTCCGCCAAACCATAATGCTGCCTCCACGGTGTTTAACAGTGCCAACAAAATTTGGTTTTTACAACTCGGTATTTGGTTTTCGCCAGTCTTTAGTCTTGCTGTAGTTTTTATCTATGTTGTAAACGCAATTTCATGTACCTGCTTGTATGACATCCTAGAAAAGATATTTTTTCGAATAGGGGTAAGTGACCTAAAATTCAGTGTATACGTGAATCTCTAGTAGAGTGTTTCTCAATTTGTGAGTGTTAGCTTTACTGCGCCCCATGTTCAACTATTATTTCTTCGTACTGAAGATGACAATTTAGTTGTCGAAATACGTACTTGGGATACAAATATTAATGTAGTAGGGGGTTTTACATATTTTTTTTTTTTACTTGACCACAGTCGCCAATGAAGGACTTTATGTATTTTATATACTTGGAATAGTTTTCAAAAACAGTTCTTTTCTACAAAATGTATTTAAATGGATGAAAATTTTCAATGACAAAATGTTTCCAGTTCCTTTATGATTTAAAAAAATTTCTGCTACTTTGTAAATTGGCTCTTATAGCTCTGTTTGGAGGGAAGTAACAGATACTTACGACTTATGTACGCTTGTAACCCTAGACAGCGGGATGTAATATTTTACTTACCTCTCGAGGGAAGTAAGTAATTTGACATTAAATTTGGCAGTGACAGATGACAGAGCAAAAACGTTTGAAATATTTGTTCGCATGCAATAATTTCAATATAACTGATAAAGCTTCCAAGCAATATCAGCTGCCTCTTTGACTTCGCAACTACTTCCATATTCACACATGTGTGATGGCTGAAGACGACAGACTATGTGCCCACACTGTTAAATTTAATAAATAATACACATAAGGTGTATTAGATAAAAAAGTAGATTTTACAAAATTAGGGCAACTTTTTACCAATACTGAAGATCCATTGTACAGATACAAAGAGCGCTTTAACTATGCAAATATAACATTTCTCAACGTCGAACAATCCTTTTCAGTATATAAACATATATATATTAAATTTATTATATTATATTAAATTTTACAGTGTGGGCACATAGTCTGCCGTCTTTAGTGATGGTTGTTGACGTCGATGAACATTAATTTTAATATTTAACATGTGATTTGTATATGAATTTATTTATATCACTTTGTTTCCATAGTGATGGTTATATGATGCTGGTTATACATAAGTACATAGCATCTTACACACATACTAGTGTGACAATTATTGGCGTACATAAGCAAACGTCAAAACATTTTTGCAGATTATATTTATTTTCTAGCATCTCGAGGCCGTAGTAGGAAAAATATTGTATGAAACTCAGGAAGTAAGTGCTTTTGCGGTCTCGGATATATTGTAGACCTCTGCTTGCGCTTCGATCTGCAAACTTGTATCCTCGACCGCAAAATTGCACTTAATCCCTGGTGACATAAATAACTATAAGAACATTATAGATTACAAATTAATACATATTGTAAACTCCATTGTTGTGAAAAAACCGGTGGAAGTTTTGTTATCTTTTAATAGAAGATATTTAAAAATCAATTTTATTCTGTTATACGAGTATGTTACGTACAATGAATAATACATACATTTATTATATTTTAGCGTACATCAACGCTATAAATTTAAAGAATGTCAATTTCAGACATTTAATCAGTAATAAAAATAATTTAAAACATACTAGGGTCAAAGAACCTCACTTATTTATAAACAGAAACAACATTTTTACACAAGTTATCTATGTATATCTTTATACTTTGACTGTATGCAGTAAAGTAGTCGAGTTGTGAATTTTGTCTCCGGCATTATGCACTGATGAGTCCAGTAGTCCAGTAGTAGAACGAAGCACTTGTCTGCACCTCAGGATGGCAATTTTCACATAAATATGTATTTGTATTGTGTTCTCCACACCTGTTTTTTTTTTTTTTATATTAAAAAATGTTTTTGTATTTAGTTAGCGTTTACATATTTGAAATTTTTGTAAAGTATGATTTTAATAAATTGAACAATTATCAATTAATACATATTATAAATTCAATCTAGTTTATTGAGAAAAAGCCATGGGCTAATTTTTTATCCCCTGATAAAATATAAAATTCAAAGTAAAAGATTTTCTATATAAAATGTCATTAGAGGATTTCTATTATTAATATTATTAAGAGGCAATGAAGAAAATTAAAATATTTGAGAGTAATGGGCCTTCAAAAACTTTCCTCATTAGAGACGGCCGTACGTATTCAAAATTATAAGTTTGTGACAGATTACGTGCACTGTCACCAACCATTATCAAAAAGCATGACCATCTCTAATGAGGAAAGTTTTTGGAGGCATGTTATTTTAGGCTAATGGTATACGGAAGAATTTATGAACAATTTCCTGTTATTTTTTTTGTATTACATAAAGGTATTTACATTCGTATTTGTGGGAAAGCAAGGATCTACCCTAGAACATAAAATTTATATTTCGTCCTGGATGGGGGAGACACATTCTCGTTGATTAATTGTACATATCTGCTTAATAGTATCCAAACCTTCATTTTCTTGTGAATAAGGAAAATCGTTATAATCTTTCTCACAGGCGCAACATTTTTCAAAAGAAATCAATTAGTTTTTTTTTAAAGTGTACAAACAAATATAATATAAAGATATTCAGTAGTAATATGTAATATGTCAACTTGTCTGAACTAAATTCAATAAGAGATGACGTACTTTTGATGTTGAAAAACATCTTGCCAACACGGAATGTTATTTGATTACGAATCGAATACTTGACGTTTATATTTTTATATAATAATTTAATGACAAACTGGGCCGAACACGTTTTCGCCGCTACCTCAAATAATCACGACGACTGCTCGTGATTGAAGCGTGATAATCAACAACAGCTGATGACGGTGGCGGTGGTGGTGGAGGTGGTCTGCTTTCAATGTCATGTACACAAAATTTGGCAACATTTACGAAACTGAACTAGTGGAAAACTATAAACTCTCACTGACCTCCATTCATAATATTTCTGTTACTATTTTCGTTTCAATGTGATTATGTTCGTTTTGTGTATATACATATACTTTCGTCCAAATATAGATTTCGCGATGACTATGATTAATTTTATGCTTATAATAAGACTGAATTGTTGTTTGTACAATTCACTTAACAAAGCTAGCGTATTTCAAAACTGTATTGGCACAAATATTAACTCTAAAAGATTAATAACTAAACTAACAAAATATTTTTGATTCGCAAATTACCATTCTTAACATATAATACATACGTTAAGATGCATATACAAATGTATTGAAATAGTGTGCCTGCCATCAAAATAATAATAATAATAATAAATCAAGCTTAAAGCTAATTACAAGAGGCATTGGCGGCCAGTGAGGAAAACCCCGAAAACTTTCTCGGATGCTGAGCCGCAGATCCGATCCCGGGATTCTGGGCACGATAACCCAATGCGTTACTGAAACAAAAAAGGCAAATCATTTGCAATTATAAAATAATATATGTAGATTGATATAAATTCTGTAATAGTAAATGACTTGATTTTATCATCTTCTTATCTACTTTTTAAGTGTTACTAATAATGACATTTAAAACAGTGTGTTCTGAACAAAAATTTAATGACCGCAACAATTGCAAAGTTGGATGTCTAAAGTGAAAAGTTTTGTAAAGAAGTAACACCTGTTACATAAGTTTCGGGAAAAATATTAATGCTCTCTGTAGTACAGTAAAAGTAATAGATCTAGTCAACCATGAAGAAATTTGTTGGTCGGTGTCTTGTTAAATTATTTGAAATTTCACATTAGCGTCTGCCAGTTCTATAATTCGTACAAACTAAAAATTCGGTAAGTCCATTTACAATCTGGTTGAACAGCTGCCCAAACGAGATGTAGTTAACATATTTAGTGAACAAAACATATCAAAAAGCACTATATATCGTACAATTTTAGAATGCGAACAAGGAATACATCAACCTCTCAAATATAGGCCGTCCATGCAAATTAACTTGAGTTTAAGTCAATAGATTGTCCGAACGTGCTAAAAATACCATCGGGATGTCAACCCGTAAACTTTCTTACCGTTTTAACGTTTCAATCGCTACAATTTCTCGATATTTAACACGAAATGGTATAAAGTATAGAAAACCTGAAAAATGTCCCAAATATATCGCTGCACAATTGGCCAGAATTCCATGTTGTTTTCGAGCTTTACGACGTATACATTTTGTTAATAACCGAATAATAATCATGGGCGATGAGAAATATTTTACATTTAGTCATGCTGAACTTCCTGTAAATACAGGTTTCTATACAGGTAATATTTAAAGAAAAGGCAAAATTTTCTGATAGAGTTTTGGTCTGGGGTGCCATATCTGAATTGGGAATATCTAGATCTTATGTAGGCCGTGTAAGAGGGCAAGTAGTGGACGCTAAATTATATATCCACAACTGTCTGACAAAACTAATGAATTTCATTAATGTACATCACATCACATTAATGCTAAGTAGGTACATGTTGTGCCTTGACTTTGCATCGGCGCATTATGCTAGAAGAACCCAAAACTGATTAGAAGCTTAAGGAATACCATACGTTCCTAGAATCGACAATCCTCCAAATGTCCCGCAGACAAGGCCAATTTAAACTTTTTGAGCCTTATTGGCTAACAAGGTATATGACAATGGTTGGGAAGCTCGAAATGAGCATTAATGCGAGATGTAAGAAGAAAACTTCGTATAATTACAGATCGACGGCCCTAGTAGCAATATAATATTTAAGTGTTAAGGTCTAAGATTCATTAATTGGTGTTATAATATTATCCTTTTTTGAAGTTTTTTTGAGTTTAAATAATAAAAGTTAAAAAAATTTCCCAAAACTTATGTAACAGGTGTTATCTTATTAAATGAAAAAATAAAGGTATATACAGTCATTTCCACAAGAAAGTAGCATATAAATAAAACAAGAGCCAATAAATAAAAATCATTTAAAAGTTTATACAAGAATGCCAGTATATTAAAATACATCCAATTGCCATTATTATTAATAAACAGGTGACATCTTCGCATACAGTTATCCACCAATTGTTTAGAATAGTCTCCTTTCCAATTTTTTGTAGGCTCTTTGAGTCATTAACAGTGCTTCTTGCCTCGAAGTTTTTGCTTAATTAATTAATCCTCACACGTTTTTCTTTTGAATTTGCGTCCAGACTTTGCGAGAATCAGTCCACGGTGGTAATGTTGTGTTCCATCTTCCACAATGGCGAACACACCGAAGTCCCCGGTGTTTGTGAAGCTCAATCACCCTGAGGCTAGTCAGAATTTTGGTAAAGACGATCGATTTTCTGGAAGCACTAATGAAGAAGCAATTGTAATCTTGCACCTTTTGCGGATGTTGACTAGCCTTCTGCTTTTTTTCATCCATACTCGTTTTCTGTAAGTACGAGGCGGTATCGAAAAGTTACTGAAATACTGCGGTAAATAAAATTGCAGAATATTTGAATTGCATTTACCCCCATTTCTTTCAAAGTAGTTCCCATAGGAGTGCAAACACCGATGCCAGCGCCTCTACCACAAAAGGAATAAATTTTTAAAATATTCCTTTGTTAATGTGTTTAGCATCTGCGATTCAACTTCAATCTTCTCTATCTTTTCATCTTTGTAAAAAGTAAACGAGTTGCAAATTAGATAAGTACGCGGGATATAAAGGCTATGTCGTTTTTTGCTAAAAAGTGCTGTATCATGAAAGCGTTATGTGGCCTCGTTATCATAGTGGATTTCCTTCTCATATTCTCCCTACGATTTATTCTACCTACCATCATTCGCAACTGCATACTGTACAGCAACAATATGTTATGGTGTAATGTCGGTTGATAGTCATCTGGAAAGTTCATCGTTATCAGCTGATGTACTATCATTTTTGAAATGTTTAAGGCAGTCCTAAGTTGTTTTTAACGTCCGCGAATGCTTCTTTTAATATTTTGTGTGTTTCTACGGCAGTATTACGGAGTTAAGAATACAAATACGCGTTAATGCAATCGGCCATTGAAAAATTGCGGACATAATAGTGAAAAATTGTTCATCAAGAAAGAACATTTCCATTTACAATGATGCCACTTGGCATACTGTCTCACAAAGAGACACCTCCACGCAGCGCTTTTATTTGTAACTGTGTCCGTTTACCGTAATGGTAAGGTACTGTCGTCAGTAAATATTGTCTTATCCCAATCTCTTTGCACAAGATAAACTTTTTTTTTGCTTGTCTGAGAGCAAAGGTTTCATCTAGCTGCCGTTAGCTAGATATTTAATGATGTATTTTTCTAAACTGCTTCATGAGCATTTCTTTTAATTGCTGCAATGTAATTATGTACCTTGCTTTTTCCAGAAGTAGAAATTATTATCTTATGTTGTGTTGTTATTGTTGATCGCTTTTGGTTCTTCTCAGGCAAGTCATTAACGTTGCCACTTTCTTGTGTATCTCTGTATTCGCTTACCTACTAACGCCTTTAACACTTTAACATACTTTGCTGCTGCATTAACCGACGTCTCAGAGCATTTTGAATGGATAACCCAAAGCACAAATTGATATATTTTCCATTTTCTTATACACTGCCACTCATTTCACTATTATGTTCTCACTCACATACCGTGGTAGACTGGCGACTTTTTATATCATAAAGAAACAGGGCACATGTAAAGGAATTACTCTCACTCCTTCTCAAAACAGCTGAAAACAACTGCCATCAACTTAAAGTGTACACGCTTTTATGAAAATGACTGTACGTGCTTTTAAATTAGAACATGTTTTTACAATACGTTTGTTTTAATACACCTCATTGCTTAAACGTGAATGTGAAGCATTATTTGTTACATATTTAAAAAAAAGTAATTATAGTATAAGAGATCTTCATTAAAACATTTTATAAAATATTCTTTGGTGTTGGTTACATCTTTCTATACATACACAAAGATTCTTGCTTCATCCATGATATGCACCTGCCAGTATATCATGTAATTGCGTTTCTTTAAATATTACATCTTTCTATTCTTTATCTCAGCGATTCTCAACCTTCTTAGCTCCGCGACCCCCCAAATAGTAAATGTAAATAAAATTAATATTTCGCGACTTCAGTTAAGTTTCGAATGCAAAGCGTGCGCCTAGTGCTTTTATTTTAGTGTGCGGTCAACCGTGAAACTGATTTGGTTTTTTTTTCTTATTTCTTATACTAAAAGCTATGGATTTGTGATAAAACGAAGTCAGCCATCTACATCCAGTGGATGAATTCTCGAGGAGATGGGCACTGAATCCGTTTAATGAAAAAGTTGTTGCCGTTGCTAAATTACCAGTTGAGATTCACGACCAGCTCATCGAAATATCTGCCGACAAAGCGGTACAACTGCAATTTACATCTGAAAATTTAAATACGTTTTGGCTTGCTCGCCGAAATGAATATGTAAATTTAATCACAGAAGCATTGAAAATATTAATCCCTTTCGACACGTCTTATCTTTGTGAAAAGGGTTTTTCGTCTATGGTTGTGCTAAAAACTAAATGCGGTAATCATCTCTTATCACTCGAAAAAAAATTGCTTTTGTGTGTTTCTAACAAAGATCCACGTATCGAGAAACTTTTAAGTGAAAAACAAATGCAACCATCACATTAATTTCTTTTCTTTACATATATACTTATTATATGTAAAATGTTAATATATATAAATAATTTTTTCTCAGAAAATGATTTTTAATTATTGTTTAGACTATTTCGCGACCCCCCCCCCCCCTTTAATGTCGCCGCGACCCCCCAGGTTGAGGAACGATGCGTTGTATTTACACCATCGTTTTTAACACAAGTAACAATCAAGATCGGATCTCGCAGGCTAATCCGTACTCATAATGTCGAATCCACGAATTCGGAAAAAGTCACTATATACTCATACTGAAATGTGACGATGCCCCGTCGTGTTGAAAATAGAAAGACACTATTTTAAGAGATTCTATTATGGTCTTCAGTAGCACGCTTAAATAAACCTCTGTACTGTCTAACAATCGACATAAAAATATAAAATAAATGAACTGCAATATGTATTTATTATTTTTTACTGTACGTGGATATTTTTGGGACACCGTGCAATTAAAATTTTAACCTGCTGCACTATGTAATTGAACTTTGCAATTAGAAATTGAGGTATAAATTAGATATTTTCAGGATTTATTTCGTATCATTAATCCATCTAATCAAAAACCGTGACCTAGTATTTATTTATAAAATTCATATTCGTAACTACATACACTCGTCGTCAGGAAAGATGATCCCTGCATCATCAATAAACATTGTATGATTCAAATCAGTACTTCGGCGTCATATTAATTAAATAATGTAAATTGCAAAATATATAACTAATATGGAACTATAACTTCGTTTCCGGACCAAATATATTTGACAGTCGGTCGAATTTGTAGGTTATACGAACATATATAATCGAATTACATCTTAAGTTATATTAAAATTACTATAAATTGAACAAAGCTGCGTAAACAGCAAACAAATTAAACTATAACACCACATGAAAAATAAAATGAACTATCAAGAATTTACAACATTTATGTCAACATATAAGATTATGTAATTCTTTAATAATTTTAATGAATGGCAAAACCAAACAGTTTCAAGTTAGCTGTAAAAGCATTATTACTGGAATTGAAATCATACAATAGACCAGAGTATCTACTTTGTATAACTGTAATTACATATTCACTGTTATGACAGTTTTATAAACATTATCTTATAAAAAATGTATATTTGTTTTAAAAAAATAAACAATTTAGTTACATCAAATATATTTCAATACAATTTTTAATTTTTAAGGGACAGTTCTACAATACACTAACCCAATTATATCATCGAATAACCCTAGATATCTCTAGTTAAACGTTCTACAGTGCCTAATTTTAAATAAAATTTGGAATATATTGCAGTATAACTTAACACTGCCATAATAGATAAGTTGAGTTTTGCATAAAGGTCGGTATAAATATTTGAAATCGCAGTATGCATTATAAACAAAACATATTCATATAAACTTATTTGCTGTGAAATGTTTTTTTTTGGGTTCGAACTTATTTGTTGACTGCAAAATCTTTGCTAAAATCTAAATATATTATTTAATTGAATCGGCCGATAATTGCTGGAAATTCATTATATGTAAATGGGATTTAAGTAAAACACTTATACTTTTGAACACATAAATAATCTACACCAAAACATTAAGTTCACCATAGAAAAAGAATCAGATCAAAGTATAAACTTCTTGGACCTTACGATTTCTAGACAAAATAATAAACATGTCTTTTCAATATATCACAAACCCTCACACACCGATGTTATCATTCACAATAGTTCCTGTCACCCGGTAAGTCAAAAACTAGCATCATTCCATTGTATGATACACAGATTAATATCAGTACCTTTAAATAATGAAAACTTCTTTAAAGAATTAAATATCATTAAACAAATAGCGCAAAATAATGGATATAACCCAAATATAGTAGATACAATTTTAAGAAAAAAGAAATATAGGAAAGCAATAGAAAATGTGTACCCAATAATAAAAGATAAACCAAGCAATTATAAATTATTAACATACATAGGACCGATAAGTGAAAAAATAGGAAAAATTTTACGAAAAACAGATATAAATGTAGCTTATAAAACTAATAATTCTTTAGGGAAATTCATAAAAAATAATAAATCCAAGACAAGCAAAAGTAATAAATCCGGAGTATACAAACTAACATGTAAAGAGTGCCCTAAAACATACATAGGCCAAACTGGTAGGAGCTTTGAGAAAAGAATACAGGAACATTTTAAAAGTTTTATTAACAAAAAGACAGATTCCAATTATGCAATTCATTTGTTGGAAAATAATCATAGTTTCAATAAAGATTTCGAAATTTTACAGTCACAACAAAAAGGATTAAAGTTAAATTTACTGGAATCCTTAGAAATAAATAAACTTAAATATGCAGATATATTGTTAAATGACCAATTAGACCTTAATAATTCCCCACTTTTAAACTGGTTTCATTAAATATTAAAATAACAATAATTTTAGACGATATATCGGTAAGAGACGATTCTAATGTAGACAAGTGCAAACCATTGAAATAGTTTAGAAAAAAGCCATACATTTGTGAAGAGCGTGTTCAGTAGTAATATAAGATCCGAAGAAGCTACATCGTAGCGAAACATGTCATCTATTTATTAATATATAATAAAGTGTAATATATACTGGAAATTAGTATAAGTGTTTTACTTAAATCCCATTTACATACTAAATATATTATGTGCACATGTAATAGGTATTAACACCACCATGGTTTTTCTCTCGTTCAAAATATTGTAACAAATTTAAAACAAGTTGTCGCGATTGTGAATGTAATGTGCTGCCATTATAGTTTTGAAAAAATAAATTTCAAAAAATATGTATTTATAAAAAGAAAATAAATAACAATTCGATCAAATATCAACGAATGTATGTTGTCAAATGTCAACGAGTAACAACAGAACTACTAAGCGGAAATGTGTGTATTTATCACGGAATAGGTAATAATTCCGTCTTTGTCTTAGTCAAATAAATTGCTTGAGCCGTATGTCTGTGCTAGGCGAAGCGTCAAAACACATTCTTTCGTTCGACCTATTCTTGTCATACAAGTAGGTACTGTTTGTTATTTGGATGTGGAGATTATTCTTTGAATGTCGTTGATAGAATTATAGATCAATGACGCAGGGATCATCTTTGGTGATTTGGAGTGTATGTATATTGCAAGAAAATTTGTGCTAATATCATATATTTTACGCAAATGCCTTACAGATGTTAGTTTATTTAATGAAATACTGTCTTCTGCTGAATTAAGTCTAAACCCACCTTATTATTTTTAGCAAAATATTAAACTCGTCATGGTTTATAGTCGAAGTGAACGATTTTGTTAATTTAATACTCAATTTTAAAATAGCAAGTAATAAATTGCACAAATATAGACGCATAATATATGTGTAAGCATATTAAAGCCCCTTTTAAATTAACCTACTTACACATAATCAAATAAGAACTATATTTTATTCCGTTAAATTAGATTGCTAATTGATACCAATTGTTACGAAATTTAATATTGCGTAAGGTCCTCATTATGAATATCGTTATAGTGCATGGTCGTAAAAACGAGGTGGTGCCCAAAAGTATCCTAAATTTGACAAGCTGCTAAACAGATGCAGTTATAATCAAACACCGCTAGGTGGAGTTGTCTCCACCCTTTGTGAATTAGTATACCAAGTGAAGTTCTTTATTGGTCATTATTGTGTCTGCTTGTGTTTGTGATTTTTCAATGGCCGATTTTAGAGCACAATGTATCTATTATATCAAGTTCTATTTAAACACAAGATGTTAGAGGAAGCATTCATGGATTATATTTTGGGTCAAACACAAACTTGCGACTTGTTCAAATCTTTCAAGAATTGTCGAACATCAGTTGATGGCGATGACCATCAACCAGCATTACGCTAGAACTTGAAGTTGCTGTTCGAAATGCACATGTAACTGATCGCAGTGAGATCATTCAAGAGATTATGTAACATTCTGGGATTATTTTATGATGCAAGTCAGTGGATTTCATCGGAAGAATTCAACATGAAAAGAATAGAAGCAGATTTCCTGCCACGATTGCTAAGCGGCGAAGAAAAGCTACGTAACGTGGTTGCCTGTAGATAATTGAAAGATTAGCTTCGAACTGAACCAGATTTTCTTTATAAGGTCGTCGGCTTTTTTCCTCTTTCAAAAGATACAAATCAAATTAAAAGAGCCAAGATTTACACAATAGAGGTTGTGGCAGAGGCGTGTTGTCGGTGTTTGCATTCTGACGGGGACTACTTTGAAGGTAACAGAGGCGAATGGAATGCACGTATTTCTCAATTTTGTATATATAGTGACATTTCGTATAGTAAATTAGCACAAATCATTTTAATAAATTTATTATTCAAAGCGCGTATAATATGCAGGCATGCTTAATGGTATGTATCAAAGAAAATAGTATTTATACGTACTTAGCATCTAAACGTAATGCTTTTGTAAATATCGTGATATGTAGACATAAATATTTCAAAGAAAGTGTAATTATTTTGGTTATTTGAAAAATTTTAAAAACCGTTTTTCTAAACTTGCGTGTTTCACTTAAACCATTATCACAACAACGTATGGAATTGAAGCCGACCTAATAATTTATTACTGCTTATAATTATGTGCTTTCTACAATGATATGTGGCGTATATGGAAAAAATGCCATTATGGTAAAAACGTTGCTATTTTAGTAAACATAATTAATAAAAAACAGAACAGTTGATTCAAATCATAGGTCTGAACGTTTTTTTAATTCATGATCATCCAGGCCAATTTAATAGGGAATTGGTCATTATAATGGATTGCAGCCAATCGACTATAATAAGACATTTGTATTACATTTGAACCCTTCCAAACAAAAATCTTGTAAACATGTGTGCCTCTCTACTAGCTCATCACCATTTCTTACGATATTTTGGTGGGTGGTGTATATCCGTAGAGATTTGGCTATCCTATCAGACATCAGTGACTTGCTTCGTAGAGGGAATACGAGTTTGCGGAAGACTTCGGACACTACCGTTGAGGACCTCGGCTAGACTAGTTGTATTTGGTTGCCGCTGTGTGGTTATTTATATATTTAAATTTGTAAATTTACACCGAAATAGGTGGTTTATTTGGCGGCGTACAGTGTCTGTTGAACCTCAATTTATATGATTGGATTGGCGCTATTGTCTATGCCGCAGGTTAATTTTGCCCTTGAACATCTGTAGGTGAATGTCTTTCCCGATATTTTTCTTTGTGACATTTTTATGCCTCAATCTACGTGTTTCGCTATTTCTAAAGCATTCGATATCATCTGTAGGGTTCTTGATTCTGGTTCCTGCTACCAGCTTCTATAACTATTTGATAATGAGATTTGTCGTTCAAGTTTAAAATCATTGGAACTGGAAAATCTGTTGTGGGAGTGGATTAATCCACATGGACCGGAAGCTTCATCGAGGACCACGTGTGAAGCGAAAACGACTCCATTTGATGTGGTTTACCTTTGAACTTTATCTACAACTCGAAATGTAGTGCTGTACTAATTACGCCGTTTCGACTGATTAATTATTTCTCATTTTGTCATATATAATAGCGTCGTTAGCGTCACATCCCCAAAAAAATATTTATCGTCTAAATTTGTTTAAGAAAAATGTACGTACCTAAGAGTGTATGCTTTTCTATTTATAATACGACGGTGGTTTAACAATTAACTTGGTTCGCACACTAATAGAGGGCGCAAATGTAATCTGTATATGTAGTCATAAAGTGTCATTCCTATGAGTTAATATTCTCTGGTCTTAAGTCATTCTGACAGTAACTCGTTGTTTGACAGTTACTTAAACAGAAGTGTTTCAAGCAATAGCGAAAAATGGATAAAGTTGGAATTCGTGGTGTGATTCAATTCTTTTATCTGGAAGGGAAAACAGCGAAGGAGGTTCATGAGAGAATTTCACCTACATTGGGTGACTCATGTCCTTCTTATGAGTGTGCTCAGCAAAAATTGGCCGAACTACGATTTCAACTGCTTCTGCATCCTGCGTATTCGCCAGATCTAGCTCCTTCGGACTACCATCTATTCCCGAAACTAAAAACTTTTCTGGCAGGACGAAAGTTTGAGTCTAATGAAGATGTTATTTTGTATTTTGAAAGCATCGAAGCAATTCATTTCCGTGAAGGAATCGCGAAGCTGGAGAAACGTTGGGGCAAGTGCGTTGAACTTTGAGGGGACTATGTCGAAAAATAAAGTACGTTGCAAAACTCAAATTGTTTTCTTTCATAGCAAACCAAGTTAATTGTCAAACCACCCGCGTACACTGTGTATACTCAGTACGCTGAGTGTACACAGTACGTGGACGCTTTGTAAAGTGGTGCGCGATTTTTTGCGTTAGCTTTACATTGCCCCATGCTCAATACTTTGATTAGTAGTTTTACCTACTGATGATGACAACTTAGCTCGCGAAATACGTATCTAAGATACGATTACTGCTTGTTGTAAGGGGTTTTATACGTTCTTTGAGTTTTTACTTAACCGAAGTTTCCAAAGAAAAACTTACCTTGGTCTTCCTTGTTTTCATATCTTTTATGGTTTTCTAAAATTTATTAATTATCTTTCGTGTATTTTCTCCTTCGCCTATTATTATCACTATGTCACCACATATATTAGGCTGTGCTAATCTTAGGTTTTTATAACCTATCGTTACCTTAGAGGTCTTGTCTTTGCACTGTTTTTCCTTTTTGTTATTATTCTGTTTAGTTTATTTACTAAATTGGTTATTATTATTTAGATTATGAGACGTTGTATTTTGTAATTAATCTATATCTATTTATACTAAGATATCTAAAATTTGCATAATTTCTAAATCTGCTTGTCAATAAAACCCTATTAATCATTTTCTAGATACAAATGTCGAGATCTTTTCTCTAGCGGAGATGTCGTTTCGTTACAATCTTTTCTATAATTTTTTCAAATATGTAACAGTAAGTGATATCCCCACGTCGGCAATACAGATACAATAAATGACATTTTAGTTTACTATTGTTTATAATATAGATAATGCCAAATTTCTTATTGATAAACACAACGAATTTCACTACATTTTAAAAAGTTAAAAGGACTGCAGTTTCAATTTCATCTGAATCAGATTCTGAGCTATATCGAATTAGAATAATGACGTGTTGATAATAATGTTGAGAGATGTCAAATGTTCTGCTTGGTACTGCTCCATTCTCATCCATTAGCCCTATAATAATTTCCAGTGGTGTACATGTAAGTAAGCTGTTTTTAATTTCGTAATAAATTAAGATATTCCAAATTTTTACTCCTCTAAATATAAATCTTAACGAAATTTTACAATGGCTTTAGAGCATATCATATTAAAATGATATTTAATGGAGTCCAATAAAAACATAATTATAATTATTTTGAATTTGGTTGTATTAGTTCGGTATTAAAGAATTTTAATTCTTATTTGCTATCGTTAAAATTGCCTCAATTATATTCCTTAGATTGATTTTACACTAAAAGTAGAATTCTCCCTACACCCTGTTTTATTCGTTCGACAATGCTGACGGAGCAGTTGCTGTTACTTTTCTCTTTACTGCCGGCATTTTATAATTCCTAATCGAGCTACGATCACGATGTTCTCTTACTGATTCTAGTCAACGAACAAAGAACGTTTCCACCAAGCAAAATCAGAAAGACAAGGCGCGTAGAATAGGATGAAGAGTATGATTACGACTCTGAGTCCAGACAATTTTATGACAGGATTTGGTCGAGTTCTAATCGGGTCGCTTTATAGCATTTCATTCCGCTTTTGCGTACTATTCGCTCACCACTCTTTTCTTTGTTACCTACTAATTTTCGTAATTTTTATTCTTATTTATTACAGTTGCATATTACTAAAAAACGGTTATTGAAATATTATAATTATTGCGTAATATGTTATTGGTACATTTAGAGTGAAAAACTCGAAATAAATATACTTTTTTTTTGGTTGGAATAACTGAAATTGGTCATATGAACTTTTACAGCATGAGAGATACGCGTCAGTAAACTATAACCGAGCAGAAGGCTCCAAAATGTCTGATTGAATTAACTTTTATATTTGTATTTATTTATCTACACGCTCATGTGTATATATGATTTATGAAAAAGAAAAATATAGAAGCATTTTCGTTACAGTTTTAAGATAAATTTTATATAAAAACGGCTTCTAACATAATTACAATAAATAAAATGTTATTTTAATTATAATTTTTATTGTTTTCTTGTTTATTTAGTTCATATTAAAACAATCTAGTTATCCATTTTCCTTCTAATATTTTCTTCATTAATCACTAGAGCTGAGGATGTTTGCGGTACGGCAGGACCGTATGTAGTGCATCCCCACCAGCGTATAAACACGATGCAGCGAAACACTTTAGTTAGTCGTGAACTGGCAACGTGATCGTGTGTCGTCTTGAGCTCTATTTAATAAGTATGACGGACGTGCCCAAGCCAAGAAAGCGCCCATTGTATAACGACGTGAAGAAATTTATCCGAGACTTTCCCGATTTGTATTATAATGGAGCAAAAGTGGTTTGTAAATTATGCGATAAACAGTTACTTTGCTGGGACAAATACGACTGTAAAAGACATGTTGAAAGTGTACACCACAAAGACAAAAAAAATAATGTGCTGTCTAAAACGCAATTCATTTTCGATTTATTGACAATGCTACTCGTCTGCGATGTGCCAGTTCACCTGTTGGTTTTAAAAACCTTTCACGACTTTTGGAATAAATACAATTCCAACAAAAAGCTACCGTCACGGAGAACGTTACTCACCTATTTACCAATTGTGCGTGAGGACATTGAAAACAGAATGAAAGCAGTAGTAAATGATAAACAGTTATGGGTATGTGTCGACGAAACGACAGATCGAAAAAATCATTCTATTGTGAATATTATAGTGCGTGTACTAGATCCTGTCAAATCCACATTTCCCATTTTATTAGCCAGCAAAAGATTGGAAAAGTGCACTAGCGAAGTAATTACGAAGGTAGTGCTCGATACGCTACAAAAATTTCAAGTTTCAACTAATCAACTCCTGATGTTTATGAGCGATGGTGCTGCGACAATGCGTTCTGTAGGCCGTTCTCTTAAAGCAGATTGTGAGAGACTTTTGCATGTGACATGTAAAGTTCATGCTTTACACCTTGTGGCACAAACTATTCGGCAATGTTATACAGAGGTGGATGCATTAATAGCAACCACAAAAAAAGTGTTTCTAAAATCTCCCAAACGAATTCGAGAGTTTCATAGTCGGTGCCCTGGTATTCCCGAACCACCAGAGCCAATCCTTACACGTTGGGGAAGTTGGTTAAAGGCGGCATTTTATTATGCCAAGTATTTCCAACAAATAAAATCTGTGGTTCTACAATTCAATCCTACCGAAACTGTAGCCATTAAGGAAAGCCAGAGACTCTTTCAAAACCCTTCCCTTGATGCAGATTTACAAACTATTTATAACAATCATATAGGATTGTTTAACGCAATCGAGAAATTTCAAAATACTGCATTATCGTTAGCGGAGTCACTGCAAATAGTGGACGATGTACACGCCCAGCTATGCGCAGTAAATGATAACAAAAATGTTAATGTAATAGAAAAGTTCGAGAGTGTGATAAACAATGATTTTGATTTTACCAGATTAAAACAAATTAGTAATGGTGCAAGTGTAGATTCGGTTTCTATCTATAAAGATTATTTTAATTGTGCGTGTGTTACATCCGTAGATGTCGAGCGGTCTTTCTCAAAATATAAAAAAAATTATTCATCACGGCGTACATCGCTCACCGCTACAAATATGGAAACGTATCTAATGCTACAAACTTACTGCAAGTCTTATCCACTTGGCGCTATGCTATAATAATCGTAAATAAGGTAAGTGTGTTATTTATATACAGTACACATAACTGACATACCTAAGTGATATAAATAGCGAATGCATGTAAAGCAATAAAATCACGCACGCATCACCGATCGAAACAAGGTCATTATATTTGTGCGTTTAACTGAATACTATCCTGGCACACCGCAAACATCCCCAGCTCTATTAATCACTATTCGCTGCTCGAAATTAACATATTTTTTATTACATTTATTTATGTGTATAAATTGGCATACTAACTACACGTGGCGATGTTCTTCGTTAAATGCGGAGCCTAAATTTCTTATACCAAAATGTACCCATGCTTCATACCTCTGCACGAGGTTCCTAAAGTTCGGACTTTCGGTCTTTAAATAAGCGTTATTAATCGATATTTGTTGACAGAAAGGAATACAATTTAGAATAAAGAAGAATTATTATTATAATTTTTTTATTAAAATTTTCTTTTTGATTTTAAAGTTTGTTTTTAATATTTGTTTATTAACTTATTTTGACGAAAAAACATCTGGCAACGTTGTAAAACAATAAGTAGCCACAAGCAGGTAACCTAATGTTGTTCCAGTCAAATGCTTTACTATTGTCAAATTTTTGCACTATGTACCTACCTACTTCAGTCGACTTACTTATTTTTCTGTAATCTCTGTTTTTTTTCGTGTTTATTTGTATAGTTTTGATTAGTTTGCTCATTATGATTTTTACGTTCAATGAATATGCCGATATGTAGTACATGATACATGATTCGTTTATTCCAAGAAATGCGAACACTGGTCGACCAAGGCAAAGGCGTACCGTGCAACTAGAGGAGCAAATTCTAGCCACAATACAGGAAGATCCCTCTGCGACTACCGGTCAATTAGCTTCTACATTAAATATCCCCAGTAATAAGACTGTTCAATTGGTTCCTTCCGAGAAACCTTACTTCATCCATACCCCATGTTTCTCTGCGGAAATGATAACCTATTTTGAATCAATTTTTGCAACACAATCTTAAATAGAATTCAGTAAGAAGGTGGCTTCCTAAGACGTATTTTTAGGAGTGATGAGTGCATATTTATCAGATATGGCCTGTTTAATACTCATAATTTTCATCATTGGGCAGATGAAAATCCACATGAATTACGCGAATACAGTCACCAAAGAAGGTTTTGCGTTAACGTTGACTGGGTGCTTCGATAGGCCTTCCGCATTCTTAAATCGTCTTGAATTGTTCTGCAACCCATCAAAATTGCTGAGACCAAAATCTTACTATAAAATATGACGGCGCATCTTCCTTATACTCGTTAGTCATCCTCTGATGTATATTTTTGTGTCCATCTCCTTCGTTCGCCAAGAATTTTATCGCAGTTCTATGTTCTAACTAAATTTCACTCATTTTTGCTTAAATAAAGCTCTGTAAAAACAGCAAAACTCTGGATTTGGTCTAAACTTTATCAGTACAAATCCAATTGCGTCAGTTATTTGACAGTAAAAGCTTGCTATTGTCACTTAATTTTTTCATGGCTGACTAAATAGTGTAAATATCTCCTGTCTCGTAGTTGATTGCTAGATTATGTGGATAGATGTACCCAAATTTTAGTCCTACTATCAGACCCGAACAATCATTACTTATATGAGGGCTACTGCTAAATTCACGGAATCAAGTACTCCTTGAACGGCCAGCATTCCACAATTATGATATTCGCCAAATTTGACATTTTTAACCTATAATTCAGTTGACAGTTCGATTTAAAACCGACAGCTTTGTTTCAACAGAATTTAACAAAGTAATAGTTGTTGCAAAAATGAAAATTTTGAATAGTAATTTTCGAGTGATGATTTTTTACTATTTTCGATACTGTTTGACACCAAAGCAATGTGTGGAAAAGCTTAGTTCGGTATTTGGGAATGAAGCACCATCCAAAACTATGGTTTACAAATAGTTCGCGGAATTCAAGCGTGGAAGGCCAAAGTTTGGTGACGATCTTCGTGAAGGGCATCCATGCACCTCTGTTGTTGCGAAAAATGTCGATGCTGTGCGTGCAATAATTTTATCAGATCGACATGTGACATACAGTGAAATAGAGACGTCCTTATGCATTGCGGCGAAACAAATACATACGACTTTGCACGGTCATTTACATGTCAGGAAGCTTTCCAGTCGTTGGATCCCTCAAAATTTAAAAGACGAGCAAAAACAGGCACGTGTCAAGTAGAGCAAGGAAATGCTAAAAAAATTGATTGTGGTCGTTCAAATTCTGTATATAACATTGTAACAGGTGACCAATCCTGGATATATTCATATGAGCCTCAAACTAAGCAGCAATAGACTGTATGGGTGTTTCAAAATTAACCTAAACCAACAAAAGTGGTGTGGTCACGAAGCGTTTCGAAAAGAATGATGCTTGTTTCTTCGGAAAAACGGGTCATGTTGCAATTGTTGCATTAGAGGATCGACGAATAGTTAATGCTGACTGGTATACATCGATTTGTTTGCCGGAAGTTATCGATGAAGTCAGAAAAAAATAGCATAAGCCGACGAATCATTGTTCATCATGACAATGCAAGCGCTCACACAACAAACTGTCGAGTTTTTGACCAACAGGAACATCGAATTAATGACTCATTGCCCATATTCGCCCGATTTAGCGCCCAATGACATCTTATTCCGAAACATCAAAAATAAAATGCGTGGAAAGCGGTTTTCATGGCCTGAACAGGCTGTTGAAGAATTTATATCACTGGTTTTGGAGATACCTCGCTCCCAATGGAAAAAAGTGTTTTGAAGATTGATTTTATAGGATGCAAAACTGTATACATCTTAAAGGGGAGTATATTGAGAAGTAGTAAAGCGATTTACATAGCGTATTTGTTTTATTTCACAATTCTCCGCGAATTTTAGCAGTGGCCCTCATATAATACTAATAATGTCCATAAAATATTCGCAATGAGTAAATAAAATTTCAAAGTAAATAAATGAACTTTCTAAATCCAAAATATATTCCATATGTCAAAATAAATAACGAAAATTCTAAAATTAAACTGAAGTTCAAAATGATGTATTAAATGTTCGGATTATAGCTTGCAACTGTAGTAAATAAACAATTAATCTTTAAAAGTAAATACAATTCTAAAACAACATACTCGTATTAAAAACAATCAAAAGTAAACTGTTGAAGAAGTCAAATAAAACTGCTAATAAATGGAAAAAAAGCAGTATATTCTATATCAGCCATTAAAGTACAATCTAAGATCTGCAGTGGGTCTCCCTAACTAGCAATCTGAGTCGCGTCTGAGTACGTGTATCACGCACTACTACTTCTGTTCATATTTCTGTTATTGATATGTATTTTAACGGGGACGTTCCTACTATATTTTCCAGCTCAGTATAGTGATTCTGAACTTTGAAAGACTGGCGCGTTGAATTCATTCTACACATTGAAAACTTGAACAAGAAAAATATATTTACATAAATATGTAAATTATATTGTTTACAATTCACTGATGTAATGTACCTTGAAGTTTTTTCATAAATAAATTCATTTACGTAAAGTCAAAATGTACAATAACATACATTGACGTCGCAGCAATTTAGTTTATACGGGTGTGTATGTATATATAACGAGCGTTCAACTAAATTTTACCTCAAAGTTGCCCATGGAAATTATACGTATATCTTAGCTTTTTACTTAAGTTCTTAATATGAATTTTGTTGGTTATGAACTATTTGAATGACATGATAAATGTCAAAATAATAAAATTAAAATATTTAACTAAATGAGATACGTTTATTTGTAACAAACAAGTAACATTTTATAAAAATTGTTGAAAGTGGCCACCACCTTGTTCGAGACATTTCTAACATCTTCTTCTAATGAAGGAGAAAACGTTTTGTAGTAGCATATCGTCGATTTGGTTAATTATTTCAGCAATTCTGATCTGAAGGTCTGCAAGATCAGGTATCTCTACCCAAAAAATTGAGTTCTTTAAAAAGGCCACAGAAAAAAATCACAGGGGTTAACATCACAAGATCTTGTTGGAAATTCATGTTCGATGTTTAAACTTATCAACCGATTTTGATAAATTTCCGTATCATATTAATTGTTTCACAAGCTGTGTGCACTCTAGCTCCGTATTGTTGAAAGTAACCCTGATTTATTTCTTCTTCATTAAGCTGTTCAATAAATGTCATAATAATTTCTTGTCGATACCTTTCTCCTTTAAAGAAAATACGGCCAATGATTTTCCTTCGACTAATCGCACACCATACACCAATTTTCTGTGGATGAACAACATAACAGTCATGCGGTTTCTTAGTATTCCACATCCTTATATTTTGTGAGTTAACATATCCATTCAGATAAAACCATGATTCATCTGAGAAAAATTTTGTCAAGAATGTCGTTATCAAAATTATTTAAGAACCACTGACAAAATGTTGTTCTTCTAGGATAGTCAATTTCTTTGATTTCTTGATAATAGGTCATGCGATATGGAAATAAATGTAAGTCTTTTTTCAAAATTGTATGACAAGTGCCAATTGAAACACCCACTCGTGGAGAGAATACTCGTATGGATGTTCCTGGTGTATCATTCATAATTTGCGTTACATCGTCAACTAGCTCTTCCGTGCATTTTTTCGGACGGCCACTGTCTTCTTTCCGTATAACACTCTCTGTTTCTCTGAAAACCTTAGTGCAATATTTAACTGTGTACCAAAAACTATCAAAATCAAAGACGAAGTTTGGAAACATATTTCTAAATTCCTCTAAGCATTCTTCAAGAAAATAGTGCCATTGTCCGTTAATATTACGTCCGTTCCAAAAATAAGATTCAACCATGAATGATTTGTGTTGAACAGTGAAAACCATTTTAAATCAATTTTAAATTACAAAGCAATTTCAAAAAGCTCCAACTAAGTATACATCAGAATAAATAGTCTGTCAAATTGACAACTGATGCAAATGTAAATAGTACAAGTTACGACAAACATTTTTATTGTCATGGACTACTAGAGGTAAAATTTATTTGAACGCTTTTTATATATATAATCCAAAAATCCCTGTTACCATAACAATGGTGTAGGGCGTTTATCTTCTTCTAGCTTTTTATAAACGTTTTCCATTCATTTCTATTCCTTGTCATGTTCTTCGCTTCTGTCCATGTTTTGCCTTTCCTTCCCAGTATTTCTGCTATGACATCATTCCATGTTGTCCTTGGCGTTCCTCTTCTTTTATTTTTCATTATCCTTGCTTCCCATATCCTTCTTGTTTGTCTTGTATTTTCCATTCTATATAAATGTCCCCACCATCCTAGCTGTCTTTGTTCAATGTATTCTAACACTGACTGCATTTTCAAATCTTTTCGTATTTCCAAGTTTCTTATTCTGTCCATCCTTGTAACTCCTCTAATTCTTCTTAAATACTTCATTTCTACTGCCTGTAATTTATTCTTTTGTCTTCTATTTAATATCTAGGATTCACAGCCATATGTTAATATCGGTCGGTAAATTGCCTTATATACTTTTAGTTTTGTTTCTCGGGATATCTCTTTTTTGTTAATGAAATTATTCCTCATGTTGTGGTACAGCTTTGTTGTTTTTTCTATTCTTTGATTAATCTCAGCGTCCTGGGTCCCTCTTCCATCAATTCGTACTCCCAAGTACTGGAATGTTCTCACTTGTTCTATTTCAGTTCCTTCTATTACGATTTTCGTATCTACCTGTTCATCTCCCACTACCATTACTTTAGTTTTGCTCTTACTCATCGTCATTCCACTGTCCTTTAGTGTCATATTCCATGTTGTTAAATTACGTTTCAGATCTTCCTCATTGTCGGCTATAACTACTATGTCGTCTGCGAATGCCCCTTCCGAAACTTCGACTGCATTCAAGTTAAGGTGTCCAACCCTGAACTTTTTACTTTTACATGCACACTGTTTGATAATGTCATCCATATAAACAATGAACAGCATTGGGCTCAGACTTCCCCCTTGGCGCAGTCCCTCGTTTGTTTTAAATATCTCCGATTCTAAATTGTTAGCTATTACAGCATGGGTGTGTATGTATGTTGCTTATTCTTGTGTTCTGAACTCAAGAATTTCCACAGTTGACATCTTTATATACACTCTGTTCGTTTTCAGTTTGCAGTCACATGATCAATTTTCATTTATTTTTAGTAGTATGAATCTAGTCGGTACTTTTGAGTCAAAAGAGGTTTAAGTATTTTATAAATATAAAATTGTTATTTCAATACATAATGTTTTCTATTTATTTTCTAAATGTTTTTCCTGTTTAATCAATCGATGTTATTGACCAATGTAATGGTAATGAAATTGGAACGATGCCGTATGACATAACCTAAAATTTTTGAAGTATAAACACAGTAACTTTGGAAGTTTTAAATCTCAAATACGCATATAAAATAATATTCTTTAAAGAAGACAAAGGTACATGTAGAAAATGCAGCTTTTCATGTATTGTAAACAGATGCTTCACTTCTAGCATTAATCGCATTAAATAAATTTGGAATAAGAAATAATCTGGAAATTGCAGAAATCATACGAGAAGAAATTCACTAACATAAATGAATTACAAAGCAATTCAATATAACCAAAAAGTAGAACAGAAAGGTTGGGAAATAAGAAAATAGGAAGTTAAATTTTGATTGTTTCATATGTATAATCAAATTTTTTGCATTAGAAATTAAATAAATAAAAGCTCACCTTGATTATATTGGTATTATTATTTCCAAGAAAATGGTTAATAATAATTACACGAATAATTCATTTGTTTACAAAAACTATAGAGAACTATTAGTATTATGTATAAATTAATTATACAGTTCAATTATTACATTGCTACGCTAAGTAAAACCATTGAAGATATAACTTCATTTGGAATCAGTATGTTAAAAAATTATCATAACTGTTTGTTAAACTTGCTCATATAAAAACTATTCAACTTAATAAAATGCAGATACTTTAATCAATACAATAAATACAAAATAGCGAAATTGTATTATGTATTATTCTATTCTAGTGTTAACAGATATGGATGTGACTGCACAAGTGAGCGCTGATATTTTTTAATGTTATTCTGCATAAGACTATTAAAACCTGATTTTAAAATGCCATACAGCATACTAAACTCAATGAACAACAGTAGTGCAGTATGTGACAAAAGCTATTTTCTTTACCTTCGCAATTTATGTTGGTTGTATCTGCAAACTCTTGAGTTGTTCATATATTAACTGAGCATATTAGAAAATAGAAGTATGTAGAAATAGCAAATAATTCATCTAATTCATAATCGGTCTAATAAGAAATATTTATTTGAATAAAACATATTTACATGGAAGCTTAAATATATAATCTTTCTAATACAATCATAAAAACACTATCATAGACAGAAAATAATGTTGTCTTGTACTAACATAAAATATGACACCTTTAGTTGCAATTACATATATTAATCTGAATCAGAGTCTGATTCTGTACTTGATTCTGTAGCATTGATTATTACTGGATCTATATCCAAGTCTACCAAGCAGTTTTCTCTTTCATACCATTGTTTTATTAAATTATCAGTATGCCTTATGCAGTTACTCCATGTATTACTATCACATGTATGTAATGCCTCCTTCCACATTTCTTTCACGTTTTCGTCGGTGTAACCAGCCCTACCGATGTGCACATTGTAATATGTTTTTGCTTTTGCCCAAATTAGCTCAATAGCATTGAAGTCACAGTGGTATGGTGGCAGTCTAAGAATTTCATGTCCTGCATTTCTTAACAGTTCATCAATTTCATAAACATTCTCTTTACGCTTTCGATCCTTTGGAAAATATCCATGTTTCATCTAAAAAGACAACTTGACGCAAACCAGAATTTGTATTCTCAATGTACTTCCTTAAAAATACACTTCGCATTACACTAACATCAAGTTTTTCCATTAATGCTCTTCTATTATCATCATTTTTATATTTGAAACCGATATGTTTGAGTAAAATGGAAAGAGATGTTTCTCCTATTTGCACCATTTGTTTAGTTTCCAGTTCAGTCTTCAATGTTTTCAATGTAACATGTTTTTCTAAAAAAGTATATCGTTAAAAAATAAATCATTTATGAAAATAAAATTGCTTAGAATACTTTGATGAAACATGTCGTATAAAGTATTTCGGACTTCCATTTTCAAGCTTTCTGGCAAATCTTTGGTTTTTGGTTTACGTCGGGGTATTTGTTTTCCAGGTGATGATGTCCCACGTTTCTTGATATTGTAAACGGTTCGGACAGAGATCTTAAGAGCACTTGCTACTCTCTAAAAATATTTTTCCTCATTAATCTAAAGATATTAGTTTGGTGTTATCTTACCTCATAAACTGAATCAACAGACAATAATGGACCTCTAATGTATTTCTCTTCTTCAAAATAATGAAGAAGGTTGGCAACTAGATTTTTGTGCCTATGAATCTAGACGTTTACCTGGCATATTCTACAACAAAAAGAACACAAACATGAAATTTTATATCACTTCATATTATGAAAATTACATTTTGCGATATGCATATCAATTTATCAAAAAATGTAATTTGTCAGTGTCAAAGTAAAATAATTTAATTAAGAAATATTACGTTAAATACTTACGATTAATTACTCGAAACTGACTATTATTGTTGCAAGAAGAACAGATAAATAAGAAATCTTAAAATATCAACGGAAAAATACAAACAAGAAGTAGAGCGCACTAAACATAACCTGTATATGTCGATAAATACGTATTTTCTTTTTTGACTAAAACAGTTGTCGGTATCTCATATTATACAAAACATGCTAAGATTATTTTTCTTTGTCTTTGCTACGAAGAAATTTCAAAGACGTATGTCTTGTATCAAATGACATACGTTTCAATTCTGAATATTTGTAGCTCAATATATCTGAAAAGCAAAGTATATAGATTCTGTGTCTGAGATAGTATGACATAGTTAGTCATGTGACTGCAAACTGAAAACGGACAAAGTGTATGTACGTATTGTACAGATGTTCTTAGACTGATTTTGAAAAGAATTTTTGTCGGAAATTTTATATTTAGCCATCGCTTTAATTTCGTGTCAAATTTTCTGAAATAACATATTTTGGCATTAATTCAAGTTTATTACCGTATAAAATAATTACTCAATTGAAGTTAATTTAAAATAAAAGCTAATTAGATTTTGTAATGTTTAAATTAATGCATTCAGTGATATAATCATTTGCTTGCTGTTTGAGATAATGATTTGTGTTCATTGATAGAACATTCGAATACAACGAGCTAATTGTAGAGATAAGTCTCATTTTTTTATTATTATTAGAAATAAACGGGTACTACCTGTAGACTTATAATTTATTTCCAGTGTAAAATGTCATGATATATTCACGCTAGTTACGTAATCTTCGAAAATTAATGTACGTTCGCACTTAACCTAACAAATATAAAACAGGTAAATTAAAATATACTGTTCTCTGATAGTAAACATTTTAAGTAATTAACAAAAATGAAAAGGTTTCAGTTTAAATAAAACAGAAAAGGTAAACATTTTTATGTAATAATGTTTGTACTGAATTAACAAAATCATCAAATTGTACTACATACATGGATACCAACACCGTACCTTACGCCACCTTGTGCATTTCGCTGAATTCTAATAATCACTAACAGCATATCACTACTTTTCAACACAATATACATATAAGAATGATGCGTTTCTCTAAATAAGCAATGATCCCACCTGCCTAAAAATTCCTCGAACTTTTTTCCTAACCTAGGTTAACGTAGAATGTGTTTTAGACTTGCGAACTGCGATTTGGAGTAATTATCGTAAATCAAAAATACATACTCCTCTCATGGTATTAGTTCTGAGTATCACATCATAATTTTGTGCAATAACAATCTTGCCTTTAACATAGAGCGGTCTTACGTAAATTCACTATTATTGGAATCTTGCGTTGGAGAGGGAAATGTACAAGGTATGTTATTAGCCCGTTATAATATGCCATCCTTATGCGGAAGAAGACATACAATGTGTGCAAATTTCTGCATGAATTCTTAAACAACAGATTTGATTGCTCTTTCCTACTGGCACGTTTGTTTTTCCTGGTACTTAGAATGAATGCCAGACATTCCGGCATATTTAAAATTACATTTTCAAGGATATACGTTATTTGAGCACCAATGTACACTCTTAGTATTGGCCAATAAATGAAAGAAGTTTTGGATGAGGACGATTTTCAGTACTTCTTTTATTTAATTTTTTTGTTCAGTTTTATTATATACAGTCCGGTCCGCTTATAACGAGTATAACTTATAACGAAGGTCCGGTTTTAACGAGTCATTTTCAGTGTTACGAAAAATTGCGCATTAAACTTAATAAAATTGGAGTTCGGATTCAACGAACTTGGATATAACGAGCACTTCTTTTAGCAGGAGCAAATTTTCTATTTGCCGCTGCGATTATAGCGAGGAGCCGACACATTCTTCGGTTGTTAACGCGGGCTCGATATAAATAAACTTGTCATAACTCGTCTAGTTTTTTGTGCGTATGATGCGGTACATACACAGAATTTTTATTTAGTAGTTTTTGATCATTTCTTGTTAGTGACATTATAATCTTGCAGAGGAATAAAAAATCTCTCACGTTAGAACAAGATATTAATAAATTATTGATGACATTAACAGTGGAACGTCTAATGCTGGCATTTGTAGAAAATATAACTAACTTGTTTCCAAAATTTGGAAAAACAAGGATAAAATTAAAGGGACATTAAATTCGAGCATTTCTAAGTTAAAACGAATTCGAAACCAGTTATCAAGGAAGTATATCACCCATTACTTCAGTGGTTTAAGAAAAAAAAGGACTCAGAATGTGCCTATAGTGGACCAATACTACAAGAAAAAACAGACAAATTTTTCAAGATATTGTCCCCCGATAATGAAACATCTTCTTGTTCAAAAAGCTGAATAGACCGTTTTAAGGAGAGGTACTATATTTCATCCAGTAAAATCCATGAAAAGACGCAAGTGTTTCTGCTGAAACAACAAAGGACTGACTTGACGACGTTTGCCGCATGATAAGGGGAGGTTATTCCGACAGCGATATTTTAACGGAGATGAAACTGGCCTCTTTTATAAAATTATCCCAAACTGAACACTGAAGTTCCGAAAAGAAAAGTGTTAAGAAGGTAAAAAAGCAAAGAAAGAATTACATGACGGGTACCGAAAAGAGAAAGATGCTTGTAATTGGTATTTTAAGACTTGCGAAATGTTGCCAGTTAATTATACTGCTAATAAGAAAGCATGGGGTGACATCAGAAATTTTCGAAAAAGAACATAAAAGAAGACATAGTCTTAATGAAACTCAAAAAAACTAAAAAAAAACCCTTACCACAATTAATAATCGTATCCTAAATACGTATTTCGACAACTAAGTTGTTATCATCAGTAGGTAAAAACCACTAATCAAAGTGTCGCATATGGGGTACAGTAAATAGGATACAATTATTAATTGTGGTAAGGGGTTTTATGCCTTTTTTGAGTTTTTACTTAACCACAGTCTCCAAAGAAAGACTTTTTATAGTCTTAATGATCGACAATTGTCCAGCACATCCAGCAATTGAAAACCTACAAACCTAAAGTCAGTTTTTTTTCCACCCAATACAACGGCAGCCCTATAACCCATGCACCAAGGTATTATCGCTCGTCTCAAACAACATTATAAAAATTTGGTTTTGTGTAGGATGATTTCTTTTGGATGATGTTAAGGATTTTAACTTTACTTTATTGGATAATATATTAGTTATAAACACAGCATGGAATCGTGTTTGACATAAGAATTTGACGATGATGATGAGATTTTCCTTTGACTCAGTGAATATTAAATCATAAAGACTCAGAAGCTGTAGATGAACAGGATTCCCAGTGTTTATATGAATGAGCTATCTGAAATGATATTATGAAAGGGTCTTTAAACTCTGACATATTTACTTAAGGCTTTTCAAGAAGTCGACGATTGTTTGGTAACTTGCGAGTACCCATCAGAAATTGAAATTACAAAGTTACAAAAACGCAATTTAATGAAAACTCGTAATCAGAGGAAGAGCCAGAAATCTTTAAACCATCAACAGCTCAACAAGTATTTAATGCAATGAAAACTATATATTATTTGGAATTCAACGATTTCCAAAACAATGTGAAGCAAAAGTTTGATGTTATACAAAGAATAATTGAAAATTCTCTGTTGAAGAAAAGTGCAACTCAAAAAAGTTTCACAGAGTACTTTAAATAAACGCTACATATATTTCATTACAATCATTACATATATTACGTACGTATGAATGAATTGTATTAATATGTATTCCATATTAAGAATTTGTATCTTGTTTATACACACATATTATGTTCAATAAATATGTAGTTACAACCCTTGTAAAAATCGCTTCTAGCAAGCGTTCGCATGTAGTGGACACATTTTTTTGGCACTAGCACTATCCTTATAAGCAGGCGCGACTGTATGTAAATTTACATTTTGTATATACACAATTACCATGTTGTACTATCCTATAATTGCCTGCAATTGGACATTGTCTTTTCGGTAATAAAGGTTATTATTATTATTAAATATTAAGAGACTTAACACATCTAGTGTGTAATGCGCCGAACCAGTGTCTCATCACTCATCACTTGTCACGATTCAGTAACATATAGAAAAAACTAGCCGTTTTGTCTCTATTTATTATTAGTTTAAATATTTCCAAATGCTGTGTTGTAACATTCACAGAGAGGATAAATTATGTGAACTTTCTTTATTTAATCGACAACGTTGTTATTGAATCGATAGTAAATTGATTTTCGATGAACACGTATTAAACATTATTAAATCTGCTTTTAAGTCTCTGGGATTTATCATTAGAATGTCCCGACATTTCTCAAATATTAATATCATTAAATCTGTTCATGTGGCCTATATCGTAAGTATGTTGAAATATGTGTCGACCGTTTGGCATTCACTCTGGCATATACCTGTCCAGAAAGGGTAGGGGGTATTTGTAAATTAAATAAAAAAAGCACTAGAAGTCAGAGAAATATTTTTTTAAATTTTTAATCTTTAGACAAAGTTTTGGAAAATTAAGTGTCACTTGAGCTATTAAGGACTGTGGTTCCGAATACATGGGGAACCCCTAAGTTACGACTTCAGGCAAAATATTAACATCTGTTCCTTAAGGTAACTTAGGGCTTCCTAATGTATTCGGAACTACAGTTCTTAATAGCTCAAGTGGCAGAGCAATGGTCCGGTAAACTATGGACGTGGGTTCGAATCCTGCTTAAGAGCGAATTTGTGCAATTAAAAAATTCGAATAATTAGCGTCGTAAAATGTAGAAAGCAATATTTACATTCACATTACTTCGCGAAAATGGAATTAATTTTCACCTATAAGCCCTTTCAAAATTCCTATTACATTATTACTAACTAATTAATAATAATTAATCAATAAACAACTTAATGTAAAGGTATAATTTAAGGTTGTTTTTATTATATTATGTATATATATATAATATATATATATATATATATATATATATATATATATATATATATAATGTAAACTTAATTAGTCGGCGATTAAAGGTCTGGTTATTATTTCAAAGTGTATATATTTAAAATAATCCTACATGTTTCGGCAATGATGCCTTTGTCAAGGATATAAAAAATATAAATGACATTCTGCATACAAAGTAGTGCAATGTATATATTTTTCGTCTAACTGGAGTAATGAGGTCCAATATCCATCTCTTAATAATGTATACCTATCGTTGTAAGGACCAACAATGTTGCCTTGTTTTGTAATACTTATCGCGTTATATCAGCAAAAACTCGTAAAATATTTTTGACTATGTCGAAGCGAATTCTACGCGCTTGCAAAATAAAAGGACATAAAAGACGTTTACTTTGTTTGTCTGTTACTTTTGTATTTTGTCTGTCTCTTTCGTCTTGTTTGTTACATGTTGCTCAGTGCAATTATTTAACTTTGGATGTTGTTGGATGACTGTATAATTCTATAAGGAAAAGTATCTTTTTCGTTATGTTAAAGTTTGTCCTCGTAATATTGATGACAACAGACTAAAAACTAATAGACAAAGTGGTGGACAGTCATTACCAACAGCCTGTAAACGTAATGTTATCTTATGGAACGAAATATTTCCGGTAATGAAAGTCGATTCTATTTTGTTAGTTGCAAAGGCTGATCTATTTATTTGCGAAGTCGGTATTAGATATTTGAAAAGCTATCCAGATAGTCAATTTCGCTTAGTTGCATCTCGAAAAATGAGACAATTGGCTTCCTTTCTATTAGAAATACGAAGAGAAGGAGGTATTAAAAATATGTTTAATGTGTTAGATTCTGCGAATTTTGACAAACTGGTTCGTTGCACAAAAATTATTGCCAGTTTTAATACAGAAACTCAAAGTTATGGTGCACCTTCATTGGCTGCAAATATGGGAACACTCTTGAAAGAATAAGTGGACGTGCCTATTTAAAGTTGACGAAAAATACTGATACAAAACCAGATACTTCAGAGAAATTAAAGATCTTAAAAAAATTAATCGTTAACGAATGGCTATACGACGAATTTACGCTAGCAAATTGTGATTTACAGCAAAAGAAGTAGAATAAGCCATCATTAATTCCTCTTGCAGAAGATCTCGCTTAGTTAAAGACGTAACTAACTTCTGCAGGTGTTAAATTCCTTAAAATTTACAAGAAAATATGAAAAACAACAAAGCTTCTAAAGAATTACAAGAGGCTACCTAGGTCCAGATAATTCTGTTGAACAGACGTCGAGTTGGTGAGCTACAAAAAATGACGGTGTCAACATATCTAGACAACATCAATTCTCAACAGAATTTGATAGTTGCATTAGTGAAAGGGAAAAAGTGTGAATGGAATCATTCAAAAGTTGTCATAAGAAGAAAACGAGAACGTAGAGTTCCAGTATTATTTACAGAATATATGATAAAATCCGTTAATTTCCTAATAGAGTTTCCTCCTCATTTTGTGCAAAAAGAAAATGTATACTTCTTTGCGAATTTAAATTTTTCAAATAGTATAAATGGTTCTCAAGTAATTTATAAAATTGTTAGAGATGCTGGAGTAAAAAACCCAGCAGCACTACCCTCTACTAAATTAAGAAAGCACCTTGCGACTATGTCGCAAGTAATAAATTTATCGCAGCAAGACTTGGAACAACTTGCTTCATTTTTGGCTCACATACATCAGATATCCACAAAACATAGTACAGATTGTCAAATAATATATATCAAACGGCCAAAGTCTCAAAATTACTTTTACTGTCTGAAAAATGACAAGCATCACTCTTTAAAGGAAAAGCATTGGGTAAAATAGAATATATACGAAAATTACAAAGACGAAATATTTAATGAAGAATTCATAGACAAATTCAATGAGAATTATACAGAAGATTATAATAAATTAGGAAACAAGCAAGCATCTGAGATAAACATACACATATGTACATATAAATATACCGGGTGTCCTTGAAATAAAAAGACAAGGTATGAAAAATGGAAAGATACAATTATATAGAGTATAAATCAAAATATTTTCCCAAAATTCTCTCTCATAAGCGAGAAAAAAATGATAAAGATATTTAAAAAATTTTTGTCACGTCACTGTACGATCGACTATATTATAAAACACGATATTTTAAAGTTAACCAACAATAACAAAAAGAATAGTTTTGTTATTGTCCATCTCATCCAGCTGTTACGTATATAAACATACGCTGTAAGGTATGTGTGAGATATTTATTATTTATACACATTCTGAATATGTTAAATTCATAGGCGTCACAATACAATTTTCAGTTATTTTTAATTCCAGGGTCCGCATCATAATTGACTCACAATATTTTAGATTTATGTTCTATATAATTACATCTTTCCATTCATCTTACATTGTCTCTTTATTTCAAGAACACCTGTATATCAAATTTTGTATTACTATTTTCGGTTGTTAGGAGCCATCTAACACGAAAATGAAAACAATTTTGGAACCATGGACTTAGCGTATTTTAAAAATCATATTCGCAACACACTAGTAAAAAATGAAAATACCGAAATATTTAAAAATAAATGATAGGAGAAAACTAAAATATTCGTTGTGAACACATAACAAAAATTAGATTATTACTTTTTATTAAGAAGTTATTGAAATGTATAATGATAAAAATAATAGATTTAAGAGTTAGGAATTGTAATTTATTTATCAAACGATTTATTTCGCTATACATATACGAACGTATATGCCTTTGGAATATTTGACTATCACATAATAAAGAAAGTATTATACATCAGAAAGAAGAGACTATTTAAATATGTTGTTAGATGTTGCCACATTTATGGACCTCACTGCGGCAGTTGCATAGTTTTGCATGTAAAAAATAGAAAAAAGAAAAAATATAAAAAAAAAAAGAAAAATATACATGGTTAGAAAATATGCACTTATAGAAAGCGCCTCTGTCGTAGAAGCTCTAAACTAGATTATACGACTTTAATCATTTTACAATTGAGGTCCATTTGATATTTTGATGATAGAATCTATACATGGTATGTAATCTAAAAAAGTTAAAAGTTCTCAAACTGCAAAGTGCAAACGTAACTTCTCTATGTAGTGGTCCCACTTTGTGCGCTTGAAGTATATATATATATATATATATATATATATATATATATATATATTAATATGTTACTAGTTGCCCCAAACGTTGGGCTGACATATAATATGTTTCCTAGTATGTTATATTTTGAATAAAATGTTGATAAATAAAATTGTATGTTACGTACGGTGAAATAAAATGAATAAATGTCATAAAAACGTGTAAAATTCAAATCGGGCTCGTCTATACTTATCTGTTTTTGTGTCTTCGGCTAGCTTCTCTCTCTCTCTCTTCAGGGCTAAGGTAGGTTCACTTCTTTCCACTGTTACTTTCTTTACGTAATTTATTAAGTAGGAACGGAACAATATCTCAAGTATATTACAAAAAAAAGACAAAGTAAAATATTGACAATTAACTTTATTAGGGATAAACGAATTTTCCAAGTTTGAGAAATTTATATTAATATTTTCGTGACACACAAGTAATATTAAGCGAGACACACTCGACGGTTGGTATTCGTACAGTTTAATAATCGGGTGTAAGACAGGTGCAATAATGTTTTGTCTTAATAAAATAGTTTATAGCAGTGACATGGCATCAAGTTTTACAAATACAAATAGTAGATGCCAATATTTAACTAATTTGACTAAAGATTGCAGTAATAAAATATAAGTGAAAGTAATATAAATAGTTAGTTATGGAATAACAATGTAAAGTTCTAGAAATGTACATGCGCAAGTAAAAAGGGCGCGGGAGCGTTTGTTAAAATTAGCAAAAACCTGAATCTTCGTATATGGTCTCCGTTGCTTCTTGTGCCTGTGTTCTGGAAACGTCTTCACAACGGGAAACGGGAAAATGTTTCTGCTATGGTCCCTCGGGATAACTTGAAATTTGTTGAAATTTCCAAGTCCGACGGCGTCTAGAGGGTATGACCGATTTCGATCATCAACGGTGGTGTTCGAGCTACGGTGAGATTTTTTTATGGCGGTAAAAATCTTTAAAAATTCATAAGTCTCGGACTGTTTGGTCGGCGGCCGTGAAATTTTGTCCACAGGTGGTTGGTATGCAGGTGTAACGTTTGGTGATATTTAAAAACTCTGGCACTTGATAATTTTTCTTAATTATGTTGATTGTTACGGAGCACAAAAAAACGTGACCTTTCACTGCGACAACTAATAACCGACGCTTGTTTTGTTCACTTGTTTTTAATTGCATAACTTTCCGCTAAATCGCCCCATTCTTTGCTTGCATTAAATTAGTTAATATTATAAAATTAGACAATTTTATCGTGTAAAATAGTAAAATAAATTACAATTCGATTTATAAGGTAATTTTAGTTGCATAACATATGTTTTCTGTGTTTACAAATACTCCGTCAATATTGGTTTTTTTCGGGTTGTTGCACCGTTGACATTGTGGGCGGGGCTTCATCATTTAAATGCATTTGAAAATAAATACGTTACATTTGTTTGAATAAACACGCGTTAAATATGAATTTGAAAGAAAATGAATATAAACATGATAATAAAAAGAATTAGAAAAATAAGTTAATTATTTCAAGGTGAATTGGTCGTCAAAATAACGTATTTATTCTTTAAATCGATCTTTCCCCTTCTTAATATTAATGTACAAAGTAGATATAAATATTCTGGTATAAACAGTATGGTTACATATTTTCTTTGTTTCTTTCAGAGAGCGACTCCTTCTTGCAATGCCTCAATATATATATATATATATATATATATATATATATATATATATATATATATACATGATCGTATAATCGGCAACGTATGTACCTTAAATCCTCAGGAAGTCTCGCGTTAAAAACTTAATTATTTATTGAAATTACAATAACCAAACCTGAGAAATTTATTAGGAACAAGGAAATATTCGAAATAAAAACGTTCTATTAAAAATTTTGAAATGATAGAGATGATATCTTCTTTACTTATGGGCTAGTTTCCTGTCGTGAATGTTTCAGCTGCTGCCGACATATCGTGATCATAGAATATCTTTAAAACTTCTTATTTTGCTGTTACTATCGCTACTATTTTATAACTATCCACTCGTTTCGGTGAATTTGTAAAAAATACGTGAGTCTTGTAAAGGCATGATTTTTCACGAAAATAGACTCTAGATAGAAAGTCCCAGAAAAAATTGCATCAAAAGAAGTCCTGAAGATGTTATATGCAATAATAATTGACACCAGCAAAAGTTATTCAAAAGGAGTTTCAACCCTGAATGTAATAATGTGCTACTCTCTCCTGTTTGTATATTGATTTTATTGTATAAATATCAAAGTCAAAAGTTACTATTGTTTTACCCAATATATTTTTTGCTAAATGATTCGTTATATTCCAATGTATTAATTTCTGGTTTTCTTACAGTATTTTCAAAAGGACAATGTGAAACGAACAGATATCGGTTTTTGGCGAAAACAGGCGGCTATATTTGGGTATCATCTCAGGCAACGTTAATCTACGATAAATTACAGAAACCCCAGAGTGTCGTCTGTGTAAACTACGTTATAAGGTAGGCGATTTTTGAACTTCTGTTTTATTGCTTGCTCATACCAGAGAAAGAGAATCCCTTTACATGTGACGCCACAAATCGTCGTCTTGTGCATATAAGCAATTAAAATTATTTAGTTACGGAACGGAGTAATTTAGATTTTAATAGGGCTTGAGTTTTTAACAGTGATTTCAAACAGTAATTATTAATTTTTATTACTTTAGGCTTATGTTACCATTTAAGTTTCTTCATATTCATTAATAATTTTTTTAGACTTAGAATATCGGGAATGAATATAAAATATTTACTTGTTTCGCTTATTTATAATTCAAAATTTTATTTATTAAAATAATTATTTAAAAAATTCAAAATTTTCAAAAATATATCACCAATAGTTCAAATTTTTTCGTACTAAAGCAATTAATTATAGGTTAAACTGACTTCGTATTTATTGGATATAAATATTAAATCATTCATTTGATCTCAATATAAATGTAGAGAACTACAATTTGAAATTGCTATTTTATCAAACTACTCGACATTACTTGTATTTTAGTACTTATAAACCAGATTTTTAGATTTCAGGCTTGTCAAGGTAAGTACAAATTTAATTTTTATCATTCACCTGTTATAACAAATAAGTTTATTTTAAAAAATAGAAATTTCTAGAACATCCAATTAAAAGATCGGAAGATATTAATGTTTATCTATTTTTTGAAATAAGGTCGTGAAGGGGTTCTCTTACTTTTTTTCTATTTGTGCGAAATATGAAATTTTCAAGTACAGTAATTATAACTTGAATACAATTTTCAAAGTGGCTATTGATATTGAATCTGTTTATATCAATTCTATTTTCATATATTTTTTTGTATTTCACAATTTTACAATTATTTGTGTGTAAAAATAATTTTATATGTAGAAAGCCTTCGGTTACGTTAATCAAAATCGTTAATTTGGATTATAGTAACTAAGTCGAAGATATACAGCTCACCAAGACTTGCCAGAAATGTTTTCAGCTTATAATTGTAGATTTGACTTTTATTTTCTTATTATTTTTAAAGTATGTAATAAATAATAGAAATTTTTTCATAAACAAACACTTCAACAATACACTTTAGTGAAGCAAGATTATTACATGAATCCTATTTCCAAGTATTTTTAATACTTAATTAATTTACTAGTAAGTGAATGAGTTATTAAATTGTGCAATTTAACTTCGAATTGTGTAAATTTCGATTTTAGTTGTACAATATGATAATCCATATGATTATTAATAAAGTAAGAGTAAGGAATAAATGAAACGACTTATTTCACTTAGTTAAGCTTAAATTTATTTCTTAAGCTTAAGAATATTAAAGACTTCTTTGATTAATTAATATCTGCCGTCCTGACTTAGGAGGGTGGTTCGGTAATTAACTTGGTTCGATATGAAAGACAACAATCTGAGTTTTGAATCTCACTTCATTTTTCGACATAATTCTCGAAGCTCAACGCACTTCGTCCAACACTTCTCTAGGTTCCATGAAGTGGTTTACATGTAAGTTCTCAAGGTTTCGGAGACCATATGGAAGACTGAGGAAGCCAAATCGGGCGAATAGGATGTATTCGGAAACAATTACAAGATAATTTCAATCAATTTTTATTTGAATGAACTAGTGTGTTGTCGTGGTGGAACAACTCGTGTTATATGCCAATGATGGTTATTCCCTTGGCGAAGTAGTCAATTAGAAGAAGTACCTACGCATCCCAAAAGACTAGCGCGATCATTTTTCCAGCTGATGGAACGCATTTCGCTTTTCTTTTTTGAGCAACTTGTTTCATTTCCGCCGTATAGTTGTAAATCCAACATCCACTGTTACAAAACGCCGAAGAAAATTCACTGGATTCTTCTTGAACAATTGCAAACATTCAGTAGATGTTCACATGCGATTTCGCTTCTGCTCCGGAATCAGCAAACACGGCCAGTCATCTTGTTCAAAGGTTTTTCATGAGCAAGTCATTATGAAAAATGATGTGCCTGCGGCCTCCTACGCGTTTTCACTCGCTGTTAATGTTTTCTGGCGTCACAGATTTTGAAGCCTCAGAACGTGATGTCTTCGATGCTTGTCCTGTCTCGCTTGAATTCCTTTATCGAAAGTCTCACGATCTCATAGGAAGGACATGAGTCACCTAATGTAAGCGCAATTCGCTCATGAACTGGCTTAGCTCCACGTCCCACAGAAAAAAGAATCTTATCTCTTATGTTTGACATGTTGAAAAAAAGTAATAATTAAGGTGCTAAGTTGAAACTAAGGCGTACGGTCCATCGATTCAATGCTTCCCTCGTTTAAATATCCCACTGTTCAAGCGGCAATAGGTGAAAGATATATCTGGAATGGTGATTCAGGACTTGTAATTAGTGTACAACCAGTAACACTTAAGAAATTAACGACCATATTTTGTTGCAACTTTTTTCTCAGGAAATTTTATTAGGATTGACGAAAACAGATAGACGACTACCTCTTTTATAATTGTCACGTAGATCGATACAATTTTCTTACCTGTTACAGCATTACAAACCAGACAGTAGAACAAAACATTCTTTTTATGTACCCATTTCCTAGCAGTAAGTCTACGTCAATAAGCATCTTTGGTATAGCGTCATTAAAATCACCTGTAAGCATTTCTTTGCAGTCAGTGAGAATACTCTGTATAATAAATTCAGATATAACCAAGTTGTTTCAGCACTATCAATCTGAAATATAAGATATGAAAAACTAAACGTGAAAGAGTGATTTTAGAACATTTAACAAGATCCGTTTTGTGTCAAGGGCACAAATTTCTCATACAGCTAAATGATGGTATAAAGATGGTTTTGATCCCTTTTACACAAAACAGTAACATTGCGATTGTCTCTATAATGTTATGTACAATTGTAATGTTTTTGTAATAGTTGTTTTCGGGAAACGGATCTCTTAGTAAATATTATTACTGAGTTAATCCTCTCTTTGAAATTGTATAAAATTATCATTTTAAAACACTTAGGTCCGGTATTATAAACAGCGAATAAATCTCTGAATAACAAAAGTATTTTTAATAATATAAAATATTATCAAGAATCTGGTGTGAAGAACACAAATACAAGTTCAACATTAATATGTTTTTGTGAACGTGTCCAAACATATCCCTCCCCAGAGACGCAGATACGTATTTTATCTTTTTACAGATTCATCAGTGCCCCTGCTTGAGAAAGGATATCTTCAGACACATTCACAAAAAAGAACGACTTCGCTATCTCACAGAAATTATTAAGACCGAGCGTAGAAGTACATACAGCGCTGGATATTGTCAGACTGCCGATGTACTCTCGCTTTGTCCACTTAACTAATGCAGAACTAACGAAATTTTTCTAGAGGTGGCACTCCCTTGTCTCTAGAAAATGTATTTTGTTTGTGTCTTCATTCATACTTACGGAATAACTTCACCAAAACTGGTGAGGTTTTACCCATGTATGTTTCAATTATTCTGTTACATTAAATATGCGGGTATTCCGTAAGTATGAGTGAAGACACAAACAAAATACATTTTCTAGAGACAAGGTAGTGCCGCCTCTAGAGAAACTTCGTTAGTTCTGCATTAGTTATGTGGACAAAGCGAGAGTACTTCGGCAGTTTGACAATATGCAGCGCTGTATGTACTTCTACGCTCGGTCTTAATAATTTCTGTGAGATAGCGAAGTCGTTCTTTTTTGTGAATGTGTCTGAAGATATCCTTTCTCCAGCAGGGGCGTACTGATGAATCTGTAGAAAGATGAAATACGTACCTGCGCCTCTGGGGAGGAATATGTTTGGACACGTTCACAAAAAATATGAATATTGAACTTGTATTTGTGTTCTTCACACCAGATTTTTAATAATATTTTATATTATCAAAACTGGTGAGGTTTTACCCACTCATGTATTTTTCAATTATTCTGAATAACAACTTCACGAATAAATTAAAATCTGGTATTATAAAAAATGCATGCAAGTAAAATAAGCATTTGCAGAATAAGTCTGACTAGTTATGTATTTTGCAGTTTAGCGTTTCAATAAACGATGGAGCCACTAAATAAAATGAAGAAATGCAAAAAAAAATGCTAATTGTTTACTATTTCTTTTTGTTTATATTTGTAAAATACAAACCGATAAATCTGGCATTATCAAAATTCAAGTTATCAAACACACACAAAATATAAACTTTTAGAAATAAGGTTATGTTTATTTGAACACAATGGAGCAAACAGCTGTTCGGATTTAACCAATGAATAACATTTAATACCACGATGTTCTAGGATGCAAATAAATTTATATATTTATTTGCTTACTTTCCTTATTCGTTATTTATAATATCCAATCTATAGAGTAAATTAAATTTACTTGCTTACTAAATAAAATCTGCAGATTTTATCGTTTATAATACCGGCCCTTAGAAGAACGTATTAGTTTTTATAGAGGTATTTTCTCTTTATATGAAAAGGCCTCAATATTTTTCGATTTGCCGCTTCTATTAAACTCGCAAGAAATTAAATGAAAACGTGACAATGACATTTGTATTAATAAGAATATCAATAAATCACTACCTTCTGATTAAGTTCAACATTACGAGGACATTTTCGTATTTTCAGTGATAATTATAAATAAAGGTAAAGTTACCTGAACCCTTAATGTATGTATTTGACATACTTGTTTGCACTTCAAATAAAGTTCTTTTGAATATTAGAAAATGTTACAGATAAAATAAATCATTTGAAAAGAATATGTTAATTTAGAAACTTTCTTTAGTTTGAAATTATTTAATTAAAACATTTAAATTTTTTAAATTCTCTCTTCGTAGTCGCATATGATTTTATCTTGGTGTTATATTTGAAAGCTCTACGATCATTAATTTCTACAAGGTTCAATGATTCAAGACAATTGTCCATAAAAATAAAATTTCACAAAACTGACTGAAATATTTTTTGCTCAAAAACGTCTTTTAAAGTACCTAATTTTTATATTCTTAATTAGATAAAGAAACATTTTGCTACCACTTATATTGGAAACTAACAAGCAGATTGACCTTTACTGTGTGTATATCACTGGCATGCCCATTTTATTAGATTACTGTTCTCATAGACAAAAATTTATTAAAAAACTCATCTCTATTACATACATGTCTTTCATTATGTACTTATTCTAACTTATCTAATAATATTATAGGTTCTATATATCTTTATGGCACTCTTGCAACTACATTCATTTCACAAGTTTTATTTTTGTTATGTTGATTTTGAACATAGAATAGAAAAGAAAACTTGTCAAATAATAATGTCAATAATATTAAGATGAAATGCCCGAAATAAATTATTATGAAGAAAATTTATATGAAGATAATATTTGAAACTGATAATAATTCGATTAAGGAATCAAAATAAATGCGCATTCACTCTGTCTAGAAATTAAAAAAGTCAGTATTTAAAAAAATTAATTGATGAAACCTTAAGCTTTATTTTGCAAATATACATGAAACACTAATGCTCTGAATAATTAATAGTTATCCACTCTTCATTATTGTTAACTATTGATTCACAAGTATTCTTCATGCTTGCTTCCAAATTTTCATCTAGTCGGTAGCGGTAACCAAATCATTCTTATAATACGGGACAACTGTTTGGTATAGTTACGCTTTCCACGAAGCTTTTGCTTCAGAATGGTTCATACGTTTCAGTTGAATTTCCATCCGGCAACTGCAAAAACTACTCAATCATTTGAAAAGCATTTGCTATTTTCCATTCATCACAGTCTGCTGCATTGTTTCGGATCGTTATCCTCTTGAAATAACCATTTTTTCGTGTTGCTATTAAACCATTTTCGTACATTCTTCATGCATCTATATTACCGGTAAACACACACAATGATTCAATGTCCCGCTTCTTAAAATACCACATTCACTGAATATTTTACCGTACGTCCCTACAAGCCGATTTGTATCTCTGGACCATACCCTTTTTCCAGGCATTCAGACCTAGAAGCTACTTTCGAAAACAAAGTATCTTACTTTTTTCAATCCATGTTTTTGGCGATAGTTGTTTGGCAATGACGGTTTTGTTAACGTACTACGATAAATATAGTTACTCTCGCGTAATCTATTCCACAAGTACATCAAACCGATTTTTATATTCTTATTGGTCTTTTTTTTTAACAAATTAATAATAACCCTGTCTTGTATTGTGGTTTCATGAGATCTGTCTCAGCTTTGAATATCATCTACTGTTTTTGTCGATTTATATTTATTAATCCACAATCTTACTAATCTTTCAGACTCTGTGACGAACTCCGTCGTCCAAAGTCTTAATTCTCCAACAAATGTGCGCGTCCCGATAAATAATTCCGATCCGCGCACTAACAATTAAGTACATTTGGCCAACAACGTATAATATTTTGATTATGTATTAAAATTGTAAATAGCATGCGAAAATCATGCGAGATGTTTGTGATCATTGCGTCGTTCTCCACTTTCACGTTGAAAGTAATATTTCTGTGCGCAACCTCGCCAGGCTTTTTAAAATTTTTCAGCCCCCGTGGAAAATGTAAATGACCGCGTTTTTGGCCATTCGGGCTAAGATCAGGTCTCCTTATACGGTGGCGGATCTAGTACCCAGGTTAGTGTTTGTCTGGCGTCTCAAATCGTTTCGCGTAAACAGAGCTCAGGACTAATATTCAGCTAAAATTTACAATGTGCCCTGGTGAGGGGTGGGGTAAACCCCTCTACTTGACTATATCGTCATTTATCCCCTCAATGGTTTTGTTGGAAGGTAATCGGGCTTTTAATTATGACCTAAATTATATTTCTATGCTAATATAATTTTTTGTAAACGTTATATTCTTAATATTCTTTGAAATAAAACCTTGTTTCAGAATTCTCTCAACACAAAAATATTATAGATGCAAAAATTAATTTTAATCTTCGCACACATTCTATAAATATATAACTGTTAAGACGATTACGAGGTTTTATGGTTAATTTTAAACGATAATACATAGTAGAACTAATCTCACATATCGTAAAGATGCTATTATGCAAGTTACAAATTATCAGTCTTAATCTAAGGTTGTTGACTTATTTCGAAATTCTAAATAAAACATTATCCTCATTTTTTCCCATAAACTCGCACAGCAACTTCATAATTATATAATTTTGTAGTATGATTTATATACGCATAAAATTTATATTTTGTAAATTCTCTAAAAAATACTATAAGAAGTTTTTCGTCTATAAATACTATGCAAATTGTTCTAACAAAAACAAATGTTTATCTGCAATATTTTCAGGGTTGGACACCGAAGTCGGTCTTTTCATCTTGAACGGAAAGTTTTCCTATTTTGAATGACGCAATCTAATTTTTGTCTGTTGCATGTGATTGGCATTGGTCGCCAAGTGTGTTAAGCATATCTTAGTATATTTCCTTACCACTTAACCTCTTCAAATACAAGTACTTGAATCGATACTTCGAATGATTTTCACATTTGCATTCGACATGCTTTCTTTCAAAATTTACTGCTCAGCTTCTTGACATAAGATTTTACAGTGACACTTTTAAAATGTCATTACTTCTTGCCCTTATAACAAGATTTTGGTTTGTTCAAGAAAAATGGCCCAGGCTAACTAGATATTAGTACCCCCTTGTACATGCAATGGAAATTTTGAGTAGTTCGTAATTTATTATTATTAATTATATACAATACAAACATACCCGGCCAATAGCGAAGTGGTTAACGCACTTACATACAATGCCGGTGGTTCTGGGATCATACGTGGCTTGTCTGAAAAGGTTTTCGTGGTTTTCTTCTTGTTTATGGTGAATGTCGACAGCCAAATATCTTAAGTCGCTTCACGAGCGCAGGCGTAATAATAACTCAAAGCCTGCTAATGTGCCCTTGATGAAAACAATTTCTGAAAACTGACCTGAAATGGCACGTCTTCTCACATCTGTCAAGTTGTTTATGAAGCATTGAGATTTCTGATTGTATCTCACGTACCTACCAAGTGTCTTCCACTTATTTCTCAAACTTATTGTTGCTGATGGCTTCGGCCGGAAAAAAGATCTCATTGCAGCAACTGAGCAATATTTTGAGGATCTCGAGAAAGATTGATTATTGATCCAAGTACGTTGAAGTTGAGGAAATTATAAGCTGTTGGGCTAAAGCATGAATTTTTATTATTGTATTGATAAATAATTCATTAAGTTAATAATAGGTGTTAATATAAGTGTTAATAATATTTTCCGACAATTTGAAAAGGAACATTAACCGTTCCAATAATAATTCTTCCAAGCTTACAAGACAGAACTACGACCGGGTCACTCCCGGTGTAGTCAGTAAACAGTAACAGTAAAGAATCTATAAAATGTCTGTTTACGAAGGATTTGATGTATTTCCTGTTTATTTTACTGCTGTATTTCAGGTGAAATAGTCAATATAAACCACTTCTGATATTTAGGGCATCTAGCGTCGATAATTTATGAATCACAAAGGTTTTGTGACTAGGGCAAGTGTCACTGACATATTCCTATCGTAATTATTAGCAATCATGCCAGTACTTATCACAAGGTGACGACACTGCTGCAAAATTTTACACTACACAAGCGTTTCGCACCATCGTCACATTAAAACGCATAACGTACATACCAATTGGAACGCCTTTCATTATAATTCGACGTATTTCAATCACACATTTGGAATTCATAATCGCAATTATTGTTAGTAACCTCTTTAAAATGTGTTTACGATCATTAATGAAAATATTTAAAATACACATGATATGTGATATAATTGCTTAAGAATTATATTGTAACAAAATGTGTTCGTTACTCAAAATGTTTGCAAAACGTAGATTCATATAGTCAAATAGCAATGTAGAAATTAATGAGCATTAATACGTGAAAAATATATACAAAAATTTATGAACGACACATGAATATAGATATGCTTTTAACTGAATAGATTCTGTAAATAAATTTCATGCTTCCTACAATATTGCATAAATATGCGTACATCTGAATAGTGCCAAAATATTCCATATCATACAAGTATACAGCTACACACACCAGTATATAAAATATAAATTACAAAACCTAGGTCATGATTGTTTAGTAACACTGTTCATAAAGTATTCTTGCTAAATCCAATATATATATATATATCACTAGAACCTTTATATTTTGGCCAAGACATTCAATGATATTAAATAAATTTGTGGTTTAAGGAATAGAATAGCAAAGTTTTTCTCTAAACATTTTATCAAGAAAAAGGAGGTATCATACAATTGAAATATGTAATTGTTTTATATTTTACAACATAAGTATAGTGATGTGCTTTGGTTATCTAAAGGTGTATTAGTGGTCTAGTTGTCAAAATACCTATCTAGGTTTAAAACTATATTGTGGAAAGGGTTTTTCAAATAATGATCAATAGAAAAGGGTTAAATCACATTACACAGAAAATATAACAAATAATTGACATCAAAGAAATATAAAGAAATTAACATTACAGTTTTTGTTCTTATTCTTCAATAATATACACTTTATCAAGTACATACTATCGAGGATGTCAAAATCAAGTTAAGAACACATTTAACTTATGCTGTCCTGCAAATACTCGTATAAAAACGTCACTAACCGACCCCATCGTAGATTCCAAAAGGAATATATAAAATTTAATGTATAATTTATCAAAAAGAAAAAGACTTCCTAGTTGATCCATAAGCCATCTGCTTCCGAATTAATTAGGCAAATGAAACACCCACACAATATTAATTGTTAATTCAGTTTCTCATGATGGTAGTTATTGACATATTTTGATTTAAAAAAATATCGTAACAAATTTACATACTTAATTGAAATTATACGTCTACAACAATTTCCCAATTTTGTTTTGCCAAGAGATAATTATTCTATTGTGTCACGTATTGATGCCATAACATTTCCACTTCGTAAGAATAATGTATTTGATTCTTTTCTGCATATAAAACAAATTAACATACATAATTTCCGTAATTCATCTGACAACTATAAAACAATCCAAACGCATGAGAGTTTAAAATAAGAAATGCTTATAATAAATGTTTTAAGGCAGGAAATCTAATAATTAGACATAAACAGTACGTGGCATGTTAAACAATCAGAATATTTCCTCCAGATTCTTTTAAACACACTGCCTGTAATTAAACAATATTGCAGCCTAATTTTATACATAAGAAAATAATTACGTCCGGCTTGTACATTTCTGCAAAGAAATGCAGCTTAGATTATTTCTAAATATCTACTATTATAATCCTCTAGTGAATTTTCTTCCTATGTATAGGTATATATGTATATATAAGTGATTAGATAATTTCTTAGCCGTTCAATAAATATATCAATTGAACAATTCTTGGAGTTTTTCGACTTTTATCTGAATCATTAACACTGTTACTTTATATATGCATTTCTAAATAACTTGAACCAAGGTCTATCGTGGCTTATGTGGTAAAGCAATGGTTCGGCAAACCGTAGACTAGTAACAGTGTTAATGATATCTGAATCATTAACACTGTTACTTTATATATGCATTTTTAGATAACTTGAACCAAGGTCTATCGTGGCTTAAGTGGTAAAGCAACGATCCGGCAAACCGTAGACTTGGGTTCAAGTACCAACGTAGAAAATATTTTTCAATTAAAAGTTTCGTATGATTTGCATTGTAATTTGCAGACAGCAATGTTTACATCCTGACTTACTTTGCAATTACATACTAATTTGATATTTGTAAATATTTCATATAAAAGCCGAAAAACTCCAAGAATTTATCAATTGGTATATATATATATATATATATATATATGTAAAATAAAAATTGTTGGGGAATCCGGCAATAAAAACCTTTAGTTAGTCAATTAGAGTCCTTTATTTTTTACCTTATATTTCGCTCTGTAGATTTAGAGCTTCATCAGAGGTCAAAAAGCGAAACTATTTTTTGTGAGAGATATAACATTTTTAAAAAAACAAAACCTATAGAGAAACAAGCAGTCCACGTAATACAAATAGAACTTTATATTAATTAAAAATTGTTACTTTAAAAGCTTATTGTTTTTACATATTAAAACCATTTAAAAAATTATTATTTTTTCAACAAACACATCTAAAAAGAAACACACACGTAGTAAGAACTACTTGTCTTGATTTAAATTACATTTTAACAATTCAAGTGTCGACAAGGTAGTCTTGTCGCACTACCTTGTCGACACTTGAATTGTTAAAATGTAATTTAAATCAAGACAAGTAGTTCTTACTACGTGTGTGTTTCTTTTTAGATGTGTTTGTTGAAAAAATAATAATTTTTTAAATGGTTTTAATATGTAAAAACAATAAGCTTTTAAAGTAACAATTTTTAATTAATATAAAGTTCTATTTGTATTACGAGGACTGCTTGTTTCTCTATAGGTTTTGTTTTTCTAAAAATGTTATATCTCTCACAAAAAATAGTTTCGCTTTTTGACCTCTGATGAAGCTCTAAATCTACAGAGCGAAATATAAGGTAAAAAATAAAGGACTCTAATTGACTAACTAAAGGTTTTTATTGCCGGATTCCCCAACAATTTTTATTTTACATACTTGTTTTAACGGCAAAGACTCTTTGTCTACTTATATATATATATATATATATATATATATATATATATATATATCATTTTGATAAATCCTTGGGAGTTTCGGCTTTATATTAAATATTTTAAATTAGCACGATATTTTGCGAACTAATGTGAATGTAAACATTGCTGTCTACAATTACGACGGTACTTATTCGAAATTCTTATTTGAAAAGATTTCCTCCTAGGTGTCAGTTGAACCCACGTCCACGATTTGCTAGATCATCGCTCTAACCACTGAGCTACGAGGACTTGGTTTCAAGTTTATTAGAAATGCCTTATAAGGAACAGTTATTAATATTCTGTCAGTTGGAAATTGCTATTTTTCATCCTTAGCTATTTAATAATATAAAGATAATTTCTTAGCCGTTCATGTAATATATCGTTTTGATAAATTCTTGGAGTTTCGGCTTTATATTAAATATTTTAAATATTTTTAAATTAGTACGATATTTTGCGAAGTAACATAAATGTAAACATTTATATTTAATATAAAGCCAAAACTCCATGAATTTATCAAAATGATATATTGAATGAACAGCTAAGAAATTATCTCTATATATTATATATATAATCTATTCTTTGTGACCTTATATTTTATTGATTATTTGTGAACTTTTTGGCGTTTTCTAGGTCAGATAAAAACCAGTAATTACAGGAAAATCATTTTATTTGTTTACCATTACATGTTTCGGAGTATGTTCCTTTTTCAAATGGTGATGGTTTGACAAGAAGTTTCTTATGTTTATTTGATTAGCAAGTTTTTTCTTTGTTGGCGATAAGTGCTCACTAGATAGAAACATTCAAACGAATACTACAATACATCAATGGAAAAGAGGACAAGAAGAGGATATTTCAACTGCTCTCAACAAAGAAAAAACTTGCTAATCAAATAAACAGAAGGAACTTCTTGTCAAACCATCAAAACACTGGAGTTTGCTGTTGAACAGAAGTTAGTGTTTGACTCCATTCGGTTTTATCTTTGCCCACAAAATACGCAGAACCTAAAGGTAGATTAGATTCTGAAGCGTCATCCGATTCTTCGTTTGCTTCTAGCTCATCTTCGCTGTTTCGATCTTCCACAATCTCTTCGTTGTAAGAGATTTCATCATTTAGTTGTAACTCGTCATCTGGCAGTGGAAATCAATCGATCATAAAGAATCTTCCGCGGCTGCATCCTCTGCAAATAATTCTTTCAAATACGTCACTTTCTCTTCTGCTGTCATCCTAGAACAACATATAGTAAAAAGCATTTTCATATTGACGATTTATTGTAAATTTTTTTTTTGGTGCGTGGTAAATCTTTCTTCTAATCATTGTATCACTAGTTTTACACAAAGAATCGCACTTTTCAAGTTTTCACAATATTTCAATAGCTGTCCGATTTTGACAATATTTCGTACAGAGAACGTACACACCACGCCAACTGTCGCCATTGGCATAATTTTATGCCTGATGGAAGGGGTTAATTTCTAGCCTGCCTCCAAACAAAAGAACGAGACGGTAGACGCATGAATAGACTGCCCACGCTGTGTACGGGGTTACCCGGATATTCAACAGCGTAGAAAATTCTGGTTATTAACAGAAGAGTTAAGCAATATGTATTAAAATTACCCTATTTTTTCGCACGGTACTAAAGATTCGTATCGTACTCTTTACTTTTGTTTAAAATTGCCGTATAGATACGGTGAATACGTACTGTATTTACCATCTCTGGCAACACTGCACCACCGACCGAAGATTGTTCCAGGCGCCTGCGAAATGATCTAACTCTATCCCTACAATTGTTAAATAGTCAGTAAGTAAGCTTGAACAAGAAAACTAGGAATTTTGTCAATTATAAACAAAATCGTTTTATGAAAAATTAATGTTTATATAATAGTTACTTTGAATCTATTATACACGCATAGCTTAGATAGGTTGGGTTTTCCAAGATTTACATTTGTTTAATTGGCACGATTTTACAAGTTCATTTAAAGTACAACAATAAAAATAGTTTTTCTTTATATCTTAAGTAATATTTTACATAATATAACATTAATATACACACATAAATACCACACATATTACATAGCGAAATTATACAATTTGGTAACTCGAAAGTGAGAAAATTTGGGTGTGTCGTCTATATATTTATATATTTGGCTTCAGTCCAGAAAAAATATTCCCTAATATTTGCCAAGCGTAAACATATATTCAGAATTTGCATTTAAATTTTATCAGGCAACTGTTAAATATAGCCTGCAATCTTGATTTAATTTTCTTTTACGTAGGTGTTTATTGTTATTTTTAGAATTGCAAACTTCGTGTACTAAATGTATATAATTTGAACACAGGTCTAGCCAAAAACAACATCAATGAAATAAGTATTTATCGATTGAAAATTTATGATTTTCAGTTTATTGCCTTTTCCTAACAAATTTTGTTGAAAGAAATTTCTGGAGTATAAACTATTATTCGATTTGACTAACCTTTTTCTTTTTTGCTTACGTATTGGCCTTAGTAATATAAACAATCATGCTGACAATGCTTCATTATCTTAAAATCTTAAAATCAAGAGGGATACTTTTTTACGAAATCGAATAAATTTATGTCCGTCCGCAACTTAGAAAACAGTACAGGCACTTATGGAAATATCATACAGAGTTAGCACGTTTTATCCTGGAAGATATTTGAATAAAATGTTAACGCAAATACATTCTGATTCTGATATAATTACTTACTAAAAAAACAAGTTTATCATTGGGAATTTCTATACTTTAATGTTTGTGGTTAGCATTTGACCGGATGGTTATGCGATATTTATTATGCACATAATCAAAATAATATCAATATTTTAATTTATATAATACAAATATAATTAAGATTAAAAAATAAACGATTATACTGAAGTCTTTGAGTATGATGAATATCTTTCTTGGAGAAATAACTTTTTATCAAGTTCTAGTATACTTATATTTATCTATAAGTGTATACAAGCTTAGTTATATAGAGTTTTGCTTAATGCTTAATCGATTTCACATATTTATTCCTAACAAGGTAATGTAAGAGTTATGTATATAAAATATATTAATTGTATTATATCACCAAATTGGAAATATATATTCAATAAGAACATACGAGGATAGTCTCTTATATTTTGCATATAGAGCTGAAATAAAACAGTTGATAGCTTTTAAAGACTTTATTGTTTTTCGAAGTATTCTCCACGAAGATTAATGCACTTTAGTATGCACTCGAACCAAGTCTAGAAGCAGTTATTCCACTCGTTTGTGGGTATAGTCAAAATTGGGTTTCTGAAGGCATCGACTGCTCATTCTGACGACTAGAACCTTTGACCACGCAGTCCGTCCTTGATTTTCAGAAAGGTAAAGAAATCGTCGGTACTGTACGGATGATAGTCTAAAATTCTACGTTTTGTTGCGTTAAAAATTCAATTGTTTTGCGAGATGTGTGCGAACTTGCATTGTCTTGGTGGAGGATAATTCGTCGTCGAGGATTAGTTTTTCGGAGCTCAGCGGTGAGTTTGATCTTGTAGAAAAATTGTTGCTACATAACCTGCTTTCGAGACAAAGGTCGCGACCATCTTTTTGGAGACACTTCGAGAACGGATGACTTTTATCGGCTTTTCTTGGAACACCCAAATAGACGACTGGTGTTTATTTTCTGGCTCGTATGAGATTCAACCACTCACAATGTTGTATACGTTTTTAGAGTTTCGTGTGTTGAAGCGGTATAGAATTTTTCGACAACCTAGCCATTTTCTGTTCTTCGGGCAACAGATACGGTATTTTTCGAATTGAGGTTTTTGAAATCCCCAATAATGCCTCAATTTCGCGATACGTCACATGTCGATCTTGATTGATGAGCTTGCACACAGCATCGACGCTTTTCTGAATGACTGCCGTTTTTTAGTGCACTTGCTCTTGAATCGTCGCGAAGACTAATCCGTCCACGTTTGAATTCTGCATACTAACGAGAAATTGTTAATTGATGTGGTGCTTCATTACCGAAAACAGAACTAACTCGGCAAGTGATTCTTATAAAATTATGCATGCATAATTATAAAAAATTACTGCACAAAAGTTTTCACGGTTTAATTCTTCGACTAACTTTTTAACTTCGACAGTTTGTTGTAGCTACACCACTACACGTATTGCACTAAGACGTTGGATTTAGACTAACTGGAGATGGATGTTAATTTTTAGTACTGACATTTGATTAGTGGCGCCCTCTATGTCCCAGTATGCAAAACATTAAAAGACATCCCTCATATGAGATATTAATACACTACTTCTTATTTCATTTAAATAAAATTTGATTACGCAATACATATTGTTACTAAATACACACTGCCGAGCAAAAAAATATGTCACTTTAAATAACTTTTCAAAATTTCAAATAATTTTAAAAATAAAATGCATCAGCTTATGTCTGCATATTGCAAATTTATCTACTGCATTTTCGAAGCTTTTAAATATGAAATCGGACAACACAATTTATTTTTTTTATGATTTATTCTAGAAAAACAGTAACTGTACATTTTAAAAGAAGTTCGACTATTGTTAACATTATTTGCAGATTAGAGAAAATGAATGAATAAAACTTAACATTACTGAAAAATTGATGATAATTAATAACTAGAGCTGAGGATGTTTGCGGTATAACCATGGTTATACCGCAAACATCCTCAGCTCTATTAATAACGTGTATTACCCCCTCTTGCATTAACGACTGATTGCATTCGACGAGGCATACTCTGAATTAAATTAAGGATTACATTCTGATCCATGTTCTTCCACTCCTGCAATAGAAACTCTCATCTCCTGGGCAGTTCTTGGGACTGGTGTATGCCTTCGAATACGTCGCCCTAACTCATCCCAGACCTGTTCGATAGGATTCATTTTGCATACTGGTCAACCAAACCGCGTAATTCCTACTTCATCTAGATATTCACTGACAATGTGGTCTTGCATTATCATGCATGAAAATGCCTTGCTCGCCCATAATGACAATGAAAGGCATAACATGATCTTCTAGGACTTCCGTTTTGTATCTGTGAGCTGTTAGTGAGCCATTCTTTATGAACACCAACTCTACGTGCTTCTGAAGTGACACCTGCCCAAACCATAACAGACCCACCAACAAATTTGCGTCTCTCTTCAATACGAACGAAGGCGTATCTTTCTCCGTGTCTTCTCCATACTAGTCGACGCCCGTCTAGTCCATTGAGGCAAAAACGGGGCTCATCTGTAAAAAGTACCTTGCTCCAGTGATCATCGTTCCATGTCAAATGATTTCGAGCAAAATCCAATCTTGCTATTCAGTGCTGGCGATTCAATGTTGGCCCTATACCCATCCTTCTGCAAGACAATAAATTAGCACGAAGCCTTCTTCTAACTGTCCATTCACTAACATTAACACCTCTAACCTCTTGAAGCTGATTTTGCAGCAAAACCACAAAAGATGTTCTATTCCGCAAACTTGACATCAACGAAAACGTATCATCTCTTTGACTCGTGACTCATATTCGCCCAGATCCGGGTCGTCTGGTTATAAGACCATTCTCCTGGTACATATTTTGTACAGCACATAGGCTCCTACCAACAATTCTGGCGGTTTCACGTTGTTCTCTACCATCTTGTATCAACGCTACAATTTTTGCCACAACAATAGGATCTAGAGGCATTTCGGCCTAGTAAATAAACACTAAGAACAGTAAACGGTAACTATCCGCAATAAACCATATAACGAATAGGTTTTAGAGAAAAAAAAATTAACACTTAACTGAAAAATAAGCAACGAAATATTAATGTTTAATTAGGACTAATTTTTGTTGTTTAACAAGGACATAATGTGACAGACGCCAAATATAAGTATCCATCCAACAATATAACCTTCACCGTTTACTAGACCTATGAGTCCCTGATTAGTTTTATTTTTAAAATTATTTGCAATTTCTTAAGTTACTTTAAGTTACTTCAATTTTTTGCACGGCAGTGTATAAAGAAATTAAATTAAAATACCACTGCTATTGTAAGTCATCGAATTAGAATTCAAAGTACTAGAATTCATACGAATCTTACTTTTCGTTGATTATCAGTTCTTCTTCTAGTTTTGGGTTGTACGCCAGCACGTCCAGGCATTTCAGCATAGTGGTCTTTGTACCGCCCCCAATATATCTCTCAGTTCCACTCTGTTAGTCTTGTGTCCTCGATAAAAGCCGCTATCCTCCTCAGGGAAGTTTGAGTACCATTAGGATCCAATAGATCTCTTCCGAAATGTTTCTCTCTAAGTCCTTTCAGTTCCTCATAAGTGCATATTACATGAAGGCTAGTTTCCTCCTGGTTTTCATCTTCTACACCAGGGCTCGGTAATCAAGCCCATGATATATAGATGCTTCCTTAAGGGACAATGTCCGATTATTAAGCCGGTAATTAAATCGCGCTTTATCATGAATACAATTTGGGATCTAGGGTTCTAATTACTGGAACACCCACCCTATTCACCAGACTTAGCCCCCTCAGACTTTTATGTGTTTCCTCGATTGAAAAAAGTTTAAAAAGATGTTAATTTTTGTGTAACGAAGAGGTAATGAAACTGTGGAAGGCCGGTTTGCAGACCAAGAAGAATATTTTTTTAAAGGTTAAACGCATTACAGGATCGCTGTAGTAAGTGTATTATTTTAAAAGGAGACTATGTTGAATAATAAAATATTCTAAGATTTCTAAGTCCAACTTTAAATTGTTTCAATACTAGGCTAAGAAGATATCAATACCCCCTCTTAAAGGTTTTTCCTCGAATATTATTGTGTTTTGTCAGAGATATAACAAATCAAACATTTGGATGTTCACGTAAGTATATTTTCTGTAGTTTATGATCTTTTTAGAATTTTGGCAACCGTATGAATATTTTACATTGTTATATTCACATGACTATTGCATAATGTTTGTGTTAGTGCATTTTATGAAACGATTTGTTATTAATAATTAAAAAACAAAATAAAATCATCTTTAAATGAAACATATTTTTATATTTTTACTCATTGTATAAATTTACATGTGGATATTAGCATACTGCTCAAACTATTAGCTTTTGTAAATATTTGAAATGAAAATAAAATACAATATAATGTACATACGTGAATGTAATATACATATACGTACACAATATGAATGTTTTGTACTACTGCGTACCATCAATATTACACGTATACAGGCATTAGTGCATAAATACAATGAATCCTATACTAATAATTAAATCTTTTAAAAATTATTTGCTTCTCTAATTGTCACTAAACTGCTATTGTGTGTCAGCTATTATTATTTTTTTATTTTAAATAATGGATTTGATAACAGATTTGTTATATAAAAATTTGATGCTTGGATTTATATTTTTCTAGAGTTTTAAAATCATAAAATTAATCCAAATTAGGTATAATTATCTTTGAAATTTATCCACGCTTTAACGATACAGGCATGTTCATTATATATGGTAATTGGATAGCGTTTAAAGAAACAGACAATTAGTACCCAAAATTAGGTAGTACTTTCCTAAAAAGAAGAGTAACTGTTCAGATTTCGTTCTGTTCGTTCCACGAGACAATGTTTTCGCAAGAAATATTACAAATTGTAAATGCAGTACAATGGTGGAGATTTCAGAAGAATATTCCCAAAAATTTATCAAGCATTGGATATCATTATTCCGATTTTGTGTGCAAACGCTTCCTCTGCAGATATTGAAAGAACTTTTTCGTTATACAAGTGTCCCGTATCGTTATGTTCAAATTTTAGGAGTGTAAAGTAAACTTAATTTCAAGTAACAAAAACACAAAACTTGTATATCCATTTTTATTTGTTTCAAAGTTACAGATCTATGAATGTGATTGTCAGATCATGAAAAAAATGTAATCCCAAAGTCAATAAAAACTGATTTTATTTAACAAGCCAACAACTCTTCTCTTGCATTCGAAACTTGCGTGTAGACTAAATTTTTATGTACCCCCATAAATAAAAGTCAAGGGGATTAAGATTGGGTGATCTGGATGGCCATGCAACAGGATCACCTTGACCAATCCATCTTAGATAATTGACGTTAACCCAATTTCGGACAGCAATTCCGAAATGTGGTGGTGCCCCATCCATGTGAAACCAAATGTCTCGTCGAACATTCACTGAAACATCCTCTAAAAGACCTGGCCGTTCGTCAATAAGAAATTGAAGGTAATCGTCCGCATTTAACCTCCCAGGAAGAACGACAGGACCAATCAATAAGTCATCGATTAGGACGCCCAAACGTTAATAGAAAATGCATGTTGAAATTTAGATGGGCGTATAGCTTTTGGATTTTCTGATGACCACCTGTGCAGGTTTCTCAGATTTGCAACACCACTTCTCGTGAACGTAGATTCATCTGTCAAGAGGACTGTTCCGCAGAAATTAAAATGAAGCTGTGACTGTCTTAATATCCAGGTAGAATAAACCAGACGAGCATAGTGGTCTGCCTCAAGCAAACCTTGTCCCCTGCGATAGTGATATGGATATAAGCCCTCACGTTTTAAAATTCGCCAAACTGTCGTTCGTGGCACTCCTCGTTATCTAGCGATTCGATGTACACTGAGAGTCGGATCCCTTGTAACAATAGCTACTGTTTCTTCCTCTAAGTCTGCTGGCAAATTTACTGCTCGGTCGAAAAGATAATCACGCAGTCCGCATTCCCGAAATTGTCTGTGTACTTCCAGAAACGTTCTGTAATGAGGAATACGCCTATCGGGAAACCGATGTCGGTATTTAATAACTGCTTGACGTGCACTGTCGTTACAGTAGCCATACACAAAATGCATGTCCGCATACTCTTGAGAAGAAAATCGGTAAGGCATTTTGAATAAAGAAAACGTGTCCACTCACTAACAAGCTGTTGTATGAACTGAAACGTAATGTAATCCTTTATTAACAAATGAAACGTTAACAGTCGTCTGAACATTTGTTTATTGTATGATATTCATGGTTCAGCACTTACGAAATAAGTAAGAACCTTCTTTATCATAAATCAATTTCCAGTACTCTTTTTTGTAGATCTCCAAGAAATTGGGACACGTGTTTATTTATTTTAGGATAACATTTTATTGTGCGACGTTAACAATCACAGGCCTGTTATTGAATCGTATAACTTTTTTTTAAATATAATCAGTTTGTATTAACTTTAGGATTACATTTTTTTCACGTTCATAGATCTGTGATCTGTAACTTTGAAACTAATAAAAATGGATATACAAGTTTTGCGTTTTTGTTACTTGAAATGAAGTCTACTTTACACGCCTAAAATTTGAACATAACGATACGGGACACTTGTATATTCAGAATTAAGAAATAGATTGGGTAATGAAAAAGCATCTAAAGTAGTGTTTCATGTTAAACATTATATACAACATAATTAAAAATAGAATTTTTTTACTTCCGTTAAATTAGTTTCATCTTCTGAAGGATAAAGGATATTTTAAATTTTAGTTTTGCAAAACAACTTGTATTTTTTTATTAAGATTAAACACATAGTTTTCTTATGTTTATTTATTTATTGATTCTACTTAAAACAATTAAATAAAGATAATAAAAACTATAAGAGACTATTACAAGAAAAGAAATCATAATTTCTTAAAAATAAAAATAGCTTGATTTAAATCATGATTTAAATTATGGTTTTATGCAAATGACTTAATCATCTCAACCCTGACAGCAACCAATATTTTTGTAAATAACATTGAAAAAACATGTAAAGAATGTTCCGATACTTACAAATATAGGTGGATTTTTTCGAGTTATCTGAGTAATTCCTACAAAATAATTGGGCCAAGTTTGACCCCATCTTAGGAGTTAACGTAAAAAAATAGGTTGTTCATCCTAAGGTTATTATAATTTCTCAGTCAACGTTATTTTCCATGTTTTTATTCTAGAGATAATGTAATTGGTCTAGTTATTTAGTACCGGCCAGTAAAAGAAATAATTGTTTTCTCCTAAATTGCGTATACAACAAACGAAAAAAACTAATAATATTACAATTATAAATATGTCTAAAATTAGAAGGAGAACCATCTCATTAACATTTTTTTAATGAAAATGCAATAACTACAACAATTATAGAATATCAGATATTTAATTGCTGATATCGATTACACGCCGTGTTAAATACTTAATTTTTTTTAATTTCCGAATTCATTGTCAATCAATTCATCGTTTCATTTATCTAATGCTAATAATTTTTTTTTTTGTTTGATGAGTTGCAAATATCGTGTAAATATATACACAGTTCGCATTAATTTCCACTAAAATTAGTAAAGCTTTTTCTTAGAATTCTGTATAGGAAAATTCCTTTGACAATACATTTCTAATTTTATTTATTACAACTTCTTTTATTTGAATAATTTGGCGTTTTCATAAAAATAAATAAAATTTCGTGATATTTTAATCCATAGTTTGCCAGACGTAACTGACAATTAAGTTAATTCCAATCTGCATTACGAAATGTCTCACAATCATACGAACCGGTTTTAGAACGTATTTAGCTTGTTACGTACATACGTGACCTCAGTTGCACAATCTACCGTCAATCGGCGAATTTGTTGATCTTGATTCCGCGAATTCGCCAGTCACGGAGGTGTGTTAAGTGACGCAACTATTCATTAAATTACTGTTAAAGCGGTAATTTCGCCGTTGAAAGTAGAAAATCATTCACTAATAGGCATAACATGTATATCAATCGCATGCAGATGATGAAAGAAAGAACCTGTTAATTTAATAACAAATAAATGTATGGTTATTATGTTAAGTACTTTGCGATTGTATGAATCCAATTATATGTATAATATACTATTCGTGTCCTCCATGATAAAAGTCTAAGACCATCAACTTTACTATTTATACCTTCAATAATAATTTTAGATTTTGATTCGATTAAAATAATAAATCCTTTTATTACATTGCCAATTCTTAAATATTTGGCACACTCTGTGCACTAAATTTATTCATCATAAATTTTATGTATACTTTATTTAATGCTTTTAAAACTTCCTGCAATATGGCTTTTCTAGTCATTTCGATTTTTCATACTCTTTTACCTAATTCAGACTTAAGATTTTCTTTGGAACAGTTTTAACTTTGAGAAGGTATAGTAAATAAATATGGAGTACCATAATGTAACCATTACAGCTACATTGTATGTATATTCGAGGTTATTATCTTATTCAAATAGTAATTGGTTTCGCACCCCAACTTTATTGAGTTAGCTTGGTATTTCATTTTATTCATTATACATGGTGCTACCTTGCGGAATTTGAATGTGGCGCGCGAAGAGATGGCAGTATACCTCTATAGCACTAGATGGTGTGAGGTACGTTTATAGGTGCCAGTCTGTCAAATGGTATTTTGTTAGGTGGTGGCAAACAGTTTATGTATTTATATTTATTGAGTTGCATTTGGCAAATTCTGTCAAATCGATGTTGATTTGCTTCTTTGACTCTGATGGTATGGTGCATAAAGAATTTCCAATAGTTGAAAATGTTAATTGACGATTTTATTGCGATGTTCTTCGACGACTAGGAGAACAATTCGTAGATCCTACATGACAACAATGCACCAACCCACACGTCACTTGTTGTGCGTCAGTTTCTAGCCTCAACGGAGACGGCAGTACTACCCCACCCTACTTCCTTCCTAGAGCTTGCCCTTGTTACTTCTTTCTGTTCCCAAAGTTGAAACTGAAGCTTAAGGGTCGCCGTTTTGGGACGATTGAGAAGATCCAGACCGAATCGCAGACAGTGTTGGACACGTTAACAGACGAAGACTTCAAGCACTGCTTCCAGTCATAGAGAAGTCGATGGGATTGATGTATTCATGCGAAAGAAACGTACTTTGAAAGGGATGGTAGTGACTAGTAGTTGTAAGAACAATTGAAGAGTGGAAATGCAAAAGGGGTTAAGTGCCATTTTAATAAAAGAAATTTAATTAAAGAAATCCATTTAATTTTCAAAAAACTGCTTACAACTAACTTGTTTTTAAATCTAAGAATAAAATACACTACGGCTGACATAATAATGGTATATAAACTAAATATTATTTCATTTTTGTATAAACAAATACATTTTTTATGCAAAAAATAAGAAAGGGCTAAGTGCCAACCTAAAGAAAACATTAAAAGGGGTTAAGTGAGATCAAGATCGCTCGTATCTGGCCACTTACACATTTCACTCAATGTTTAAAAGTTTTCTGTAAAACTCCTTATGTTCCTGCTGCCGAAGGTATGGTATCATGCTGGCTAAGGACTTTTTCTTATTGTCTGTAATTTTGCTTTCCTGTGCTAACAAAGTTAAGTTTCCTTTAAGATCTGCTGTTGTTTTACCTTTTTTCAGAACAAGAGTTTCTTTCCAGTCCCCTAAATCGTTGAAAGTTTCTTTGGTTAGTACTTTCCCAGGTTTTCTCGAATCTATTCTTATTTGAACAACTCTACTAATGTTAAGGGTTTTTGTATTAATAACTTCGTCGGCTGCATTGGAAATATTAAAAAATCCTAAGTTCTCCATATTCACGATGGTAAATGGTGGATTGTATTTTGCTGATTTTACAACTTCATGTAAATCGTTTGGTACAAAGCTCTTCATCACTCTTTTTCTTTTTTCAATTAAGGCAAAATCTCTGTCACATGTCATAAAGCTATGATCACTGGTTAAAAAGTTTTGTTGTATTGTGTCAAAAACACCAGTGGAAACAAGGAATAACATTACATACACAACCATCTTGTTTTTATTCTGGCCGGTGCAGTTATCACTCCAGATTATGAGATTTCTCTTGTGAGTAACATCCATATTTAGCACTCGTAAAAGGCAGGAGGCGATTTCATTTCTTCCCCTTCCTCTAACACCTTCGTGCCACATACACATGAACGAGGTGTTTGTGTCGCTAAGGTGTACCCCAAAATTGTAACAAGAAAGTTGACTAAGGTAAAACATATCGGAGTGAGTGAGGGTAGGCACAAACATAACCTGTTGTAAATCCATTGATATCACAGAACATGTATTGTCAGGTTGTTGCGATCTCATGATACTGTCTTTCATGGCAGCTAAAGAGTTTTGCACTTTTCTATGATGCAGTTCAAGTTGAGTTTTTGCACTCTTACTACTTGAAATTTGTGCTTGGATTTCGCAATTAAGTTTGTCACATGTTCTGCATGTGTCAACTCTGGGACGATGAAACGATAAGTTCGGAAAATCTTGGAAAAATATGCGTCTGTAATATTTGTATGTAACACTAGAATCGGGATACTTAACTAAGAAAGCGTTATGCAATCGATGCAGATTTAAATCCGGGCTTAAATACTCTCTTTTTGATTTTAATCTCGAGTAATGACTAACATCTCTAGGTAATAACAAGATGTGATTTTTGACTTGTTGACGATCATCTTCAGTAAGTTTTAAAGTCTTATTGCCCTTCCTGCGATCAACACAAACATTTTCCCCATTTTTTTTTCTTTTTAACAAGAACCTCAATTCTTTTAGCAGTGATGGCGAATATTTCCATAAATGTACGTTTACACACATGTACTAAATGTCCATTACCATCGGGAACATTGTAATAGATGCTGCACTGACGGCGACTGCTTTTTGGAGACTCGTATGTGCCATGCCGTCTTCGTTGTATTGGAGCCAGGTTAATTAAACCCATGAGATACGTGCCTTGTTCTGAGAAAGCCGTTTCGTAGTAACTTTTAAATAATTCTAGTTTTCTCTCATATGTGATGTTCTTGCAACTATATTGACATTTACACACCACCTGTAATATTAGAACGTGTTACTTAAAATAATATTTTAGGTTATGTTAAAATTATCTCTCTTTGTGGTTCGGACTTTGCAGCTATTTCCTTGCCATTGGAAGATGTGTACACCTTTCCCTGACACTTGAGCTTCTTATTACAACTACGATAACACCCACTTCCATTAGATCTGCGCTTTTTAGTGTTACTGTTATCAATTTGCACATTTTGTACGGACGACATGACGTTTATTACTACCGAATTGACAATGGCACATAACCCCTTTCAAACGGAAATTGCTCCTGTTCTTGCACCTCCTGCCATCTATGTTACAATGTTCTAACCTCTAAATACGTCACTGGCACAGCGCTCTTCAACCTACATTTGCCTTGGCACATAAACGTCTTTTGGACGCAATATCCGTATGTGGCTAAAAATGGCACTTAACCCCTTTTGTATTTCCACTCTTCAATTTATTGTGTTTTTTTTTCACATTCCGGGAATCTTTGGTTACTACCTCGTTTTTTTAATAAACACCAATTTTCCAATCTCACATTATTGCATTTGTATTTTAATATTTAATTGTTAGTTTCAAGTTTTTAAATTCTAAAGCAGTATCCGGTTTTCTTCAAAGACCTCGTGAGCCTTAACGAAATGCTGCATACTTTCATTTGAAAAATTGACTTTCTAAACGAAATATTTTTATTTACATATCCTACGTTTTCACGCGCGGTAATATTGATGTCTCATTACCACCGTTCAGCGGCATATCTCACTGGATACTTTTATGTGCTTTCTATACTTAGAATGTTAATTAAATATTCACCTAACAAAAAATTTTCGTTTCGTTGGCATAGTATTTGTCTGCATGTAGAAGATATTGATTACTATTAATGTCTTCATCTTGTTTAATTATTTTTATTATTCCGTCAATATTTTCCATATCACTGCATATTTTACCTGTTTTTTTTTACAGTTTCATTTTTTAACTAGTACACTTGTTTTTCAACTGCCACATTTTTAAAATTTGACATTTTTAACCAATAAATCAGCTGACGGTTCGCACTTAAATGAACTAATTTTGTTTACATAATACTTAAAAGAAAGTAATTTGGTGTAAAAATGAAACTTTCGCAGGAAAATTTTTGAGATGTTATTTTTTATTATTTTAAATGTAGTTTAAGGCCGAAACAATGCATTCACCGACTTTATTTTGCTTTTGAGAATCAAACACCATTCAAGAGTAGTGTTTACAGGTTTGTCGAATTGCATCACTCTCCGAAACGGATTTTATGAAGGTCGTCTATCAACGTCTGTTGTTGCTACTAATGTTGCTAATGCTGTGCGTGAAAAGATTGGAAGACACCGGCATGTTCCATGCCCTAATATTAAAGCATCCAGTATTCTTGGATATTTGCATGAAAGCAATACACACGACTTGAATGAACATTAGAGTGTACAGAACTTTTGTAGTAGTTGGATCGCAAACAATTTCAACAAATGGAAGACCTTGTTAAATGGTCCAAAAAAATAACAAAATAATTTTTAGATCTTTCAAGGCGATCCTACAAAAGTTATTCGTTCACGCAATACTGCGAAGCAAATCGTCGTTTATTTCTTCGGTTTTATTAGACAGTGGCAACCGTAACTTTATAGATTCCAAGAACGTTTGTTAATTACCTCGTGATCCAGTCTAAATGACAAGTACTTCAGAAAACGTTTTTACTTATAACACAAATAGAAGAAGTTTTGTATTAACGCTTTAATTTTCACAATCTTTCAGAATAATTTCCTCTACATTTTATGCACTTGTCTATTGTTTGAAACCAGTCATCAAACCAAAGCTTTCACGTTTCTTCTGAAAACTGTGTACACGCTTAAACAAGATCCTTATCGTTCGGAAATTTCTTTTTTTCAGCCGTTCTTCTATGGAGAAATAGTCCAAAGGTGCGCGGAGCTTGTGTGCTTCAACATCTCTAGACATGTACTCCTCTGCACCACTTTGCGGTCACTGTCCTTGTGTTTCCAGAATAACTCGTCTCAGATAAAGACACGATATTTTTTTCGTAATGGATGGAAATTTTCGTACAGACATGGTTGCGCCTTCATCTTCAATTAACTTTGTGAATACGGTGAATACGGGCAATTTATTTGTTCCCAAAAATCAAAAATAAAATGAAGCAACTGTTGAAAGAATCCAAACACTAGCTTCTGAATTATCAGTTTCAGAGTGGAAACAATGTTTTGCAAGTTGATTCAAGCGTATGCAGAAATGTATTGATTGAATACATTGAAAAACAATAAAGTCGTTTACTAAATTTGTGTATTTTTTTAGATCTTTTCCATGAATATTCCTGACAGCGCTCGTATTGGATTACTTTTAATTTTTATTTCCCTTTATTATACATAATTACAACTTGTAACTTATTTCGTAAAGCAAATTTTAGAAGAGCGTCAATATATTAAATGCTCTTAATTAAAATTATTATCTTGTTAATGGATGTTGTTGTACACGATTCTTATTGAAAAATTGCATTAAGTATACTTAATACAAATTATAAAAAAAAACACAATATCTTATCGGTAATTTCGGTAACCATTCTCAAAAGAACGAGAGTTGAGCAAAAGATCTTTCTTGACAATGATAGAAATTACCGAAACAATATTGCCAGAAACAATAAAATAAAACAGTAAAATTTATCAAGTCTCTTTTTTTATAATTTGAATTAAATATGCCTAAGATTATCAGTAATTTATATTACTTTTTATCATAATTAAAAGTAATTTTAAAGCTGTACATTATACGAAAGCAAAATAATTGCTGTTATGTTTAACATTTCGTTTATACATCAATTGGTACACGCATCGACATTTAGATCTGAAATAGTTGAACAGGCTCGCAAATAAAACCGCTTTGCCAAAATATCGGTCATAGTTTTTGGCAATCGTAGTCCCGTTGTGTATCTGAAACTAGGCAACACGTGCTGTTCAGGTGTTAAGGACGTTCAAATATGTTTACTGTTTATTTGAATTAAAATTACAATTACGGTAGGAATATTAGTTTAACTTTATAATTATAGAAAGTTATTACATACATACATTATTGTTCTGTAGACAAAATCGCTTAATAATAAACGACCCTGTCCTATTTTCATTCAGAATTGTTTATATATATGTAATAGTAAATATCGTCAAAATCAAAATATTACTCAAGTATTTTTGTACTAATTGTAATCTTGTTTCAGTAGGTAGTAGTAGTAATAGTATTTTTCTGCTTTATGGACAAATTATAACCGAAACTTTATAGCTCCAATAAACCATGTAAAAGATAGTATATCGATGTTTAACTAACATCAAGTCTAAAATACAGTAATATAAAACGTATGTACACATGGAAATACACAACGCATACTTATTTCGCATTGGTGACTTCTACATACAGACGTGTTTCGAACTAACGCTAGTTCTCGTCAGTGTACGAAGAGAAGCACTAGTCTTCAGTATAATTTGATATTTAAGGAGACATGTTCACAAGTTCTACAGCATTACTGATATTAAGCTACAGTAGAATTCTGAAAAGAGAGAAAATAAAATAATTGTCTAAGTCAAAAATCGAAAAGATACATATACTTTTGCTTAATAAATCTCTTTTCCAATTAAGAATATTTGTAACATATTCCTTTCCTCTTCTGAAAATAGATTGAAATATTTGTAGAATGTGGGTAGTTATAGCGGGCATCAATAGACCGAAATAATAACAACAGTACTAATGTTAAGGGTAAATTATTAAAAACTAGAAGCAATAACCCATAATTTATTTTGCTCAAAAACTTAGATAAATTCATATGTAAAAATACAAAGGAAGTACATTTTTTGATGTGATATATAAGGTATTAAATGAAATTTTAATAATAATTCCGAAACGAAATCGTAGTAGCCAAGGTAAACTTAAAGAAGGTATATTTATATAGGTATACTTAAAACAATTCAAAACTATAGATTCTAGCAAAACAAATTTCTTTTTATATATTTTCGATTAGCTTCAGTTATTAGAAAACTGTGTTTGAAGAATAGACATGACTTTAAAAGAAGTAAAAATATATTTGCTGTAGGACAGCCCTATCAAAATTGCACCTAAATTACAAGATAATTACGGCTTAAAAATCTGCCAACTTGAATAAAAATAGACAAGATGAAAAAAAAAGAAATGGTAAAAATATTATTCAAAACTTAAATCCACAGCAAATTAAAATGATGATAGTGATAAAATGAACTATTTAACGGTGTGAAGTTTATAGAGTAACCAAGTGTATTGGAAAAATTAAAACAAATCTTAGCATAGCTAGCTATAACAAAGATGAGAATCTGTACGTATAGGTAGGTTTTGAAAAATAAAATAAGCAAACAGAATGCATTGACAACTTGAGAGAAAATTGCTTTATGAAAATATTCAGAACACATTTCTTGCATGTTATAAATACTTACAAGTTTAAACTGTTAAGAGAATGCTTATTTTATGTATATAAGCAAAAATTTCCATTCAGGAGGGAATATATGGACAACAAGAGTTATCAGCCTTTAAATAATTTTTTCTCATGATTAGTTGCGCTTCTGATTCCCCATTTATTTTTATGTCTCCCTTCTTCTCAATTCGTCATTTATTTTTATGTCTTCAAAATTCTCCTTTTCGACACTTCCAATCTGTCCTTAATTATTTTGTTCATTATCCATATCTAGCATAGTCTAATTTTTTGCTCTTCTGGAGTTACTTTAGCAAATCTATTGTCTATTTCTATTCTGTTGCTGTATTTAAGACGGTAACACCCATAAAGCAAGTAGGTTGAGATTGTCAGTTAAATGCTTAACGATCGCTGGGCAAACAGGGAAGTAAATCACAAAAAAAGTAATACAACGAAAAGGGACAGGTCAGGGCGAAAGTGGTTGGAGGAAGTTGAGGTGGGCTTGGGGAATATTACTGCGAAAGATTGGAAAAAGAAAACACGCTCCCACAAGAGCTGAAGAACGAGGAAAAAGAGTTCAATGTAAACTATGGATCTACAGTACCTATACACACATTTTTAGTTACCTTTAAGCGAAAATTGTTCAAAATCATGTCTATAGTACTGTATTATAGATATGTATGTGTTTGAACAATTTTCGCTAGAAAATAACCAGTTTTAAAAAATAAAAACATACAAATTATTAATTATTACTTCAAGATAAATAAATAAAGTAATCAGCTTATGGTTTACTCTACGTCTTTTTCGACAATTTCTGTGTATAAACGAATATTCATTGTAGTATTGCTTAAATCATCGGAATTACGAATTAATAAATTTTTGAACGTGTTCATCATAGTACGTCAATAGGTATGTGTATTGACTGCATATTATGCATGCGTGTTTACTTTAGACGTTGACACCACATGATAAAAGTTCAAAGATCCGTTTGTGTTGCGACAGCGCTTACAATCCAATCGTGCGCATATGTGGATCTCTTAATGACATTGTATCTGATAAATGATAAATATATCTCTCTGTTCATAAAGTTATGTAAGTTGTTTTGCTGGATGTGGTCCAGAGTTATTTTATCAAACCCCCTAAGCAGTTTATAAACGCAAAGTTACAATACGTATAGCAGGTATCATAGTAACAAAAATGTTTATTTCGACTATCGAAAACGAAAGCTAAGTAGTTTGCCAAGTAAAATTTTATATAACATATAATATTTATAATAATAGTATGCTGGCTGGAATCTATAAATACAATTTTCCGACATTTAGTACAATACCTGTTTAGCTATATCATTATATTATTTCGTCAATTTTGCAGACGCGAGAAATAACAGTTGAAACTTACTAATGATTCGTTGTATGTAAATGTTTTTTAAATATATATTTGCTATATCACCATTCATTCAATTTTAAGTATATTGCTCTAATAAAACACCCCAATTTTTGGTGCTATAAATTATTACAAAAAATGTTTCCCTTATCTCTGTATTAGACTACATTAAATTATTTGAATTAGCAATATAAGCTATTCCATTGCGCTTTTTTCAGATCTGTTATGGTACTCATATTTTGTTAGAGTTCTTCTTAGTTCTTCAATTAGAAATAACAGTTTCGAGAGAAAAACCTCCTTGACACTTGGGTCCTTTGCAGCATCTGACTGATGAAGCCAACCTCGACTACAGCTCTTTTAACTTTTTAATTCTAATCGTGTTTCACAAGCCTCTATACTTTAGCAGATAGCATAGCTGTTGGACATCAAATCAACTCTCTTTACGGTGTTTATTGACCCTCTTAGCTTTATAAATTTATAAATTCGGTAAATGACCCTGGTTTATCCTTACCGTCCTGGTCCAAGTCCAGTCAAGGAAGATAAAAGCCTCCTTGACTCGACGCTTGTGTTCTTTTTCAACAGTTGCCTGGCTTATTTTTGTATTTTATTGTACAAATTATACGAGTCTGCAGAATGTTTTGCCAAAACATATTCATTTATAATTTTTCCAAGGGTTTCACCCCACAATCAATGCATTTTGCATCCGTGAAAACCTATTTTCAAAACATTTTCTCTAATCTGTTCGGGTTGGGTTGTTTATTTCATTTCTAAATGCATCAACCGCTTCTTCGACCTATGTAAAACCTAAACCCCACAAATTATCCCTTTACACGTGGAAACAAAAATAAATTATGGACTATACGACAAATACCTCTTTATTTCAATGTGTTGAGCATTCATATACTAAATCATTGGAGTAATAGTGTGAGCCCGGTTGTTATCATGATGTAAGGCGACCCTTCGTTATGGACGATGTTCGCGGAGATTTTCTAGAACCTGAGCCAAACACACGCTTTTTTCTTTTGTTGAAGCCAACTCGCTTTCTAATATCAAAACTGCCGATTGATGCCTTTTTCAGGATCATTACAGTATACCAAAGTTTTATCACTTGTAATTATGTACACAAAGCGATGTAGTGTAGATCTCATACGTCTTCTTTTTTAACTGGGGTCAAATTGTGAAGAATCCAACGGAAACAAAGCTTACATACCTTAAAAATGTTAATTTGATGATGTTAATTGCCTCCACAGCAATCTTTGCAGTTCCTTGCATACTCACTACAACAACAAGCCGGTCCCCTTCATTTACGCCCCGAAAAAGACCAATATTCTTTTCGGTAACAGCCGTCTTTAACTTAGGAACTTCAAACGTGTCATTTAAGGAAAGTTAACCACGTAGAAATTTATTGTGACAATGACTTGAATTCATACACTCGATTGATTTTCTTTGGATATCCCTTACGGCTTATATCAAGTTTTAAATTGTAAAAAATCACAACTTGATAATGTTCTTTGTTCAATTCCATGATTTTTGTGCAAATGGCTTCTTTAAACCTTTGCAGTTTAAAAATACTCAAGCATACTTTTCATCTGTCACTATCTTTAATTTTGTAAATAACCAGAATAAAATATCAAACAAAAGGCTGCTAGGGTGTGCTAGAGAGAGCTAGCGGAAAGAGAGCAGACATAGAACAAAATGCCAAAAATTAATTTTTCGTTTATAAAAACCGTTTGCTTCTTATAATAACATATAGGGCAAGTTCCTTATTCAGTTAGTTGCATAAGCCTGCATATACCTGGAATCACTCAAAAAAAGTAGTGTTAAATTAAGCGAATGGCATTTGTGATAATTTTTATTACAATATCATACAAACTGTATTTGGTTTATATTTTAAAGCACCTAACTAAAACCACATTCATTATAGATTTTCGGAAATAGTGTGATGCAAAAATCTGAGTGCAGATATGAAAAAGATTTGAATTAATACTAAAACAAAATTCGTATTTTGTTCGACCGCCTTTAGCATTTATGACAACTTGTAGGCGCCAAGGCATACCGTAAACCAAATTCTGTATTATTTTCTGATGGTGTTTTGTCGCATTCTTAATATACTCCAACTGCTTGTTCCTATCATATATCGTCCATTTTTAATGTTTTTTCACCTTCTGACTAAAACATTCTAAGGGATTGAGTTTAGGGGATTGCAGCGGAGTCTACAGAAAAATAGGAACATTTAATGCATCTAATTGACTCACAACAATTGGAGTTGTTGGTGCCGAAAGTGATCTTGTACTAGGTTTATATTTACCACACTTTGTCTGAGATTGTTTTGCAAAATATTTAAATCAAGAATTACAAAACTATAGATCATATTTAAATTAGTTATGATACTTATGATTTAAACATTGATACATAGAATATGTATACCATAAGGTCGATGGCTTCAAATGTTTCCACAATTTTGCAAAATATGCAAGCAGCACAATTTCCGAATATGAATTTACGCTATTATCAGTCCTCTATTCAATGAATTTTACATAAGACATCTTCATACTGCTTTCTCGATTTTTCGCGTAATAAGTCCGCATAGGTTTTCTCAGCTTGATTTACTATTTCTGGTGGGGTATTGGGAATATATAAATCATTTTCTGAATCAGAAATCATGATAAAGCTACAAATAGCACAAACTGACGTGATTTAAAAATGACGCAATATAGCAACAGCAGGCAACTAGACACAGGTGAAAATTAGTAAGTAATTTTCGTCGTCACTATAGACGAAAGTTAACGTTATGGGATTTTCTCTCACTAGTGACGGAAATCAAGTTTTCGCTGCAGTATTCCGTGAATTCGGTGACGAAAAATGTTTTTTTTTTTTTTAATTCATACTCAAACATAGCTTTGGAATTGCGAAAATGTGAACCAGTCACACTATATTTGCACTAAATTTCAAACTACAAACTTATTCTTTGTGTTTATGATTGACTGTAAAATAAAGTTATATAGAATTTGTAGTGTGATACTGTTCACAATGTACATTTCATGACTTACTTTGGGTATGAATTAAAAAAAAACTCCTTGTTATTTATCGTATTATCTACAAACTATATAAAATTACAGATGTATGTTGTCGCACTTACATTGTTTGTTTGGTATTCAGGCTTGTAGGTATTAATTTTTCTGGTAATTTTTGCCAATGCATCCATATTAGATATATATGTATGTAAATCAATAGAATAGAGAGTTGCATCGGTCGTTCAAATTATCTGGGCATAACTATGGTTTTTACTATCGAGATTATGCCATGGAAAATTAATTCCAAATCAGAGTTAATAACTGTGAAGAGACAATGTCTGCGAAATTTGATAAAAAAGAAAAAAATCTTTATCTCTACAATCCTTTCAGTTATTATTTAGGTCACCAGTTGTGAAGTTTTAATTCTTATATTGGCATTTTTTCTATTTTAACTATAACATAGTTCTTTTATTATTAAGGAAATTTATATACCTCTTAATAAAAAACCGAATATTGAATAAGTTACTGTTGAATTTCCCCTCCACTAAAAACTCACCCTTACGAGTTCCACTCGCTTTCATTTGTCAGTAGAGCATTTGCTCGAGACACATTCACATCCCCCACGAACTTTATCCGGCTGTCATTGATTAAAAACAGTAAGTAAAAAGAAAATAATTAAACGAAATTAAAATTGAAAACCGCAAGGGGCTTTTAAGTGAAATAGTTTCGAATATTTACGTGGAATGCCTCAAGTGTTTTGTTTTTCTTTTCATGTTTGCGGGAATGGAAGAACTTTTAGAGTTTTTTTTTTTACGCCAAACAAAAAGAAAGAAAATTTGATTCAAGATTTTAATTTTTGCTTAAATCAAAGTTTAATTATATTCAATTTAACTCAAAAAATCTCAGAGTTTAATATTTTCGTTTCAAAATACCAAGGAAACGTATTATAATAGAATACAATAACATAAAATGGTTACACAGTTCAAACAATCAATTAATTTTTTGTGCTATGTAATTTTATATATGTATTATGTATACATATATACAGGGTTTTTCACGTAACCCATTCTTTAGACGTTTTCTATGTTAACGCCTTTGTTTACGTAGTTTTGAAAATTTGTGGCACGTAATCTTGATACTTGATGTATTAAAATAAAATATTTGTACTCATGAACCGCTTTCGGTCATATCGTTTCTTTTCTAAAAAATTAACCGTTTTTGAATTATTTTGTTTTGTGAAATTTTTTGTTTTTTCAATGTATTTGTTAAAATCACACGTTTCAGGCGTATTTGATCTGAAATACGTCATATTTTTACTGGAGACAGCGAAAGGTATAAGATTTCGAATAATGTCTAAACATTTAAAAAATCTCTTACAGGTTATTCGAAATTTATTGATTATTTAAGTAATCTTTTAACTAAAGAAAAAGCGGTTTTCTTAATGAAACAGCCGGTAGTTGAGCACGCCATAGTAAGTAGATAAACATTTTGCATCGTAGAGGTATAGGTTCTCCTATGTACGAGTATATCTCTCATAGTTTTAGAGTTATTTGTGATTATTTTCTAAATTGAACATTATCAAGAAAAATCGTAGTAGTAAGCCTTGAAAAGTAACTCTGATCTATCAAAATTGTCACAAAGTTTATTTCGTGTGTTACTGATTTTATGTTGTTCACAAATATGCAAGACGAATTAAATATTTTATTAGACATTTTAGATATAAAATTAGATATTTTGAATTTATTTTACATTCATGGTGAATTTCTTCAAATTATTGAAAGAACATGTCGACTTTTAAATGTTAATACTTTTGTAACTAGTACACATCTGGAAAATGAAGGAACTCTCCCCGGCTATATTTATTTCTCGTTGTTCGTCTACCCGGGAAATCCCCGGCAATCCTCTTAATATTTCTAAGTATTTGTGGTTTCAAAATACTAACTATTGTGTTGACTGTTTATAGTAAATCCATCCAGATTATTTGTCTGCTATAAAGCGTCTGTTTGCGTTTGGTATTCAGTTAGTGGGTGTTATTTTACAAGTATGCGAAATATCCTAGTGTAAGAAGTTAGAAGAAATACTAACCGGTCATGCAAACAACAGAAAAGGCAAAGGTGTAATTATATTAACAAGAACATTAAATATTTATTTGATGTCATAGACTATTTTAACATCATACTTTGCTGAAAAAAGGTGCAAAACTAATTAATTATAATTTCCCGTTCCTTCAAAAAGATATTTCTTTTTGTTATACTATTCGCCTTTCATTTTATTCCAAATTATATATGTATATAGATAGATAGATAGAGAAAGAGAAACGATTAGATTATATTGATATTATTTATTGCAATGTACCGCAAACATTTTTTTATTTTTTAATTCATACCGCTCTGTTTAATTGTTTGCTTTTAGGTAAACAACTGCACACGCCTAACAATTAATATTAAACTAATAACATACAACTTTGATTATGGCACTATTTGTTTATTAAAGAATCAAAGGCATGTTAAATATTGTATTAGACTTTCTTATTATTTACTTGTTGCTAATATTAACAAACAATTAATGGAAGGATTAGTGTACAAAGTCTTTTTGTTCATTAAAGGTCAAATAGAAAATAATTTGTGTATTCATTTAAATAATTCACATTCTTTGTTTTTTTGAGATTTATTTTAGATGCAAGAAATTACTTTACTTTTATAGTTATAGTATGTTATTCTAATTCACAAGCCTCAAATGCCAGGCTTCTCAATTAGAAATAATTATATTAATTATTAAATAAATATATTACTTGTTTTAAGACATACAAACTTTCGCGTTTTGATTTACTAAAATCACTTCATTTCATGTGGTATATTAATGATTTATTAGATTTAATTGGAGGCGGCAAGTGTATTTTAGCTGGAGTCTGAAAATACGACGACTGATCCCTTTGCTCCGCTCCTGACCCATTTATAAACCAAAACAATTATTTATATTCACGTTGCATTGTGTATAAACTAACGCTAGAAACTTACAAGTTTGATCCTGTTAAAGCTTGCTTACAGTAGACGCCCAAGGTCGAGAGAGTCACATATCAGTATAAAAAAGGATCGTGTTGTGCAACGAGAGGTGATTAAATACATACGTTTAAAAGAGCAAATTCATCAGGATTTGGTGGATACATAAGGGGAATCTGCAGTATCATATGACATAGTTAAAAGGTGGTGTCGTGAGGTTAAATGTGGTAGATAGTCATCTACAGATGAACATGCAGATGGAGCGCCCACAACCGTCATTACCCAAGAAACTGGTTGAAAAGGTCCATGATCTCTTGCAGCAAGATCGACGTGTGACTATTAGACAATAGTTGGTCTCTCATACCATGTGGTATATAATATAATCACAGCCGAATTAAACATGAGAAATTGTCAACAAGATGGGTACCACGAATGTAAACAGATGCATACAAGCGAACTCGAAAATACATTCGCCGTCATCTTTTGCCACGGTATAGACACGACAAAGAAAATTTTCTTGCAAGATTGGTGACAATGGATGTGTCCTGAATACATCGTTGTAATGTAAAGACCAAAATATAGAGTAAGGAGTGGTCATATCGAGATTCACCACAGCCGAAAAAATTCAAGATACAACCTTCAGCAGGGAAGGTCATGCTTTTCGTATTTTCGATGCTGAAGGCGTGATTTTGGTAGATTACCTACGAAAAGGGCCACAATTATAAGTGCTTATTATGCCAATTTAATTCCCAGATTACGTGACTTGATGAAAGAAAAATGTCAGGGAAAGTTGCGCAATGGTGTACTCCTGTAACAGGATAACGCACCCAGTCACAGATCCGCCATTGCAACAGCGGCAATAGCTCAAGCAGGTCTCGAATTAGTTAAGCATCTGCCATATTCGCCAGATTTAGCCCCCAACGATTACCGACTGCTTCTAAAACTTAAAGAACACTTGCGTGGTAAACGATTTCCAGATAATAATGTGATATGTGTGGTAAATCAGTGGTTTGCAGAGGTTGAAAAATCTTTTTTTCGAGAAGCATTAGAAATGCTAGAACATCGATGAGAAAAATGGTGTTAAGCTTAATGAAGACTATGTTGACAAATAAAGGTAAGATATTTGCCAATTTTTTATTGTGAGTGCGTCAGGGGTGGAGCAAAAGGATCCACCCTCGTATTTGCTAACGTAACTCTATTCCCGATGGTATATACCTGCAAATTGTCTTCATACTCTTGCTAAAAACTGTACAGCAAATAGAATAGATATGAATGTATCAAAATGTCAAGTTATCAATAAACACTGCCACTTACGTAGGTACGAAGCTGCGTCACTGCGACTTTACTGAGCGTTATTTAGAAAAATTACTTCCTTTCGAATTACGCCTACGCGTATTCGGTAATACGTCTATAAACAACTTCACATTATTCACATACGCGAACAGCTGATAAAGTGAGTTTCCCGAACCTCTCGTTTGTTCATGCCTGTTGAAAAATAAAATTATTTCCAAGTGATTATCATGGCAAATTATTTTTTTGTGACCCCATATACATATATGTATAAAGTTCTACCTTGGTGGTATTTTCTTTCATATTTTTTTCTCTGATTTTAGGTTTATAATAATTATTAACTTTTTTGGAATATAAATATCCAATGTCTGCCATTTTTGTTGATTGGTTGTTCTTTGTATGGATATTTAATCTGCTGGATAATAAAATGAATTATTATTATTTTTAAAACTGTAATTAACTATGCAATATTCACTAAAACGATGTTGATATAAAGTTTTTGCTTCATTAATAATATCAATATTAAAAAAAACAAATACGAAATTTGTTTGATATTTGTTATCATTTAAAAAGAGTAGTCTCTTAATCTGTTGAAGTACAGTTAAGTCCATATGTTATAATTAGACTGCGGAAACGGCGCTATCCCGTATCGAGCGTGATTCATCGGTGCCGACAATGTACAATCGATCAACTTAACATGTATATATGAACGTTATAACGCGATGGTATTGATAAAAGTTGTCTGTTTGTACGTCTTTTAATGCAAACAGACGGAGTTGTGAAATATATTTCGCCAGAGTCGTAATAAAGGCAATGAAATGTACATATATACGGAAATTTATTTTTACGAAAATAAATAAAACGCTGAAGTTGAATGAATTTAAGTTAACTTGAATTGAAATTAATTCCAGATATATATATATATATATATATATATATATATATATATATATATGTATATATATGTATATATATATGCAAAATGCATTTACTTTATACAGTTAAAAAATTCAAAATATTGAAAAAGTATAAACTTGAAATTAATTATATCACCTATAATTAAAGTGAATGCTTTGTCACATCAGAGTAGACTTTTTTATTCACGTTAATTACTACAATATATTCAAAACTTTGTTCTGTAAAGTGCGTTCTTTTATTGGACAGTATGTCTTTAAATATAGACAAACTTCGCTCAACATCAGAGCTAGTGGCGCATAGAAATAATAATCTTTAAATTTAATACATATATCTACCGATTTCCGTATTTTGAACATTACTACAAAAGCCTTTCAGGACATTAAAACCAGGGCTACGAGCGAATATTGCATCAATCTTATTATTAAGCGAAACCGACTCTGTCTCTGCTCCTGCATGACTCATTAGAGGATAGCGTCTGTTCCGCGGTCTAGTGATAATACTATATTCTACATGTCAGTAAGATATTTTAAAATAGTGCAATATATGAAAGAAAATATCATATTATATATCGCCATAATATCTGGTTGCTTATTAATGGGGAATACTCTGTATTTATTTTTGTTTTAAAATTCTACATTTCAACGTTATGTGTATTTACTAAATGTAATTCTATTTTATGAATTTACTAATTCTTATAATTGACCGAATTAAACGGACTTTGTGATGTTACATACTGTGATTTTATTAAACTCTTAACTGCAAAGAGTATTACTTCAATATATTTTTGAGCCTCCGCTATCTTGTTTTTTTTTTATGAGATCGTGTCAAAATTTCATGGCCCACATACAATAATAGCTTTTATTACACGTCTCCAAGGGATCGCCTGTAGTATCCCTTCTTGATATGACATCTCTATTATACTTACCAGAATGTGATTATGGAAAAACTGAAAAAGGCGTTTCTTTTAGAACACGCGAGAGCTATTTTCTCTTTTTAATTTTCTTTCCGAATGAGGAAGGATATACAATATTAAGTTCTCGCTAAATTTACCTCTAAATAGCATTCATTGGTCTTCAACTTTACGTTTGGTAGATTCATCACTAAATTTTGCTTCTTAAAGTAAGAATTTGCATAAAAATTACGTTGGATTAAGACTAAAAATTATATAGTTTACATATTTTCATACTTTTGCTCCATTATGTATTATTATTTACTTTTTGTTTACAAATAGTTAACATTCTGAACTTACTGCAAATGAGAATTAATGACTATTAAATCTCATTTCTACATGCAAATGTCGCCCTATGTGATGCGTTAATTACTACAATTTGATACATTCATTTGAAGTAAGTTCAGAATATTAACTATATAATAATATACCTCAAATATAGAAGTGAAAAGTTATGTCTGTCTCCAGGATACTGTATATTGACAAGCTCCAATAAGAGCGAAATGCATCTAGACGTTCCAGAGATGGATGTGGCTTTTTCACAAATTATACAAATAATGGTTGAAAATAACAACACAAATTTAATCCATAAATGCGTAATTCTTTGTATTATTATATTCTGGAGGGGCAACTAATTCAAAACTAAGTACTGGATACAATTTTATTTTAAACACTCAAATGTTATACGAGAGTAATTCAAATTTGACCTGCATTTTATTTTTCTTCTGGTCGATACATACTACAAATTAATATTATGTATACATCATTTTTCAACAACTCTCCTTTAAAATACACTTATCATGTCGCTCCAGTAACTTCTGTGTTCCCATAGAAAAAATTCTCTCAGTTGACGACGTAGCCAATCGCTTGCCTCCCAAGAAGTTTTGAGTGGTCCAATCTAAATTAATAGTTTTTCTTTCTTCAAGAAAATGATGTAAATTGGTCGAATAGCATCCCAGAATACAGTAGCCATCACTTTGCCTGCCGACGGTTGTGTTTTTTAGACGGAGGTGAGGTTGAGTGACGCTAACATTCTTGCACCCAGATTTCATCAGCTGTTATGATACGTGGCTAAAAGTCATTACCCTTATACTCGTAGTGAAGCTGGAGTTCTCTGCAAACCTGAAGCCGTTTCTGCTAGTCTTGTTTTGAATTCCTCCTTAAGTTTGTTGTGGACAACAGTATGAACATTACCAGCACTGGTGTTTACAATTTCCTTCATAGATATTCGTCTATTGCTCCGAATCAGCTGGTCAACTTTTTGAATGTTTCCAAGAATCCCAGCAGACGCTGAACGGGCAGCATGCGTTAAATTCGACAAGCGTTTACGACCGTTCTGGAAGGATTTACACAACTCAAAAACTATTCTGTGATAAGCACTCTTCTCAAAACTATTTATGAAGTCTCCCATGAATATCAGTATTTTTTACATCTTCATTTAAAATAAATTTAACAACTATGTATACGTTATGGAACAGACAAAGCTTTCAGAGTATACCATGGATTAAATCAGTTATGTCTTAGATTGATTAAGTGATCTAACCTACATCTCGTACTACCATATAAGCAAAATTTTTTTAAATAAGGGATGGCCATGGTTGGGAGGATCACTGTCTTTGATAAGTTCAGTTTGTTCTTGCCAATTCAATGTTAGTTTTGATTTGAAGTAGCTGTAATTATATTAGTTATATTAGCTAAAAAACTTCAAATCGAAACTGACATTTAATTCATGCCAAATAAAAATTCAAATCGAAACTGACATCCAACCAACATGTAGAACCAACAACAGGCTGAACCTATCAAAGACAATGTTCCTTCCAAAGATCTAAATAATTTTTGCTCATATGGTATTAGTAATAAATTAAATCGTAACTTGTCAATTTGACCTTCCAACGATCTAAATAATTTTTGCTCGTATGGTATAAGTAATAGGTTAAATCGTAACTTGTCAATTTGACTTATGATTATTTACAAATGACACTTCGTCAATTCTCTAAGCTCAGACGTGACTTATATGTCTATCTCAGTCGTTCATGACCTACCTAGGATACAAATTTTGTGACTTGCTTGATACAACTAACAGCATTGGCACAATCAAGTTGCAGTTGTTTATAGTGTTAGCTAACATGCCTACTTCGATTAATATGAAACTCCTTTGCAGTATCTCTTCAATTATGTTCTACAAAAATTAAATGCAAGTTAAATTTTTGTCAGAAGTGAGAAAATTAATTTCTAAATAAATAATCAGAATCTATAAAATGGAATTCATAAAAATCTTTATATTAAAATTACACAGGCCTGCATAAAATTTGTGATGACGTGATTTTTGTTTGTTAAGCTCAGTTTTTATATAGCAATAACTAATTAAAATACAGTTGGTCTCTACCACCCACAGATTTTTTTTTGCACAAAAGAAAAAGAAAAAATTATAAAAAAAGCTTATAATAGGCATTTTAATACATTTTAAAATGAATGTAGGTACTACTTCAAATTCTAGGTATTAACCCAAAAATGATATTCTGTTGTGGTTTTAAAGAAATTTGTTAAATAGGCTCTCATTACCTGATGTAAATCTCTTATTACATGTATTAATTTTGGACAAGATTTCCGGGAATTTTTACCTGCTAAATCCTATTTATTATGCTTTCACTTTATTAGTACTGCGAAGAAGGATTTCAAGTTTATCACTCCAAACAAAATGTATATTTTAATGTCATTTACTTCATTATAGCTCTGAGTGTCGATCAGTAAACAAGTAAAATATTTGTCTTTAGTGTTGTGCGTGGTATTTGATAAATAAACATTGCTTAAAAATATGTCTAGCCGGTGTTGCAAAAACAAACCAGATGATTTCTGTTATATTTGTGGATATTTCGTATTGAAAAAGTTTAAGATACCAATTGGTGAATTTGTGAAAAATGCATATTATGCTTATTTCAAAATCAAATTAGGAGATCAAGATAAAGATTGGGCACCGCACGTTGTTCGTAAGGTATGTGAAGAAGGTTTAAGACATTGGACCAAAGGGAATAGAAAAAGCCTTCCTTTTGGAATACCGATGGTTTGGAGAGAACCGCAAAATCATCATGAAGATTGCTACTTTTGTCTTTGTGATATTAAGGGGCATAATAGAAAAACTTTGAAACATATTTTGTACCCAAACAATATTAAATCAGACAAGTTCCTCACAGTGATCATGTACCTATACCTATACCCCCCAAAGTACTACAAGAAGATATTGAAACCTCTTCAACTTCCGGCTCCGTACAGATGGATAGTGATTTTGAACCATCAACCTCAGGTCAAAACCGACCTCAGCTATTTTCACAAGCCGAACTGAATGATTTAGTAAGAGATTTGGGACTTTCAAAATATCTTTCTGAAGTACTGGGGTCTAGGTTGAAACAAAAAAATTTGCTTGCCCCAGAAACTACCTTCTCTTGGTATAGAAATCGTGAGACTGGATTTGTAAAATATTTTGCACAAAACGAACCACTCGTGTACTGCCAAGCAATTGCTGATCTACTTATTTTTCTCGGAGCTCCTGAGTACACACCTTCTGACTGGAGACTTTTCATCGACTCTTCAAAAAGGAGCCTTAAAGCTGTTCTTTTACATAATGGCAATGTTTTTGCTTCTGTTCCGGTCGGCCATTCTGTTCATTTAAAGGAAAACTATGAAAATTTACAGGAATTATTTTATCACAACTGAGAAGTGTGGAGATTTAAAAATTTTAGGCCTTTTCTTGGGTCAGCGGTCTGGATATACTAAATTTCCATGTTTCCTGTGCGAGTGGGATAGCAGAAATCTAGAACAGCATTGGATAAAAAGAGACTGGCCACAAAGGGTGACTTTAACACCTGAAACCAAAAATGTAATTCGCAAAAGTCTTATTGACCCTCAAAAAGTGTTACTTCCACCGCTTCACATAAAACTTGGACTTATGAAACAATTTGTTAAGGCATTAAACAAAGAAGGAAATTGTTTTAAATATTTGTGTAAAACAATTCCGACTCTGTCAGAGGCAAAATTAAAGGAGGGAATCTTTGTAGGCCCGCAGATTAGGAGCTTGGTGAAAGATCAAAAATTTGAAAATGTGATGGAAGATAAGGAAAAACATGCATGGCATGCTTTTAACGAAGTTGTACATAAATTTCTAGGGAATTATAAAGACACAAACTATGTTGAGATCGTTGAAAATATGCTGGAAAAATTCAGGATTCTTGGTTGCAATATGAGCATAAAAATTCACTTTTTACATTCCCATTTGGACTATTTTCCAGAAAACCTTGGGGACGTGAGTGAAGAGCAAGGAGAAAGATTTCACCAGGATATTAAAGAGATGGAAAAAAGATACCAAGGGCGCTGGGACACAAAAACGATGGCCGATTACTGTTGGACATTCAGAAGAGATCTTCCTTTAGCTGAATATGACAGAAAAACAACCAAACGAAGCTTTTCTGAAAAACGAAAACGTTTTTTTAAGAAGCATAAAAAATAAATAACTATTTCTAATAGTTTCCATGTGTATATTTTTGTATTTTTTAAATATAATATAAAACTAGCTTATAAATGAAATAAATCGTGTTTTTTCTATATTTTTTGATTTTACTGGTTTGAAAAATAACCTTACGTGATACAAAAAAAATAAAAGCAGATTTGAAATGAGCGCTACCCAATTACTAGAAAACAGTTAAAATTTTTAAATCAACTTTCAAAGTGTTGAAAAATGCAGGCCTGTGTTATATGTATGCATTTGCATGAAAATTTATACATATCCTGTAGAAAATAAAAATTATTATTAATTATAAAATGCGTGTAAATATACCAGAATAACTTTAAAAAAAAACAAATTCACGTCAAGTTTGTTAGTCTTTACACACAGCTGTTTACATTTACGTCACGTTTAAAAGCGATCTGTTTTCTTTTGCTAAGTTGCAATACGTACAGACAAATTATTCTTTTTTTGTGGAAGATAGATATCTCCTGAATATCTTCGTCGAAATGTTATTTTAAGCAATCGTGCCGATGACCTGATCAGATTTTCTCCTTTGTCCAGTTTACTCGGGAAATATTGAGGGGGGAAAAAAGAAAGAAAATGAAAAATATTTTTCTTTTACTCAGTTTTATTACCTTCATATAAAGAATGAGGACGATTGCTGAAAAGTTAACTTTTATTGCCGAAGCTATATATTTGGAGATTTTACGACGAAGCTTGGGATAAGTGCTCTGTAATAAAAATTTTGTTTGCTATTTAAAGAAATCCACACATTATTTCTTTTACTATTAAATGAATATGAATTAAGTCAATAAGTCACTAATAAAAATGATATTAATTTGTTTTTTTAACAAATTCAGTACCATAAATAAAATTAATTGGTTATCAAACAACGAAATTTAAAACAACAATGGACTAGCAACCGTTGATAAATTACTGTTACACGAGCTTTGTTGTATATTCTACTTATCGGTAAATACGAATTTTACACCAACTTAGCACTATAATACACACATATAGTTCTTCTGCCCGACGAAACTTCACTTGACCTTGAACCGAATAATTATAATTATACCATGTTCACTCAACCTATAGAGTAATCACGCGGTGTCCACTCCTGTAACGTGTTCCACAGACCCATTTACAATAGAATATGAGTAGATATGATCTTAACAGTGATTGCTCGCAATCATTCTAAACGGTGATTATGATCATCGTTAATGTTGAAGGGTGATTCTTAAGATAAATAGTTCATTCATAAGCTATTTTTATTACTTATCCACAGATATGTAAGGTCAGGAATTCGTTAATAGAACATTTTGTAGTACAAGTCATACTTTTTAATTTCATTTTATTGTTTTCATCCAAATTTAACTGTATATACTTAATTACTTACATGTTTTAATATGTATTTATAAAACTTTAATCCTTAATTGACCCTTAAAAAATACTGAAAATAATAATAATAACAATTTAAACAAATACAAGAAACGCAAATACATAGAACAATACAAAATTCAGAGTAAAAATTATATAGTTCAAAATGGAAGACAATCTCAGTCGCAACTTGCTGTGACAGAATCACAGATGATGATTTACATCGTTTGTTGTGGGATTTCTATGTAATTTTAAAAACCAATAGAAAGGCAGTATTTAAAAATCACGCATTTTTACTACTCTATATGTTGAGTGTACAAAGTAAAGTAATTTATGAGGCCGACCACTTTGATTACATTCTATAAATGCTGATCTAATAAATACATAAATGCGCGTAACTTAGAATTTATAAATAATATTGTATAATGACACACTTGTCTAGTCAATATTAAAAATTAGTATAAGTTCGGCTTAAGATTATAATAACAATAATAAATCATGCTTTACCATCCCCCAACAACTTATTAGAGAGGGTATTGGAAGGTCATGATTTATTATTACGTTCGCGACCATACGGCAACGTAAGGTGTTTGGTGGTCGGCATTCACTTTAAACGAGTAGGACAATCAGCCAGTGATTTACTACTACGATGCTAGCGGTCGGCTTTTAGTATTCGTCATGGCGTATATCTCCACAGTCGGTTCTTTGAGCGATGTCCGTGGCTTTGCAACAACACTAGTTAGTGAATTATAATCTATTAATGCAAGAATTAAAGTCAAACATCGGTTTACAACTTTGCTGTAAGAGACATCCATATGTTGTTCAAGAACAACAGCTATCTCTTGCGAATCTGACAATTCGATGATAGATCTACATCCACTTATATTTTCTTAATGAAGAACATCCAAGCTTAAAAGTATAACATTGTCATACATCGCAAGAATATTTAATTGACGTTCTCCAACGTCTTTTGACCACCTCCTAGTTATATCATGCCAAAAGAGTCCGCTAATAAACTAAAGACAATTTAGTAACTTAAAAATAGCGACGGTGCCATAGAATTAGAATTAAATGAGCATAAAGAATAACTTGTCTATATTAAAAATTTCAGGAAATGAAATGATGACCTTCATATCGAAAGTGGAAGCTATGTATATACTATTTTTCAGTCTATAGTCTATACGTATATAATATCATACTTTTTAATCAGGTAAATGTTTTTTGAACATATTCTAGTTAGCTTTCGTTTTATTTCAATTTACGAAACTACTGTTTATTCATTATACTAAACTGGCAAAACTTATATTCTATACAATCCTCTTAAAAAAAATATTCGAAAAAGGTGTGATTGGAAAGTTTCAAGACTGGGCTTGTAATTTCAATATGGCAGTACATACAGGCTTTTGCGATGGATCTCCTTCAAAGTAGTCCCCTTTTGACTGAACCCACTGAATCTACTTTTGGAAGCATTCTTGTAAATTTTCTTTCTTAAGGATGAATTTTCCCCGCGTTTATCTGGATATCTTCAATGGAGTCACATCGCTTCCCTTTTAGCGAGTTTTCAATTTAGGAAACAGTTAAACGTCGGTAGGGGCTAGATCGGGAGAATTAAGGGGTTGCGAAAGCACGGGAATTTTTAATTTTACCAAAAATTCTCTGATTGAGGACGCACAATTAGAATCCAGTTCTTGTCTCGCCAGAGTGGAGGCCTTTTCTTCCGTAGATTTTCGCGCAAACGTCGAGGACACTTTTATAGTATACCTAATTGACTGTATGCCTCCTTGGGTGTACATTTATGATGCACAATATCCGCAGACTTGAAAAAAAATAACATTGTCTTCACATTAGACTGGCTTTGACGCATATTATTCGGTCACGGCGAACCTAGACTCTTTCACTGCGATAATTGTGCCTTTGTTTCTGGATCATATCCATAAATCCACGATTAGTCGCCTGTAATAACTCTATTGAACAAATCTGTTCCACTTTCGGCCCGATTAAACAGTTTGTGGTCGGTGTTCCTTCTGCTCGTCTGACAGAAATTTTGGAATTGAATTTCGCGGACATTCACATAAAAACTTAGATTCAGTTCATTAGCTATTTTTTCCTAATTGTGAATTTTCGCGATGTTTTCATTAGTTTCTAAAGGAAAAGGTTTGCCAGACTGGGGGATCATCATCGACTGATTCGCGGCCATTTTTAAATCTGTTGAACTAGATAAAAGCTAGTGATCGGCTCAGACATTTGTCTCCGAATGCTGTTTTCAAAATTTTACACCAACTCTTTTTTCATCCATTTCCGGAATCGATAAATCTGCCGAGAACCAGAAGCACATATGCACTTACCAGACTGTCACTCTCTACTCAACAAACATTACACGGTGATATTTTTATTATACTTCAAAGACAACGCAAGCTTTCTTTTCACATGCACAGAAAAACCCATTCCCTCGTATTGGCAAGTGGCAGCTCCTGTTTTAGAACTTTCCAATCATACCTCGTATATAAATCTATTTTCGCACAATAGCCTAAATAATGTTCACATCTTATGCCTATGTATGTACGTTCTAAATTTTGTTACTATGCACTACATATATGTATATAGATAAATCTAGTACCTTAATTATAAAACATCCTTATTTTTACAATGTTGTCATATTAGTGCCTTATCCATAATACTAGGAAATTGTTTTATTTATTTTAGATTTCTTTAAAACATTACTACTACAGTATTCTTTGTTACAAAACATATAAACCCTTTGGCTATCAATAAACTGAGATCTGAAAATCTGAAAGGTTTTCGAAATTTTTATTAAGTATCTCTTGTATCTTGTACTGATTATTTAATGTTTTGACTTTAATTGATAAAAATTAAAACAAGTACATATTTCAATTTTTTATAGAACTTTTTTCATTTAGTTAATTACTTTAAATTGATTTTAGATTTAAGAACTCCAAAGTCTTATTGAGTGAATGCTATTTTATAATTTTCCTTCAACAATTTGGATAAAATCTATTTTCAATCCTTTATTTGTCTTGCAAAGTATTTTGCTCTGTATTTGAATGAGTTTTCTCGTAAAATATTAAAAAGCTTTTATAACAGTATTGTTGTAACATTTTATATGCCCATTTCAATGACACATTGTCATCTTCATATAAATAATAAGAAGTTTAATAGCGTTTTGATTAAATCAACTGAAAGCGCTTCACATAACATACATCTCACAGCGTTAACCACATTAAAGACAATTTCATATTTTAATGTGATTAAATATTAATGTGCGTGTTTATCAAAGGATTTACGTCTAATGTTGAACTCGTGAGTCAGTTACAACTAATCTAATTAAACTCCTGTTTCAATTTCTTGCTGAAGATGGCAACATAGTTATCAAAGCGGTCGTAAAATTAATATAAGTTAGAGTTTGTGCATAAACTTTAATGTATCTAGTATTTCTTTTAAATTTCACTGCATGCAGAGGAAATTATTTGTTTTCAGAAATTGCAAATTGCTAACAGAAACATACATGCTTCTGAATTAAAGTGTGGTACAAAAATAAAAGAAGAGATCATATTTCCTGAATTTATTTTTATTTTACAATTTTATATAAACGTTTTTATAAAATTTTACTTTCCGAATCGAGTCAAATATCCTTTGTTGACATACACTCGAGGTAATTCTATTTAAAAAAAGTCAGTCTCTTGGAGATTTTCCTTTATACAGTAGTAGTTGGTGTTGTTGCATTGAGGTAGGGATTCAAGGCCTCCACTCGCGCATTTCCCGCGACCTACCGCGATCGATAGATTTGAAAAGGAGAAAGTGAGCAGTGTCTACTCCATCTGAACCGTATCGTACGCTCCTTTCTTCGACCTAGGGAATAGATTTTTTGTTTGGGTGAGAATCAGCTGATTTTGGTTTCACACAGTAGGGGTTAAGCCCACATAGACAGTCATACATAAATACGTTAGTAGTATAAACATCGGATTTGTTTTCTATTCTAGTGATGAGTCTGCATGATTTATTCAATTAAATTAGTTATTAGATATCGCAGATTGGATTACAAAACAGACATGCAATCCATTATTTTCTTCAAATACAGGGTGATAAAAAAATTGGAGTTTTATTTCTAACTGAAAATAGTATCCACGAGTTATAACACGCTCGGATATCTTGCCTGCTTATAGTGTCTGTAGCATCTTGAAGACATATGGTCAATAATTTAATATTTTCAATTTCATTATCGTTATTATACACCAAATTTTTCATATGACCCCATACATGAAAGCGCATCGGGTTCAAGTCGGGGTGATCTAGGTGGCCATGCATTAGGCCCACCTCTACCTATTCATCGGTCACCAAACGTATTATTTAAATGCTCACGCACTTCGTAACTGTTATTAGGTGGAGCACCATCATGCAAAACCACTTGTGTTGACGCACGCTTAAATGCACCTCTTCTAAAAGTTCTAGTAAATCGTTTCGTAAAAACATTAAATAATTTCTGGCATGTAAACGATGTGGTAAAATAACGGGTCTGATGAGAGTACCATTAACAAATCCTGGCCATAGGTGAATAGAAAGCCATAGCAAGTGTTCTTGAGTCTCTTAAACTGTAAGTGTAAATATCTCTGTTATTCTCTCACTATTTTCAGTTAAAAAAAAGCTCCGATTTTTTTTATCACCCTATATGTAAAATAATTAAAATACTTATAGAATTCCATATTTTACTATAATGTTACATAATGTGTCATATAAGTAATAGACTTGTAAGGAATACTCAAAAATTGAAGCTTAAACGTCAGTATTTTGTATAATTGATGTGTCGGTTTTGTAAGTGCAATTAGGCACTTTTTGTACGAATAATAGTATAAAAAATTGGAGCAAATCATTGTCATGTCTTCAATTCTGTTTAGGTCATGCTTTCATCCAATATTGTATATTAATTTTGATAACACATTCTCTACAGTGTCGCCAAAAGAGTCTATCCTACAAAGGTTTTGGCAATTAATTTTCCATGTTATACAGTACATTTTTGATTACCCGGGTTAATTAATGCAGATCTTAATCTGTTTAATCGAAAATCCGTATAATCAAATTCATTTATTCTAAGCACTGAAAAAGAGTTGTTGTAGATAAATAAAGCTATTTTTGATTACACTTAATTATTAATAAAAGAACAGATCATTATAAACAGGTAATAAGAAGCACAAACATTATAAACACATAACAAGGAACATAAACATTGTGATGATGTCTATACTATTTAATTCCAGCAATGTGTAATTGTTTGTATACAGGTTTTTTAAGATTTTGTTTGTTATCTCTTCTTTTAAGCGGCTCAAGGCTACTATTTTATTAATTTTAGCGTTATTTTTTTCTGCCCATTGTAGGCATATATTAAAGCTGTTAAAAACATCTTTGTGTTTTACAAACTGTGTGAATCAGTGATAGCTTCATGTTCCTCTTCTGAAGACAGATCGTCGTCTGCATGTAGATAATTACATCCATCTATCCACTCATTTACTTCTAGTTCTGTAACATGATTATCACTCTGTACGAGATTGTTTAACTCGGTTATGATGTCTTTAGTTTCTTTCTGTCGTGATTATAATGATGCCGTTATCAACTTTTCTCTCAATACGCATAATGAAATACAGTCCTCAGAGTCTTCCAGCTCAGGCTATAACAAATTAGGAAGAATGTTGTTCTAGCACTTCAGTAGAGCTTTTTGGGCATTTTGTAAAAGGAACACTGCGTCGCGCAGTGCGAACGCTTTTAGGCATTTTGATATGTCTTCTTCTTCAGATGTTAGCAAGTGTTTCAAGAGATACTTACGATATCACAATTTGGTTAACCAAATTGCATTTTTATCCATTGGTTGAATCAATGGAGTGCAATTCCGTGGTACGCAAACAGTGGAAATATTGCCATCGCCACTTTGTAGCTCTGCCTCCTTCGGGTGTGATGTAGTATTGTCTATTATTAATAATGCTTTAGGTGGTAAATTATTGTTTCTCGAATATGCTTTTACTTGTCTGGGAAATGATCCATGAAACCATTGAGAAAACAATGCCGATGTCATCCATGCATTGTTAGTTGCCGCATATTCAACTGGGAGTTGCGTATATTTGAACGATCGAGGAGCTTTTGATTTTCCAATACCTAACAATTGGAATTTATAACTTCCGTCGACATTTGTACAGGCAAGAAATGTTATTCTTTACTTGCTTGCCTTTCTGCCATGTGCCGTTTTCTCCTTGGAGAATATTAATCTGGCAGTAATTTCCAAAACAAAGCTAATTCATCAGCATTATATATTTGCGATGATAAGAGCCCAAGGTTTTTTATTTGACTTGCAAGTTTATTAACACGGGGTTCCACAGCTTATTCGTTACTAAAATGCTTTTCCCACTAACCTTAAGAAATCGAATGCCATGTCTTACCTGAAAATTTGAAATACATCCCTTGCTTGCTATAAATTTATCATTGCATCATCATGTGTAGCTGCTTAGCTTCTTTTAGCTGGAATCTCGGAAGAGATTACAACGTGTTTGCCTCTTTGTTTTGCAAACCATGGATACAGTTCTGCTTCCATTTCTGTTTATTCTGCAATTTGTAAGATTCTCCTCTTACCAGGTCCAGAATACGTGCTTTAAATAAAGCTACAAAAATCGCACAAATTGCTTAAAATTGTACAATAGGCAAAATGTAAGTTAATTTTACCTCATAATTTTATTTTCTTTTCACTCTTTTTTAAGTCCGAAATTGTTGATGTTCCAACGCCATACAATTCGGCCAACACTTTGCCACTTAGCCTTTTGTAAGTTTTTGCAATATCTCACTTTTTGCTGTAACGTTAATACCGTCTTTTTACGACGAGGTGCCATTGTAATTAATCTTCGCAAAATAGATTTCACAATAACTTTCCAGTCCTTCTACAATAACCTTTCTTATGCAACTCCAGAACTGAATTGAATACTAAGAACGTATGCAAGATGTAAATAATACGCACGAAAATGCTACACAGTTTCAGGGGAATCCCTCAAACACTTATTTATAAATCGACGAACTAAATTTGAAATGCTGAATTGCACAATCGCATATGCTACACAATGATCCCGATAGCAGAAGCACACACACTTCGGATAACATACATAATGCAAAACATATTTGGTCCGGATAACCGCTGAATCCGGAAAATCAAATATGTACTGTATTATTGATGATAGCAAGTTCACTCAAGTTATTGTAGATGGTATTGTATTACTTATCAGCGTTCGCAACATAAAATTCAGGAAGTGTTTGTCACGCATCTTCGAGATGAATACGTTGAATACACTGATATGTTTAGAATGTACCCCAAGGAATGAAATGTTCGATTGGCTTTTAAATATGTAATTAACACCTCTCTAATTTCTTTGAAAAATTTCAGCAATCTCAGCAATTTCAGCAATTTTGACGTGCATATGTACAAAAAAAAAATTGTTTGGCATTCTTGTCAATTACCTGATCGCTAGCCTAATAGTTAGTGGCTTATCATATCGAGGTTCGAGTTCGAAGCCCGGGTTACTGTCTGGAATTTTTGTGGGGTTTCCTTCTTGTTCAAGATGAATACCAACAACCAAAAATCTTGAGACACATAGTAACTTATGACCTGCTGATGCTCCGTATAATTGGCGTTAAGCAATATAAAGACATATATTTCTATTGAATTATTATTATTATCACCTTTAATTTAACTCCTAAATACTGAACTTTAGCATAGTTGACATATTATTGACAAGAACTTGCAAAGAAGATCTTAAGCTACTATCCCAACTATCTAGAGAATAGTATTAATAGTTTTATTATTTAAATGATATTAGAAAATACTTCGTGTTAACTAACTGTTAGTACAGAGAAAAATAATAAAGTTTTCGATATAAAGTTGAGATCGTTTCTTTAAAGTTTTTAGAAAAACCTTTCTAAAATCGAAAATATTTCCCTTCTTTTGCATAATATTTCATAATTTTCTTCTTGTTTTGACACTTTGACAGTGCCACTTTCAGATATAAGATATAATCTTGAATATTAAACGCCATCATTACCAACAAAAGTTTTTCTTTATATAAATATTCCAGATTTATTAGCCAGGAAGTAACAACCGTTAATTAAAAACTTAAAACTCTTCATATCCCAGGCAAAGGCCATGAAATACCTTATTTGTAGTAATTTATAAATAATTATTTCAAAATCGCAAACATTACAGCTTTTGGCTGAACGATTTATAATGAATTCTTATTTCTTTTTTTAGGAACTCGGAAATTTTATAGGCTGTAACGTAAAAAAAATGATTTGACTAAGCGAGCAAAAATTTTTATAAGTCATCATGAATTTGTTAGTAAAATGCTGCCAGAGAATCATAATTTTTACGAAAAGAGCTATTAAAATGTCGTAAATAATGGAAAATTAGATTTTTTTGTTTTTATGTAATAGCTCAGTTTTCTATCGGCAATTGTGTATATCGCACATACTTTCCATTCGTGTTGCTTTTTAGCTACAACTTTGGTTATAGTTTATAAAATCATGTGTTAAAGTAACGGAATAATACAAAATGTATCACGCTGAACAAAATTTATAGCTTCATTCCCTACTAAAATAAAAATGTCAGAAAAATATTTCATTTTCGTGCTGGGTATCTTAAAGTTGAACTGTTTTTATTCGTCGCTATGGCAACCTGAAACAAACAACTTCATGTGTTACATTATTCCTTAATTCTCAGTCTGTCTGATATAGAACGCTAACTGATTACTGATCGTGAGAAAATGACGATCTATCAACGAAATTTTTGTAGACAACTACAATATAATATTGCTCGTCGTGTGAATAGTGTTTGACAACCGATAAGCTTATTAAATGCATATGTTTTTGTAGAGGATATCTAACTCTTCAACAGTATAACACAGCACCAATGCTTCAATACAAAAATTTGTAGAAAAATTTAAGTTTATACTATTACAAATCCAAAACAGCTGCTGGACTCCATAATTTAATAGAGAAGAGAATAACGTTTGTTGGTTTAGCACAAAATTATCTTTGGACAACTTGTATACTGCTGTGGTTTAAGCTCTGCAGATTTTTTTATCCCTATAACAGAATTACTTATTAAAATACATTTTTAAAATAATTTATCTTAATTTTCACTGTATTATTTCATCCAATTTGTCTGTTGCATTGTTCCTTTGATTTTGTAGATATTTTTTTAAATTCGTAACCATTCGAGTATAACCAGCTGATATCCCAGTAGAAAGTTGCTGGTTTGTCGTGCCGAAGCACCTGGGATCGAGGCTTGATGTCCATGAAAAATTTCGTGGTTTTCCTTCTCTTTTAAGGTGAATGCCGATGGTTGAATATCTCAAGTCGATCAACAGGCGTAGGTATAATAATATGTAACTTATAGCCCTGCAGTGCCCCCTGTATTGGCGTTAAACTGTTGGGGGATGCTAAGACATGAATGATTACTATTATTGTTTATTATTAGTTACTACAAATTAAAGAATTTATCGAAACCTAAAATTCGTAGAGATATAATTCCTTATAAACCTTCTAGTCTTTTGTGTTATATTATTGCTACAAATGAAACAGACATGCAATATACATATCTGTAACTATACACATGGACAATACACCTCGTATTTTCAGCATTTACTTCTGCTTAAGACACGTGTTTCTGCCATCTATAGGCGTCGTCAGTTAAGCTAGTGAAGCTAGTGTATACAAATGATACAAATCTTTTAAGAACAGATTTGTATCTGTATATACATTTCACTGAAATCGCCTACAAGATATAGCAAATTTCGTCCTATAAGGTGGCACTAATTTAATAAGTGACATCTGACGGACGAAAGAGACTATGCCGGAAAAGGCGACCTTTCGCTTGACTAGCTATGCTAGTACAAAAAGCGAAAAAATACGTGTAGTCCATTAACACGAGCCAGATGGCGGTAAATATACAAAAAGGTTTTAAGTATATCAATACGTTATATGCACGTATTACGCATTTGTTACAAATGAAACAGATATGCAATATACATATCTGTAACTGTACACATGGACAATACACCTCGTATTTTCAGCATTTACTTCTGCTTAAGACACGTGTTTCTGCCATCTATAGGCGTCGTCAGTCAAGCTGGTGAAGCAATGTATACAAATGATACAAATCTTTTAAGAGCAGATTTGTATCTGTATATACATTTCACTGAAATCGCCTACAAGATATAAGGTCCCCTTTTTCGGCATAGTCTCTTTCGTCCGTCAGATGTCACTTATTAAATTAGTGCCACCTTATAGGACGAAATTTGCTATATCTTGTAGGCAATTTCAGTGAAATGTATATACAGATACAAATCTGTTCTTAAAAGATTTGTATCATTTGTATACATTGCTTCACTAGCTTGACTGACGACGCCTATAGATGGCAGAAACACGTGTCTTAAGCAGAAGTAAATGCTGAAAATGCGAGGTGTATTGTCCATGTGTACAGTTACAGATATGTATATTGCATGTCTGTTTCATTTGTAACAAATGCGTAATACGTGCATATAACATATTGATATACTTAAAACCTTTTTGTATATTTACCGCCATCTGGCTCGTGTTAATGGACTACACGTATTTTTTCGCTTTTTGTACTAGCATAGCTAGTCAAGCGGAAGGTCGCCTTTTTCGGCATAGTCTCTTTCGTCCGTCAGATGTCACTTATTAAATTAGTGCCACCTTATAGGACGAAATTTGCTATACTTAAAACCTTTTTGTTTATATTATTGCATTTTAAAATTACCTTAGATTTTTTTTATTATACGTAAACTGAAATTTAATTGAACAGCTATATGTATTATTTTAATATACAAGACTTTTTTAATTCCAGTACGACTTCCCTAATTTTTCATTTGTAAATGATGAAGTCTTTATTTTCTAGTCCTCTGAATCTTATACTTCTTTGAATTATTAACTGTAGCATCAATATAATTTAATATTCTTCTTTGTGTTTGCTTTTTAATAGAAATTTTTAAAGAATTCGTATTATCTAACATGTTGCAATTAGTATTTGATTTTTATGGCTGTATGATAAGTCGTTTACTTGTAATAATAAGCATATTTTTAATTAAACAAATATTCGATTTTTCTTTAACTACATAACAGACTCTACATAAACATTACAAAATTAACGTTCTTTCTTTGGTTTTAAGAAGTTATCTTATGAACAAATCGAAGCATAAATTACAAAATGATTTTTTTTATTAATATTAGGGCTGGGCGATAACGACATTTTCGGTATCGGGTATCGTTACCAATCGAGGTATCGATACTTAGCGATGCGCCGGGTCTGTGCGCGGTATCGTTTCTGAGTACTGAAATTGGTAAAGTATCGATAGGTACCGATGCTTTGAATCGATACTTTGGAATCGATACCTTGAATACCGATTGTTTGATACCTTGAATATCGATTGTTTGATATCGGTTTCAAAAGATAAAATTAATTTACCGATTCTACCATATCTACGATATGAAATTTACAATATTGTGATATTTTGTTTTTTGTAATAATTATAGTTATTATGTCATAATATTATGGATACTTGCTACGTTTAATGTAAAATCCAACAACATTCTTTTAAATATACATATATTATATAATATTATATATAATGCATATATACTTAAAAATTCTTTACTTAAAAAATTATTGCATCCTTTATATATTAAAAAATACACAAAGGTAAAATAATATATACAGATATGCGTGCTATTAACAAATTATACAAAAAGCCTAAAATATTCTATTTCAAAATAGAAACAAACCAAGCACGTTTTATACCTACAATAGCTTTATAAAAATCCTCGACGCCACTTTTTTTGCTGCCATATATCATAGTATCTATATATAGTTTATATATAGTAGAAGGTAGATGCGTGTGCATGTAATTGGCTTATAGAATTTATATCATCAAATATGGGTAATATTGATAAAGCTAGTCGAAAATCCATTTTCTTGTCAGATAGCATAAATATAATTCTTGAAATACAAAATCTTTGCGCAAATGTCCGTTATTCAGCTTTTCTAAGTCAACAGTGATAACTAAAGACGGCAGACTATGTGCCCACACTGTAAAATTTAATATAATATATTAAATTTAATATACAGGCTGGTCCTTAAGTTCCTCGAGAAATTTTAGGGTGCGATGCCTTGGGAATCGAGAGAAATAGTTCCTATAAATATTTGTCCTAAAGTTTTCCGTTGTAGAGATACAGGCTGTTTAATTTTTCCAAAAAAAAAATTTTATTTCAAAAATTTAAGAAACGGTTACAATAAACCCTAAAGGTACTGTTGAAAATGACCACCAACAGCTAATATGCGGCTTCTATCCTCCTATTCAATTGCATACTCACACGCTGAAGAAGTCCGGGAGTGTTTCGAATTGTTTCGCATCCAACAATTATGCGATTTCTTAGGTCATAGAGATCTTGAATTGGCGAAGTATAAACAAGGGATTTTAAATGTCCCCACAGAAAAAAGTCTAGAGGGTTCAAATCAGGTGACCTTGGAGGCCACGGCTGATTCGGAACTTCCAATCCTCGACCTATCCATCTATTCTGATATGTTCTATTTAAAAATTGCCTAGCTTGTAAACTAAAGTGTGCTGGAGCGCCGTCATGCATAAACCAAAGTTCATTTCGGATCAAAAGTGGAATATCTTCTAAAAGGCCAGGCAACTCGTTTTCAAGAAATAGCCGATATGATGCACCATTAAGTCGTATAGGAAGGAAAAAGGGACCAATTAAATAATTATTAATTATCCCCGCCCATACATTTAAGGAAAATTGCTCTTGAAAGTGCATCTCCCTTATGGCATGCGGATTTTCATCTGACCATAAATGGTTGTTGTGGAAATTCCTAATACCATTTCTGGAGAAGTTCGCCTCGTCAGTAAATAGAATGTAGGTTAGAAATTGTGCATTTTGGTCAATTTTTTGTCGGAACCAATCACAAAGGACTAAGCGTTGCGGAAAGTCACGCGGAAGAAGAGCCTGTACTCTCTGAATATGGAAAGGATATAATTGTTGATCGTGTAATATCCTTAAGATGGTTTGATGGCTTGCGTTTACCGTTACACCAATCTTTCTTGTACTGGTTTCTGGATGTTCATCGATTATCTGCAGAACAGCTTCCTCTAAATCGGGTGTTCTTTTAGTTTGAGGTCTTCCCGGAGTATTTTTGTTTCTCTCAAATGTACCAGTTTCTGCTAGACGACGGTGAATATTACTGAAGGTTTCCTCACAAGGTAAAAGTCGTCGAGGATATTTTTGTTGGTAAATACGCCTTGCTTCATAACTATTTCCATTAGCTAGACCGCACACAAAATGCATATCTGCCATTTCAGCATTTGTATACTTCACCATAATTACAAAAAAAGATTTGTAGGTACGAACTTTCAAATTAATTATTGTTTGACAATACTTATGACAGTTACGTAAGTACAAATAAATGCTGTAAACATGACAACCAACACAACAGCTCCCTAAATCGAATTCTAAATTTTTGAAATAAATTTTTTTTTTGTGAAAAATTAATCAGCCTGTATCTCTACAACGGAAAACTTTAGGACAAATGTTTATAGGAACTATTTCTCTCGAGATTACCCAAGGAATCGCACCCTAAAATTTCGCGAAGAAATTAAGGACCACCTGTATATATGTTTATATACTGAAAAGGATTGTTCGACGTTGAGAAATGGTATATTTGCATAGTTAAAGCGCTCTTTGTATCTGTACAATGGATCTTCAGTATTGGTAAAAAGGATGTTATATTTGCATAGTTAAAGCGCTCTTTGTATCTGTACAATGGATCTTCAGTATTGGTAAAAAGTTGCCCTAATTTTGTAAAATCTTCATTTTTATCTAATACACCTTATGTGTATTATTTATTAAATTTAACAGTGTGGGCACATAGTCTGCCGTCTTGTGATAACCATTCACGCACAAAGAAACAAATATTTAAGTGCACAAGCACATATAGCTTCATCTGTAAGAAAAATACGTTAGCCAGGAGAATTATCAGGCCAGAAATTAGTAGCTAAAAGGAAGAGGATACTGCAAGTGACGAGGAAGAAACTGACAGAGAAGAGGTTCCATTTCCGATAGTAGATGTATCATATACAACATACTTATATGGAAAACGAACAATTTTTGAATGCAATAGAATTCCTTAGAACACAATATCAACAAAAAGATATTGAGAAAGAAGAATGCAGAAAAAAACTACCGATTTTTGTTCAAAAAAAGTACCCTCAATATATACAGTACAACACGTATTTGAAATATATAATTAACTTTATGCATAGGTGAGGAAAGAAAACCAACACACGGCTATCTATAATTATAATAGACTTTCCGAAAAACCAATGGTTCTAATTTTGTATGCTGTCTCGGAATTCCCTCACTGGCACGTGATAATTTCCTTTAAGCAGCTGTTACATACCGATAAAAAAAATTAATATTTTTTGACGTAAAATCATTATTAAATGAGCGTTTGCTTTTTGATAAAAATTTTTATTCTTACTGAAACGGCTTCGTTTTTAAAACGCCCATAACGTTTCCTGGAAGCTATAAAAATTTTATTATGCATTTAACAAATGCTAATTCTAAAAATAACTTGTTAATATCTTAGTCAGACACAAAACATCTGATAGTATCCTACGGAGCTGACATTTAATTTTTTTATCACCTGTTTTTTAACCGCTCTTGTGTGTGATTTTGTAACATTCTTTTTTTAATTTAATAGGGGATCATGTAACATTAACATTGCTGTACCTTGCCATAAATCGAGTGAATATTATTATTTCATGAGGGAGTTGTACGTTACTTTCCTTTTTTAATAATTACGTAATAATTTAAACTGCTGTTGTTTTATCTCTTCCATTACATATATATGAAGTTTCATACATTTTAACTATTGCAATATATTGCACAATTAACAGTTACAATGGCGCTACATACTTTCTTTATACAATATTGATTCGATTATTAGCAAAGGTTGAAAATTTGCGCGAGGGAACTTATTAGTCATAATTCCCGGAGCTTTAGGAATAGCTTTAGGACTCTTAACAGGTCAAATATTTACAATCAAACAAATTACGTGCCTTCAAAAACTTTCCTCATTAAAGACGGCCATGATTTTTTTTAATGGTTAGTGACAAACGTATAATTTTAATAGTTTGGTTATGTCATGTAAATGTGTGTAATAATTATAGTAATTTAGTTTTTGAAAAAATTTATTACAATAGTCAAAATTAAAAGAAAATAATACTGAAGCAGATGTTGGGAATGTTGACCATTATTTTGAAGACAAAGTTGACCTCTTTCAAAGCTAATTATGTATTAGGATTTCTTGGGTTTTGCCAGTACAAGAATTTTGGAGGAAAATTAATCATTCTTGTATCCAAAGATTCTTGCAAAAAAAGTTATTGTTTCTCGAGATTTGTACATTAGTGCATTATCTTGCTGGAAATATCGTTCCGTAAGTTCATCATCATGAAGTTCATTAATAAACGGCTCTAATAATCCATTTCAATATCTTTCAGCAGTTATGGTTTGATTAAAAAATATAGGTCCAATAATTCGTCTTCTTGAAACTGCTAGCCAGACGCGTATTTTTTGGGGATACAGTGTAGTTTCCACAAATTCATGAAGGTTTTCTGCAGACCTCATATTTTAATTCTTTTTTAAATATCCTGAAAGATACAACCAAGCCTCATCCGAAAAGAAGCATTCGTCGAGAATGTCATTACGAGTATTATTTATATTTTTCAAAAACCATAGACAAAACTGTGTTCTCGTAACAAAATCTACCTTTATGAGTTTCAAAACTGCTTAAATTTTATATGGCAACAGCTTTAACTCCTTTTTTAAAAATAGTATGACATATTCCCAGTGACAAATGAACTTGTGATAATTTTGCGATTGATTTTTTGGGTGAGTTGTCCATTCGAAGTCGAATATCCTCTATGCAATTTGCTGTTCGTTTTCTAGGTGCTCCACCGCCAGGTTTACGTGTTATTGCCTCTGTTTCACCAAATTTAATAACACAAGCTTGAATATGTTTTTACTGTTGTGCGTAAGTAGCTGGCAGATTAGGATACTGTTGCCGGAAATCCTGTAAGCACTGATTAGTGGAATAAACTCAAATCTCCATTCTCCAATTTTTGGCCAACTCTATAGTAACCTTGAATAATAAATATTTTAGGTTGTAACTCTAACATTAAAATAAAATAATTTAAAAAATATAAGCGTTTATAATTTGCATTTATGTATGACAACTGTCAGAATTTGAAGTTTTCTAAAGCTTCGCATGTGCACCAATCTTTGATTAGTTAATGAATTAGAAAGCAGCCGATTATAATGAGGAAAGTTTTTAAGGGCACGCTATTTAATCTAAATATTCATCGCGATCATCAACCTACGACACGATAATCAGAAAAAAAATAAATAAAATTTCCAAACTTCTTATTAAATTCAACAAGAAAAAGTATTCTTCACATAAATTTAAACCATTGGAAAAATTAATTATCTAATTGATTGAGGAGATACGTGTTGAAACTTCATTACAATAATCAAGTGTTGATTTAATGGTAGTGCGCATGTGTAGTGTCACGTGGTTAGTTTTTAAATGATGACGTCACATTACGTAATCTATTATCTATTGGTTTATATACAAGAGACCCCAAAAATAACTGTACGATTGATTATAGATGGGTTGTTTTGTGATGGATTTAATCATATTAGGTAATTCCTTCCAATTAAATATTGCGAATGGAAAAATATTATATTACGAATAAACGTCTTCAAAAAGTGCACTTCTCTCTATGACTTGTGCGTCTCTAAACACTTCATTGATTTAATTCCTACCTATACACACTAAATTCAAATCTAAGTTCTCCATTAACAATTTACATGAATTAATTAACAACATTTTAAACTTGGAAATACCAAACAAATGTAAACTCATTTCTTTTCTCGAATATGTTAACTAGTATCCCACCCGATTTAATCACTTTACAACTACAACATAATAACATGAACATTGTCACAAAGACCGAAATTTGACAGCTTTTAGAACAAAATTATTTCAATTTAAAAAGAAATTTTAGAAACAAACAGAAAGACTAGCAATGGGGAACCCACTAAGGCCCTTATTAGCCGAAATGTTCATGAACAATTTATAAATTAAAATAAGTAGGTACACATCCCTTGTTTACTTGTTTTAGGTATGTTGATGACATATTAATTTGCTTTAATGATTCAGATAGACAATTAAAAACTTTACATAATTATGTTAGCACTATTCACCTTAAAATAACATTTACAATAGAAACAGAAATAAATAAAAGCATTAATTTCCTAGACATAACCATAACACACAATACTAATAAACACGAGTTCGCTATATACCATTAACCAACACATATAGACACCACAATACATGCTAATTCATTTCATTCTATAACACAAAAATGATCAGCATACCAATCAATGGTGTATAGATTAATTAACGTACCTATGAGTAAAAGTAATTTTGATCTCGAATTAAACAGCATATCCACAATAGCATTAAACAATGGTTAGTCTATAAATATTAACAATATCATCCTGAATAGTCTAAATCTAAAACCCTTTCTTTAGTTTACCCAAAATTAAGAAGCAATATAACTAATTTCTACAATTCAATCATATTTAGGAAACATTTTGGAAAAAATTGGTACTTCATCATTAAAAAACTTAACGAACATATATCATTTAAAACAGACAATACTATACAGAACATTATTAAAAACAACAAAGATAAATCGGCAAAGGATCAAACTCTGGTAGATATAAGTTAACATTGTGAAGATTGTAATGACGTAATACATAGGAAGTTTAAAATTAGGATGAAAGAGCACGAGAGAAATCATAAAGAAAAGAAAACAGATTCAACTTTCGCAAATCACTGTTTAAATATCAGTCATAGACTTAATATAGATTTGTAAATTTTACATATTCAAGATAAAAACAAAAATCTTAATTTGTTAGAAAAATTAATATATATAATAATTTAGGATTAGCTTTAAATGACCAATTAGATTTAAACTAGTCCCGTCTACTAAATTTAAGATTGTAAAAATTTTTCCACCACCATTTTTTCTCGATAATTTGTACATAAATATTCAAACTTGTATTTTAAATATTCAGTTTTGCATCCACCTGATGAAGCCATGTATGGCGAAACAATATTGTAGTGAATTTACAATAAAAAAACAATTGAAACTAGAAGTTTATTACTTATTTCTTATCGATTTAATTATTATACTAAATTGGAGGTATTTCTCCGTCAATAAAGTTTTTTTTATATAAATACAATTGCATTGTTATTAATAAAATAAAACGGCCTGAAATCATAATCATAAGAAGAAAAATAAAAATAAGAAGGAGACTTTTCAAATATCTTCGTCACATTAATATTAAAACATGCATTATAACAAAAGTATATGTACTCCAACTTTTGCATGTATGACAAAATCACAATATTAAAGGAAGCGGTAAATTTTAAACCGCAAATTTAGATTATTATAGAATATTTTCTTCACGGCTTAATTTCACTGCAAAAGACTTCTGGTAAGTGTAAAAAGAAACATTTGGCAGACTTTCACATCACATTTATTATTAATACTAGTAGAAATTATCTTGAAATACGTTCCACAAGTGCTCCTTTATGCAAAACTTGAAAAGCCCATAAATTTTTTTCGATATAGAACTTGAAAGCTTTGAAGATCAACATTTACTACATAAAGTACAATATTATTTATAAAAAATTAATAGGCCAAGCATGTTTGTAGCGTTGAAAATTTTCTTCTTATTACAACAAACAAAATTTATGGATTATCTATATTAGCATTATTTTCTTAATTGAAATACAAAATATTATTATCTAATATTATATTTATTTAAAGAAAGTATTTTTAAACTTTTAATATACATCTATAATAAGTATCAAACAATGTAAACAGAATTTTGCTAATACCTCTTTTATTTTCTGATGTATGGATTTTTCTTATTATATTGAAAAAGTGTTAATCCAGATACAATATTGAGAAAGTATTAAGAAATATAAATATGCTATTTTGACATGAAAACAACTTGCAATTTGTTCTTACTTATTTATTAATTATAATCCAAGTTAAATTATTTATTTAGTATTGATTTGATCTTCTGAAAGGTGTTGATATAACACAGCTAAGCTAACCGTAATCGTAAACATTTGCGAAGATAATGCGTATTTATATATGTACATAATGTATGCAAAGTTACAATTGAAAACATATTATTACTAACTTGTATAAATCTTATCTAATCATAATGTAATTGTAGTAAAATTTTTTATCTGATAATTACATCTGACAATATTGGATTTTTGTTCGCATCGGTTATGCATTCATGTAATTACATATTTTAGGATTATTTAATCTCTGGAAAATTTCCTTTACTTATGAATATGTGCTGTAATAATATTTAGAAATTTATGTATGTAATAACAATAAAAAATAGATTTGATTATATATAAGTATCCAAATTTCCTATAAAATTTTATGCATAATCGATTAATTATAGTATAATATTCCATTTCTATTTTATTCATAATTAACACGTTTGTTAAAAAGAATATTAGATGCTTTCCTTAGAGACAGAGTTTTTCTTTCAACCATTTTAATACATAAATGCATATATACATACTAAGTTTTTCTGTGAGGAATTCTATGTCTATATAAATAAAAATGTAAATGTTCGTTTGTAAAAAATCTTAAATCTCCGAAAGCTCTTCACCGATTGCTTTGAAATTTTGACACAAGGTTGCATTCGAATACAAGCGTGTTTTATATACCTATTATATAGGTCACACCTATAACAGATAAAAGCATGCTTTTTGAAAAACAGCGTCATCTGTTGGACGTAATAGCAACACACGTAATACACTCACTTTTATATGAAATACACCACCCAATAAGAATTGGACTACAATTTTGAAACTTCGGTAAAATAATGCCTTATTATTAACTAAGAAACGATGAAAGTTTAGTTGAAAAAAGCAAAACAAAAATTAGCATTTTTCAAGAAGAAGTTAGTAGTGGGTTGCATCCCCACGCGTAGCTATGCATGCATTAAACTCTTCTTCCCATGCTCTGTATTAAGTGGTCGATGTCCTCCTGGGGTATCTCGTTCCATGTAATCTCTAGATGGTGTTCATCCAGATTCTCAGGAGGCCTGGGTAGTTGTCTTAGTCGCCGAGCCATCATATCCCAGACATGTTCAATCGGCGACAAGTCCGGTGACCGTGCAGGCCAGGGCAAAATCTGCAATCCAACCTGCTCCTGGAATGTTCTTGTAACCACTGCAGTATGGGCTGTTGCATTATCCTGTTGGAAAGTGGCATTCTGCAACATCTGCATTAAAGGTACTAACACCGGTTCCAGAACGTTGTCGATGTAACGACGTGAGTTTAATGTGCCTGGAATGAACGTAAGGGGTGACCTTCGTCCAGCACATATCGCCCCCCAAACCATAACCCCAGGTGTTAAGGCTGTGTGTCGTCTTTGAACGAACTCCAAATTCCGTCTTTCTCCTCGATATCGCCGCACCCTTTTACTACCATCATTCACCCATAAACAAAACCTTGATTCATCCCTAAAGACGATGTCATTCCATTGATGAACCCACCCTTGCCGTTCTTGACACCATGCAAGTCTGGCTGCTTTATGGGGAAGTGTTAATGGAAGCCGAAAGTAAAGACGGTATGAATGAAGCCCAAAGGAGAAAATTCTTTTGTAAACAGTTGCCATCGACAAGTGTCGGTTCAAAGCTCTCATCCAATCCACGGCAATCGACTTTGCTGTTTGAAATCGATCCCTGGTAGCCATCCGCCTAAGAAGTCGGTCTTCAGGTGCGTTACTTCTTCGGGGGGGGGTCCAACAGGACGGCGCCTCTGAATACCTTCTTCGGACCATAAAGACAATATCCGAGCAACTGTAGTGTGGTCCCGATTCAGCCTTCTCCCAATCTCTAGGAATGAGAGACCCGCCTCTTTCATACCGATAATTCGGCCCCTAACAAAATCATTAATATGTGTAAAATTTCGACGTCGCACTGGGGGCATTACAAAGCGTCTACTTGACAGTTTGACAATCAAATAAACTGAGATTTTGTTGGCAGAAATTCATTAATTGGTAGGAAGAAAATATTGAAAGTTGGAGATAACAATGATACAGGAAACATAATAGTTGAGTTTTTTCGGCGGAAACTTTCATCGTTTCTTAGTTGATAATAAAGCATTATTTTACCGAAGTTTCAAAATTGTAGTCCAATTCTTATTGGGTGGTGGATTTCATATGAAAGTGAGTATATTAGACATTGCTCATGCTGAACAACGTGCTTCTTGACAGCTACTGTCAGTTAGCTCAGTTAGCATTTTCTGTGTTTGCGAGTGCATTGTTAAATTAATATTTTGATAGATTTCGATTTATTTTCATTTTGATTTAATTATTTCGTGTGACATTGAGTCGGAATTAAGCTGCGTCGTTTATTTCCTGTTTAGGTATCATTCAGAATCAACTTAGTGTAGAATGGCATGGTACCTTAAAAGAATATTGTCTTGAGTATTTTAATGAGAGCGTATAGAATTAACTTAGTGTATAATGGTGGACGGGAATTAGTGCAGTCCCAAAGTTTAAGCTATTGCGCTATTGCTACAATTAACAGAAACTGCAGACCAATAGAAATTGATGTAGTTTCCGAGATTTTCCGATTATGAACGGTGTTCATACTTGTCACTGTCACTTGTCAGGATAACCTATATCGATAATAACCAAGAATAATAACAAAGATAACAAATAATTAAACATCTCTACACCTATTCTCGTGTAATTGAAGAACAATTCGTGATCAGTTAATTTAATCTCTTTGAATAAATTATTGTAATCACCCTGACTCAATCGTTTTCGAAAACTCGAACGAATTCTCCAACGTCGTTTTTTACGTTTATTTCTTCTTTTATGTAATTCTGTAACAATTCAAGCTGCTGCTGATATCAAATATGATATTGTACTAGCAAGTTCTTGTCTATCATATATTCATTTTTAATGATTTCTAAGATAAAGGTTATAATTTCAAGCGACATCATGCATGTGCAATAATTAACGATAAACGCTATTCCTCCTGCGCTATTCCGAACTGTACCTTTTCTAACAACCGCAATACTTTTCCCAAATGCACTAATATTCTGCACTAAGTTAGGTGTGAATAAAGCTTTATTGTTTGTTTTGTTTGTTGTTTCATTGTTTTCATTTTATTTTTTAATATTTTTCATATTTTTCAGTGTAACTGGCGATGGAATTGAGCTGTGTCGATTGATTGTTATTTGAATTCAAATTGTATCGTGAAATTGACATCTTCGAAATGATTTGTTCAAGCGGAAATCACAAGCTTCTGAAGTTAAACATATTAGAAACGTGTGCTTTCAATTTTCTTCTTCTTTTCAATTTAACCAGGCTGAGCCATAGCAACATGTAGTCGGGTTCAGCTAGTTTGCTAATCAAATACAAAAATGTTAAGGTTTTAAAATTATATTCAAGGCAGTACATATATTTCACCGTCTTACGCTTTTCTCAGCTAGATGAAGAATACGATGTTTTCCTAATATTGTACCTGACGGCTTTTTCAAGGAATATAAAATATAAATTTATATAGATTTATATTTTATATTCCTTGAAAAGACATCATTTGCCGAAACATGTAGAATTGTTTTAAATATATATATTTTAAAGTAAAACCAGACCTTAAATCGCCAACAAATTGAATTTACCATAACATACAAAGGTCACGAAATAATTATCTATATAACGTGTGTATAAATTGTCACAAAAGCTACACGCAGCGACGTTCTTCGTTTGGTTCTGAATAAAAAATCTTAAAGTTAAAATGTCGTATCATGCTTCGTTTGTTTTCACGAGGTTCTTGAAGTTCAGACTTTTAGTGCGATACTAACCTTTGCTCTTCGATATCTGTTAATAGAGATAGATGCAATTTAGTTTAAAGAAAACATTTTTACTAGTATTATTTCGTAAACGTTTTCTTTTTGATTTAGAAGCTTGTTTTAAACATTTATTCATTAACGTACTTCCACGAAAAACACATTTGGCAACGTTGTAGAACAATAAGTTTGTATTTCAAAGTGAGTTCAATCAAAATCATTACTGTCAAATTTTGACATTTACGAATTTACGAAGCATTTTAGCACATTTTAACATTAAGATTTTTTATTCAAAACCGAACGAAGAATGTCGCTACGTGTAGCTCTTGCGACAATTTATACACACCTTGTATATATATATATATATATATATATATACATATACATAATAGTCCATATATAATGCTATTGAAACTAATTAATCTTATGTAATATCTAGTATGTATCAAACTAAATTTTCGTTTATTATGGATTTTCATCTACAACTTTGCTCTTTTACTGACAATTTTATTCTTTTTCTATCGAGTTCTTAACTTACCAAATATCACGGAATATTTTACTGTTCTAGAAGCACACTTATTGTACAAAAACAGGTTTATTTATCCTCCACTAGTATTATCTCTAAATCATTCGAAAATACATGCAACTATCGTGTAACATGCGAATTTAAAAGGTCAGGAATATTCGAAGACCGATCGTTAAACTGCCAAACGTCATTATAAAGTAAAAGAAAAATGAACACGAAAAAAAGCATTTTAGTTTTGTATTGGGCTCTAATGATACGAGATAAGTAATCATATTATCTAGGAGTCAAAGGTCAAGGAATCACGATCAATAGTACACGAAGATTATATTTTGAAAGTTTTTAAACACTTTTTAAAAATTATGGCATGTCTTTAAACCTATGACGTAAATGTTTCAAATTTAACCACAGAACAGCTGTTTTTTGTTCTCTCGTTTTTTAAAGAATAAACAAAGAAAATGCCGAAATTCATTTAATTAAGGGGGTAACTGCCAAACTGTTTTGTGTGTTGAGAATATTTTATTGCTTTCAAGTTTTAAATATACTATTCTATTTTTTTGTTCTAATATTCTTATCGACTTTTTGATCAAAGATAATTACTTAAGACAAAAGTCTTTTACATGGCGAAATTACGTATCTCATTATTCAGTTTAGCTCTTTAGTCGATAGATCCAAGTTATAGATTTCCAATTATGTACGGGTGTTTAAAGTATTTTAAGCTCTCGCATCTCATTGACGCAGTTGACTAGGGTTTCTCTCATCCAAACAACAGTAAATATTTATATCTAGGCTAAAATTCCGTAAAAAAAGTGCCTCATATTGATCAGTAAAAATTGTCGCAAATATGTACAAAGTCGAAAAATATACTTGAATTTAATTTAGGGGTATACCTAAAGCATGTGATTCAGATTTGATCGGCATTTTATTTTTTTTTCTGGTCGATACAAACTACAAATAAATATTATATAAGCAGCGTTTTTCTACACAACAATCCCCCTTTAGAATATACTTTTCCCATCGCTTGTCCCATCGTTCCGGTAGCTTCTGTATTCCCGTCGAAAAGAATTCTTTCGGTTGGCGACATAGCCAATTTCTTACATTTACCGCATCCTTCACTTCCTCATTAGATGTAAATCGCTTACCTCCCTCAAGAACTTTTTGAATGGCCTGAAGAGATGATATGTAATCACTCAAGTTACCTCATGTATTGTTCATTAGATGAGTTGTATGTAGGCGAGCTTTCTAGTGTACAAGAATTGCTTAAAAGACCGCGTCTTTCTGTTCATATGGCCAGCTTAACCCTTCCAAGAAGCTCACTGTAATAAACTGATTTAATTGTTTTTTTTCTTCGAGAAAATTATCGCAAATTGGATCAATGGCGTCCCAGAATACAATCGTATTACGTTGCCAGCCGATATTGTGTTTTGAATTTTTTTGGCAAAGATGAGCTTGACTGACACCATTTCATGCTAACATTCTTTCTGGGATATAATATAGTATCCAGATTCAATTGTTATGATATGTGACAAAAAGTCCTAAATAATCCTACGAACTGTATTGTAATGACCAAATTTAATAGAATTTAATGGCAAATATAAATTAAACATTTTTTCTGATCAAGCACAGATACTTATCATTTAATCCTCGTATATAATATCAAAATAAAAATATTTTGTGCAAATCAATTTTTCGCGAAGTGATGTGAATTAAATAAATGCTTACCACATATATGACACTAATTATTCGAATTTTTTACTGAAAAAAATCCCCCTTGTCGAATCTACGTCCTTTGGTTTGTCGGACCACGCCTTAATAGCTTGGTGGTTAAGAGCGTGGTCCAGCAAACTAAAGGACGTAGGTTCGAATCCTGCATCAGGGCGAATTTTTTTTCAGTAAAAAACTCGAATAATTGTAGAATTGTAGAAAGCATTTATGTATTTCATAAAAAATATTTTGTTGGGAATTTCGTAACTTTAAAACGTCTAAAATCACCTAAACATTTCCCGTTTATCAATCACGCATAGTAAAAATGAAGTCATCGTTTAATTGCATGATGAAACGAAATATATTGATAATCGTTTTTTAATTATTGCTTTTCAGTACAAGCTTACAGCATATTATTATCTAGTGCACTTGTGTTTTACTCATGATTGCTGTTAATCTTGGTAATTTTGTGGCGACATATTGATTAAAATGTACTCATTATGAAAAGAGTTATTTCTCCAGAACACTATTAATTATCATTATCACTGTCACGTAATTAGCGATATGTCGTCATAACGATGTCGTAGCCGTTATGTATATATTTATATTTATCTATATATACGTATCTATGTATCAAGTTAATCAAGTATCATAATTATGCTTTATTACCGTCAATTGTTGTTATATAATAATCACTCCCAATTGCTACATCAACTTCTATTAACGCACTAAATCAAAGACTATGGTTCTATTCCTAGTAACAAGGATAGAATAGTATTTGTATTATTGATTATATTTCGGAAAAATTCCATTGCAGTCAAATATTACATATTTGAAAGATTATACAACGTAGATATATTCTTTAATAATTGTATTTAATAAAATAATTCCCGCAAAGTTCCTTCTAGGCTATAGAAATAGACTTCAAGAAGTTCTTGCATGTGTTCATCTAGTGTAAATTAAAATATGCGTCATTTGCGAAAATATAGCCGCAGCAAAAAGAAACTGAAGTTATACAAAATACTCCTTCATCAAATTTAAAAATGTTTTCTAAATAAAGAAACTATTGGGTCTTGCGATGAAAAAGAAGGGGTTGTTTAGTATAAAAACACAGATTATACTTTATGGTGCTTTACCATCGACTGCAGTTTCGACTTTCCAAACACAATTATCAAAACAGCCATGAAAACATTGTATGAAAAGTATTTCATTGGAGACTGTGGCTAAGTAACAATTTAAAAAGGTATTAACCCTTTACCACATTTTGTTTCCTAAATACGTATTTCGGCAACTAAGTTGTCATCTTCAGTAGGTAAAAATAGTGTCGAAGATGGGGCACAATAAAACTAACATAAAAATCGCGAAATACTTCACAAGACGTCAACGTATACACTGATTTTTAAGACTCTTAAATTTAGGTCATTTACTCCTCTTCAGAAATATCAATTCTAAGCAGTACAAGCAGAGGTGTATGGAATTGGAACCTTATCTGCATTGTAAGTGTTACTTTTGTCTTTAATTCTACAAATACTTTCATAGATGTCGCTTGGTTTGTTTATATTTTTAATTAGTTTTAAACAATTTGCCGTTATATTATGATTGGTTTCTAACACATGCCGGACAACACTCGATTTTTCCGATTCATTTAATTGAATATGCGATGTATGTTCTTTATAACGGGTTACTATTTATAACGTTTTGTTTGACAATCGCGACAATTAATTTCATATATATTTTCTTTATGAATTCGTATCTAATTTATCTTCTGCGTTTCTCAGAGGAAATTTAATTGAGTTTCTGGACCGAAAAGTAACTTAGTTCATTAGCAACACTATTTAGCTTTCTTAATTTGATAAATATGGTTAATTTGATAATATAATTGTTATGATTTTGTGGAGGTAACAGATAAGTGGAATCGCGGATTGTTTTTTTTAAATTAGTTTTTCTAATTAATTTATTAGTAATTTCTGTGACAAAAACATTGTATCTCTTAATATTTTTAATGAAATCTAATTCTTTTTCGTATTTCTCTATTGTTAACTGAAGGTTTTGCAACCGATTGATTGAAAAATTGAACGTCTTTTGTTAGAAACTGTAATTTGAATCCGCGGTGATAAACCTATTAATTAATATTGATATCCGGAAAATGTCAATTTCTATTTTGTGCTTATTCCTAACTACAAGTGTATCTAAGAATGGCATCCTATCACTTGTTTTCATTTTCCGCCATGAATTTAAATAGTCGGAATTTTCAAATTTAACTGTTTTACGAACATGTCCAATTCTCATTTACGCTTATCAAAAATTGCGAAAATATCATTATTAATGCGGTAAAGGGTTTCTTTATACGTTCTTAAAATTCTAGCAAGTTTAAGACGAACTGAATATAGGCAGAAAGTCTGTTAAGATCATAGTGTACCTGTTAACGTGGAAATGTAAGCTCAATAGTATTACATTTGGCAGAAGAAACAGTTTGTAGATTCTGTCAAGAGAAAGAGGAAACCATGATTGTACGTTATCCTATGCCAGCGCTAAGGTCTGGCAAGAACGCACTTCTTACAAATGGGAGATTAATATCTTAAGGCGGAACCGTATTTAGAAGAACCGCTCTTGAAACTGCTAAGCTTTACTAAAACAGAAGGGCTAGGGAAAGTACTTGAACGAGACAAGAAGACCACAATAGATGTAGAAAGACCGCAGTGGAAAAGGCTTTATGACCACGTTTAGTAATCTAATCTAGTAATAGAGAAATAGATATATAAAGTATATCAGAAAGTGAGAAACTAGTTGCAAATTGCATAAAAGAACAAGAAATTTATGATCAAAACAAGAATTGTGGGTGTCGAAAGAGAGAAAACAATTAAAATGCTAAGGATTGCTTGTTATACGTACGCTACGCACAATTGTACCAAGAGCGAGTTTACAAACAAATAAGCGGAACATACAACACATATTAAAATAATCTACTTCTATTTAAATTACAGAAAGTCGTAGTACGACAAGAACTACAGTTCTCATGAAAACATGGTGTGAATAGACTAAAACTTAGTCTAGACATACATATATGTACTTGCTCACGAACAAAGGTTTTTTTTTAACATTTGGCCGCAAACAAAGCGCATACAATTGTTTCTGGAGAAATTTTATTAACTTGGTTGAAAATTGCGTCCAGACTAGAAGAGAAAAAAATGTCCCGAGTAGTGAAGCAGTGGCGGGAATTGTTGTTGGTTATATATTTTTAACATAAAAAACGTTGGCGGGTACGCGAATTTTTCAAACCGGAATAGAACATTCTTTAAACTTATCAACAGACCTGAAATTAAATGATAGATCTGGGCAATGGATAATGCTAAAAATTTGTGCGCTGCCACTGCCACGTCGAAATAAACTAATAGATATCTGTCCCGAACGCATCCAGCCTTATCTGTTTGCGAGTTTAAAAACACGTGTTTTTTATTCACGGAAAACAAAAAACATCAGTGCATTTATATAAATGTTTGGAAATACTTTTTAAACAGCTTTTATACAGTTTTTATACAAATGTTTAAATGTTTGTGGGCAAATGTATGTAGGTCTGGACTAGGTTTAATAGAAAAATGTTTTCTGACAAAGAGAAACTGGATTTGGATGATTTCGCATGATTTAAGAAAAGAAAAAAATTATGGCGACGCCAACCAACTTGGTGGCGGTTTAGTATTGGTATGGACTACAATGTCATTTGAAAAAAAAATATAATTTATTGTATTTTTTAAATCAAATCTAAATAACAGTAAATACGAAGAAGTACTTCAAGCACACTTAATTCTATTGTTTAGAAATTTTATTTCAACAGAACAACGTCCCTATCCTTACGGCAAATTCCAATGTTCAAATTTAGCAATGGCCTACTGGGTCATCCTACCTTAACGTTATGGAATAAATTTGAGGATATTTGCCAAATCTACAAGAATACAAGGCAGTTTGTAACTATACAAGAATTAAAAGAAGAAATTAAATTATTATTGAGAAAAAAAATTATGCAATACATTACTTACCAAATAAGATAATATACGAATTCTTAATGACACAAAGAAAGAATACAAGCTATTAAAAAATGGAAAAAAATATTGAATGATTGTATTTATTTTACATGTAAAATAACGTTTTTCTTTTTTCCAAAAATACGCAAATGTTTAGCTATTTACATAAGGTTTATTTATGTACTTATTTTCTTTTTATCTGAATACAATTAACTGCAGCAGAAGTAATTCAATGTTGCTATAGTAGCAACTGCGGAGGCGGATATAATATTTTCGCAGGATATCAAGTACGAGTAGTTTAATCTCTAAAAAAATAAATACTGGATAGAATCATATTTGCACTGTACGTTCTCCTGAAACTAAGCTGAATCGACAGTTTTATGTAGAATCTATTTTAATATTGTAACAGATATTATTAGATAATAGTATTTCCCAATATTTTTAAGGGGTTTTCCATAAATTCCTGCAATAATTTGTTTAAGGAACTCATCAAAATAATTTACATATCTCAGTTATTAATTTTCCAGGTATAGATTACGTACACGCAATAATACGTGCATCCAATTTTCGTAGTTGCTCACCCATTTTGTATGTAATGAAAAAAAAATTCTAAAGAAACTGTAGAACTAGCTAATTTTAGGAGGAAGTAAATTCCTAAGATTTTCGAAATAGTTATATAATACTAATATTTAATCTATTATTATTACTGGGATACATGTAAGACCCGGAAAATTGTTCTAATTTTTAAAGTCATTTTCTTCCCCTTAAAATATTTTTCGGCAGAATGCATATCACAAATATGCATTTAGGTTTCTTTCAAAAATTAAACATATTTCTGGACTAAATACTGTACCAGTCATCCGGATTGGTAGTGAAATGTTTTTTCTTTGATTAAATAGAAGCTTTGTGGGTGAGTAATCCACCTTAGGACACGCTTCTGCCGAAAAATATTTTAAGGGCGACGAAAATTACCTTAAAAATTAGAACAATTTCCAGGGTCTAACATGTATCTTAGTAATAATAATAGATTAAAATATTAGTGTTATATAACAAATATAACTATTCAGGCCTTAGCATCTCCTAACAGCTTGACCCCAATTACAGGAGGCATTAACGGGCTATAAGTTATTATTACACCTACACCCATGGAGTAATTTAATATATTTGGCTGTTGACATTCACCTTAAACGAGAAGGAAAACGACGAAAACCTCGAACAAGACGCCCGTCCCAGATTTAATTCCGAGAATCCCGGCATGATAAGCTAGTGAGTTACAACTGCGCTATCAGTCGGAGTATATCAAAATATTTGATTTTTGATGCTCTATGGCATAGGTGAGACTTAACCTATACTATAGTAATTCTAAAAATCAAAAGTTTGCTTCCAAAAATATTCTAAAGCTTTAGTCACACAATTTATTTAAAACAAATCAACTTATGTCAGAAAAATAATGTAATGTGTACTGGTGTATGTACCTATACGTACCCAGTGTGAACGGACATATTTATTCATTTAGCTAGTGCCGTATAATATACTAAAGAGACTGGTGCTGTAGTACAAAAATTAAACATTTATTTAGAAAACTTCAACAACTATCCTTCAAAGTACTCTCAACGCTGTGCAATATACTTGTCTCATCGTTTTATTCACTTGTAAACATCTGAGAAACCATTTTTTGAGAATCTATCTAGTACAGTTGAGCTCTAAATTCGACTCAAGTTTTCGACCTCTCAGTTCTTTTTTGACTTCAGTTAGCAAATGGAAGTCCAAGGTCAGGTGAATAAGGAGAGTAAATCATAATTTTCACCCCCAATTCTTCAAGTGTTCGTAGATGCAGGATCGAACTTGATAAAGCGGCCGCTGCTTCTTTAATTTTGCCTTTAGGGTTCCTCGAAGACACTAAGAAGACCGTGAAACCAATTGTTTCACGGGCCTTGTAGCACGTAGCGTCGTTTTGTTGCAGCCAGATGTTAGTTGAATCAATATTATTCAGTTCAGATCATAAAAAGTTAGTTATCATCGATCTGTACCGCTCACCATTGACAGTAATTCTCATTTGGGAAGAAATAAAGACCGATAATACTACCATGCCATAAGCTACATCAAATGGTCATATTTTGCAGAAGTTAAAGGTCTCTCGTGAATTAATTGTGGATTATTTTCACTCCAATAACGAGAATTTTGCATGTTCATCGTTCCAGAGAGGCGAAAATGAACTTCATTTGGAAATGTGATTTTTATATCAAAATCACTTTCAAATTGATTCAAGGCAAAATTTTAGAAGGATGTAACTCATATCCTTAACAAGTAAACGTTCCAAAAAATTCCATAATTTTTAAACATTGCTGAAGAGTATATCTTTCCATGATGTGATGACTAAACACACTTGATAACGACACATTTAACATTGGCTACTATGAGAATTTTCAAACATGTAGTCCTTATTGAAAAATATTTCAAACCCTATTTAAAGACTGTGTGCATTATTTTATTTGAATTTCTGAATCATTAAGAAATTTTGGCAGTGTTGTTCAAAATTAGTAACGATAGACTATCGAGGTATTATAAAATATATTTTTAACAGTAATAAACATAAAAATTTAAAAAATATATATATTCGTTTAAATAAAACAGTTTATAAAAAAAATTAACTTTCACATTATTACGGTCGAACGTCTACTCATACAAATGCCTTGTTCTTTATTTATATCGTCCTACTTGTTATTCATATCACATTCAAGTGAATGTACATATTTCTTGCATGTTCGTTCGCCTGCGTACGTTTCTTTTAATAAATTTTATCAATGACATATTTAGATGTTCCAAATTCAACTCATTTCCAATTAATTTTTCTTTCTTTAACAAATTTATAAGGTTTATTAGTATTTGTATAAGATTTAAGAGAAAATTATAATGATTTACAGGCATTTTCAATTACTTAACGAAGCTAAAATAAAAACCGTATTCTAATTAATTCCAATAAAATTTTTAGAATTTCCATTTGGGTCTATATAAGATACTTAGTACCGCGATAATATAAAACTAAAAGAGTGTAATAGTTACAGTATCCGTCAGAATAAACAGTTCCGAAAATAAAAATTATATTTACTTTTTAATTTTTTTAAATTTAAATGTTCATAATTACGACCCAAACAAGCTTCATATCGATTTTGTAATTTTGTAAGTCACTAAACATATTTATAAGAAGTGGTTGATGTAACTGCCGGAAAAATGTTTGTATTCTTTCCCGTAGTCCTGCAATATTCTCCGGCGAATTTTCTGGGTGAAATATTTTGTCTTTCATCATACCCCAAATGTATGTATTAGGTGGCGTCAGATCCGGGGAATCAGAAGGATATTCGAAGTCTGTTCTCCGGGAAATTATTCTATCAAAATGCGAGGAGTATATTTAGGGTGCGCGCAGCTGTTTGGCTCGTTGCACCATCTTGTTGAAACCATTGTGTGCGCACCAATAGATTTCATGCAGGGTAAGTCTCTCACAAAAGGTAGAATAATGTTCTCCCTGCAACGGTCTTTGTTGACAGTAAGTGGATTCTGATTATCGTTTTCATTGATATATGGACCAATTATCCCATGACCAGAAACCACGCACCAAATGGTAAATTGGACACTGTAAAGTGGTTTCTCTACAATAACATCAGAATGCTCAAATCGAGTTGTTTTCGATTAATATAGTCGTTAAGATGAACGGGACTCTCATCTGAAAACCATATATTTTTCAAGAGTTCGGGATCCTTGTACATTAATCTAATATGCGACCACAGTAAATTTCCCTTGCACGTTTGTCCGCAGAGTTTAGTCGTTGTCCAACTTAAATACGGTATGGATAACAATTGATTTGATCAGTTGGCGCGTAGTTGTTTCACTGATGTTGAGTTTGCATGCAGTTCTTACAAGGCTTCTTTGCGGTGAATGCATAACTTGGTAAAAGACACGTCTTGCGTTTTCGTTGGTACACACTGTTTTTCGACGACCTGAACAACCTTTACGGTGACACAATACATTACCAGGGCGACGAAATTTCTAAACAGCTAATATCACACTTTTACTGGGAGCTACTTTACTAAACTGTTGTCGATATCTTACTGACACCTGCTGTTGTTGCTTGGACCTTCATTGCGACGATTTTCTTATGAGCGAAAATAATGTTCTACCAAGAACATTTTTGCTGCCGTCGTTAGAGCCATTTTCAATTCAAATTTAACTGCAGCGTAACATTAATATGTCAACTAATGACAGTTAAATCAATAATGACAGGCATATTATGCAAGCGACATCATAGCACCCTAAGTTTCGGTACTATTTATTCTGGCGGATATCGTAGCTTTATCTTATTTTCAGTTCCCTTGTAAATTTATCTATTTTTTTTTATATCTTTGATTATAAATTTGGTGTTATTATTGGAATTTTAGAGTTTTGTGACATCATGGGAATAATTTTTTTTCTTTCACTTATCTAATTAACCTGCAGATATTTACTTAAATCTTTTTCGTAATTATAAAATATTACACGAAAAACTAGCACGTGGTATACTAGAAATAAATCGCCAAGTATTTATACTTTCTAGCTAGAGCTATTTGGCAATTATAAATTTAAATTGGCATTTCAGTACCCATATAATCAAATCGTGTCAATACAATTGTTTGCTCCAACAACTCCAGTTAATTTAAAATTCTTGTCTTTTTTCGCGTAATATTTTATAGCCATAAAAGAGAATTGAGATACTCATACATCTACCTAAAGTATACGAAATACCATATCTACAATGTTAGTATTCGAGAGAGCGATAAATTAATTAAAGTAGTCTAACATTAATTCAGTCGTGCAAATCACACATACACAGTTCGACAATTAAACAATGAGACAGTTCATAGTACAAAATGGCAATTGAAAATAATACATGTGTTTCATCGACAGTACATTCGTTTCAAATCGATACAGCAAGTTGTATGTCCCGAAGTCACAGTCCTTTAGATGTCTTCAATATCGTCAGAATAACTCTTTCAACGGTAATTTCAGTTTTGAATAGAAAAAATAGTCGTAGAGGAACAAATTTGGTAATTAGGGTGGGTGATGGAGTTGTGAAGAAGTTGATTATATATTATATATATTATAATTATATATGTATATATATATATATAGACTATTAAGTATTATCGACCGTACTGTATAAGTAAAAATTAATTAACGGGTGAGCGGTCTGTCAAGTAAAAAAAAAACTCCTTTATTTCACTCTACATTTCATAACGAATTTGTTACTTCCTCAGGAGTGTCTACATGTTTAATAAAACCACAATATATTAAACAATATAACAATAACAAAATACTTACAATTGAGAGTTAAAATTCAGCAAACAACGACACTAAACATGTTAAAATTAATCAAATTTAAAACATTAAATTAATATGATGTTGGTTTATCGTCAACCTTTTAAAAGCAAATATACATAAATGTTAAAATATAAAACACACCAAAAAAACTGATGTCATAAAAAATTGAAACCAACAACAACTACAAATCAAATGATACAAGGACTGGTTAATAAAACTTGGCAGGTCAATTAACCGCCAACACCGAGTATACTGCAATAGATTATTCTTAGTCCATTAGTATCCGACTTATAATTTACGCTATTAGTGTCTCGGTTGATATGGAAATAATTACAAAAAAAGATGCTTTTTTAGAAATGGTGCATATCAACGGAGACACTAATAGCGTAAATTATAAGTCGGATACTAATGGACTAAGTATAATCTATTGCAATATACTCGATGTTGGCGGTTAATTGACCTGCCAAGTTTTATTAACCAGTCCTTGTATCATATGATTTGTAGGTTTTGTTGGTTTCGATTTTTTATGACATCAGTTTTTTGGTGTGTATTTTATATAGTTTAGTTTTATATTTTAACATTTATGTATATTTGTTTTTAAAAGGTTGACGATAAACCAATATCATATTAATTTAATGTTTTAAATTTGATTAATTTTAACATGTTTAGTGTCGTTGTTTGCTGAATTTTAACTCTCAATTGTAAGTATTTTGTTATTGTTATATTGTTTAATATATTGTGGTTTTATTAAACATGTAGACACTCCTGAGGAAGTAACAAATTCGTTATGAAATATAGAGTGAAATAAAGGAGTTTTTTTTTTTACTTGACAGACCGCTCACCCGTTAATTAATTTTTACTTATATATATAAATATAATTATTTCGTGACCTTGGTATGATATGGTAAATTCAATCAGTTGGCGATTTAAGGTCTGGCTTTACTTTAAAGTATTTTTTTACTTTAAAGTAAAGCCAGACCTTAAATCGCCAACTGATTGAATTTACCATATATATACCGGGTGTATTATGAAAAACCTTTGGGGCTGTAGCTTCCTTATATTTTATCTGATTTTAATGAATGATATGTCAAACTAAATCGTTTTTAAAGCACTGTAACCTGTTTTGAAAAAAAAAAATTTTTGACATTTCGTTTTTGACAGACAGTAGTAAATTTTTTTTTTTAAATTGTACTACATATTTTTTTTTACTTATTCTAATAAACATTTATTTCCTGAAGACACCTCCATTAAATTGAGTGACAAATTTTTTATTATTAAAAAAAACTACGAAATTTACAGAAATCAAGCTATCATATATTTTAATGAATCAAATGTTCGAAATTGGCCCCATTTTGTTCCAGACACATTTGACACCTTCTATTAACTCCAACTGCTGCGTTTAATATAAGATTTGGTGGTATTTCATGACATACTTGTACTATCCTACTTACTAAATCATCTCTGGTATCAGGTGGAGTCAAATAGACATGATCTTGAATGTAAGACCACAGAAAGAAATCCAGTGGATTCAGATCTGGCGATCTAGCAGGCCATCGAATAGGTCCGTAAGTGCCCATCCATCTGACGCCAAAATAATTATTTAGAAAATCAGTATTCATTCGTGCATTATGGGGTGTGGCACCGTCCTGTTGGAACACCACCCTGTTTAACTCAGTAAGTGGCAACTCATCTAAATAATCGCCTAATTCATTGCGTAACAAATTATTATACTTTTCTTGGTTTAGATTACCCTCCACAAAAAAAGGCCCTACTACTCTATCGCCTAAAATGCCACACCATACATTTACACTGAACCGATTTTGAAAATTGTGTTGCATCACAACATGGTTATTTTCAGTGCTCCAATGGCGATGATTATTTCTGTTGAATACACCATTTTTCCCAAAATTGCATTCATCTGACCACAACACACGACGATAAAAAATTGGATCTTCCCTTAGTTTATTCATGAAAACCGTGCAGAATTGAACCCTTCGTTGAGGGTTGTTTTCACCGAGAGCATGCACCTTCCGTGGTTTATAAGGAAAGAACTTGTGCTTCTTCAGAATGTACTGAACTGTAGAATGTGATACCTGCATGTAGTGAGCAATTTCTCGCGTACACGTATTAGGGTTTTCTTCCACATAGAACAAGACACTTACTTCTAAATTTTGATCTTGAATTACACGTGCGTTTATTTTCGGTTTTTTGAGTGATCCAAAATTTCGTAAATTTCGCACGAGCCTTCCAAACTTATCGGCACTTGGACGCAGTCTGTCAGGAAAACGATTTCCATAAAGTCGCAAAGCAGCTGCAGAATTTGTTCCGCATTCAAAATATGCTTGAATCGCATCCACACATTCGCCATTATCCATTTCAATAACAAAATTAAGAAATAAATCGTTGAAAATGTTATAATGAATGTGTGACTGACAGATGTCACAGCTCTCTTCGAAAATTTGGAATGCACTTTTATCGTTCAATATGACTGCTTGATTTTTAAATTTTTAAAATAAACACTGTAAATGTTGTTGTTGACCCACCGCTCACTGATAACATTGGTTTGTAATCCTTTATGGGCTATATAGTATTGAATGTAAGTGATTTTAAAAGGTACACACATTTGCTGGTAATAAAATGAAATACATAGAGTATTTAAAATGCATTTAAGAAATCTCTGTGTTCGGAAAAACCAGAATAAATCGAACTAAAAAAAAACCTAGAATTTCTCGATTTTTTGTCATACAAGGATATCGTTGTTTACAGTTTTATATTCAGAAAAAGTAATATATTTGAATAAGGAAAAAAAAATATAGTGCAATTTAAAAAAACACAGTTTGCAGCTGTCTGTCAAAAACAAAGTGTAAAAAAAAATTCAAAGCGGATCACGTTACAGTGTTTTTAAAACGATTTAGTTCGACGTATAATTGATTACATTCGGATAAAAAATAAAAAAGTTACAGCACGAAAGGTTTTTCATAATACACCCGGTATATAGATCTATTACTATGTTATATATATATACATATTATATATCAGACAATAAAAAAATGGAATTGAGTTCATAGTACAAAATGGAAATCAAGCAATTGAATAGTACACCTATACAAAGTACATACCTTCTGAATCCTTTGTACCGATTGTGGCAGGCTCGAGCAACGATTGTATGTCCTCGTAGGAGGACAAATCTTGTGAAGAGGGCGCAGATTAAGTACATACACTAGTTTTGGTGACAAAAGTTTCTGTACATTACTACTTTGTAAACTGGTGCATTGTCGTGAAGCAGGAATTAACTGTATGGTGTTAAGTATTCAGGCCGCACGTGGTGAATTCTTTTCAATAGGCGTTCCAAAACACTAAAATAAAAATATTCTGTGACAAATTCTCAAGGACAAATTCATGATAAATAGTCCCGTATTGTCGTATAAGCATTGTCTTCACTTTCGTACTTTAACGAGGAACCTTTCCCTTTGATAACGATGGTGACTTTCGTTTCATACTTTGGCGTTTAGTTAAGGAATTATAGCAAAAACATGATGTTGCGTCTTCTGCAACAATGGAATTTATAAAATTTTTATTCTTAGGAGTAGTGTCTGTGGCGGACTGAACACGATCATGTTTTTTTTATCTTCAGACAGCGAATGTGGTACAAACCAAGATACGATCTTATTCTTGCCTAATTTTTCATTAAGATGTGAAATTGTTTCCCGATTTACACAAAACTCATCTGCCAGTCTCACAATATCACAATGATCTTCTTTAACCCGTTTTCTCACTTTTGCGATCCTAGTTACACACTGAAATTAGACATCCTTGCTTCATCTTCTCTTCTTTAAATATATGTCTACGAAATAAACAATTATCTCCATACTCTTGTATGGAGAAATTGCATCAATTGCATCGTATCGACACTTTTGCCAATTTTAAAACAGAATTGAATGTTTGCTCTCTGCGTCATCCGCTTAACTTGACGCTGTAAATCCCGTCATACGTAACGTGCGATAATGCAATGTTGCCAGGTTATAGACGAAGGTTAGACTTTTCGATGATATGCGATGGTGTTGATGTTATTTCTCTTTACCTTACATTGAAAGCAGTTTCATTATTTAATTGTATTTGCTTAGCTAATATAATAAAATAGCGATAAAATAAAAACGTAGACAACGTTTACGTCCGGTAATATAAAGATTATAACAATTTTAAAATTAAGTAAATCAACGTACATATTACCGAGTTCTCTTAACCAGATTTCCGTTAGAAGTGTGGAAATGAAACCAATAATTTGCGGTTACATTTGTTCCTGTTTTACTTGGACGTGCAAATATTAATAACACAGTAAAAGTTTAAAATAAAGTTTTAATTTTTAAACTTCCTTGAAAGCAATATTTTTGTTTCTTTAACGATTCTATTTTTAGTTTAGTACATCGCTATGCAACTAGATAAATAAATTTACGTAATCGTATATATAAACCTATAATTATTCTGTTGAGATAACATTATTTCGGTTTTTGTTAAATACTGGCACAAACAGAAATGTAAAAAATTATTGTTATAATTAGAGCTGAGGATGTTTGCGGTACGGCAGGACCGTATGTAGTGCATCCCCACATTTAACTATTTATCTAAATATTCTCTGAAATGATTTGCCGGATCTCATAAATTAATAGAGTGATATTTTAGTATGCACTGGATATTGTTATTATACAAAATCATAATAGCCATTTGTATTTATGAATCATAAATAATAATACGCATGTATTTGTATTTGGTTGTGAATTCAATTTAAACTTAAAACGAATCGTAATATTTTAACGAGAAGCCGTCCTTACAATACATGCATTCGAGACAAAGTGTGCAACTCTACGAATAACTTCCATAATTGATCGAAAATGGACATTTTGGAGCTGAAGTAAAGCCCCTATTCTTAGAAAATTTTATTACTGTCGTTAAGAACTATTATTATAAACAACAAAGGCCTTTTATTAGTGTTGAAGTTTTAGTTTCATTGAATTTCCATGTTGTAAGTAGTCAATTGTAAAGTGTTCATTCACAATATTCTAAAACAAGGTGTAAATTTAACTAAAATCCAGAAAAACACATTCTAATAATATATTACTAGATTAGAAGCTGTGTTTATTACTATTTATTATATTATTTTTATAACCAAATGCAATAAAAGCTACGAAAACAAAAATAAAATAAATATAATAAATAAAAATAATATAATAAATAGTAATAAACACAGCTTCTAATCTAGTAATATATTATCAGAATGTGTTTCTCTGGATTTTAGTTAAATTTACACCTTGTATTAGAATATTGTGAATGAACACTTTACAATTGACTACTTACAACATGGAAATTCAATGAAACTAAAACTTCAACACTAATAAAAGGCCTTTGTTGTTTATAATAATTAGGGAACGGACATTCTTACCACATGACTCAAGCGTAATACAATGAAGTATATGTTAGACTTACCCGGCACCTGCACTTACAGCTATAACAATGGACAACACATCATTGTATTCGGAGGATATATTCCATTAGACGCAATCGGCAATTGGAAATGTTTATAAACTTCTTGGAAATGTTTATAAACTTCGCTCAGAACATCCCGGCGTAATACAATGAAGATTTTGTGTTTGAGTTACTCGGACACCTGCTCTCGCAGCGTTAACAATAACAATATAGTCATGTGGTAAGAATGTCCGTTCTCTAATAATAATAGTTCTTAACGACAGTAATAAAATTTTCTAAGAATAGGGGCTTTACTTCAGCTCCAAAATGTCCATTTTCGATCAATTATGGAAGTTATTCGTTGAGTTGCACACTTTGTCTCGAATGCATGTATTGTAAGGACGGCTTGTCGTTAAAATATTACGATTCGTTTTAAGTTTAAATTGAATTCACAACCAAATACAAATACATGCGTATTATTATTTATGATCCATAAATACAAATGGCTATTATGATTTTGTATAATAACAATATCCAGTGCATACTAAAATATCACTCTATTAATTTATGAGATCCGGCAAATCATTTCAGAGAATATTTAGATAAATAGTTAAATGTGGGGATGCACTACATACGGTCCTGCCGTACCGCAAACATCCTCAGCTCTAGTTATAATGTAAGCTAGAGGCCACCAGATGGTTGTCATACTATCATATCTTATTTTACATATATTTTAAAATTGAAATCTCATTTTTAATCTTATATTTATATTGTATTAACATATTAAAGTCAGTACTTTATTTTCAATATCGTGCATTAATTTTTGCTCGCGGTACACCTCAAAAGCTTGAAATTATTCCTAATTTAACGATAATATTGCAATAGTTATTATAAATAATATTAGAAATGCTTTATATTTATTTATTATTAAAAAGTGCTGTCGACGCTTATCCTTATTTTTCACTCGATTAACCTTTGATCAACATATCCACCTTTAATTTATATCACTGCAAGACACAATTGGTATAAACGGCACATCAGTTTTCTAATTGTTTGGTATGTATCTTGACCCAAAAATCAGAAGCTTTGGACTAGAAGGATTAGATTCAGATCCGCTGAATGCGGACATAAAAGCATATTTATTAACACACCAATTGTTTACAAAACAATAGTGTGTCACACACATGGGTGCCAGGGCATGCGGAAATTAAAGGCAATGAGTTAGCCGACGAAATAGCCAAGAAAGGTACTAAAAAACTAAAAAAAACTTAATAGGACCAGAACGTGTATGTGGAATTGCTAAGGATTCCTCTAGAAGGGAGATCTGGACATGGCTAGGAAGAGAACATAAAAATAAATGGAGGCTAACCGAAGGTCAACTAAAACACTACTAAGGGAGCTGGACGCTAGGTTTTCAGCCAACCTAATTCGTAGTAACAAAAAAGAAATTAAAATTATTACCGGACATTGCTCTTTAAGAAAGCATATGTACACCGTGGGCTTATTAGCAAGCCCTGGTGCAGAAAATGTGAAAAACAGGAGGAAACTAGCCTTCATGTAATATGCACTTTTGAGAAACTGAAAGGAAGAAACATTTCGAAAGAGATCCATTGGATCTTACGAGGCTACTCAAAGTTCCCCTGAGGATAGTGGCTTTTATCGAGGACACAAGACTAACAGAGTGGAATTGGGAGATCTATAGGGAGTGGTACAAGCAGCTCAAGTACCTGGACCTACTGGCGTGCAACCCAAAACTAAAAGTAGAAGTAGTAGAAAATACACCAATAGCTTATTCTTCTAGATACCCCTTACGCAATCTGGAATTGTGCTTTAAATAGTTATTTTGCATCATTATGAAATTTTCGTCGACTAATAGCAAACCAGATACCAGGGTTGTGTTCAAGAATGTCTATTATATAGTGTTTCTTTCTAAGTGGTTCTTCACTTTTCTAAATCGTCCATCCAAAATAGAGAGATTGTAATGGATTTGTCATATTAGGTGATATTACATATTATAATACCATGTTTTCTACAACAGACTTTCTAGTAAAAATATGATGTACAGATTCAAATATTTCATATTTGGATTCGTCAATCCATTAAACTTCATTAAAATATTTCGTCTATTTGACTAGTGTGGAAGAAGATTATGAATTGTTTCACATTTAACAAGTTCCGTCGCTCTGTCATATTTTTGTTTTCAAGAGTGATATCGGGGGTTTAACAATTTGTTAAACTCAAATTTCAGATATTATTAATCTTATATTTCTCTGCGAAATATTCCTTTAGCAGTATTTGTAACTTTAGATCTTCCTGACTACGGTTTGTCTTAATATCCGTCGGTAATTAAAATCTCATTTTTCTAATTCCTCCAGTGAACGCTCTCCGTTTATGATAAGCAGTGATATTCTATATTTTTCCTGATTTATGTGATTTCTTTTCGTAATAATCAATTTGATACCTTATACTATAATCTTCTCTGCACATCTACTTATTTTGAAAGAAAATAATAACTAGATAATATCCGTTCACAAACACGTACACTAATCTGGAACTTGAAATATAAATACAAATGAATTAGGTAATAGACGCTGAAGTAAAACTTTTATAGTTTCAAGAAGTCTTTAATTACGATGGATTATTAGCTGTTGCAAGGGCATTTATACTCTTTCTACTCGTTAGTAATAAAATTTAGTCTATATATTTTTGTATATACTTTATATAGTATTTGTAGGAATAATAATATTATGTAACATATTTGAAAGTAAATTGCACGATTCAGTAGTTCATTCAATTAGATGATGAAATTTATTGAACATTAACTATAAAATCACACTATACTGTACACATAATCGAGAAAAGAATATATCATTGAATTGCGCAAATTCAATAATGATTAATAGAGTGGACCAATCCGGAGCGATATTGGTAAATATTTCATATAAAAGCCGAAAAACTCCAATAATTTATCAATTTATATACCGGGTGTATTATGAAAACCCTTTCGTACTGTAACTTTTTTATTTTTTATCCGAATGTAATAAATTATACGTCGAACTAAATCGTTTTAAAAACACTGTAACGTGATCCGCATTGAATTTTTTTTTACACTTTGTTTTTGACTGACAGCTGCAAACTGTGTTTTTTTAAATTGCACTATATTTTTTTTCCTTATTCAAATATATTACTTTTTCTGAATATGAAACTGTAAACAACGATATCCTTGTATGAAAAAAAACGAGAAATTGTAGGTTTTTTGTGTAGTTCGATTGATTCTGGTTTTTCCGAACACAGAGATTTCTTAAATGCATTTTAAATACTCTATTTCATTTTATTACCAGCAAATGTGTGTACCTTTTAAAATTACTTACATTCAATACTATATAGCCCATAAAGGATTACAAACCAATGTTATCAGTGAGCGGTGGGTCAACAACAACATTTACAGTGTTTATTTAAAAAATTTAAAAATCAAGCAGTCATATTGTACGATAAAAGTGCATTCCAAATTTTCGAAGAGAGCTGCGACATCTGTCAGTCACACATTCATTATAGCATTTTCAATGATTTATTTCTAAATTTTGTTATTGAAATGGATAATGACGAATGTGTGGATGCGATTCAAACATATTTTGAATGCGGAACAAATTCTGCAGCTGCTTTGCGACTTTATGGAAATCGTTTTCCTGACAGACTGTGTCCAAGTGCCGATAAGTTTGGAAGGCTCGTGCGAAATTTACGAAATTTTGGATCATTCAAAAAACCGAAAATAAACGCACGTGTAATTCAAGATCAAAATTTAGAATTAAGTGTCTTGCTCTATGTGGAAGAAAACCCTAATACGTCTACGCGGGAAATTGCTCACTGCATGCAGGTATCACATTCTACAGTTCAGTACATTCTGAAGAAGCACAAGTTCTTTCCTTATAAACCACGGAAGGTGCATGCTCTCGGTGAAAACGGCCCTCAACGAAGGGTTCAATTCTGCACGGTTTTCATGAATAAACTAAGGGAAGATCCAATTTTTTATCGTCGTGTGTTGTGGTCAGATGAATGCACTTTTGGGAAAAATGGTGTATTCAACAGAAATAATCATCGCCATTGGAGCACTGAAAAATAACCATGTTGTGATGCATCACAATTTTCAAAATCGGTTCAGTGTAAATGTATGGTGTGGCATTTTAGGCGATAGAGTAGTAGGGCCTTTTTTGTGGAGGGTAATCTAAACCAAGAAAAGTATAATAATTTGTTACGCAATGAATTAGGCGATTATTTAGATGAGTTGCCACTTGCTGAGTTAAACAGGGTGGTGTTCCAACAGGACGGTGCCACACCCCATAATGCACGAATGAATACTGATTTTCTAAATAATTATTTTGGCGTCAGATGGATGGGCACTTACGGACCTATTCGATGGCCTGCTAGATCGCCAGATCTGAATCCACTGGATTTCTTTCTGTGGTCTTACATTCAAGATCATGTCTATTTGACTCCACCTGATACCAGAGATGATTTAGTAAGAAGGATAGTACAAGTATGTCATGAAATACCACCAAATCTTATATTAAACGCAGCAGTTGGAGTTAATAGAAGGTGTCAAATGTGTCTGGAACAAAATGGGGCCAATTTCGAACATTTGATTCATTAAAATATATGATAGCTTGATTTCTGTAAATTTCGTAGTTTTTTTTAAATAATAATAAATTTGTCACTCAATTTAATGGAGGTGTCTTCAGGAAATAAATGTTTATTAGAATAAGTAAAAAAAATATGTAGTACAATTTAAAAAAAAAATTTACTACTGTCTGTCAAAAACGAAATGTCAAAAATTTTTTTTTTTAAAAAAAGGTTACAGTGCTTTAAAAACGATTTAGTTTGACATATCATTCATTAAAATCAGATAAAATATAAGGAAGCTACAGCCCCAAAGGTTTTTCATAATACACCCGGTATATACATATATATATATATATAATAACTTCGTGACCTTGGTATGATATGGTAAACCTAATCAGTAGGCGATTAAAGGTCTGTATATTACTTCAAAATATATGTATTTAAAAAACTCTAAATGTTTCGGCTGTATACGCCTTTTTCAAGAGAATACAAAATATGAATGACAGGATATACTTGACATTTATATCCTGTCATTCATATTTTGTATTCTCTTGAAAAAGGCGTATACAGCCGAAACATGTAGAGTTTTTTAAATACATATATTTTGAAGTAATATACAGACCTTTAATCGCCTACTGATTAGGTTTACCATATATATATATATATATATATATATATATATATATATATATATATATATAAATATATAAATATAATATTTTCGTGACCTTGGTATGATATGGTAAATTCAATCAGTTGGCAATTAAAGGTCTGTTTTACTTCAAAGTATATATATTTAAAAAAACCCTACATGTTTCGGCAATGATGCCTTTATCAAGGATATAAAATATAAATGTATAGCATTTATATTTTACACGCTCACACAAACACAAAACCACACACCCAGAGAGAGACGCAAGCTGCCAGCAGCAACCAACACACAAGTTCATACCCAGAAAGAGACACAAGCTGCTAGCAGCGAACAACACATATGTTCACACCTTGCTATCTGTTTTTGGAATACTAAGGCATGATTTATTATTATGCAATTGGAATGTATCTTTGAATAATTTAAACCATAGCAACTCAATTATATGACATTTGTCTTCTGTCATTTATATTTTATATCCTTGATAAAAGCATCATTGCCGAAACATGTAGGGTTGTTTTAAATATATATACTTTGAAGTAAACCAGACCTTTAATCGCCGACTGATTGAATTTACTATATATATATATAATATATATATATATATATATATATATATATATATAATATATATATATATATATATATATTTATATATATATATATATATATATATATATATATATTAATTGATAAAATATTGGAGTTTTTGGGCTTTTATATGAAATATTTACCAATATCGCTCCGGATTGGTCCACTCTAATGATTAACTATGTTACGTAGTCTAACATTTTCTGAAAATGTTGCATTTGGATCCTACGAGGGTATCAACCGATCATACCGGTAATATTGTATTTTATAAAAATTTTAATTGTATAAAAATAATTTACAAGCTGCATAAAGTCACCGTGAACTGTTGTAAATAATTGAAAAATTAGTTATCGAATTAATCGAACCCAGTCAAAGTAAATTTTAATACAACTTATGGAAAACAAGGGATATCACAATTGTAATATTTGCTGGAATTAAGGCACTAATCTAAATTTACTGGCCGCCATAAGTAAATGAACAGGCAGTAAACGCTGGTATATTTTAATGAAACTTTCAGGAAATATGCTTATTATTCGTATTAAGAAATTATATTTCAGCAAGGTATGATCGTAACAATTCATATAAACACTAATAATACGTTGATCTGTTTCGTACACATTCAGCTAGTCTATATGTACTTGTAATGAGCGAATCAATGTTAGCCTGTGGTATACTATTCTAAACTTCTAAAATCCTTTGTTGAAGAACATCTGCATGTGGTTGTAAATTATAATTTACAACCACCCCTTGTCAATTCGTCCAGGATATAGTAACCAAACGATCAATAATTATTGATCGTTTGGTTACTATATCCTGTACGTGTTCTATTGGTGACAGGTCCGGCCAACGAAAAGGCCATGGTAGCAATTAACATTAGCATTATCCAAAAACTTCATAATTAACCGTCGCAGCGCATTGACCTGCTAAATTGATTTACCAGTTGTTGAAAATATGGTACTAACATTAGCTCGTGAACATTATTGACGTTATAAGATCTGCTTCAATGGCAGATAAGCCCCCACCATAACTTCCTTCTTTCTTCGCGACGACTTTGGACCCTTTTTACGACAATCATAAATCCAGAAACAAAATCGAAATTTTTCACTGAAGACGACTCGAATGCAGTGCAACATTACATCACTTTAACCGCGCAATTTTGTGGCGTGGAGTTAGTGGTAAACAAACAAATGATCGGTACAATCTAATCCCAAAAGATCGAATTTCCCGATGTATAGCCTATGGAGATTTGTTGATTAAATTAAACCTTTACATCTATCTTCAATTTCTCTTGACGAGAAACGATCATTCCGACCAGTACATATTGTCGTGTCTTGTTATTTTCTACCCATCTTCGCCAACAGAGTAATTGTAGCGATACTATGTCCCACACAATCAGCGACATCACGAACGGATAATCCGGCTTCTCATAGGTTGACAAATCCTGCCACGTTCAAATTCAATTAATTGATGAAAATTCGCACATTGTCGAATAGGAGGTGTTCTTTTACACTCTACGAGGTGCATTCAAGTTCTAAGGCCTCCGATTTTTTTTCTCCAGACTGGAAAGAGATAGAAGCATGTGTATTGTTTTAAAATGAGCGTGCGTTCGTTGTCAATACGTCACAGAGATGGCAGCACTGTACGGCAGATGGAATTTTAGCGGCAGCGTCGAGAATGAGAACTGTTTTATATACTTAAAATGGCTACGTTTTCCTTACTTGAACAGCATGCAATCATTCGTTTTCTGAATTTGCGTGGTGTGACACCAATTGAAATTAATCGACAGTTGAAGGAGACATGTGGTGATGGAGTTATGGATGTGTTATATGAAGGCAGAACATCGTACGACAACAAACCGAAACAACCTCGGGCTCGCACAAGCCGGTCTGACGACATGATCGAGAAAGTGGAGAGACTTGTTTTGGGGGATCGCCGAATGACAGTTGAACAGATCGCCTCCAGTGTTAGCATTTCCGTGGGTTCTGTGCACATAATCCTGCATGACGACCTGAAAATTCGAAGTGTCCTCCAGGTGGGTGCCACGAATGGTGACGGACGACCACAAGGCTGCTCGTGTGGCATGTTGCCAAGCAATGTTGACGCGCAACCAAGGCATGAATGGGACTTTCTTTACGTCGATTGTGACAATGGATGAGATGTGGATGCCATTTTTCAATCCAGAAACAAAGCGCCAGTCAGCTCAATGGAAGCACACAGATTCACCGCCACCAAAAAAATTTCGGGTAACCACCAGTGCTGAAAAAATTATGGTGACCATGTTCTGGGACAGTGAGGGCGTAATCCTTACCCATTGTGTTCCAAAGGGCACTACGGTGACAGGTGCATCCTACGAAAATGTTTTGAAGAACAAGTTTCTTCCTGCACTGCAACAAAAACGTCCGGGAAAGGCTGCGCGTGTGCTGTTTCACCAAGACAACGCTCCCGCACATCGGGCTAACGTTACGCAACAGTTTCTTCGTGAAAACAACTTTGAAGTGATTTCTCATGCTCCCTACTCACCTGACCTGGCTCCTAGTGACTTTTGGCTGTTTCCAACAATGAAAGACACTGTCCGTGGCCGCACATTCACCAGCCGTGCTGCTATTGCTTCAGCGATTTTGGTGGTCGCAACAGACTCCTAAAGAAGCCTTCGCCGCGGCCATGGCGTCGACGTTGTGAAAAATGTGTACGTCTGCAGGGAGATTACGTCGAGAAGTAACACCAGTTTCATAGTTTTCGGGTGAGTAGTTAGTTAGAAAAAAAATCGGAGGCCTTAGAACTTGGATGCACCTCGTACTAGGACTAAATAGAGCTACAAGTATACTTTACGATTACACTTAAGTAGACAATGTCAACAGAAAAACAATAACACTTTTTAGTTCAGTGCCAATGTTGTTTTGAGTATTCGAATGTATCTTGCTGAAATGTTCGTTATTTGTTAGTACAAACAAATATTTCGAACATATTTCGTAAAAATGCATTAACATTTACTGGGTGTTCATTTATTTATGGTCACTAGTATATATTCGAAATTTTACAGTATTTTGTTGAAATGAATCTTATACTGATTTAGTTTTCCAGTACTTCATTACATTACTTAGCTAGCCAGAATACAAATTAGCAAAGAATTATACTGAATCGATTTATTAAATCTGTATTAATTTTTTGAAGACTTCATAGTTATTTTAATTAATTTTTAAATCGTTAGAAATGAAATATCCCCTTAAAACTATACATTTTTAATAAACTTACAATTAGTTTCACATGTAAATAGCAAATTACACAAAACTGAAACAATTTGAGTTGTTTCTGGCAAATCCTATTCTATAATAATTTATTTCTTGGAAAATACATAATTACAGCTACGGCGAGTTTCGAAATCAGGTACTTGTATATATAGGTATATACAAGTCTAAAGTCACGAATTTTATTTCTCACGAGGGCTACTGCACGTTGTCAATCTTTGCATGTAATAATCGCGAATACCAATCGACAGTTTTCATCGTACAAACGCAGCATGCAGCATATACCTATATACAATATACTATATACAATTTATAAACAGAATTACTGCCGGCTGTCGGTAGCCACGTGAGTGGAATAATACTAGTCAACTTTTCTTTGTAAGAGAGTGTTGCGTAATGACTTTTCTCTTTCTAACAGTATCTTGCCATATTAATGGCGCGACTTATATTTTCTCTTATCACTTGTATCATCACTATCTTTGATTACTTAATCGCTGTAGCATTTATTGTTTACATGATAGAAATGGAATAAGCGTCTTATAAATGCACGAACTGATCAGGACATCACGTGCTAGTTTCACTTCTTCATCACACACGCGTAATCTGATTGTAATGCGATGCTCCTGCGTAAAGTCACGTGGCTTACATTAACAGAACAGTCAATTAACCACGGTGCGGTGCACGACCAGGCTTTCTACATATAAAATTGTACCAGTTCGTCGATACCGCGCGTATATTCTGCGCAAAGTGGGGGCTTATTCCACATCGCGAAGTAGACGATTCGACTCAGTTCGTAACCCGTAATAATAATTGAACAACCGGTGATATTTCCGTAGTAATAGTGAGAATATTCACGTCGGTTACGTCGATAACCAATAGCAACAAAACCAACAAAAAAAATACGAATCTAAAATTCATTTTCACCGAACAGTTTTTTCATTTTAATTTCGCCTTATTAATTATTAGGTATTGGCCATTAAAAGTGCCTTATCGGTTTTCTGATTATTCGCATTTATCTCGCAAGAAATCGTGTCTTCTTAAAAACAAGTCACTACCAGTGAAAAGAATCGAGTGCAATGTTGTCCCCGATCTTCAAAAGAAAGATTCAGTGGACAAATTGACGTTCTGTTGCAGCGAAATCGAATGTAAGGACGAAATTTATTCAGCTTGTCAGTTACAATCTGCAGTTAAAGTGGAAAGTCTATCACCTGCAGTGGTGGATAACAACAATAATTGCAAAACCAATAGTAATACCAGCGTAAATTCACCAAAGGAACAACCCCAGAAAGCGACGCAGCCGGTTACCGAAACCAAACCATTATCTGTCACTGCGAAGTTGATCGGCAACCTGGTCGATCCACCAGCTCAATCGCCTAGGTTGCAGACAGCGACGTCCAAATTGTTCGCACCCAGAACTGAAGAAATGAGCAAAGGTTTCCTAACGTTCTCAGAAGAAGAACCAGGACTAACAAGTAAGGAAATAACAAATCGAATTCTGTACCTTAGAATACATCAAAACTTTATGCAAAGCATATTGAAGATATTTGTGTTATAGGTTGAACAAAGCAACCTTTAATTAACATCAAAATTTACTGTGTACTTCTAAGGTACAAAATTAGATTTACTAGTTTTTGTTTCTTGAAAACCATTTTTTAATTATTTCCCCGTGAATATAACATTATTTGTAGTTATATTATTGTGATTTTGTATGTGTATATATATATATATATATATACCTATATATATATATATATATATATATATATATATATATATATATATATATATATATAGATTATCAGTGAAAGCAAGCTTACTCCTAAAAAAATAATTATTCCCAATTGATGTTTTTCTAATAATTTAATAGGTTTTGATACTGAAATATGGGCGTAAGAATATGAAGTCCAACCAATTTCCGCAACTAAATTTAATTTTTAGAAGCTAAATTTCAAATTTAATAAGTAGGTTTAATAAAATACTCAAAGAGTCATTGTATTTTAATTCAGAAGCACTTCAAAAACTTCGCACTTCAAACCAAATAATAATAATATGGAATAGTATTTTGCTGGTTATACATCAGTTGAAGAAAAACAATTTAAAATATTTTCGTTAGTAAAATTAGTTATTTATTAGTTTCTTATACAAGTTGCTATTTTATACAATTTATATATATGAATATGATCATTTCAATACATAACACAAATGATTATACTTGTATTATAAAGCCAGAACTTAACCTTTGTAAAAATATCAAATTAAGAAGTAATTACTCTTTCAGTTATATAATAATTTAGTAATGGCCTTCATGGTTATTCTTTCATGGGGGAAAAAAAAGCTACTTCCTTATAAAATGCAATTTCATTGTAAAATGTCGTACGTTACTAAAATATTTTTTATTAAAAAAAGTAAATTAAATTGAGCATAATCTAATCATTTAAGAAACGTAAATTTATTGATTTAATTTAACCGAATATTTATAAATATGTTTTATAGAAATAATATTTATATCCAAATGCCTCATAAATATTTTCATAGTTCATACTATGAATTATAATTTTTAAATTAGCGTTCATCTAAAATTATTAACTATTTAAAAAAATAGATGTTTTTATATTTTGACCTCGCGCAATTAAACAGGTTTATCTCGATACTAAATGTTCCCTTTTCCCCGCTTACTTTTCAAATAATTAGCAGATATTTTCTAATTTAATAGTAAACATTGTTAAGAAAGATAATGATTTGCATTGTGTGCATTCCAAAAAACTCGTCAAGTCATTAATATTTATATTTACACACTTATTATAATCTCACCTCCTCCTAGGCAAGAAAAAATGTTCGGCGGCTAATAAAATCAGTTACTACTTGGCATTTAAGCAATTCCCCATCACAACATGTCAATTTATAAATAGATTCAAACACATCTGCACTGTTATCTAATTGAAATAAATTCACCACCTAATTTTAAATACTTTTATTTTGGCGGTGGCTTTTTTCTTTTTTATAATAGCATCAGTACTTTTATCTATGGCTTTCTTAAATAATTTCTTTTCTGGTCGTTTTATGATAACGTTATCGGCATTTACCACACCTCTTCCTTAAATATATTTATCTGAATAAAGAAAAATGATACCTCATGAATATATATTTTATTAAATAATTTCGTCTGTCATAAACTGATTAAATATTGGCTTTAGTTATTACAGTAAAAATTGTAAAAGTAAGAAATGGTAATCTTGATTTAAAAGAAAAACTAATTTTATATTAAATAAAAACATGGGAAAAAGAAGATAATTCACGGTAATTTACAAATGCTATGAGTAATCAGTCATTATATAAAGTTGTTATTGATATAAGGTACCTTGCCAGGATATAAAATACGTGTATTTACTCATGTGGAATTCAATTCATAAAAATAATTAAAGATTTAAAGAAACATTAAATCAGAAGTTTAATGCAAATTTTGGAATATATCACAAGCCTGGATGATTGACGACTATACATAGCGGATAGAATTTTGATAGCAAAAGATGAATAAATACTTTATTGAAATTCTAAAAGTAAACAAAAATTGACAAAGGATAGATTGAGGCCACAACTTTTTTACTATGGCTACAAAATTTCAACAGGTTGAATATACTACAATAAATACACAATCTACAGTTGAATTAAGTCTTACAAAATATGCTCAACAATTTCGGAAATAAATATTAGTATCGCGTTTCCGATTTTAATCTATAAAATATAGCAAAGCAAATTTAAACCAAGGAATAGTTTATATTTCAACTTTTTATAAAAAAATCTGTATATAGAATATACATCCATTTTCACAAGAAAAAGTGTACGGTATGAAAATAACACAAAAGCTTATAAATAAACAATATGCATTTTATTAAAAGTTTATACAAAGTCCAAAAGTCTTACATATACATATCTATTAAAATACAATCCAATCACCGTAATTGTTAATTATTAGGTCCACATCTTCATATACAAGTATCCACCAATTTTCTTGTAAAGTCTGGTGAAAGATACTTCCAATTTTGTTGTAGATTCTTTCTAAAATGATTAGCAATTCGTTTAACAACTTGTCTAGAAGTTTTTGCTTCATTAATCTTGACACTATTTCTATTGGATTTGCCTCCGGGCTCTATGAGGGCCATTCGTAGTGGTGTTAGGTGTTATTGTATTGTGCCTTCCATTGGCACACGCGGCTGCAGTGTTTCGAATCGTAATCCTCGTGGAGTAATCCAGTTGTCATTTCTATCATAAAGCATTCGTTAGAATTTAGTAAACCTTTTTTTTATAAAGCTCTTATGAATCTTCTTGGGACAAATGGAAATCCCGGTCCTGGTGAATACGAATTTTCCAAAACCCAGAGCAGAGAAGTAACAGTAGACATACAGTTTTAGTGGATATTTACTTGATTTGTCCTTTAAACCACCACTTTTACTTTGTCCATCCAAACTCATTTTGTTTAACTAGTAATGATAAAGTTGCCCTGCATCGGTAAATATTATGTTGTCCCAATCTCGGTCTAGATTTTTGTTCAATGTAAACGTTTTTTTTTTTTCTATTTTGTTGAGAACAGAAATTTTATTATTTAATGTTGTTTTCTTCTAATCTTCAAATTGTGTTTAAACACACGTTTATATTATTTTTCATGGGAATTTTCTTTGCTTGGTGCAAAGTATTTTTCTTGTTCTTTTCAGAAATATAAATTATTATTTTATCTTGCGCTGTTGTTGTTAATCACTTTTTACTCCATAGGAAAATCATCCGCATTGCTACATTTTTTATATGTACTTTGCATACATTTAGCTACAAACACCTTTGACACTTTACTGTATTTTGTCGTCGCATTAACCCAGATTTTGGGCCCCTTTAGATGAATAACCTAAAACACGATTTAATATCTTTTATTTTGTTCTCATTCTCACAGATTATGTCAAAAAGACAAAATTTATTCAGCAAAGAAGAGAAGTCGCAGGTAGTCACAGGTAGAGTCATTACTCCCACCTCACGCATACACAACTGTTAACAACTTAGAGCGTACACGCTTTTGTGGAAATGCAATTACTTCCTGAACATATAGTAGTAATTCTAATAAAACGTTTGCAGTCAATTTGAAATTTGTTCACACTATCAAAATAAAATCTATTGATGTTTGTCACAAAAGGTTTGTAGTATTTATTTAATAATCAAACAGAACTACATAACTATTGGATATAATTTCTTGAATAACAAATAATCTTGTTAGACACGACTCCATTTGCTCTTCCATGATTTTCCCGATTTTTTTAGAAAATTGTTGAAGTAAATTGTTCATGCCTCCTCTCACCCCAACCATTGTAATTTTTTTGTTACGTAGCCCTTAAAATTCTCAACAATTTTGAAACTATATCATATTTTAAAATGTACATTTTAGTATTATTTTATTTCTTTTATCAGTCCTAAATCTAATGAGTATGTTACGTATTGGATCCAAAGCAATAGTTTTAATTTTTGCTTTGATTAATTCGCGACATGCTCTTGGAACAAGCTTAAGCTTCATCGATATAAAAGTAATTGAAATTAAGCAAAATAAAAATATATTGTTTTTCTGAAATACAGCAACATCGCGATTCGCAAAATTCTTGTTACACTGAATATTCTTTTGGAACATTTAACGTTTTGTGCCTTAATAAACTTGAAAAATAAAAGACAATTTTATATGTTTTTGTTAATCTATTAAAATAATAAATCATTGAAAATCAAACTTTAGATTATAATCGGTTATAATCTTGTATTCAGAGATACAAGAACATTGGTAAAAATAATAAATTTGAAATGAATTAATATCCTAAAATTACATTAGAAATACTTTGAAAAGTCTTTCTTTTGAGACTATGGTTAACTAAAGACTCAAAAAAGGTATAAAACCCTTTACCACAATTAATAATCGTATCCTAAATACGTATTTAGACAACTAAGTTGTCATCATCAATAGATAGAACCACTAATCAAAGTGTAGAACATGGGGCACAATAAAACTAACATACCTACAGAATTGTGCAGTATTATTCGTATAATAGACTGAGTGTATTATCCGTATAATACTATCCGTGTTCACGTATAATACACTGAGTATATTATACGTGGACGCTTTGTAAAGTAGTGCGCAATTGTGTGTGTTAGTGTTACTGTACCCCATGCTCTACACTTTGATTATTGTTTTTACCTACTGATGATGACAACTTAGTAGTCGAAAGACGTATTTTAGATACGATTATTAATTATGGTAAGCGGTTTTTTTACCTTCTTTGAGATAGAAATACTTTATTGGGCAAACCATTGACATTGTCCTTAATTAATATTTAATCATTCAACTTCAGAATTCAGTCAGAAGTAGATAATATTTATATTTATGTTAGCTCCATTATTTATTTCAATTGACTAGTTCTCTACAAACGCCCGATTGACATAATGATAATCAATATTATATATGAATGAATATTATACTAAAAATAATTTTATATTTAATTGTACTATCAAACATAGTCCCTCTACTATTTACGATGTAATAAAAAATTGTTTTTCCACATATAGATCTCCGCCGTTAGGCAAAATCCTTAGCCTAAATAAAACAAACGTTTGTCTTAATTGAATAAATTAAGTGACCTTGTCCTTGACGTAACTACATACATACATTCTATAAAGCTTACAATGTTATCATCGATCCTCCGCAAAAACAAGTTTATTATCTTTTGGAAAAATTGATATCACGTATTAATCTGAATCTGTACTTTACATAATCTAATTTTGTGTGGCTATTTATAAACATTATTACATCATAATCGCATAATGGTTTTTAAAATATATATTTAACAGTGCCGACGTTGAGTAAGTACTCTTCAATATTAAAGACAAGATTTTCAATTTTGAATTGTACTTTATTGATCAACATAGTTCCTTCTTCGCTTAAGATACTTATTATGTTATTATCTGAGTAGTAACTTCTTTCTATGATGAATAACTGAATTACACAAAAAAATCCGATTTTATCCACTTCACACTTTGGTTTAAAGTTTTTTAACGCTTGCTTTCATACGACCGTCTAACAATGAATTATTGCTGGCTTATTAGCAGTATTATGTAACTAGATAAAGAGCTCTCTATCGATGAGTATATGAACTAAATCACCGTTCCAGACATCGTTGTATAATGGAAATAAATTTAACATTGCTTTTTTATTTTATAGTGCTCAAAGATGAACCGGAAGATTTAACACATCTAGCTCCAGAAGCTGGAGGTGTGTGCGTACCTTTAGATCCATTTTTACCAGATCTCGATGACTTCCTATTAAGAGACGACTTTTCCCCTCTCCTAACAGACGAGCCTTCGGATCCATTTATGGCGTATAGGGATTCTTGTGACCCATCGCCTCAATTACTTTCACCAAATATATCAAAGGTAGGTTATTTTATAATTTCATCTCTAATAGAAATAATGTACATAGCATTTTCCATGTTAAACACTAATGCTGTCAAGATTTACATAGAAACCAATAAAGAACGTAGCAAACAATAAGAAAGCCAGATAATCAAATTAGTTAAACAAAATACTTGAAAATTTTGATTTAACTTTGTATTAATCAAAATCACGGTCCTACTGTGAATCTGCACATATAAAATATATTTGGTGTTTCACAGCGCATCCACTTCAGCGTATCAGCATCAATTGTACCAATTCTTTGTCATAAATTCGGAAACAATGAGAATAACTACCGTTATTAATTAATTCGGGAAAACAAATTGAAAGATTTTTTTGTATTAAAAACAAACCACATTAGACAATTATATTGTATTCATTATGAATTTGCTTTCATTTTCAAAAATTTCACAAGCTATCAATTCCTGGAATTACTCAAATACACGTGGCAGCTGAGCTTTGCTGGTATGAAGGATGATCCTAGAATGTAGTTACCCTGTATATTTAACTTTTATGAGTACTATATTCACAGTCTGATTTTTTACTTAAGAGCGTGCTTACTAAAGCAAAGTATATATTCTGCAAGAAAGCATACATAAGAAAAGAAAACTTGGCCTGCCGATTGATCGCCTCTTTGATTTCTTCTATTTCATGATTACATTAAAGCAGTTAGTATTAACTGTTTTGTCTTCTACGAGCGATATCCATTATAGAATGATTAATTAGTTTTTTAATACAACGTATTTAAAATTACTGTTAATCATCCGAAATTGGTGGAGACTGTGGCTTGAAATCTGAAACAGAAATAAGAAAAACACCCTAACCACAAAATATATCAATAAATACTATTTACGTAGTTCGGCAACTAATTCGCCATCTTCAGTAGAATAACCTTAAAACTGAAAAAATGTTAAACGTAGGGTTTTTGGCTAAGGTAAACCTTAGAAGATATGCTCTTCACCAAATCGCCAGTGGGATAACACTGAGTGTTATCCACCACAATATATATCAATAAATACTATATACGTATTTCAGCAACAAAGTTGCCATCTTCAGTAGAATAACCTTAAAACTTAAAAAATGTTAAACATATAACACTTAGTGTTATCCCACTGGCGATTTGGTGAAGGGCATATTTTCTAAGGGTTACCTTAGCTAAAAACGCTACGTTTAACATTTTTTCAGTTTTAAGGTTATTCTACTGAAGATGGCAACTTAGTGGCTGAAATACGTATATAGTATTTATTGATATATATTGTGGTTAGGGTGTTTTTCTTATTTCTGTTACTGTTAATCATCAGTGAAACTTCAACTAATCCAAGTGATGATTCCAACATACACGTGATCATATTTCATCAAACACTCGAAGCAAATTGCAGGTTACATAAAAGAAAAAAGTCAATTTCCTTTCTTTTTATGGTGTGCCCAATGTCTGAAGCTTAAAGCTCGTTAAGACCCTAGAACCGTTTCGAGTGTATATGGTGTGTGTAAAACGTTCCATGGCTTTGGTACTACTTCCCCTCACTGAAAGAGGAGATGATTTTGACTTTCACTTCCTCAACATTTTTAAAGATGTATGCAAAAACCGACCTCTCACATTCCGGTCTCGAGCTTCGAACCCTCGACCAACGAAACTCTCACTCTCATTATCCGATGCTCTTACCACTTACGCCACTCAGCTGTAGAGAACTAAGAGACACTGTCTAAATTTTAAGTGGATGATTATTATGTTTAAAGTCTGATAACACCTCAAAATATACTTCAAAACCGACACAAGCAAATACAGTGCAATAATATTTTGTGGTTAATAAATCATTTGTTGTGCTATCCAAATTTCCAAAATTAAGGAGTATAACTTCATTTCTAGTAAAACAGGAAACGTGATTTGAAATTCAAATGGTTAATACAGGAAAAATCAAAGCTTTCTCTTTTGAAAGAAATACCTGCAATCATTCCCAAGTTAATATGGGAAAGGCTTTTTTTTATCTGTATATAATAGAGATTCGATTAGATACAAATAAGATAATCACTGTACAAATACTTAATCCTGTACTCGTCAATACATTCAAAACACTCATTCAAAATTGCTAATACCACGCCCATTGATCCTTTTTTACTTTTGAATTTCGATTTTTGCGTGCGTATATTTTTGTATGTATGTATTTATAAATGTAAAATCATAATTAAGGACTATTTGTAATTATATTTGTATTTCAATAGCATATACGTACGTATAAAAAGCTTTGTCGTTAAATATTATCATTTTCCTTTCTGTTATTTATATACTTAGATTAGGAAAACAGTAGTGCCAGCATTATTATATTTCGAACCGGAGAATACCTTATGTGCACCATTAACATCATATCTACTTTAAATGATAAAGGAACATCTAATTTGCTCTTTGACATAGATGATTTATAAGTTACTGTGTATAACGACCTTTTGATAACTCGTCAATGATAAGAATCTATGTAACGTAATAAAGCAATGAAAAAATGTGTAAATTTTAAGATTTATGTTTAATAAAATAATCAGTATGGAAATTTACACATACTGTCTTAATATACATATTACATGTGAAACTAAATAGTTTAAAACTTTCTTGTTTCAGAATTCAGACTGTAGTTTACCATCACTAAACAGTCCGACAGATTCTCTGTCGGATGAAGATCAAATGTCCACATTTATGTCATTACACATGGATGACGATCCCGAATTAGCTATGAAAGCTCCATATATACCCATGAATATAGGTGCAGACTTTCCTTTACTAATAACAGAAGATCTTATGTGGAGTTCTAGTGATCGAACTAATAGTAAAAATTCTTCAGACAATAGTTCGAGCAGTTTAGCACAACTACTTTGTTCAAATATAAATAAACGATATAGCAACAGTAATGCCAATGATCACGGAGGGGGGTTATTAACAATAGATAAAAACTACAAAGATATTTACGATAAAAGTGAGTGTATTTTCTATTATCACTACAATTATAATAAGTACTTGATTTCTTTTCCAGACACTACATCTTCTTGGAATGCAACAACGCCCAAAAAAGGGGTAAAGGAAAAATCAGAAATCAATAATCATAATAATAAACGTACAAGTTCAACTCTATATGACAACAACAGTAAAAGGACGAAGTCTGAACCCAAGGAAAAAATGTCTTCTGAACTCCTGCACCAGCTCATATCCAATAACCACCACAGAGGTCGTCCAAAAGATAAAAGTAATTGGCTCCTGGACTCGGGAGGGCAAAAAGCGACTTGTATAAGCCAACCAAGCGATAGTGTTTTGATGAACTTACTGGTAAATGGTTTTGATATACGAGCGGGTTATATCTGTCTGACACCAACGCGATCAAAAGTATGAAACAAACGTTTTGATAGATAGAAAAACACGTCATAAAGTTATATTCTTTTCGTCGTTCCTGTGTATGCAAGATGCTGATAAAGCGTATATCTATGCAGGCTGTTTGTTCCACATAGTATTAAATTGATTAATTATGATTAAGGTACCCTTCATGAAGAAAAACGTCGTCAGGCTGCCTTAAATGTGCTAATTATATCAAGAGAATAATTCTAATTTATTACGATAAATAGTGTAGACACAAAAAAGAGACTGTGCATTCGCTTACATACAATTTATCACTTTACTTGTTACGTTTCAGTCAAAACAAGAGAAGCAGAAGAGATGAATAACTTTCGAGTGTTATTCTTGGTAAACAGTGCCAAAGAGAAACGTTGTAGAAAGGACGTAAAAGACTTAAAATGAACTGTGCCATCATTATCATCATAAGTTATCATAACACATTTACCATAAAAAATTCGAAACAAAGAATTTATAATAGTACAATCGATCAGGGAATACAATTGAAAAAGAACTGCCATTTTATTATTTCCTCACAGATAACAAAATAGCGCAAAATATACCTAAATTTCCCCTATTCTATAAATTTCAATAAATGCATCTCATCTCATAAAAATGTCAACATGTTGAGGTTATGATGCAACGCACTCTATGAACTGTGATAGGAAACAAAATATCTTTAGAAACGAAGAAGACAAGGGCTCTCTAAGTTTACTACCACCTACATTCCGTGATTTTTGAGTTACACTTGCAAAATAAGCGAAAAGAGAGGACTTGTACATAAATATATTTTAAAAAATGGAGATTTGTGGTAACTTGACAATATTGAGTTTTAAAAAAGATATAATGAAAACTGAAATATAAAATATGTACCTATTGTAATTGGAATATGACTATAGATTACATTTATATATACTTACACTTAATATATATTATCTGTTATATGTTTTTATATATATATATTTATATATAAAAATATTTATGTCCAAAATGTTGCAAGTTACGATTATTTTTATGTCGAAAATATTTACTTTTTCTTGCATATCATATACATTTATGATGACTGTTATAGTTAGCTGTTTAAATAAATGTTTACAAGATTGTGCATCAGTAATTTAAGTGTGACTTCAATGTATTTTAGAGTTTTCGTAAAATCAAAGAGCTATAGTGCACTTAAATGGTTAGTTCTTCTTCGAAAATCATCGACTTCATAGAATTTACATTTTGAATCTTAATGTTAGAGTACCACTGGTGATTTGTAGCTCTTGCTAGTCATGGTGACGTCAGTCAAAATTTCTGGGTATATACCAGCCATTATTCTTGTACAGTAGGCAGATCATCAACGAAAGGAACACCATTTTTAGATGGTAGTTTTTACAATTGTTTACATACTTTATATCTTTTTAAGCAATAAAAACTGTTTTGTCGACGATACACAATGTATTTATAATCTTTTATAAAGATTATTTTAGTTTTCTTACTTAGTATATTAATTTTAGATGAAACATATTTCAAGAAATATGTCATTGTTGTATCAATAAAATAATTTATTTATTTGTTAATTTTTTTACACCTTATTTTTCCCAACAACCATCTTCAAATATTTAAGTTTGCAACTAGTAATAAACTCATAATAAAATTAACATTTTGCAATATGAAATTCGTACCCATAAAATTTGAAAGCGCAATAAAACATACTCTCTTAAATTATACAAGTAATTATATTTTCAAAGCAAATTTGTGATTTTTAACCGCATGTTATTTTACTGAAAAGTATTAGGAATTTAATGTGACCGATGGGTTTAATATATTAATACATATATACACAGAAAATACATTTTTTAATACAAATTTATATTTTAATACAAATTATACAGTAAGCGGTGCCTTATATAAGAACATAGGAATTGTACTATCAAACACAATTCAATATAGTAGTTGGGATAAATAGCAAACAGAAGATAATTGAGATTCGATTCGCCAGTGGTGTGAAGTGATTGTTGTTACCCTTGCATTATAACAATGCTTATGATTTAGGGGAAAAACCATAAATTTATCAGGGACGTTCTCTGTATGGTATTTGCAAGGTGTTCGAAAATAAATTTCCAAAACGACCTTATTTCTCTACTTTATAGAACATTAGCAATGTTGAAAAATTAGGTTGCGTTTCATGTCAACAGCTTAAAAGACTTAGAAATAATAATTTTAATGAATAATTTTAATTTGCTCGTTTGTGCTTCTGTAGAAGAAAATCCGAAACAAATTGCAAATCGATTCAATATTTCCAATAAAAGTACGTAAGGTTTTGAAAAATAATAAAAGCACCCTTGAAGCAAAAGTTAAAAACGCAGGAAATATTTTCCATAGACCATTTAACCGTATGGATTTTGTCACAATGAGAGAAACATGCGATCGAAATAAAAGTTATAAAAATATTTTATTTACTGGTTAGTTGGCAGTTTCTTTGCACGGGCATCATACAAATACTAAATGTGGATTGATTCTAGTGTGAATCAAACCACATCCGAGCTTATAGCATAGCGAGAGATCCGCCTTCAGCCGACTTTGTATCAAGCGTATATTTTTACCTACAGTATATATAAAGTTATAAACAAAAAGAAATTGTTCGCAAATATAATTATGCAATATAAACTAAACAAAGTCACTAATTTACCAAGTACTTCGCTAGCGAAAAGAACTGGGAAGTAAATAACGCGAAAAAGAGTTACCAGTTTTAAGTGGTAACGAAGAAGGACATTTGAGAATAAAAATGTTCTATATCATGTTCCTCGTATTAAAAAAAAAATTAAGGCAGCAACGAAATCGAAAACAAAACAATAATAAATTGTAATGAAAATAAAAGAAGAAATGAGCATAAATTTTAAAAGATCACGTTGCTCATAAATAAAAAAAGTTTCGGTTTTTATAAAAGAAAACATCAAATACAGTAGTCATATCCAAAAGTATTTTACTGATTACTTGAGTGATTACTGTTTTCTAGATGGAGTTGTTGTTTTTAACTAAAACTAGGTTCAATGTATCGGAGAAGTAAAGTCGCAAGGAAAAGTAGATAATAAGTTAGAACGAAAATAAAAAATTATCATTCATTTTAAAAATATACCAGGGTGCAATCTAATAAATGCGTAAAACCACAAGAAAGATATTTAGAAAAGTCATCGCAGACTCTATTAGAGAATTGAGTAATTATTAGATTACCATATTATTACTGTAGTGGTGGAAATTCTGAAAACAGAAACATTTATAGTGGACTTCAAGTCAGCTTGTATGCCAATAATCACTACTTGTTGACCCCTGAATAAATATATTAAATAGCAAATATAATAAAAATCAAGGAGTGTCAATTTTTATTAGTATTCTAATAACGTGATGAAATTGACAGATTTTTGTAGTTTTGGTAGTGGTATCAATAGTGAAAAATGTGATTTAAAACTTGAACACAAAAGCGTCATCAAATTTTTGACAAAAGAGGGTAATGGTCCAAAAATTGTCCATGAACGAATGATTGCTCTATATAGCGAGAAAACATATAATCAAGTAAAATTCGGGTCCCCGAATTGGGATCGAGAATCCATTAAAACCTTCTTTTTGTGTACAAAATGGTGCCGTGTATAATTAATACATGTTCTCTTATTTAATACTTACATGAATGATATTTAATAAAATTTAATTCTAAAATTAAAAAAGATCACCCGAGGAAACGTAAATCAAGAATTAATGGCAAAAAAGTAAATAGATATAGGATTATTTGACTAAAAAATGAAGAACTATATATATACAAATATATATATATATATATATATATATATATATATATATATATATACATATACATATATGGTAAATTCAATCAGTTGGCGAAAATATTATATTTATATATATATATATATATATATATATGTATATATATATATATATATATATGTATATATATATATGTATATATATATATATGTATATATATATGAAAATTAAAAATTTGTGAAAGGCATCCGCCCGGAATATGCAAATATCGACATTTCACCGTTTTTACGGATCATCAGTGCACATTATCTGGGGACAGACACAGATAGATAATGGACTTCATGTGTATGAAAATTAATAATTATTAAATCTCATTTTACATGCGATTGTCACTATAATTTGTTGCATTAAATTCTACAATCCGGCATATCACTTTGTCCTAGATTGTAGACGCAACAATCCGTGACGTCAACTGTGCAAGTTGTCAGCACAAATGAAAATTAAAAATTTGTGAAAGACATGTCCGCCCGGAATATGCAAATATCGACATTTCACCGTTTTTAATTTACTAAATAAAACACTTGGTATATTTGTTTCACAAAATGTATTTAAAATATCTCTGACATATGTTTCGACTTATTCAGTCATTCTCGACGAGTCATGTAAACTAAGTGACAAGTGTACTCCTACCGATATTTATGAGTTATTTTTTAAAAGGTTTATTACAGCATCGATTGTGGGGGTGTTTGAAAAATCCAACTTCGTGTTTGTGACCTGTCTGTTGAGATTTATGTTTTTTTAGTTTCTAAAATTTCTAAGAAGTCAAGCCTTTTACCCTTATTACAAGAGTATAAAAGTTTGAAATTATTAGCATTAAACAGATGAGAATTTTGAATACAGTGTTCCGCGAATCCCGTAACCATATTGCCATGTAGAATAGAACTTTTATGTTCTTTAATACGTTCTTTTATAGAGCGTCCTGATTGGCCAATGTATACCGCGTCACAATCACTGTTAATTCATACACCCCTGACGTATCACGCAATTCTGTTTTTCCTTGATTGTTAACTAGAATATTTCCTAAATTGCATTTATTTACTAGGATGACATTTAAACCTAAATTATGTTTCACCAAGAGCCAACCGTGAATTCTATACATTATATATAATTTAATGCAACAAATTATAGCGACAATCGCATGTAAAATGAGATTTAATAATTATTAATTCTCATACACATGAAGTCCAATATATATATACAAGGTGTGTATAAATTGGCGTACTAACCATACGTGACGACGTTCGTGGTCAAATTTGGAGTCAAAAGTCTTAATAGTAAAACGGTGTATCATGCTTGCTGCGTTTTCAGAAAGAATTTGAAAGAAACGTAATTTGGCAACATTTGAAACCGTATGTCATGTACATATCGGCATATACATTGAATGTAAAAATCATAATCAGCAAACAAAACAACAAATAAACACGGAAACACGCAAACTAATCAAAACTCTACAAATAAACACGAAAAAAACAGATCACAGAAAAATAAGCAAGTCGAATGAAGTTGGTAGCACACTGGCTTGCAATAAAATCCCGTACACCTAGTTTTGGCTGTAGTAAATTGACCTTTCTGGTGACATTTCTAATTTGACATTTAAATCAATGAAAATTGATCAAAATGTTAAAGTTATCTGAATGTGATAAGTTATTAACATTATCAAAATTAGAAGAAGGGTGGTCCATAAGAAATGTTGCTAGAATATTTAATATAAATAAATGTACGGTTTTGAGTGTTAAGAAAAAATGGGAAGATGGCAGTGTTAAAAGAAAAGAAGGTTCAGGGCAGCCGAGAATTTCAAGTCGGCAACAAGATGAATTTTTATTAGATTATTTAAGAGAAAATCCATTCAAAACAGCAAGAGATGCTGTATTTCACACAAATTTTCCAGGATCTTGGTCAACAGGATGCCGCAGATTTAGCACTTCCGAATTAAAAAAATTTGCGAGTGCTAAAAAACAGTTATTATTTGTAGAAAATAAACAATCCAGAGTCTTATTTTCTTTAAATTATATACATAGCGAACAAAATTTCTAGGAAAGTGTAGTATTTTCGGACGAAAAAGTATTCCAGTGAAGCCACGATGGTCACGTGAATGTGTACCGCCCAAAAAACACAAGATGTGATGAAAGATATGTGTCTCCTCCAAATAGATCTGGGAGATTTTCTGTTAACGCCTGCGCATTGATGTGTGTACAAGGTGCGAGAGTTGCATGGCAAATTGAAGGCCGTTTAAACTCACAATTATATCTAGATATTTTATAGAATGTTATGCTTCCGTCAGTATCACAAAAATACCCTAATAATACTTTCATTTTTTAACAATCCTGATTATCAATCAAAACGTTGATATATTACTTTGGCCATCACTCAACTCGGATTTGAATCCGATTGAAATCGTTTGAGGTGTAATGGTGAAACGAATGTATGAACGAAATTTAAGATTCCGTAATAAAAATTAATAATGGGCGGCAATTGAGAATGCTTGGGATGAATTAAACGAGGATCAGGATATTTGGAGAAACCTTATTCTGTCAATGCCAACAAGACTTGCACATATTTTAGAAGCTAATGATTCAATAATTAAGTACTGACTCTTATAATTAGATACCTACTTCTATATTCGTACGTTTATCGTTATTATTAACAATAGGTATATGATATTAACCAAATTTTGTATTTGTTTTTATACTGAATACAGCACTGTCAAACGGACTACATATGGTGTTGATCACAAATTTGCTTCATATCTTACATGTCAAATCTAAAATCTTAAAAAAATAAGCTAACTTGACATTAAAGTGTACGGAATTTTATTGCAAGCCCGTATACATAAGTGTCAAAATGTGACAATAGTAATGCATATTTGACTGTAACAACATTAGGCTACCTACTTGTGGCTACTTATTCTTTATAACGTTGTCAGATGCGTTTTTCGCCAAAATAAGTTAATAAACAAAAATTAAAAACAAACTTTAAAATCAAAAAGAAAACTTTAACGAAAAAATAATAATAATTCTTCTTTATTTTAAATAGCATCTCTTTTTGTCAACAAATATCGGTTAATAACGTTTATTTAAAGACGGAAAGTTCGTAATTTAGGAACCTTGAGTATGGTAGTACAACATTTTGGTTTTAGGATTTTAGACTCCGAATTTAACGAAAAACATCGCCACGTGTAGTTAGTATGCCAATTTATACACAGCTTGTATATATTTCATAAATAGCGAAATTATTTTAGTCTAAAGAAGAGTAAATTTCTTAATAATTCGAGTAATTATTTTTACTTCTGTTTCTGTTTTTCCCCGGGTCCTTAAAATTGATTTTAACAGCTTATTCTATTCCTTTCTTGGTCTGCCTCTGTTTCGTCTATACTATATTCCGCCTTCGTAAATGTTTCTTACTGGAACAATTTTACTCTGCCCCCCCCCCCCCCCAACTCATTTGCCTTTATTCTACACATTATATTTGACTTGACTTTGTTTCTATTTCTTTTCTTATCTGTGTATTTCTTATATGGTCCCTAATCGTCACGTCCTAGTCTGGGCAGGCACTTCATCTTGAGTGACTGAATTTTACTTTTCATTCGAGCATTCTGATTTTCGTGCAGTTGATAAAGTTGTTTCTCATCGCATGGAATATTTTCGTTGTCTTATTTATTCTTTCATTTATCTCGAATTTCCGTTTCTCGTTCGAACTATTGTGAAACATATTAATTTAAAATTTACTGATAGTTTTATGCCAGGCATTTTATATCTTAAACAGGGTTCACATTATTATTATTATTGATTATTATTATTATAATTATTATTGATTTAGCTAGTAAATTTCCGCGGTCGGCGGTCGTCCATAGCTTCTTTTCGATTTCCCGGCTAGAAAAGCGTGCACTGCTTTCTTTGCATATGTTTCATTAACTCTTACAAGAGAAATCCTTCGCATTGCTACATTGACGTTTGGCGCATTGAAGATGTCAAGGGCGTGGTTCCAATCTTGAAACTAAGAAGAAACAATTATTATTGTTATTACAAGCTATAAGCTAGTTATACTTTTTAAATATTAAATATAAACACTTTTAACAAACGTTATACTAACACATTATTAAAATCTAAAATATTCAACGAAAAACAAAAATTTATAGATTTAAGCCTTGAATTATCTATTTTTTTTTTGCTGTTATCAATACTGAAAAATAACAGAAAAATATTTAGTATCGGTATACCAAGAATTACCTTATGTAATATAAAACTAGATTAAAAATTAATTTAGATTTACGATATATTCGCAAACTAACTAAACAGGTTATTGGTTTTCATGCAAAAAACTTTCGGCAATGCGGACCGAGCCATCTTGCAGGTTTTATTTAAAACGTTAAAAAAAGCTGTTTGACTTCATCGAGATTTCTCTTTACTCCTACAAATGTTCTACATCCACGAAACATTTAACTTTTGCATATATGATTTTTTAATTAAAAAAATGTTAAAATAAATTTCTAATTTCATGCAAACTTAAATATTTGCCGTTTATGGGAAATAAGGTGTAAACTTTTATTAAAAAAATATTGGAAAAAAGAATGCCCCCAACCCAAAACTAATATTTTCTTTTATAGTTTTCATTTTTGTAGGTAGTTTATTTTTATTGAATTTTTGCTTTGTTATCTGTGAGAATAGTAATCTAGTAATTCAATTTCTTCGTTATAACGTGACCAATAATAACTGGATTTGAAAATATTTACATGTTAAGCATTTAAAATTTATTAATTAGGAATTACCTCAGTATTATTTTTCCATTATAGGTATCCATTGTAATTTTTAAATGTTTGCGATAAGTTTTCTCTTGAAAACTAAAAAAGCAAAGAAAGGAAAGATATGACGAATATATTCTAGAAATTTTAGTAAAAAAAAAGTATTATTTAAGCATTTATTTTGCATCGTACTAAATTATAAAACCAGAATTCTTTTAAAGTTGATTGAAATATAGGTTGTGAAATACTAGTAACAAATTATGGGCATATAATTAGCAATATAAGAAGTTAAAAACGAAAAAAATCTAAATTAGCAATAAATTATCGTAGATTTCCTGCTATAAAAGTGAATTCTAGTTCTTTGATGAAACTGATCAGTGTTCATGAAAATAAAAAAATATATATTTAATGATTAAATTTTGTAAATGTATCTATCGAAACGTCAAGTTTCATATAATGGTGTCAGACAAACGAAAAATTGCAAATTCAGCGAATATACTGCTTTAAATAATTATGTCAAGTACCCTGTTAATATAATGTGTTGAACTCTCTTTTTTCAGTGAGTTTGAATTAAGTAGTAGTAACATAAATAACAGGTTTAGAAAACTAATATTCTGGTAGAACTAGCTCGAGAGATTTGTTTCCTAAATTGGGAATTATGACTCTACCCTCTTTCTATATTTGGATCTTGCTTTCGCATGCTAAACAAAACTTTGATAGGTGGCCAAGATTAAACCAGAATAACTATCAAACTCGTATATAGGTACAGTTCTGTGCAATAAATTGGCGTACACGTCTTATTGCTCATTCTGGCATTATTTCATCAGTGTGAAAACGGCTTATTTTTCCCATATTTAAAAGGTTAAGAAATGCCTTCATTATTGACATTAGTTGTCAAAATGCTTGTTCCTATTCGTCTTCTATACAACTATCATCAAGGTTAGCAATTTTTGGTATGATCTTATGTAGGTATGCGTATAAAGAAAATTTACTACATTACATAATTGCTTAATATTTGACACGAAAAATAAAATACAAATAAAAATAAATATAAAACCATAACAAGAAAACATTAATATTTCGTCATCCTACCATTTACTTCTATGACTCTATTCAATCGATGGGGCATTGAGTTTGCTAATTTCTGCATGTAATTTTCATATGCCGCTAATTCTTCCCAAGCATTTTCTATAGAGTCCCAAAGGTGATTCGCGTTAAGAAAATTAATATTTTGAGAATATAATTTTATAGTTAATAAACCTCAGATATTCTCAATGGGGTTCAAATCTGAGCTGTTAGCGGGCCACGGTAACGTTTCAATGTTATTGTTATATAGGCATGTTCTAACAACATTAGCCGTATGTACAGGACAATTATCATGTTGGTAAATAAAATTTTCCGGATATAATTGTCGAACAGACGGTAGCATTACATTTTCTAATATATAATTGTCAGCATTGAACCGCCCGTCTACTTTGTAACAAACTCCTAGCCCCTTATAACTGCACCAACCCCATACATTTAGATTGAACCGTCCACTCCTTTGTACTGGATATATATACTGTTCATTAAATCGTGCATGCGGCGGTCTATACACACGTACACGACCATTATACGTAGATTGAAATAGGTTTTCATCGGTGAATATGACAATTTGCCAAAAAGGCAATTCCCTATAAACATGATTTAAGAAAAATAATAATCTAGCTTGTTTGTGAACTTCTGTCGATTGTTTAACCGCCACACAACTTTTCAAGTCTGATTCTTGAATTCTCCGATTAGCTGTGGATCGTACTCCAGGAAAATTTACTGCAATTTTTACATTATTAACGGTATTAAAAGGATTTTCCTTCAAATGCCGCAAAAGCAACGCGTCTTCGTCGTCTGTCGATATTCGTGGACGAGCAGAACCACGTCTTCTCGAAACTGTTCCTTCCTCCTCCCACCGCTTCTTAATTTTTAGCACAGTAGATTTATTGATGCCAAATTGCTGTACTCCTGCTCTAATTGGCCAGTTATCTTCAAATTTCCCTATAATGCGAGCCTACCTTAACAAATCTAAATGCGCGGGCATATTTCGATCTATATCTATCAGTCAAGTATGACAAATTGATTTGACGCGTAATGACAAATGGAAGTGTCAAAGCCTATATACATTTATATTTATCCCGTAATTATGGAAACCAAAAGCCTGATTTAAATTATCGTATATTAAGTGTACGCCAATTTATTACACAGAACTGTACATTGGAAATTCCAAAACATAATGAGAAGAATATCTAGCTATAAAATTAATAAATAAATTACCAGACAATTACAAACTAATGTCATATACAAGATTCAAAAATACGACCAAAGAATTTTTAACTCGAAGGCGCTTCCAATAACTCAATAACAGAATTTTTGGATGCTATTTTGTGATTTTTATTATCTGTTAGTGTATATAGGAAAACGCACGAAGCAATCCACTTCATCATTAAAATTATGACGTAATAGTTATAGTACGTGTATATGAGCCTTGTGTTGCGTTATAAAATTTACGAGTTGTAGGTTATATTTATATCTTTTTTTTAATTTTTTTTAACTCCCTTTAATAGAAAATCTACATAATAGTAACAATCCATTGGTTTGATAATATAACAAAATGACTTGAGTAGGCTGTTTCCAATGAAAGAATCTACATACTACTAAAACTAAATATATTTTGTCCAATTGATTATATATAACTATGTAATACAAAAGTATTTTTAATAATATATAATATTATTAAAAATGGGGTGTGAAGAACACAATACAAGTTCATATGTATTTTTGAATGTATCTTCTCCAAAGACGTAGATACGTATTTCACATTTCTACATGATTATCAATACGCCCCTGTTGGAGAAGAGACACATTCAACAAACATAACTACCTTGCTATCTCGCAGATATTATTAAGACAGAGCGTGAAGGAATATTCAACGCTGTCTATATAATAATCGCAGAACTAGCCGTGGTGTTCCTTATAGTCGGTAACCACCGTATCTATAAAAAACTGTATTATCGTGTCTTCACTACTTGTCGGCGTAAACCGAATACGTATATATCAACATAATTTGAAACATACTTGAGTAAGTAAAACCTACCAATTTTGTATAATACAAAAGTATTTTTAATAATATATAATATAATATTATTAAAAATGGGGACATTTTTAATAATATTATATATTATTAAAAATACTTTTGTATTATAAAATTGGTAGGTTTTACTTACTCAAGTATGTTTCAAATTATGTTGTTATATAACTATGTAACACTATTATTAAGTTTAGTCCCTAGATCAGAGGGTGTGATCTTTTTCAGCCGTCTCACTTCCCCGTCCTGTCTAAATAGCCGTTTGGCAAGCACATTTGGGTGATGTATCACTCTCTCACGGTATTTATCACTGTGGTGAGCAATAGCTTCTTGAATGGTGGCAATCGGGAGGTCACGTTGGATGACATAGTTGGGTATATATATATCTTGGGGCGTCAAGTATGGCACGTATCACTTTATTTTGGAACCTCTGTAGGATCTCGATGTTCGAAATACTGGTGGTCCCCCAGAGCTGGATACCGTAAGTCCGTATTGGTTTTAGAACAGATTTGTAGAGTAACAGCTTATTGTCGAGAGCTAGCTGAGATCTGTGACCGATTAGCCAATACATTTGATATAATTTAATACCTAGCTGCTTACGTTTGGTAAAGATATGTGTCTGCCATGTGAGACGCCTATCGAGATGCATTTCTAGGTATTTTGTGGTATCAGCTTGTAGGAGTTCACAACCGTTGATTCTGACGGGTGGACAGGTTTCACGTCGCAATGTAGAAGTAACATGTGTAGATTTGGATTCGTTGGCCCTCATAAGCCATTTCGTAATCCAGTTTTGGATTTTATCTAAGTTTTCCTGAAGATTTTTTGATGCCATAACAGGATCAACATGAGATGCAAGAATTACTGTATCGTCAGCATATGTTGCTACGGTTGTCAGCTTAGTAGTTGGTATGTCAGCCGTATATAGTAAAAATAAGATTGGGCCTAATACGCTTCCCTGTAGGACACCAGATAAAATAGGATATAGATCGGTATAGGTGTTGTTTTGTTTCAAAAGGAAATGTCTGTCAGTTAGGTAGGGTCTTAGTTTCTCTCTCTCAGTTTGTCTCAGTTTGTAGAATAGTCCATCATACCACATCTTATCGAAGGCTTGGAATATGTCTACGAAGGCCGCGGGGCAGTATTTTTTTGCTTCAAAACCTCTGTTAATCTTTACCAATCTATGGATCTGTTCTATTGTTCCATGATTATTTCTAAATCCGAACTGATTTTTTGGTATGATTTCATTTCCTGTAAGATTTCTAATATTCTTTTAACATATATTTTTTCAAATACCTTCGAAAATATTGGTAGAAGACTTATTGGTCTGTAAGATGAAGCTGCTTCTGGCTTCTTGCCTGGTTTCAGGATCATGACTATCTGTGCTACTTTCCAGATATTTGGAAGTAGTTTTGTCTAAGAATAGCATTGAAAATAAAGGTTAATAGTCTATAACCTTTTTCAGACAATTCTCGGAGAACTTTGCCAGTAATGAAGTCGAAACCAGGCGCTTTGTTAATATCTATTTCTTCCTTGATTTTTTTTTTATATGTGATATTTTAATTTTATATCTAAATTAGGTTATATTTATACCTAAATTGACCAAATCGTCTAAAGGCAAATTTAGTACATTCTCATTGAAGAAAATAAGTAACAAACTAATGTATTTTGTGACTGTAAGTAAATAAAATTACATTTTTAAGTTAATTATTCTAACAACTAAATACCGCCAAATGATTCGGCAATTACATGTAAACGATTTTTCATGATGGCAAATATCTTACGTTAATATCTTTTATAAAATTACGTGAAATGACGCCAAAATTATAGTTTTTAATATTATTCGTCAAAATAATTCTACAATTACTATTATATACATATAATATATTACAGATTAATAAAATTATAAATTTAGTAATATATCGTATAAGACTATTATTTTCGTTGTTATGAGACTGGCAAGAAAGTGGATTGCTTCGTGTGTTTTCCTATATGTCTATGTTTTTTGAATTGAAATTGCTTATTATATGGAATAGCTAGATGTCTTTGGAATGTAGTGAGTGTTAAGACTTTCTACAACATTGAACAATTCTCGTATGTATTCAGTATGTAATAGCAATTGTCTGAAAATATTTTTTCCATACCAAAGCTAATTTAGTAGCGAGCGTCAGTTTGTTATTAATTTGTTATTTAATTGAATATATAGAGCTAAACTAATAATCCCATTTCATTTTTTATTATTTCATAGGATGATAAAATGGAAGGCGTGGATCCAAAACTTCTAGCAGAGAAATTACGTGAATTATATGCCCAGGCGCTTTTAGAGACAAAAGAAATGGAGCAGAACCTGAAGTCAACAATACGTAAGAATTCATTTTCATTACTTGATCCAAAGAATGGTATTCCTTCGCTTCTAGACTTAACGCAGCAGGACTATGAAGTAAACGCTCCTGTAAATCACAACTTGCTGCAGGGAGTGGACCTACTGTCAGCACTGGAGCAGACCGAACCGATCTAGCTAAGAGCGAAACCTTAAAGCAGTGGCTGCGAGAGTTTGAAATGATATTAAGTACTATCACAAGTCGATGTTAAAATAATTCTATATGTTTCTATAATTTGGACACACATAAACTAGATAATAAAAACTAGAACGTTAACAAGTGAGGTTATGTAATGGATTTTCATAGAAAGTTTGCAATGGAAACAGGAACTGACTGAATATTGGGGTCTTATTAGATTATTCGAGTCAAAAGCATGACCGATAAAATAATTTTGCACATTATTTTCTAATACATAGAAAATAAATGCCGTATCGATGTATTTTTGATTATGTGAATTAAGATATTTCAGAGATAAAGTTTTACAATTCTTATATAACAAACACCAACTAGATGACTCACCGAGTATAATTTATTCCAAAGTGCAATACATTAAAACAAATACAAACTATATTTTCTCTGAAATATTGCTCATCAAAATTTTCTTTTCAAGTATACTTGTGTGTATATTTGATTTAAGAATTAAATTTTATATTTCTTAAAAATAATATAAAATGTATTGCAAAAGACAAAAGACAAAAATGTATGTATTTATTAATTAATTACAAGGTTTACTTTATTCTTAGGTTATATATTAATATCATTTTATTGTTTAGAGTCTCATTGAAAATTTCAAGCTCTCTTTATTCACTGCACAGTAAACAACCACTGCTCTATATACATATATAAAGTAAGAGAGTGGCTGTATTTTTATTTATATCATAATACATATGTATTTGAAATTATATATGAAAGAAAAAATATTTTTTCTAAGGCACCATATTTCATCCTATATCAAAATTTAACTGCCATGTATGTTTAAGATTCATTTTAGTTGTTAGATTTTATTTTAATTAGGTTATTTTATTATTGTCTGTACTTTTTAGTAATATTTGTAAATAAGTTCATTTTAAGAACAATTTTAATTGGTCAAGCAATAAATAAGAAATCATGTGTACTTTATTGATTTAACAACGCACTTTGTTTAAAAATAGTGATAATACTTTCTATATTTCATGTTCACCAATAGTAGAAAATTAAAATGAAACATTCTGTATTGTCTGTTAATGATTTTATGTATTGTATGCATTTATTACTAAGTTTTTTACACTTAATTATATCTTGTAATTGTAATAGATATGACTTTTATTGTAAGAATTTGTGAAATTTTACGATGGGAATTGGCCGGGCAAATTTTTAAATAAAGTATGTTTATGGGATATTCGTTTCATTTATTTGGATTAATAGCTAATTTTGAATTACGTCTAGAGAAATATTCAATAAGTGTTACTCAAGTGTTACATAGAAAAACTATATAGATATAATAAAACACAGTTGTATAGTTTCAAAATAATATATATGCACTACATATGTTTCACCACACTGTGGCTTCATCAGGTGGATGAATATACTAATTCAAAATATTAATTAGATCTTATATATATCAATACAAAGTACAGAACTAATCTTATTCTAAGAGGGGGTGGACATGTATGAGTTTTAAGTTTAGTAGGGGGGAGTTATTTATGTCTAGTTGGTCATTTAAAATTATACCTAATTTATTATATTTGTTAATTTCTAAACTTTCTAACATATTAAGTTTTTTACTTTTATCTAGAACATGCAAAGTTTTAAAATTAGTATTGAATTTGTGATTATGTTCTAGGCAATGATTGGCAAAAGTTGAGTCTGTCTTCTTGTCTCTGTGGCTTCTTTCATGTTCCTTCATTCTAATATCAAATGTCCGTCCTGTTTGTCCGACATACACTTTTTTACAATCTTCGCATGTCAACTTGTAAACCCCTGAGTTTAATCTATTGTCCGTTTTATCTTTGTTGTTTTTTATAGCGTTTTGTAAGGAATTGTTGGTTTTGAATGAAATGGTCTCTTCTTTACTTGTTTTTATTAAGTTTCCTACTTTGTTTGAAATTGTACCGATGTATGTGATAGAATTATAACTGAATGTTTTATTGTTTTTTACTGTTGGGTAAATTGAAGATATCGTTTTAGATTTCTGTAGTTTTTTTTAGAATATTATTAATTAAATTTATGGTGAAACCGTTATTTAGCGCTATAACGTGTATTCTATTTAGTTCTATATCGAAATTTTCTTTACTCAACGGGACGTTAATTAGTCTGTGAAGCATTGATTGATAAGCAGATAATTTGTGTGTAATGGGGTGAAACGAATTTGCGTGTATAGTTGTGTCTGTATGTGTAGGCTTGTGGTAGATAGAAAATTCATGTTTTTTAGTTGTGTGTGTTATAGTGAGGTCTAGAAAGTTTATGGATTTATTTTCTTCTATTTCAATGGTAAATTTGATGTTTGGGTGAATAGTGTTAATGTAATTATGTAGAGATTTTAATTGTCTGTCTGTACCGTTAAAAGAAACTAATATGTCATCCACATATCTTATCCAGTAAATACAATGTTTGAACAACGGGTGTTGGCTTATTATGTTTTCTAAATGATTTAAGAATATGTCAGAGAGTAACGAACTTAGGGGATTTCCCATAGCTAGTCCCTCTGTTTGTTTATAAAATTCATGTTGAAATTGACAATAGTTTTGGTTTAAACACATTTCTAGTAAATTTAAAAGTTCTATTGTAACAGTGGGATTGGTCTTGTTTTTGTTCAAATTTAAGGAGATTATGTTTATTACGTCCTGGGGTGGAATACTTGTAAATAGATTAGTGACGTCGAAAGATAACAATTTACAATTGTTAGGTAAATCTATATTTGAGATTTTATTTATTAAATCCTGAGAATTCTTAATTGAAAAGTTGGATTTGAATTTAGTATGTTCAAGGATAAGGTTTATTAAATATTTTGACAAATTTCTACATGGGGCTTTTACATAAGATACTACTGGTCGTATCGGTAAATTGTCTTTATGTAATTTAATTAGACCGTATAATTTAGGTGGTTGTGGGTTCATAATAGTTAAATTAACTATTATGAACCCACAACCACCTAAATTATACGGTCTAATTAAATTACATAAAGACAATTTACCGATACGACCAGTAGTATCTTATGTAAAAGCCCCATGTAGAAATTTGTCAAAATATTTAATAAACCTTATCCTTGAACATACTAAATTCAAATCCAACTTTTCAATTAAGAATTCTCAGGATTTAATAAATAAAATCTCAAATATAGATTTACCTAACAATTGTAAATTGTTATCTTTCGACGTCACTAATCTATTTACAAGTATTCCACCCCAGGACGTAATAAACATAATCTCCTTAAATTTGAACAAAAACAAGACCAATCCCACTGTTACAATAGAACTTTTAAATTTACTAGAAATGTGTTTAAACCAAAACTATTGTCAATTTCAACATGAATTTTATAAACAAACAGAGGGACTAGCTATGGGAAATCCCCTAAGTTCGTTACTCTCTGACATATTCTTAAATCATTTAGAAAACATAATAAGCCAACACCCGTTGTTCAAACATTGTATTTACTGGATAAGATATGTGGATGACATATTAGTTTCTTTTAACGGTACAGACAGACAATTAAAATCTCTACATAATTACATTAACACTATTCACCCAAACATCAAATTTACCATTGAAATAGAAGAAAATAAATCCATAAACTTTCTAGACCTCACTATAACACACACAACTAAAAAACATGAATTTTCTATCTACCACAAGCCTACACATACAGACACAACTATACACGCAAATTCGTTTCACCCCATTACACACAAATTATCTGCTTATCAATCAATGCTTCACAGACTAATTAACGTCCCGTTGAGTAAAGAAAATTTCGATATAGAACTAAATAGAATACACGTTATAGCGCTAAATAACGGTTTCACCATAAATTTAATTAATAATATTCTAAAAAAACTACAGAAATCTAAAACGATATCTTCAATTTACCCAACAGTAAAAAACAATAAAACATTCAGTTATAATTCTATCACATACATCGGTACAATTTCAAACAAAGTAGGAAACTTAATAAAAACAAGTAAAGAAGAGACCATTTCATTCAAAACCAACAATTCCTTACAAAACGCTAAAAAAACAACAAAGATAAAACGGACAATAGATTAAACTCAGGGGTTTACAAGTTGACATGCGAAGATTGTAAAAAAGTGTATGTCGGACAAACAGGACGGACATTTGATATTAGAATGAAGGAACATGAAAGAAGCCACAGAGACAAGAAGACAGACTCAACTTTTGCCAATCATTGCCTAGAACATAATCACAAATTCAATACTAATTTTAAAACTTTGCATGTTCTAGATAAAAGTAAAAAACTTAATATGTTAGAAAGTTTAGAAATTAACAAATATAATAAATTAGGTATAATTTTAAATGACCAACTAGACATAAATAACTCCCCCCTACTAAACTTAAAACTCATACATGTCCACCCCCTCTTAGAATAAGATTAGTTCTGTACTTTGTATTGATATATATAAGATCTAATTAATATTTTGAATTAGTATATTCATCCACCTGATGAAGCCACAGTGTGGTGAAACATATGTAGTGCATATATATTATTTTGAAACTATACAACTGTGTTTTATTATATCTATATAATGAAGTTTCAACAAGTATCTCCTTCGTCGATTATTAATAGAAAAACTATTTAAAATATAACTAATTTATGGTTGGGATTTAAATAACATGATTTATTCCATGCAAGATATAAAGAAACATTAAAAAAAGTGTAATACACTATAACAATTTAAACTGCGAAAGCCTATTGATAGGAGTGGGTAGTGGAGTTGAAATTAAATGTATCCGTTTTAGTATTGTCAACTGTTTATATGACAGGAATGTTAGTCGTTATGCCCATTACTTTACCGAACCATCAAACTTTATCCTAACTGTTAAGAATGACACAATTAATGAAAAGGTGAAAATTATAAAGTGGTTTTAGGGAGGCCACACACTTTCATCATTTATATATTGGAGAACTACTTTTATTGATCGTCCTGTTGTCTGTTTAAATACAATTCATCGCATAACGGAAAATTTTGATAAATACGGATGTGTCTCTCACTTTACATAAAAAGCCCGCACATGTTAATGTAGATCGGAATATCATGATGTGCGCTACTGTTGAAAACAATGAATATCAAACGTTAAGCCAAATTAGTGAAAGTGTTCATGTCTCCCGTGAAACTTTTAGAAAAATATTAAAGAAAAATAAATACCGTTCGTATCATGTACAAAAAGTAAATGAAATTTTTCCTGGAGATCATTATAACTTGACTGCGGAACAGACACTATCCTCTAATTACTCATGCAGGCGCAGAGACAGTCGGTTTCGCTTAATAATAAGATTTATGTAATATTCGCTCGTAGCCCTGATTTTAATGTCCTGAAAGGCTTTTGTAGTAATGTTTAAAATACCGAAATCGGTAGATATATTAGATATATTAATTTAAAGATTATTATTTCTATGCGCCATTCACTAGCTCCGATGTTGATCGAAGTTTTTCTATATTTAAAGACATACTGTCCAATAGAAGAACACACTTTACAGAACAAAGTTTAGAATATATTGTAATAATTAATGTGAATAAAAAATGTTTACTGTGGTGTGACACTTTAATTATAGTTAATATAATTAATTTCAAGTTTATACTTTTTCAATATTTTGAATTTTTTCACTGTATAAAGTAAATGCATTTTCTATACATATATATATATATATATATATATATATATATATATATATATATATATATGTGTGGTAAATTCAATTTGTTGGTGATTTAAGGTCTGGTTTTACTTTAATATACAGGGTGTTCAGAAACTCTCCTGACAAACGAAGACCGGAGATTCCTCTGATAATTTTAAGACAATTAAACCCAAATTCACCTAGTCCGAAAATGCTTCCTAAGGGAGCTAGAGTTCTTTGAAGATGGCGGCTTGTATTTATTTTTTTTTTAATTCCTCCAGAACACTTCTATTTAGAAAAACAAAAACTGGTATGCTTATTTATCCTCCAGAGATGAATCGATTCCATCAATTGCGAATTTCTAGTACCGGTCATAGGCGTCCGTTTTGGGTAGGTCAACGGTTATTTTAAGGCATAACTTTTTTGTCTTTAACTTTTAAGCATTTGTGACACTAGATTATTAAATTTTCAGGTATTCCAGTACTAAAAGGTACTCTTACTTTAAGTCGGTAGGATACACCGTTTTCTAGAAAAATCGATTTGTAAATTTTTCGTTTTTTCTTCATTGAAGTTCAATTTATTATATACCTACTTATTTTTAGCGACGAAGTTGGCTTGGACTATCAAGGCATGGATGAAAATTAATTTAATAAATTAAAAACAAATTATTTATTACAATGGAACGAAACTAACAAAAAAAGAACAAGTATCAAAGGTAGATTGTTACAAAAGTTGCTCGATGTGATGACCATTAGTCTCTATGCATAAGTTTACCCTTTTGCTTAGAGAACGCCGAATTCTTGCAAAAATTCCAAAGTTATTTCTAAATTCGTTGCAAGCATCTTGTATCCTTAGCCAGAGTTGTGCGCGATTTTGTATCGGAACGGAATAAACAAATGCTTTTATGTATCCCCAAACACAATAATCGCAAGGATTCAAATCCGGCGACCTTGCTGGCCAAGCAACTGGACCGCCTCTTCCAATCCAATGGTCTTCGTAGTTATTATCTAGAAAGTCTCGTACATTCCTGCTAAAGTGGGCCGGACAGCCGTCCTGTAGAAACCATAAGTTTTGCCGAATATTTAAACGCACCTCATCTAACAAATCAGGTAAAATATTTTGCAGGAAATGTAAGTTAGCAGCACCATTTAAACGAGCAGGTAATTCCACAGGTCCAAGTAGATAATCGTCAACTACTCCTATCCAGACGTTTATGCTAAACCTATGCTGATGCTTAAATTCTTGAACAACGTGGGGATTGTCACCAACGTACGAATAATATGCATTATGTACATTAAAAATTCCATTTTTTGAGAATGTGACTTCGTCACCAAACAAAATGTTCCTGAAGAAATCTTCATCTTGATTTTTCTGATTTTGTAACCATCTAGCGAATTCTACGCGAGCAGGAAAATCTCCTTCTAGCAGTGCTTGCACCTTTGTAAAATGAAAAGGATATAAATTTTCTTTGTGTAAGATATTTCCTACGGAAGATTTTGAAATTGTGGGGTACAATGGCAGATAGTCTTCGAACGCTAATTTCTGGATTTTCCTCAACTTCCATTAAAATAACATCTTCATGTTCTGCTGTTACATCATTATGTCTCCCTGTTTCATTATTTTTGGGACCACTGAACCTGTTTCTCTTAATCGTTGATGAAGAGCTGTAAATGTTGAGTGAGTGGGATGCTGACGATTGGGAAATTTTTCAGCGTATCTACCTTGCGCCGCTCGAGCGTTACACCTCATTTCGTCATAAACTAAATGCATATCGGCGTATTCCTCATTAGTAAAAACCATTTTTTTTAAATTGAAATCGTTGTGTTTGAATAACACAAAGTAAAAAATGAAAAGATAAACTTCGCTAACTGACAACAATTTGATAATGAAAAACGTAGGTTTTACTTCTGTTGGCAGTTCAGAGCTAACTATTGCAAAAAATAAAAAATTGAACTTTAATGAAGAAAAAACGAAAAATTTACAAATCGATTTTTCTAGAAAACGGTGTATCCTACCGACTTAAAGTAAGAGTACCTTTTAGTACTGGACCTGAAAATTTAATAATCTAGTGTCACAAATGCTTAAAAGTTAAAGACAAAAAAGTTATGCCTTAAAATAACCGTTGACCTACCCAAAACGGACGCCTATGACCGGTACTAGAAATTCGCAATTGATGGAATCGATTCATCTCTGGAGGATAAATAAGCATACCAGTTTTTGTTTTTCTAAATAGAAGCGTTCTGTAGGAATTTAAAAAAAAATAAATACAAGGCGCCATCTTCAAAGAACTCTAGCTCCCTTAGGAAGCATTTTCGGACTAGGTGAATTTGGGTTTAATTGTCTTAAAATTATCTGAGGAAACTTCGGTCTTCGTTTGTCAGGAGAGTTTCTGGACACCCTGTATATATATTTAAAACAAGCCTACATGTTTCGGCAAATGATGCCTTTATCAAGGAATATAAAATATAAATTACTGTCATTTATATTTTATATTCCTTGATAAAGGCATCATTTGCCGAAACATGTAGGCTTGTTTTAAATATATATATTTTAAAGTAAAACCAGACCTTAAATCGCCAACAAATTGAATTTACCATAACATACAAAGGTCACGAAATAATTATCTTTATATATATATATATATATATATATATATATATATATATATATACATCTTCAATTTATTTCAATTCAAGTTAATTTAAATTCATTTAACTTCAGGGTTTTATTTATTTTCCTAAAAATTAATTTCCGTATATCATTTCATTGGGTTTATTACGACTCTGGCGAAATTTATTTCACGCTCCATCTGTTTGCATTGAAACACATACAAACAGACAACTTTTATCAATACCATCGCGCTATAACATTCATATATACTGTTAAATTGATCGATTGTACATTGTCGGCACCGATGATTCACACCCGATACGGAATAGCGCCGGTTCCGCAGTCTAATTATAACCGAGTTCAGTTTTGTTTGGATATAATTGAGAAATGTGGTTTGGATGAAATATAGCTCGTATACAGCTCATACACAATACCCACAGAATTGTATGGGTTGGAATGTTAGTGGATAATATAATTGGTCCGTTTTTTATAAACGGCATGTTAAATTCACAAACATATTTACAATTACTGCAGAATCACATTATTCCTTTTATCCAGAACATAACCAATATTGAAATAGGAAGTATTTGGTATCAGCAAGATGGATATCCTGCTAAAATTTTTAAGAAATACCTTTGAAAATAGAATTATTTTTCTAGGCGGCACAATTGAATGGCCACCCAGATTACCCGATTTGTCCCTCAATGACTTTTGTTTGTGGGGTATCTAAAGTCAAAAATTTACGATTTCGAGCATCATCGGTCAACCGTCAAATAATTTAGACAAACTGCGTCAAAAAATAAGAAATTGCGTAATATCGATTACGCCCGAAATGTTGGCAAATGTTTGACGTGGTTTTTATGATCGGGTGGTGTATTCGTTAGAAGTTCAAGGTGCACGATTCGAGTATTACGATAATAATTTTTTTCTTGTTGAGCTCATTTTGTATTTGCAATTAGTATACAATACAATTTCAGTTTTCCTATAATATAAACTCTCTTTAATACATTCTACATGTATATATTCAAAAACATATTATGAGTAGAGACCGGACACATCGGGCTGAAATGACGTCATTACGACGGACAATATACATCTGTAAGTACATCATGCAGTTATTGAATGGCACTATTCATTCGGTTAACCGCACACAAAAAATAGATATGCAGTTAACCGAATGAATAGTGCTATTCAACAACTGCGTGATGTACTTACAGATGTAGACTATTTATATCGTCCGCCGTAATGACGTCCATTTCGACCCGATGTGTCCGGTCTCTGATTATGAGTAACGAAATAAGCAATCCCACCTTCTTCTACTCTCGGCGACCAATCACACAAACGGTGTATATTTGCAGTTAAAGTTGTTACCGTGTATAAAGGAGAGATCTGTATTTTGTGAGGAGAAGTATAATTTATTTTTTCTATGACCCTTTATTAAAAAAAGACATTTTTCGTCACCGAATACCGCAGCGAAAATTTGATTTCCATCACTAGTGAGAGAAAATCCTATAACGTTTACTTCGCCCTAGTGACGAAAATTACCTACTAATTTTCTTTTTCTACTGCTGTTGCTATATCGCATCATTTTTAAATCATGTCAGTTTGTGCTTTTTGTAGCTTTATCATGATTTCTGATCCAGAAAGTGATTTAGATATTCCCAATACGCCACCAGAAATAGTAACGCTGAGAAAACTTATGTGAGCTTATTACGAGAAAAATTTTGGTAAACTATTCTCTCGCATAAAAAATGTTACTTTCGTCACTCCTTACACAATATACTATTACCATGAGGTTATTGTACTCATGGATAACCTCTATATTATCCCCAAAATTTCAGTTCAATTTAAAATGTTTTACTGGTATTATTTATAGGTGTTAACTACTTCTAGCTGCACATGCTTGTTTCATTAATTATACTGGTCAATACTGGTTTATACACCAATATGTGTAGTTTGTGTAGTTGAGATATTGTCTTAAATAGTTTCTTAAAAAAAAAAAATTTAATTTCGCAAAATTTCAAAGGTACTTTTGTATAAGAAAGATACTACTAAAAATATTGTTCTGTCGAAAATTGAGTGGACATGTCTGAACGTCTTTTTATTTAATAATATCGCGTACGTGTATAAATAATTCAAACAGTTTCTGTTATATATGTAGAGAATTAACCACCCACCAGCATAAGTGGAATATTACACCTTTAATAGAAAAGTTATGTTTTCACTATTAACCATTGAACATTAAGACAAGCCACGAGCTTCCATTTGCTGCGCACGCTGTGCTGTTACTCTGAGGGGCCGGTCACGCAGTAAGAAAAGCGCTATTCTATTTGCAAGACCTATGATTTGGCGTGAACAAACTGATTGCTACCCGAAAACTTTCGGGCTTTCCAACAAAAATATGAAAAATATTAGTTATCCTAGTCTACCCTCTGTTACTCGTCCAGTACCTAATGCGGCAGCCTTGGTAGTATCAAGACCCGTAGGTGTTTCGAGTGAAGAATATGATGTTACAGAACCAGAAGAAACAAATGTCTAGTTATCGACCAGCGATGATGAATATTTGCCATTTGAAGAGGACCGACCGCATCTAATAAATCTGTTAGAATTAAATGTTCTTATGCGAGACCTGAATTTGTCAAAAACAAAACAGAAGTACTGGGATCTAGACTTCAAAGATGGAAACTGTTAGCTCCAGACGCACATATTTCTGTGTATCCCGTAATAGTTAGAAAGAACTATCACAATATTTTTCAACCGACGAGGGTCTTTCATACTGCAATAATGTCGACGATTTGATGTTGGTATTAGGTTACCAACACCATTCCGAAGAATGACGTCTTTTTATCGATGCTTCGAAATTGAGTTTGAAAGCAATCCTTCACACAGGAAACGTTTATCCATACATCTCCGTTGGTCGCGGAATTCACTTAAAAGAAACGTACGAAAATATAACTTTCCAAAGAATTGCTATTTTCTTTGTGAGTGGGACAGTCGATCAAAAAATTCCCACTACATTGTTAAAGACTGGCTAGGCAGTAGGCACTAGTTGAATCTGATAAAATAGAAGTATTTTATACCGCCATTGCACATAAAATTAAGTTTGATGAAAAATTTCGTGAAAGTAATGGATAAAGATGGCCCTGCATTCCAATACCTTCACCAAAAATTTCCCAAAATATCGGGTGCAAAACATAAAAAGGGATTTTTGTACGACCCCAAATTAAACTTCTACAACATGATAAAAAAAATGAAGAAACCTTAAGTAACTTGGAGCGTGTTGCTTGGAATACTTTTAAAAATGTGAGCCACAATTTTCTAGGAAATAGAAAATCAGACAATTACACCGATAGGTCCAACCCGCTACGGGACATACGCAACAATATACGTATGGAACGTAATGCGATGTGGCAACGTATGTACGATGCCACTCCGCGTGCGCATACATAAGTCCGATGATCGAGAGCAATAGATTGCCCGTCATTCGTATCTAGCTGTGCATACGTAAAGGTTGCAACAGTTGCAAGTTCAACTGTTTAGAATTTTCGAGACAATAACCCCTAGAAATCTCGAGGGAGTGAGGCGGGAGTTTTACAATAGGCTCGGCTATTGTTTGGGGAGAGAGGGCGGTATTTTCGAATCCTATATTTAGTGACTTTCTTAGAATTAAAATTTATTTTGCAGAATTATTGATTTTTTTACTTTTTTTTTTTTTATCTTTTAGAAAACGTTATTGTTTTTTTATTACTTAAAATTACTTTTCCGTAGCAGCTAAGAATACAATAATAATAACTTGGAGATATAACGACCTTATTATATCTGAAACAAATGTGCAAATTACGTATAGAGAACGAATATGCAAACGACTATATCCTTGCGCGGTTTAAGTCTTACTAAATTCATAACTCTGCAATGTATGGTAATGTAAGCTACCGCGCGTAGAGAGGATACGCTGTTGACACTTATTGCCGGGTATGGCCCGTTGAGAGCTGGTCTTATGTGTATAGCACTTGTTAATGAACTTCTTTGAAGTTACCATAAATTGAGTTGTAACATGAGCCGTAAAATACATTTTTTGCACTCGCATATGGATTTCTTTGATCCGAACCTTGTCGATGTGAGTAATATTTCTGATACTGAAAAACGTTATCAGGGCAAGTAGAACTATGAAATGAAAATGCCGAAGAACAGTATAAAAGAAAAACATTTTAAACAGGACAATACGATACAGCTCCATACAATGTACATACCTAATTAATATTATTTCATTTACCAGTGTTAACATGAGCACATATTAAAAATTGTACTACAGTCATATCTGGTATCAAAAATTATTTCCTTATAAATTTATTTTTATAAGATAATCTTGTGTAATGCAAAAATAAACGGCAAACATGATTAAATTTATTTTGAACTTAAAAAGAACCTCAAAAGCTGAAGAAATGGACCAACTTATAGAAAATATTACTATAAATTTGTAAAAACAAAATATGTAAACACTAGTTATTTGTACACGAATATATCAATAATAACACTGGTAAACAAAAACGAACTTTCTTGCGACATGGATAAAACAGGCCAGGGCGTACGTTATGTAAAATTTCACTAGAAAGTTAAAATTTCACGAGAAACTTTGCTACAAAGTGTGCGTTATACTAAAATGTTATGCTTACTTCAAAATATTGTTGCGTATGTTTTACGCAATTATAGAAAATGGATTAATGTTTAGCAGTAATCAGCAAGCAAACTATGACTTAGTTGGACCACCACACATTCAGGTTCTTTTTTGTTCAAACTCCAAGACGATGGTGCTTTTGGGATAGAAAATTATTCCTTATGCTCGACAGGTCGTAAAGCTTATGTGAAATTGTGATACTTGGTCTTCGGTCCAATTCCCAGTATGTTAGTGGCAAAAGTAACAATAATACTTTTTTGGTTAACTTCACACTATTGGTACTGCAAAGCGCTTTTTACATTTCGTACCTTTTTACCAATATGTTAGTAATGTTACACAATGTGAAAGCCCATGACTTATCTTGAAATAAAGTTCGTATGTTCTTCGTACATGTTCGGGAAACCACGTTTTTGCGATTTAAAAATTACTTTCGCCACACATAACAAATACTTTTAACGCTATTTACACACTGCCTAGGCATTGTACTTAATTCAGTCAATTGCAGTACAGTAATAAATAATGAATCAAGTATGTAGAACATAAACACGTTAGTAAGGACGTTTTGTGGTACGACATAGGAAATGCAGAAACTTCATATGTCTACTAATGCACAATATCTGATTTGGGTGCGTACTTCTTGCATGTAATAGATAGGAAAGAGCTTGTCTTAATATGGTACGTTTGTCACTGCTTATACGAGTATATTACACAAAATGCTGCAATATGCATATTTGGCACTTACAAAATATAAATGCTTGTTAATAAAATACCTATAATAAAAAAGTGTAGATGATAGGCAATTTCTTTTTTAGGTTCATTTTGAGAGTGCTGAGATACATCAAAAACACCTAAAAATTTCTATGTCACAAAATGTGAATTTAACAGTCTAATCAATACACTGCGGAACCGACGCTGTCCTCTAATGAGTCATGCAGGCGCAGAGACAGAGGCGGTTTTAACATTCTAGTAGTCAGTGGCTCTAGCGAAAGCAGAAGGTGAATGTAGGTGAGCGTCTTTGTAGTGTCAATTTGGGAAGACACTGACGCAGAAACCAATTTGGAACTTATAAAGAAAAGTGTACCCCAAACGAGAGAGAAAGACATAGTTCTTGCATGTATAGACAGGCCGAATAACATTGACTGTAATATTCTTCAGTTGTCTTCTAGCGTCCGTAAGGTGTCGATCGTGTTCTTTGAGTTTATTTTATTACAAAATCAGTTGTTTGCACAACTACATATTTGGAATAGAAGGCCTTTATATCTGTAGGTATTACATTATTTTTCATGAATTTTTAATAGGATTTGTTGAAACATGTACTTTATTTGTTATAGATTATTATGTCTAGTTTACCGTCCACATCTGGATGTCGTGATCCAGCAGATGTTGAAATACCAGTGAAAAAAGACCAATAATAGCAGAACAATCACGGGAAATCATTCATAACGTGTACAATTTTATCAAAAAGAGAAATATGAATGGTAAATTATGTTTTACTCTTTAAACTGTCATAATGTAATTTTTGTCGTATATTGCAAGCAATGATAAACGATAGCAAGAAATAAATATTGTTTGTAGGAAATATTTTTAATGGTAAATTAAGTTTTACTCTTTAAATTGTCATAATGTAATTTTTGTCGTATATCGCAAGCAATGATAAACGATGGCAAGAAATAAATATTGTTTGTAGGGAATATTTTTAATGGTAAATTGTGTAGTTATCTTTGTATTTATGTCATTAGTAACTAAGGGTATTTATGTATAATTAAATAGTAATAAAAGACGACGTGTAAACAACAAATTATTTTTACTCCGAATGAATATTCATAAATTTACAAATATAATGAATAAAATCTTGGTAAAAGAAGAAAAACTGTGATATATGTAAATGTTTAAATTATAATGAAAATAAATAATTGAACCAGAAATTGTTGGTTGTATCTCTGTTAAAAATCCCAGTTGAAAATAAATAAAACAATAACACTTTATTATTCTTTCAGACAATAGAATGTGTTTATGAAATTATGTTTCATGGCAAACGAACATAATAAATGAAATATGTTGTTTCCGCTGCACACGAAATAAAAATACAAAACGTTTTACGTAAAATGCGAATTTTAAATTGCGCGCTAATTTAGACCCAACCCGACCTATGTTTTTGAGGGCGTTAATACTCAGGTTGCGCGATTCGCTCGCGCAGATTGGTGTCTTCCCAAAGCGATTTTACTCTACTTGCGCTTTAATTTGAAATGCAAGCGATAAAGCTAGAGGACGGAATTAAAACTTTAAAAAATATTCTAAATAACTTTAAAACTATTTCTGAAGAGTTTGGGTGTTCGCTTAAATAACAAGATTGATGCAATATTCGCTCGTAGCCCTGATTTTAACGTCCTGAAAGACTTTTGTAATAATGTTCAAAATACGGAAATCGATAGATATATTCAATTTAATGATTATGTTATTTCTATGCACCACTCACTAGCTCTAATGTTGAGCGAAGTTTTTCTATATTTAAAGACATACTGTCTATTAGAAGAACGCACTTTACAGAACAAAGTTTAGAATATATTGTAATAATTAATGTGAATAAAAAATATTTGTCTATTAATATTGCAGTGAAAAATTTACAAATTTTTGAACTAATTGCTTGTTGCATTCTAAACGAAATTTATGGCCTGATAACTGTAACAGAAAGTGATCATTTGTACAAGCCATGAAGAGTTTTAGATTAATCAATTAGTAATTATCTATTAGATAAAGGACGACAAAAATAAGAATTTCCAAATTTAACTAAAATTTTTAACTGACAAATAAGGTATATTATTATATTACGATCAGTGCTGTTAATAATGAAAATCTTTTCAATTACGTATCACGACCAAGAAGATAATGATATTAATAATCATCCATGTCTTAGCATTTCCCAATATCTTAACACTAGTCACAGTGGTACTGACGGACTTACAACGTACGTGCTAGAACGACTAAAGACTTTTGGCTATCGGTATTCGCCTTAATTGAGAAACACATCTACAAATGTTTTATATATATGTATATTCATACTCAAACGTTGTTCATACAAATTCATACTCTGGTGTTGTTTATCTCTAACCTGTCGGCTGACTAAAAAAAAATTTACTGCATAGTATTAAGTCTAACAGAATGATAACATTCAGAAATGTAATTTTTTTATGTATTTTGTTTTTCATGTTGCTTAAGCAATGATATTTTCTAATACATCTGGTCGGCCTGCTAAGCACCTCAGAACAAAACAAGAAATATTTTGGTTTTTGATAGTTTCTTAGAATCTATATTCTCTAAATTTAACGATGAACAAATTGTAAGTTTAACATTACAAATTTAGTCAAGTTAGAATAAACATGTTAAAACTGGATAATGTAACTATACATGCTAGAATTTTGTAAAAAATCAGCTAATAATCTGTTGTCTAATCCACTTATTTAATACACAATTTAAAACAGCAGTTCAGCAAAGCTACAAAACAGTAAATGCCAGTAAGTCGTTTGTGTATGTAGATATATACTCTGTAATTATAATACTAAATAGCTTGAAACTAATTAAATTCGTATGTCAGAAATCTGATAAATAATTGAACTTGTTACATTATATTACATACGTATTTATTTTCAAACAATAACGAAAGTAAATATTAATAATTAACCAAATAATTTTTAAAAATGTTAGAATGTCTACCAAATAATTTATAAATTCCCCAATTTTTTTGTTAAAATAATGAAAGCTATTTCCAATTTTTCACAAACCAAGAATAAACAGACGAGAATTATATTTTATTTTTTAACAATTTCTTAGTTAAGTTTTAGATTGAATTTAAAGACTAACATACTAATTTTTCGAAGAACATGCATGAAATGCTGGACTGTTTTATGATAAGAAAGAAATTTTGTATGTATTATCATGTAAAACATAACTTTCTTATGTTACATAAGAAGGTATGAACATTATAAATATTTACATAGAAAATATAAACAAAATTCCTTTACTTCTGTTACAATATCAAGATTTAGATTTATGGTGCGCCATCTATTGAGTAGGTATATAGCACGAAATAAAACTGAAAAATTTCCTTACATTTTCTATATTCTTAATTTACATATTTTTATTTTATTTTATATTTGTCCGTAATTTAATATATTTTTGTTGGTATATATATATATATATATATATTAATATATTAAAGTAAATAAAGTTTTAATGTATTTTCTGTTAGAAAGATTTATTTGAATTCCTTTAAGATTTCTTTAGTCTATTGAGTATTAGATGGCGCTTTGCAACTTGTTTATATATTTTATATGATCAAAATAAATATATTATTGGTTAATATTTACACATGTAATCATAATTCCGTCCAAGAAACATATCCATTGAAAGAATAACTAATTAACTTAATTATTATGGTATACGCAGTGTAATGTTAGTGATCTGTGATTCAATTGTTAAATTAACCTAAATAAGTGATCATGTCTCCTGAATTAAATGGTAATCCGCCAGCAGTAACTAAACGCAAGAAGAATCGTGATAAGAAGCATTCCTCCACATCTGTAATTAATGAATGTAATATGCCATCATACAATTGCTTCCAAAATAATTTAAATTCTTACCCTAACGTATTGCAAGATACATATTATCCTTTTTTTAACTGTCCCTTATCTACCGAACCAATGTCATTGCCTGTTTATCCTACAAACTACCAAACGTATACATTTCCTTCCAACCCTAATTTAGCTTATAGTGGGAATATACCAAATAAGATTAATTTTTCTAACATATTGCCATCATTATCTGTAGAATCCAATGATTACATGTCTTTGCCAATTGTATCCACAGATCAAAATGATAGTGGTAAACGTAGGTTTTCTGATCCAGGCCCTAATGATAGTGATTCAAGCACTAATTCAGTAGAAAGTCGAATTATACGTAAATTAAGTGAACAAATAAATACATTGAGAGAATGTAATCGAAAATTAAATAGAGAAATAAATGAAATGAGAATTGAATTGAATGTATTGAAACAGCAGCAGAATTCGAGACATTTTGAAAGAGAATATGAACCAGGTATGCTAGCAGAATTCATAAAGGAAGTTCGAGATGCAGCAAGAGTAAGAGAAGATGCATTAATTGCAAAAGTGAAACATATGATTGAAGAAAAGCAATTAAGTATGGTAAGTTTCACTTTTAAGCAATAAAAATTCATATTTACTATATTTTCATGTTTTATGAATTTAATTTAGTTTTTATGTAATAGTTCTTCAAGCATTTAAAATTACTTCTGGTTTGAAAGTTATTGATAATTACTTTTCCACAATGTATAATTAAGCAATAAATTTATTCATATTCCCACATGTTAGCAGTACTATGATTTATTAATATTTATAACTCTTAATGAATAGTAAATATGTGGGAGATATTGTTAATTTATGATGGTTTTAGTGTTTTATTTATTATAATTGGTATAATAACTAGAAGTTCAATATTATCACACATAATCAGCGTAATTGTATTGAATATTTTACTATATGCAATTATTATTGAACTGAACAATCATTAATAAATAGTTTTAAATTAAACCTGTATTTATTCATCTAATAAGAAAAAAGGAAAGTTTACCGGATATTACTGTGTAATCCGGCCACTAGATGGCTGATGCTGTTTAAACAGCTCTACAAATTTATATTTTCCTCGTATATGCAAGCACATAATATAAAGTACGCTGTTTATATTTGCGTAGCAATATCGCTGTGTGGACATAGCACATTCAATTTTACATTTTACCACTTTTTTTTTCATTTTTACAAACCCTGGTCTACAAATTTCTGTTAAAATTGCATCGTGTGTGGTTATAAGCTCAACACTTTTGTGCACACTGATTTAATATTGATAACAGTCTCTCCCTGTTCCAAAAAAAAAACGATCAGTCTATTTGCTCTGTTGAATCGATTTGTTTTTTCATACCCTTTCTTTACCTTTACTACATGTCATTTTTTTAATATTATTGGAAAATATACTTCATGAATTATAAAGTGAAGATGTAAAAAAATAATACATAGAATTTTTATGTTATTTTTCCTCCCTGATAAATTAGTGACTCATTATATTAGATTTTTCGGTAATTAATTGTTTCGTTATATTCTCTAAGTTGGTAAAAGAGTGAACGCTTTTATACTATGAGAGAAAGATTTAATAATTCACAGGTTAATCTACATTTTAAGTTATAACAAATCAGTATTTTTCTTAGCCTTGATAAACCATTGTAGTCGTATATTTTGTTGTCAAGAAATATTAATTAATTATAGAAAATATTTCGTTTAGATAATTCTGAATAGTACAGAGAGTAGAGAGATTCAAAAAGATTTTCATACCGCTGATATGAAATATGACATGCGCCGCCTTTTTCTAATGATGCTGCAAACATTCAGTAGCGGTACGTAAATTACTGTGTGGGATGATTTGTTTTTGTTGTACTATTTATGCTTATGTATTGTAGTGACATCTGTTCAAATTTAAAACAAATAGTAATTATTATATTTTATTGAAATGAATAGGTACAAGTTTGCTATAACAAAAAATTAATAAAATGTACAATACTGCAAATTACATTTTATGGACTGGGGTGGAGCGGGGTAAGTGGAAGCACCAAAAAGTATAGTTGGACAAAAGAGGGTTGCATTTCAAAAGTAATTTAAAAAAATTAAAAAATACGCAATATGGTCTGAAGATATCTATACCTGATTCCGTTCAAATTATTGCCCACACCTAAGAATCTTTGCAAAATTATGTTCAAAAAGGTGATTTGATTTACTTCGATAATCTGGGGTAAGTTAAACCAGTCATTGGATTTCGCATCTACATGTGCTAAATATTAAGCGGGCTATGTGAAATAGACTACTACATAATGTATTTTCAAAATTATTTTCAGGGTAAATCTATTTATAACTATTTATAACTATATCTATTTATTTTTGGTAATGAGTTGTGAAGGGTTTATAAAAGCACCTATATTTCTGTCAATTAGACTAAAAAAACAAAAACTTTCTTCGGTCATAAATATAAAAGATACATGTTACTAGAAAATCGTTCTACCGAACATTAAAGAAACCAAAAGAAACGCCTTCCAAGCGTCTGGGAGATACTTTACAATATCCTCGATTTCCACAAATGATGAGTTTTCTGGCTCATTTTAGTTTTTCTTGTGAACTTGATGAGAGATTTATCTTCATGAATATTTATGACTTGACCAACATTTCCACTTGATTTTTTGCTTTTCTGTAAATGTTTCAACTGTTATAGTATCATTACTATTTTCAGAATTTTCTCTACAATGAAACTTTCAGAATCTTCTAAATCAGGATATTCCTTTCTTTTCTTTCTACTACAACTTTGGTTTTTTTCTTTCTCTATTATCTTACCATCATTCCTTAGCAGTGATATCTGCTACTGCAGCAATTCTCCGCCTTTGGTCTGTGAAAATAGATTTTGTTTAATAGAAGAAAGAAGTAACTTCCTAAATGTCGTTTGGTTTTTCTTGAGTATTTATATCATTATTTTCTTCATTTTCCTTCTAAGTGCTTGGCATATTGACCATATCTTCATTCACATTACTTACCGTGTTGTTTACATTTGACCTGCTAGTTTTTTCTTGATCGACACGTCTACATACATTTTGTCTCATTTATTGTGTCCTTATTAAATGGATGGATACCGCCTTTCTGGAAACCACTTTTGATATATATATATATATATATATATATATATATATATATCGGGTTACAACGTTTTACGTCTTCCGATTCCTAATCGCCATTCCCCTCTGTTCATCCATAGGCCCTCCTCCAGATCCGTCTCTCGAATTTCTTTAGCGTCTCTCCAGCTTCTGCGCGGTCTTCCCCGTTTTCGGTTTCCTTGGGGGTTCCAGTTTAGCACTTTCTTTGGGATTCTGTGTTCTGGCATTCTTTGGACGTGCCCATACCATATTATCTGTTTGGTTATAAAGTCATCTATAATGTCATGTTGTATTCCCATTTCTTGTCTAATGGTTTCATTTGGGACTCTATCTCTCCGGGATTTTCCTGCCGCTCTTCTCCAGAAGTCCATTTCTGTGGCTTTTATCTTTCTTTTTGTTTTTTCTTTTATCGGCCACACCTCCGAGCTATATGTTAATATACTTTTCACGATGGAGTTGTAAATCCTTTTATTATTTTCTTTTGTAATGGTCTTGTCCCACAGAATACTGTTCAGCATGGAAGTAGCTCTTCTTCCCTGTATATTTCTGACTGATATTGCCTCATCTAGTGTCCCATCCTTGGATATTTTCATTCCTAGGTATTTGTATATATTGCAATGTTTGATGATCTGTCCCGTTGCTAGGTGTTGGTCTTCTTGCTGTCCGCCTATGCACATATACTCTGTTTTTGCTATGTTAACATCCAGGCCCCATTTTCCGTATTCTTCGATGAGCTTTCGGCTCATATATACCACTTTTGATACGTTCTTTATAATCAGTCCAGATTTCCGTAGCAGAATGCAAAATTCTCTTTTCGACAGTTTCAGCCCAATGTGTTTTCTCTGACAACTAACGTAGTTTATAGTCCCATGCAGATATCAGAGACCCGAGCACTGCCAAATCTATTGGGTGCAATAGAGGACTGGTGTGTGGTAATTTCAATATTTTTACTTGATTTGCTATCGCAATTTCAACATTTTTTTATCAACATTACTACTGTGCCTATCGAATATTAGGACTGGTCTTTCTTGACCATAGTTGGGTAAAAATGTGTGTCAAAAGTAGTTATAGAAAGTCGTATTAGTTAACGTGGTTTCTAGGAGGTCAAAATATTGACGACTAACAAATGGGTCAGTTGCTTTTTCCTGACTTAACTACAGCGATTGAGGTTTTTTGAGTGAGAGTCAGTGACCGCCTATAAAACTAAGAAACCAATCTTCACCTGATACGCCAGTAGCACACAACTTCCTTGTATGCGATTTTTTTTCCTGCAGTAACCTCTGGTGTGACTTAAGACAGTATAGTACGGAATATTGTACGTTTTCGCGGCTTTTTGAATTGTAATTCGTCTAGTTTTTGTTTCATCAACCACACGTTTCAATGCTTCGGCTGTATATGAGGAGGCTTTTTGAGTTGTTCTAAAGTACGTCTGAACCTTTGTGAACAATAGGCAGTAATTAAAGTTATAGCTGCTGTTACAAGGCACCTTAAATGGAATAGCCAATGGGGCATGTGGAATCATACGTTCCCTCGTACTTCATTATTCTCACAACCCCAGGCAATATAGTGTAAGAGGTTAGTCAAATTACTCAATATATTATTTATTCATACATAGTTTCATTAAACTATAATTTAAATCAAAATATGCACACAAAACTATATTCTTTAAATTTAACACTCTATTGAAATAAATTATTTCAAAAATAAAAAAGTGTTTAAATAAGAAATCAAGGAATATTCCATTCTAGAATATTCAATTCTTGTCTTTATGCTTACTAAAATATTTCTTCTGTTCCGGAGTTATGTTTTTAGACAATCAAATATCAAAAAATCTAATGGAGTAAGGCGATCTCGTCTTGTTTTTGTTATCTTAAATTTGCTGAGGGTATTCACAAGTTTATCGAGGTGTATGCTCAGTCGCATTGTCCTGCTGAAAATAATCTTCTTGTGTATCATTTTACAACAATCCACCTATTAACAATTGTATTAATATTTCCCCGTAATGTTGAGTCGTTATTGTTTCTCTAAAAAGATTGGTCCTCTCATTTGTTGCCTTGACAGTGATAGCCATACTCCAAATTTTAATGGGTGCTATTGCGTTTCAAGAGGCATGAGTGGATTTTCCACAAACCATTTCGGTAATTTTGCGAATTTATATACTACGATAATATTGCATTCACTACATTATACACCGTGAAAGTAAGCAAACTAAACAATGCGGGAGGTGCCGATACCCCAACTACTCCAGTTTGTTCTTCCTTCGCAAGCAGAGAGTTGGTAAATTAGTGGGGAATGAAATTTAAAAAACATTTTACTCTTATTACATATCTGCTATCATAATTTCTTAACTTTATGCCGGGTTGTTTCTTAATGCATTTACGATATATAATTGGGCCACTGCCCAATAAGACGTGATAGTGGTATACACCGTGATGGGAAATTGTACCGCCGTTTTTAGTTACCCCACTTCCAGGGTGTATTACATTCACTATGCGGCGTGAAACGCTCAATGGTCTATTTAAATAATAGTTAACTGGTATAAACAGATTCAACAAAATATTTAGGCATACTCTTAAACAGGCGATCAACATGACAGAAACATTTTTTACTAAGAGAAAATAGCTTGGACTCAAACTGCAACAATTATACTGGATTATTGGTAGAAACCCCTTAGTCATCAACTGAAAATCAGTTACTAGTTTACAGATCTATCATATTGTAATGTTTGTCTTTTAGGGTTCTTAAATAAAACTAACAATAACTTTAGACACACACACTATATTAATATTAAAACGTATAATAATCTAAAACTAACTATTAACAACAATAAGTACATTTATGTATTCTATATTTATGTAACTATATTTATGTACTTCGCGAGACTGTAGGATTCAATGAATGTTCCTCCCTTCTTCGACGCGGCTTTTATATCGGTGAATACTCCTTCTAGAGCCTTCACGTAGGCCTCGCGAAAACATCCAGAGGGATGACGCATCTCGCGTCAGCGGATGAGTCATTACATTGCCCCCTTCTTAAAAATGAAGTTTCGTCCCGAAACATGTCATGCTTTGGTCTCCTCAAACGATGACGAAATCGACAGGTAGGGCCTTTGTTACATTGCGACGTCATATCGAAATAACAGTCCACGGTCTTATCTTGCCTGGATGGACAGGAATATTCAAGCTGGTAACTGCATACCAGAATTTCCATACCAGTATGTCGGAAGATTACTTCCAACATGCTCCTTACAATTCTCCAGTCCAGGCGGTCCAATCCACAACCCAATTTTGGAACTGCTAATTTCAGAATGTCTTGCTGTAACATTTGTTCGCGTAAGTGGGTCAGGGCCTCCCATAAGGCTCGATAGGTTGGCTTTAGGCTCGACAGTTCTTTCGTGACCAAATAAAATATGGGCTGTCCTTCATTTATTATTTGGAGACTCTTCCCAATTGCTGGTCCCTGCTGCCTTAGCCTTTCGATTCTGCCAAATCTCTCTTTAAACTCCCAGGCAATTCCTTTGGCCATTCGTAGATCTCGGGCTACGCAATGAGCAAGCGCGTAGTCTGGCGGCACCGTGAACAAATCCTGCTGTTTCTCGATGGTTACCCCAAATCGAGCTTTTCTCGAACCAGAATACTCTTGCATAAAGTCTTCGAAGGTTAGTTCATGGTATTGGCTATCCAATCGACGCAAGTCAACGGTTTCGTCATTGTCTCCAGAGTATGGGGCTAATCGATTAAAATGTACGACTCTTGGCTTAGTGTGAGGTGTTAGCCTGATGCGGTATATTACATCGTTGATCCGCTTCAACACCTCGTATGGCCCCTCCCAATTCTTTTGAAGTTTTGGAGATAGGCCCCGTCGACGTTGTGGATTATACAACCAAACCCGATCGCCTTCATGGTAACCACTCTTTTCGGCGTTGATGTCATAGCTCTCTTTCATTCTGTCACTAGCATCTTGGATATTATGTCTGACTTGTTCATGGATATTATCTAGTCGTCGTCTGAGCGTGCTGACATAATTTTCTCCGGCAAGATCATCACCAGGCTTGCTCCCAAACTTTAAATCACAGGGCAATCGGAGTTACCTCCCGAATAGCACGTTGGCTGGTGATTGGCCTGTTGTCTCTTGAACGGAGGCTCGATACGCCATTAGAAATAATGGTAAATGTTCGTCCCAATCTCTCTGGTGTTCGGAGACCACTTTGGATAAGTGTCTGATCATGGTCTTGTTCATTCGCTCTACCATCCCATCTGATTGTGGATGCAAGGGAGTTGTTCTCGTCTTCCGTATGCCCAAAAGTCCACACATCTTTTCGAATAGACTGGACTCAAAATTTCGCCCTTGATCGGAATGAAGTTCCAAGGGTACACCAAAACGGCTGACGAACTCCTTCACAATCACGTCTGCTACAGTTCCAGCTTCTTGATTTGGTAGAGCATATGCTTCAACCCATTTGGTAAAGTAATCCATGACCACTATTATGTATTTATTTCCTTTGTCGCTTTCTGGAAAAGGACCGGCGGTGTCTATGGCGATCCTTTCAAATGGGCTTCCTACATTGTATTGCCGCATGGGTGCACGTCGACGCCTCTGGGGACCATTGCTTCCAGCGCAATTTACCCCACACCTGACACCACTGTAATGTTTGTCTTTTAGGGTTCTTAAATAAAACTAACAATAACTTTAGACACACACACTATATTAATATTAAAACGTATAATAATCTAAAACTAACTATTAACAACAATAAGTACATTTATGTATTCTATATTTATGTAACTATATTTATGTACTTCGCGAGACTGTAGGATTCAATGAATGTTCCTCCCTTCTTCGACGCGGCTTTTATATCGGTGAATACTCCTTCTAGAGCCTTCACGTAGGCCTCGCGAAAACATCCAGAGGGATGACGCATCTCGCGTCAGCGGATGAGTCATTACAATATATTATATTATATATATATATATATATATATATATATATATATATATATATATATATTTATATAACCTATATTGACTTGAAGTTCAATTATTATGGTAATTCCAAACTGTAAATTATATAGAGATATTAAAGTAAGGTTTTAAGGATAATAGTGGACGTTTCCTGGCACGTGCTTAACTTAGTGATTCAGAGACATCTAAAAGTTCCTACAATTAATAATATAAACATAGAATTAGTACACAGATTCAAATAATACAAACCTATTTGTAATCGATTAGATTAATATTTACATAGAAAACATTGGTTAGCTGATGAGTAATAGACTTTTTCCTACATGTCCCTTTTGTTATACTTTGTTTTGTAATCAGATTTAACTGATTGTTTTGAAATAAAGGAACATATCGTTAAATAAAATTGAGTTTCAAAACATATCTTTGATAGATCAAACTGTATTTCCTCTGAGAAAAGTTATATATCTAAGATACTATCATTTTTTAGATTATTAAATCATTGAGTAATCTAATCGTTTCTCATAATTTGTAGGCAATAGGTTCTTGCATAATTTTGTAAGTATGAAAATTCAATTTTTTTTAACTCATTGTGCAGAGATATATGACAAACCTATCAAATTATGAATTGTCAAATAAGCTTTTGATATTATGTATAACCAATTATATAACCAATTGTTTATCTGTTTATTGTGCTTATTGGCGTATTGGTACAACGTTCTGAATGAGTGCGTACATCCTTTACAGTTTTCTACAAAAATTATTCTACGACCTGGAGATTTACCGTTGCAAAGGCTTCCTGTTTCGTGGAAGCGATTAACATTTCTATAAATGTGTCTAGTTGGTATGTCATCATCAAATTGATTTGAAAAATTTACGTGAAACTCCTGAAGATACAAACCCACATAATAAACACGCGTGTCCTTTGTTGTCCATTTCGAAAATACGGTTCTAAAATCAATTTATCATACTTCACAATAAAAGACATTATAATCGTAGTCTAAATCAGACAATTCAATAAGATGTACAGCTTTAAGAAAAAAAAACTATTTTTGCAGCCTATGTCTATATACGAGAGCTACACTGAAAATTTTTAGAAAATCAAACAAGGATTAGTTAAAAAAATTATTTATTGTTTTTCAAAATATTCACTTTTAATATTTTTGCATTCGCTGAAACAAGTCCTTAAAGAAACGATTGTGACACTTTAGAAACTAGGTTTTTATAATTTTCCACTGCTTCATCTGATGACGTAAAAGTGTCCACGCATTTTATCTTTAATTTTTGGAAATAAAAAGCAATCACAAGGCGCTAGGTCAGAGCTGTATGGCTGGGAGTCCATGGTGCTGACATTTAGGGCATCGACAACAAAGTTTTCTCACGTTTAACTGTTGATGTAAAATGAAACCATTTTACATCAACAGTTAAAGGAAGCATATCATATACAATACCTATCTGCAATAGATATATGATATGCTTAAGTAAAAATAAAGTGATTTACTTTAGGAGTAAAATATGTATAGGGTGTTTCCTTCGAAAAAAATATATTAGGTTCAGTATTGCTATTTTGGGACAATTTGTATAAACGAAAGTATTTTTAGGCTATGTCCATTTAAGAATTAAACAACATTTGTTTGAAACTTTTTTTGTACCTTGAAACGGTATTGAGATATCGACCGACACCACACTATTGGAACACCCGGTCTATATTGTTACTATGAAATATCAGAAACTTAATTTCAAATTGCCTTCTCGTTGGTGGCCAAAAAATGTTACGAACCTTAGACCATAAAGATGTAATAAGCTACTCGTTGGTTCGTAAAAGAAAAATTACAGTAAGCAAAAGAATTATCTCAGGATCTTAGGTTCTTTCTGTGAAATTGAAAGCTTCTATAATATGAAATAAAAAAATATATTTTTTAAATGTATATCAAATTTATTTAACTACTTCCTCTTTTTCAATTATATACTAATAAATGAGTATGAAATGTCTTAATCTACAATTTTATTAATCTAACATAAATTTGCTGAAATCTATAAATACTTTGTTACATTCATTATGATCTGCCAATCTTCTGACACCTTCCAAATGTCGAACACTACATCAATTAAATACTTTACTCTAAATTTGTTCCTTTTCTTTATTTCTTAAAAACTGAAACTTCCTTTAGTATTACACCCTTTTTTATTAACACTTTTTTTAACGGTCATTGTTCTGCTCCAAAATCTTTCTTGCTTTCTTCATATATTTACATATATTCTTACTTAAATATATGCAAACTCTTATTTATAAATTACACTGTTATACCCTTTCCAATACAGTACCACAATTCTTCTATTTTTAAAGTTCTTGATGTATGTACTGTCGCGAGCAATAAATTCTGGTCGTCAATGTTACTTCAAAATTTGATTAGATTGTCACAAATTGTAAATTTCCTCCGCCTAATAATGCCTATGTCAGTGAATTGTTAAGTACAGTGTCAATATAAATGAAATTTGACAAAGAAAAAAGACAATTATTGTAATGCAACGTGATTATAGTTTATGCCATTCACGACGGTTATACAATGGAGCATTTTCCATTGTGTCAAAGCATGATTTTGACGACCAGAATTTATTGCTCGCGACAGTACATACTTATAATCACTTTCGCAATATTATTAGCACTTCTTATCCAATACAAGTTTCGTTTTTATGAAATTATCTTATATATTAGATTATAAAGTATCAGAAGGGCATAAGATTATACTACGAGGTGCATTCAAGTTCTAAAGCCTCCGATTTTTTTTCTCAAGACTGGAAAGAGATAGAAGCATGTACATTGTTTTAAAATGAGCGTGCGTTCGTTGTCAATACGCCACAGAGATGGCGGCACTGTACGGCAGATGGAATTGTAGCGGCAGCGTCGAGAATGAGAACTGTTTTAGATACTTAAAATGGCTACGTTTTCCTTACTTGAACAGCGTGCAATCATTCGTTTTCTGAATTTGCGTGGTGTGGCACCAATTGAAATTCATCGACAGTTGAAGGAGACATGTGGTGATGGAGTTATGGATGTGTCGAAAGTGCGTTCGTGGGTGCGACAGTTTAATGAAGGCAGAACATCGTGTGACAACAAACCGAAACAAACTCGGGCTCGCACAAGCCGGTCTGACGACATGATCGAGAAAGTGTCCTCCAGGTGGGTGCCACGAATGCTGACGGACGACCACAAGGCTGCTCGTGTGGCATGTTGCCAAGCAATGTTGACGCGCAACCAAGGCATGAATGGGACTTTCTTTTCGTCGATTGTGACAATGGATGAGACGTGGATACCATTTTTCAATCCAGAAACAAAGCGCTAGTCAGCTCAATGGAAGCACACAGATTCACCGCCACCAAAAAAAATTCGGGTAACCGCCAGTGCTGAAAAAATGATGGTGTCCATGTTCTGGGACAGTGAGGGCGTAATCCTTACCCATTGTGTTCCAAAGGGCACTACGGTGACAGGTGCATTCTACGAAAATGTTTTGAAGAACAAGTTCCTTCCTGCACTGCAACAAAAACGTCCGGGAAAGGCTGCGCGTGTGCTGTTTCACCAAGAAAACGCACCCGCACATCGGGCTAACGTTACGCAACAGTTTCTTCATGAAAACAACTTTGAAGTGATTTCTCATGCTCCCTACTCACCTGACCTGGCTCCTAGTGACTTTTGTCTGTTTCCAACAATGAAAGACACTGTCCGTGGCCGCATATTCACCAGCCGTGCTGCTATTGCTTCAGCGATTTTCCACTGGTCGAAACAGACTCCTAAAGAAGTCTTCGCCGCGGCCATGGAATCATGGCGTCGACGTTGTGAAAAATGTGTACGTCTGCAGGGAGATTACGTCGAGAAGTAACACCAGTTTCATAGTTTTCGGGTGAGTAGTTAGTTAGAAAAAAAATCGGAGGCCTTAGAACTTGAATGCACCTCGTATATATAAAATCAATTTCCTTAATACTTTAGCTTTAACGTTTGATAATGTCACATTTTTAACAACTTTTACTATTCTAACATTTAAAACATTTCTTATTAAAATTATCTATATCTAAACCCTTTTTCCAATAAAGATTTCATAGCAATATACACATATAGGTCTATATGTATAGCGGTATTTAATTAGTCGCCTTTGGTTATATGTATATAGGAACTTACGTACACTATACTAACGACGTATTTATAGTGACCTCAACGGCGTTAATTTTTTTGTTAAAACTGTATGTATTTCGCAAATTGTTACCTTTTATATATCTTTTTTTTTAATTTAGATCATTTTCACATATTTTTTCTTATTAATTCTATCCTACTCTTTCTTTTTTATCCGTGCTTGTAAATATAGACCGTCTTTTGTGTTTTGTTTCTATTCCTGCTATTGCAGTCGAATCTTCAAATATCGACCCGAAAAGAAACTCGATCTATCCCACTATGGATGATGAGAACATCTACTTCCCAGTGCAAATATTGACAGAACGCTGTCCACGTACTCAGCCTGGGAAATCTTAATAAAATCAATATCGGCCATGATTGTAGTGCAGAAATAATCTCCGAGATGATGCACGATTCGTCCCGGAGTTTACTTTGGAGTTTCTACTTTGGAAAGAACTCTTGCAGCAAGCGGTTACTGTCGACGACGACTATTCCAAAGACATAAACGTAGGAGCTCTTACCGCTTACAGTTAAAGGAAAAAATTCCTTCGTTTAGGTTTATTTTCTAATGTAGAGGTGGAAATATTCGGGGACATTTCCGCTGAGAGTTGAAAGTAAATGCGTTTCTTTTTAAAATTAATTACGAAGAAAGTGGGAGTATAACGGTTATTGGCCACGTGGGCGTTCTTTGTTTGTTATTTTTTTTGAAGATGTTTTCACAACGAAAGTTATTATTTTGCGACATTTTAAATTATTTATGTAATTCTTGTAATTCTATTTGGATTAAACAAATGTTACTGATATGAGAATTGAAAAATTAAACCGTAGTACATATACATATATCTTTTTATACAATGCTAATCTAGCTACAATTTTTGCTGTGTACTAAATTATTTTTTTGCTACATATATTAAGAAGAAGAGTAAGAATATGCTCATTTTATTTAACTGATCTCTTTTGAATAAAGCCTTTGTTTCTACGTAGTTAGTTTCAATTACAAAAGCTAGAAATTCGGGTGTATTAGATAAGATAAATTTGATGGTTTAAAGCACAGAATAATTTTATAATCCAATAAAAACTAACGAAACGATATTCGACAAGGCGCATTACCGAAATGCAAAACAAAATAATTCGTCAAATTCGTGATCCTTTTAATAGCAATACAACATTGTCGTTATCCATTTTTACGAGTGTAATATAATGTTGTGCGTTCAAAAAAAAAACTGAGGCGGTTGACCATGAAATTTTCAAATATGTCTTAAATCAACTGAAAAATTTAACTGTAATTAAGTGGCTGTCACTTTTATCATTTTTAAATATACCTGTAATAAATTAGTAAATAATTTTCTAAATTAGTGGATATTTAAATTGGGCCAATGATCTCAACAGGTTCAATTATATTTTTGTTAGCGTAAACTGGCCTATAGACAACTTTCAAATCCATGCTGGTGAAAAGGTTATATAAAATATGATTAACGTTTAAGAACATATTATTAATCTAATTACCATTTCCTTGTTTAAAATAGTAGATAGTTCTCGTAAGTTATTAAACACTTTGCAAATGCACAGTTTATTTGTAATTTAAGTAATACAGTTCATTTATAAACTGTCCAAAATTATTTCACGCTACCTCACTGTATTTATATTTCCCAAAATAAATATAAAATTTATTGTCTCTAATAACATTCAATGTTCATTTTACTTTTAAAAAATATGGGACCAATTAACCGTTTTCCTGACATAGCTGCCCAAACTCCAACTTTTTGCGGATGTAATGACTAGAGCAGACCAATTTCCGTGCGCGCCATGAGCGCCGGTATGGGAGTGTAATTCGTAATATATTAGAATATGCGATAGAACAGGGACGCAACATGAGCTTGTTACCGATATAAGTATAGAAGTAGAGACATTTATTCTATCAGAATTAATTAAATATACATTTGGTTTTCTGCTATTAAAGTATGTAATATGCATAAACACCCGAAAAATAAGAATAGTACATATTATAGCAGCGTTGTATGTACCTATAAATAAAATGAAAAATGTATGAAATTAGTGATTGTGTGCACGACAGACGATTAAAAAAAACACAACGCAATACAATCATCATCACATCGGCGCACATGGCGCGCACGGAAATTGGTCTGCTCTAGTAATGACTAGGGTTTGTAGTGGGCCGATCTATTATTTAGTTTTATAAGTTATTTGACTTCTATTGTATAAATATGTGATTGACAGCGATATGACAATGTCTACACATCTACTTGCATCAAAGAGAGTCGAAACAACTAATATAGAATGTTTGTCACGTAACGTAACGTGTCGCTATGGGGTGAAAAGCACGATATAAATAAATAAATAAAGAGTGTTATTATTTGTAACACATGGGGCTGCATAAATGAAGGCGGCTGGTCAGCTCTTACAACAAACATACAGTAGTATGATGCATATCACATGTTTTCGCACATGCTTTTCCTCGAGTATCAGAGGAAGTGAGAAAAAGCTACCCGAATGTTGATAAATTGATATCCTTTATCAAGAAAGTTTTTGTGAAGACATCTGGCGCAAGAATTTATTTCGTGAAAAACCGGCACATGTCCCACTACCACCAGAATCGGTTAGAACTAAGGATACCCATTTGAGAGCAAACGCAGTGTCGGGTGGGGATTCGGTTACACGCATACGTATTTTATTTTATATGTACGTATGTTTCCGATATATCCTGATGTGTTTAGTTTCAAGGCGGCTGCTATATAGTATAGTTATATCGTGTAAAGAAAAAAATTATAAATCAATAATCTCGAAAGACACCGTTCTACCACGAAGCACAGAAATTAATAAGTAGCTTTTCGTATTTAGTTACGTGTAGGATACTTTTATTCATTTATAATTTATAACTTATAAATGAATAATAATAAATAATAAATTCACTGAATTCCCCTAACACTTCCTATAAAAAAAAGGAAAAGAAGTTTACTTTTTTTTTTGAATTTTCTCAAAAAAAAAATTATGGATTTTATTAAAAGAAAAGGAGCCTTTTTTATCGAGGGTGAAGTAGGCCCAAACTACCAAAAGGACGGCAACCAGCTGTGAGGGAGGAATGCCCCGACTGAGACCGAATCGAAAGTCCACCTCTCCGGACGTAAAATATGTACAGAGGAAAAGAAAAGTAGAGTAGAGAAAAGCTTAAGTAAGAAAATGGAAAGGATGGAAAAGTGAAACGGGTAAACAAGAGAAGAAAGCTAAGTAACCCACATAACGGCGACAGCGCAAGCAAACTCCAACCCAACAGGTGCAGCCTCTAATCACAAAAAAAAAAAAACAAATAATCTGACCAATGTCCGGAACAAAAAGAATGAACGTTAAGTAACCACAAGACTGCCGGACTCAGCGAGACCAGGCAGAGACAAGCTTAGGAAGAAACCTATATGGCCAAAAGTAAGATAAACGTCAAAATCAGGAAAAGTCAAATCCGGGAAGTCAGCAATCATGATTTAGTGCCAAGCTTGAACTTAAACGAAACTCGAGACAAGGTATACTCAAGAGAAGGGAAAGAGAAAAGAAAACGGTAACGAGCGATACCCTATCTCGTAGTAAATGTCAAAAGATAAGTATTCCAAAAATATACGGCAAGGAAAGAAAAGTCGAAATGGTTCAAAATAAAATAAAATTATTCCATAAGAGTCCCAACAACGAGAAACTCCCAAACAAAAGTAACATCCTCCAAAAGGAAAAGAAAACGAAAGTCCGAAAACTAAAAGAAAAAGAATGAGATACTATTCGTCGACGATGTTCTTGACGAAAGAACTAACCAATCCGGATTCATTTTAGTCGCCTCTTACGATTTGGCAGATTATACCAGACTGAGTATTCGTCTGGCCCCCAGACAGGCCGAAATGGTGTCCTTGATGAAAAGAATTATGACTAATTATGACTCCGTTTAGTCGCCAAAGAGTGAATCAGTTTTTTTGGCCGCCAGTTTACACGAGAGCGGTATTTCCCAAACTTTGTATTTTATTGTAGTACCAGCGTAAACTAAATACGAAAATCTATTTATTTATTTCTGTGCTTCTTGGTAGAACGGTCTCTTGATAGATTTCGAAATTATTGATTTATTATTTTTTATTTTACACGACATAACAATACTATATCACAGCCGGCTTGAGACTGGACACATCGAAACCATACGTACATATAAAATATAATACGTGCAACCGAATTCCCCGCACTACGACACTGCGTTTGCTTTCAAATGGGCAACCTTAGTCATAACGCTTTGGGGCACATGGATAAAAGCACCATCCTATTATCACATGCATTTTGATGACGTTGAAAGTACAATATAGCTACTAGATCTGAATGATGCTGTTTCTATTTTACACGCTCAACAAGTATTTATGGCCCAAACCATTCAGGTAGATATAGCCAATATTCATAGACGTTATTCCAGAATGCCTGTAACTATCTGCCATCTATAGGTTACTCCGATCAACTCACAATATTCTATAACTAACGCCACGAGTCTTGTATATGATCATATTCAATTCCTTTTCCAATCATCTGCTGCCTATAATGTAAAAATAAATAAAATTCGAAGCAGTTCTAAATAACAAACCATGATTTTGTACTGTACGCTGAATTGTATGTTGAATGTATAAATGCATTTACGGTGACAGACAATTATTAACACATGAGCATATGAAGCAATTATTGGCGATTTACTATCATTTGAACTCTGGATATAAACGGTGAAAAGTCTGGATGTGTGATATGTTTTATAATGACAATTCAAGAAAGATATGGGAATTTTCATCAGACCGCATACCTACACATGTTTTTTGAATTAATGAGATCTTTTTTCTGAAATGAAACCACGATTCATTACCACGATTCATTTCAGAACATAGTTCTCGATAAAATTGATGAACCATTCACAATAACGAAGCCTTTGAGGTGGATCAATTGGCAGAAGTTCTTGAACGGTTGTTATTTTATATAAGCGTAGATGATCTTTTTCACAGCTGTGTGACAAGTTCTAATGAATAATGAGTTATCAATTATTTGTTTATTTTCAATTACTTCCTTTGTGTGTTTTTAGGTCGCTCACTGCCTTCTTTTCTGCAAACACTTTCACAAAATAATAAAACATGTGTTAAAATATCCCACTATCCAAAAATAGAATATTGAAAAGTAAAGAATGCTTATTTTATTTATCGTTTTATGGAGCTACACAATTTTTTGGAGGACATACACTTTTTTCTTGTTTACATTAGTTTAATATTCGGTTCCAATAACAAAATGAAGTTAAACCTAAAAACATTAATTTAAATGATAAAAATTCAGTTTTGTTTCGAATATACACTTCAATTTTTGAGCAGTTTAGTTAAATTTAAGAATATAACACTAAATTTAATATATCTTATATGCTAAACGTCTAAACGTCCAGTGTTTTTCACAAGACCCACGCACCGTAACTCAAAGAATATCTTGAGTCTTAATGTCTTAGTTTTGGTGATTGATATGAATATACAGATGAAATAAAATAATTTCACGTACCGAGGACGCTTACGCTATTGCATCATTAAACCATACAGTAGCTACAGTAGCTCTAAAATATTTCGTTGGTTTTGATGAATGTGTGAAGGAGAGTATATCACCTGGTTAAGAAATTTATGCAAAATCCTTGTGCAATAGAATATGTATTATACTTGTATTAGTCGTATTAGTTTCAATTTAATCTTTGTAACAATATCACTTTATTTTTAGCTTAATCAACCACCGCAGTTTAGACAAACAATGTCATTGTCAAACTCAGTTTGATAATGACATTGTACGAGTATGTCGAAGTTCATTATAAGATAAAGCAATATAATTGCCAAGTGTAGTGTGTGTTTGTTTGCATTTCATGAAATAGGGCCCAAAGTGTTAAATTGATTTATTTAATTGTTCATTGACCGATAGTAAAATAGAGCAATTTATGTCTGAAGTAAAAAAGGGCCTTTCATTACGATATGAAGTATATGAACATTAGAAAAATAAGTTAATAGTTAGCGATTTAATTAAGTTAGTAAATGTTATTATATTTCTATGAATGGCGAAATTAACTGTTTCTGAAAAAAGTTTTTTTTAAAATTTTATCCTTAATTTAGCTTTGAAATATTATAAATATTTTTCCGTTCATGTAACGGAAAATTGTTATTAAAGTGATCAAATTATATGTTGGTAATATATTAGGTGGTTTATTATATTTTTTGTTTAACTTGGCGTCTATTTATGGAGCTATCTTAATCTATTTCGCTTACTTGTAGCTACAATAAACTGATCCTCTGTTTTGTGGTTATTTTCGGTTTTCTGCTTCATTTACGATCTATATTGGTACCGGTTTCAACGTACTTTGCAATGTTCTTTGTACACCGCTCACCGACATTTCAAATTTCTCAGCAACATAGCAAAGTTTATCGCTTTAGCGTACACACTGAACACTGTTGTAAAAGGCGGTAGATTTCACGTTTCAACAATTATTTATTATTGTCTTTTAGAGTATAACACATGGAACATAAGTTTCGAGAAAAAAATCAAAGGTAAAAATCGATTAATAGTAAAAATTTTTTTTAAAATATAAACATTGGGAAATTATTATACACTATTGCGTCATACAAAAACTAAATTCACTAAACTGATAAGGGCCCATGGTCCTCAATGGCGCGCAATTTTGGTAGAATTCTCCTCATCATTCTCTGGACGACGTTTATATTCACTTCTCGGATCTTCTGGAATATTCTGGCCCGTAACTGTGCTTCATTTTGGGCTTCCCAACCCCTGTCATAAACTTTCCTGCTTAGTAATGCCCAAAATTCCTCAATGGGGCGCGCCTGGCGTACGTTGGGGGGATTTGTCTTCCTTAGGTACCTAATTCACGTTATGTTCAGTTAACCAGTTCTAAGTGATTCTAGTATAATGGCATGAAGCCAGATCGGGCCAGAATTTTACATCATTTGGATGATGAGCATTTATGAAATTTATCAATTTAGATAGACATTTGCGAATATAGACGTTTGCATCCACAGTTTCACCTCTAACTCCCCCAACGTAAGGTCTTGAAATTCCTGCTTGAGAAATAGCGCACCAGACCATAATCTTGTCGGCAAATTTCGCTTTCGGTTTGAATTTTACGTTGTCAGGACAATTTGCAATATTGGACGTGTAAAAACCATCGTCATCCTTTATTTCCTAATTGAATAATGTGAAATATTTCTCATCGTCTAAATCAATAACTCTGTCGCCAATAAAATGTTGACGCCTTAATGTTCGGCAGCATCTGGGGAATCTCATCTGGGATTTCTTCTTTTTCGATATTCTAATCCATTTTAGTCAAAATTCTGCCAACAGTCCTATGCGCAATTCCAAATCTGCGGCCTAAAGTGCGCGTAGACGTCCCAACTCTGTCACGAGCAGATTGGATGAGTTTGTTTGCTTCATGTGGGGTCAAAATTGGAGGTCGTCCACTTTTCGGTAAATTCATGCATGGCATACCTTCTGCGCATTCCAATTGTGCGGTAAATGGTTGACAGTCCAATATTTTGGCCTCGAAAAATGTCAACAATCTCGCGTTTAGGTATTCGCCCAACTAAATTGTATATAGACTTTCGTATTTCAATCTTGTATGACATCTTTCAAAACTATATCTGTGTCACCATAGTAACTAAAAAACGAATATCTTTTCTAGCCCAGAGGTAACTAGGTTGGACCATTTTTGGTAATATCATTCCTCGTCAAAACTTTTTCTCAAAACATATTCCATACGTTATGTGCAAATACATCTGTAAATATATACTGAAGAAGACAATAATATATGATTGTCCAGACGTTTAATTACTATTAAATATGTTCATATATATATACACAAGAGTGTATTTTCAATGAAATACTTATTTTAGGGTAAAAATTGGAAACTTTGGACTTTTATCAGGAACAAATATTTTTATAAAACAAATACGTTTTGAATAATATCGAAATATTATTAAAAATCGGGTGTGAAGAACACATTACAAGTTCAAATTTGTGTAGAAATTGCTATCTAGACTTACAGACACGTGTTTTATCTATAGGTTCGTCAGCGCATGATGTTTGGATAGACAAAATTCACCACAACACCCTTACTACATACAATTAAGTCACAAAAGACAGCATGGAATTCAGTGCCGCTAATTGACTAATGTCAATGTGGAGGCGCTGTGATCGTCCGATGGGAACTACTGTCAAGTCTTACACTTGTCATGTGGACAGCGACGGTTAGTTTGACGTTCGTGATGTTGGCATCAAGCAATGAATGACGCTAAATGTTCTTTTGTGTTGTGTTTCGCGACATGATTGTATGCAGTAACGGAATTATTGATGTGAATTTTGTCTAACCCGGTATCATGAACTGACGAGTCTACAGCAAGACGAAACATGGGTCTGTATGTGTTGATAGCAATTTTGACACAGATATGTATTCTCCACGTGCGATTTTTAGTAATATTTCGATATTATTAAAAATGGTTTTGTCTTAAAAAATATATTATATTTTTTATTTCAACATAATTCTCATCCATTTCTATTATACACTTCGCTCAGCAACTTTCCAAATTTTTTGTCGTCTAAAAAACAATCTTTTGATAACTTGTTAGAATAGGCATTCGTTACGGCTATAACTTATTTCCACATGTGTGCCTAATCTCTTTCCACTAAGACATTTTTCGAAGTTTCGGAAGAAGAAAGACATCACTGTCCAAATTTGACAAATTTGCCGACGAATGCGAGCAAGCGCTCTCCATGGAAGAGAACGCTTTTTCTGAATAAACGCTGTTGTTTTTTCTTCAGTTCTCTATTATAACGTATCAGTACATCAGCATAATATTGGTCTTTGTTATTACTTTTCCCTTTTGTAAATAGTTAATAAAGACTGTGCCTTTGGAATTCCGAAAGTTGTTCATGAGAAGAAATTCATTGTTTTGTCTGGGTTTTTGTCTCTGGACTATACTGATGTACGTAGGTTGCTTCTACTGAAATCTATTGACGAAAACATTCTCTGGGATTTGATTTGAACTTAGCCATACAGTCATTTGAAATTGTAAGAGGAATTCGCATTTGCGATTAGCTTTTTCATATTTAAATGTTGATGCAAAATATTGTGTATCCGTTTGGTTGAGATGTTTACGTCCTTAGCTATTTCGCGGACTTTTATTCGGTGGTCATTCTTTACAATGATATGGGCTTCCTGCCCCATTAGGAACATTAGGAACAAGATTTAACACATGACGGCCAATATAAGGAATGCGATAAAAGCCAGCCCAAAAAAGATAATTTACCAGACCAGAAAAACGTGTCGCTCACGTAATTTTTTTTACATAGTGGTTTCTGCAAGGCGAAAGTGCAAAAGAATCATTGACAAAAAGTCATTAACACAGCGGTTCTGTTGTCACCCGAAAGCATTGACATTTCACGATTACATTAAAGAACTTATGAATGGGTCTGTCAACAATCTGGTCCCCAATCTGGCTTACTTTTATGAAAAGGTATAACATTTTTAGATATACGGAGTGCTACCCAGATATTACTGGAATGTGAAAAAACAATAGATTGTTCTTACAACTTATTACTTACAACTTCTATCTCCTTCAAAGTACTCTCCTTCCGCACAAATACACCGATCCCAGCGACTTATCCATAACCAGCAGTACTGGAAGTCTTTGCGTGTCAACTTGTTCTACACTGCTTGCGATTCAGTCTGAATCTTCTCAATCGTCTCAAAACCATGCCGCCTGAGCTTCAGTTTCAACTTCGAAAACAAGAAGTCACAAGGGGCAAGATCTGGAGAATAGTGAGGATGGAGTAGTACTGCCATCTTCGTTGAAGCTAGAAACTAACATACAAGTGACGTGTGAGTTGGTGCATTGTCGTGGTGTAAGATTCACGAATTGTTGCGCCACTGGCGCCACTGGCAGCGATGCGTCGTACGACAAGCCGACAATGTTACAAATGTCATAAACTGTTCTCCTTCGGTCTTGTAGGATAGCATCACGCACTTTTACCACATTTTGTGGCAATAGTGCGTGTGTTTTCCGTCGATGGACGACTGGAATGCTCATCACCATCTACCCACATACATCTATTTCTAAAACGATCGTACCACTCATAAGTTTGCGTCTGAGCTAAAGCATCCTCACCAAACGCTTGTTTAAGCATTTTCAAAGTTTCCGCTTCCTTTTTACCAAATTTGAAGCAGAATTTCACATCAGACATTGTAGTGTCGCGGAATAACACACGCAACTTAACAAATATAAACACAAAAACTGTTTGTCACCACTTAGCAAAGTACCATTTGACAGACTGACTTAGTATAGACGTAGCTCACACCATCTAGTACTATAGAACTGTACTACCATGTACTACCACCGTGCCACATTCAAATTCCGAGAATTTCTGGGTAGCACCTCGTATATGTGAATTATTACTTGCAGTGTGTTTCTAGTCATAAAAAAGGAATTCGACCACTTTATTGTCGGTATATTCCATGTTTAAAAACAAACTGAATGTTTGAGAAAAGATCGATATTTCAAAATACGCCAAAGTGAAGGCGTTCCTCAAGCGAAAAGCACTGGGGTATGAGCCAAAGAAATCCAAGATAGTAACATCCACTGAAATTGAAATTGTTCAACCAGCTGAAATACCTTCACTTCTGTAACACAGATTGAAACCTTTCCATTAATGAGTGAACATGTGGGTTTGGAGAACTAATTCGAAGTCGTTACAGCTTCTTTGAACAAGTATGATAGTGTTTTAAGTAGCTGTAAATGAAATATCCATTTTCATCGACGTGATCAGTAATTTGAGGTTTATAGTATTTGTTAGAATTGCAATATGCAAATATTATTAAATAAAAGCGTTAAAAAAAGGTAAAAATACTGAACAAAGTAGTTTAAATGCAATTTTTTGATTACTATGGAAAAAAGAATTAATTTATTATTTGCCAAGGAACAGTAAGGATTAATAGTTTGATAATGGCACCGGAATTATTTTTTAATTTCTATTTATATGTTATTTTCGTTTATATTTATAATTCAACCTAATCTAAGAAACATAGGTTGTCTTATTAATAAAGCGAAAACACGTTACAGACCATTCTTACTAAATACCGAGAATTTTGGTATATTTCAGGGAAAATATAAATATAAAAACAGGTATATTTTATTAGTGTCCTTTCTACACACACAAAAAAAAAGAAACAATCATAGAGATCCCGCCTAGGTGGGTGGCCCTTTGCTGAACACTAAAAGCGCGAAACCGCATCACTAAGTGGGGTGGGGTCTACGTGTTACTTCCGGGACCTTATGAAGAATATAGCTTTGCCGCTTCTACACCCAGGTTTCACTAATATCCTCAAAAATTTACCTGAACCGAAATGTAAATTTGCATGACAGTTTGTGTGACGCATCTTCCAACGTATTTAAAAAATAATGATCACTGTTTACACAGTTCCTTTTTATCGTTTCCTAACAAGCCTGCGTAATGCAAGAATGAAATACAAGCTCAAGAAATTTATACATTTCTTTTTGATATAATTACTTTTGCAAACTTTGTGAGTGTGTGGGGTATTTACTTTGTGATTTTTTTATTTACGTACATCCATGTGTGTCTTCCCAATAAACACGTTATTGTTTAATTTGTTAATCTTGCATTTTTGTCTCAATTGGTTATATAATATTATTGTTTTAGCATACAATCACAGATGCTTTACAAATTATCGATCTTTGCAATATCCATTAGATTATTTGGTTAATATTTGGATTTATTTGTTCAGGGATTTGATCTGTGATCCCTAAAGTATTTCCAAGAAACAAATAACATATATAAGTATAACTCCTCAATTAGTTATATAGTACATGACGAATAGTATTTTACTTGTATTAGAATTAGCGTAATTAAAATTTGGATTTACTTATCTTTCATGATCTCAAATTAATAATTTAAACCTTTTTAAAGCATGTAAAATTAATATTTGTTTACAATATACTTGTCAAAAATGAAAACAATTTATTATTGTTTTTGATCAAACTGAGCATACATATGAAACTGCAATTAATTGCTATTTAAAAATTTGGCATATACGACGGATGCCTTTTTAGTGCATATAGCTATAAAATTAAACAGTAGATCTACTCAAAGTGCTTTATTGTTTTTCAAAATATTTTCCAAATAAATTGATAAACTTCTGTATCTGTTCAAACCAATTGTTAAAGCAGTTATTCCAACCTTCAATTCTGACAGCCAAAATTGCCGTTTTGAAGGCATCTACTGCTTCTTCCGGCGACTGAAATCGGCGATCACGCATTCCATTCTTGACCTTGGAACGTAAAAAAGTTGTTGAGACTTAGGCCGGGACTATACGGAGGATGATGTAATAATTTGATATTTTGTTGTGCCAAAAACTCAATTGTCCGTCGAGCTGTGTGCGAACTCGTATTGTCATGATGGAGGATGATTCGCCGTTGTGGGTTGGTTTCTCGGAGCACGGTGATTATTCCTGGCACACAAATGGTTGTGTACCATTCCGCATTAACCGTTCTTCGATCTTGCAAAGACATTGTAGCTACATGACCTGATTTCGAGACTGACGTTGCGACCATCTTTTTCGACACACTTTGCGAACGGATAACTTTTTTCGGATTCTTTTCAACTTGAAAGAGCCAAACAGCGGACTGATGTTTATTTTCGGGTTCATAGGAATAAAAATTCATCGCCACGATGCTATAGACTTTTCTAAGTTTCCGTTGTTGCACCGTCTCAAAGTTTTTCGACAACAATTAACGCGAGCCGACTTTTGCTCGTCGGCTAAAAGATGCGGAATCCAACGGGAAACTAATTTTCTCACACCCAGTTCATCTTGGATTGAGGTCTTTGAAATATATGCATGGATGTCTCGATTTCACGATATGCCACATGTCTATCTTCCTTAATAAGGCGACACACAGCATCGATGTCTTTCTGGGTGACTGTTGTTCTTGGCGGACCTGTCCTAGGAACGTCGCTGATACTGGTGCATCCACGTTGGAATTCACAGTACCAACGTGAAATTGTCGCTTGATGTGGTGTTTCATCTTCAAAAACAGAAACCAACTCAGCAAGACATTGTTGTTGAATTAATCCTCTCCGAAAGTTGTAAAAAATTATTGCGCGAAAATTTTCTCGACTCAATTCTATTCTTCGGCCAAGTTATCAATTTTAAAAATTCACTATGACTAAATCACTTGCCGTATCTTCATGAAACTTTAGATTTCGGTTAACACCTACTGGCTCCCTTTATGAGGCTATATGCAAAACTAAAAAGACATCCCTCGTGTACGATATTCTAGGACAATTAAAAAAAGTTCTGTGTACAAATTATTTATACTCCAAAAGATATATTAAAAGTGAACTGCATTTGCTTTGGAAGAGATCACGAAAATATAAGGGTGATTTGACAGGACAGTGACTTTTCAATAAAATACTTATTTTAGGATAAAAAATGTATTTTATTTTATTAAGCCGTCTAAAAGGTAGTCTTTCGAATGCTCATCAAAATACGTATTCGTTGCGGCTATCACCTTCTCATTTGTCTGGAATCTCTTTTCACCAAGCCATTTGTTAAAGTTTGGAAACATGCACAAATCACTTGGAGCCAGTTCTGGTGAATATGGTTGATAAGTTCGTATCATATGTATCCTAAATCTACACGTTTAACGGTGACCACAGTGGATGAATGAGAGCGCGCTTTATTCTGATAGAACCAAACTTTTGTCTGAATAAATGCGATTGCTTTTTTCAATTCGGCATCGAAACGTGTCAATATATCAGCATAATATTGGTCAGTTATTGTACTTCCCTTCTGTAAATAGTTGAAAAAGATTACGCTTTTGTAATTTCAAAAAATTGTGATCATAATCTTATTGCCCGAAAACATTGTTTTTGCCTTCTTCGGAACATGTCCGTAAGAAGAAATCCATTGCTTTTATTGTTTTTGTCTCTTTAGTATAGTGATGTATCCAGGTTTCGTCTACGGTTACATATCGGCGAAATTTTTTCGCCGATTTCTTGGATTTCGTTTGAACTTAGCAACACAGTCATATGAAATTGTAACACAAGTTCGCATATGCCCAACAGTAAGCAAATGCGGCACCCCCCTTTTAGCTTTTTTAATGTTGATGCAAAGCACCTATCAAGAAAAACGAAATTTAGAATTTATTTAACTATACTAAGACCCACATTACTATATGCTGTGAGATATGGGTGATGAATAAAAAATAGAAAGAAATGGTAATGAGAAGGGAAGAGAAGAATTCTGAGAAGAATCCTTGGAGGAAAAAAACGGAAGAGGGTTACATAAGAACGAACGAGGAAGTATATGATATATATCGAGGACTAAACAGATGAACTAATAATAACTGGGAGACTGAGGTGGCTGAGACATTTGGAAAGGATGACGGATGATAGAATACCAAAACAAATAGCGTGGAGAGAGCCGGTCGGTAACTAGAAAAGAGGAAGACCAAGTAAAAGATGGAGGGAAGCAGTGCTAGAAAACCTGAGAGAAAAAAATTTGGTAAACTGGAAGATAAAAGCGAAGGATCGAAGACTATGGAAAAGTATTACACAGCTCTGGGCCTGAACTGCCTGTTAAGCTACACTATACACTGATGTTTTAAAGTAATGCACATCGGTAATAACTTTTTACCTGCATGTAGTTCAAATGAATGCTTGAACAGGTCGATTTTGTTTTTCAAATGCAGTTTTAAAATTTTTAAGCGCTTTAATTTTTTTTTTAATTGTAACACCTATTTTTTTCTAATGGATTTGCATCCACTGCATCTTCTGGGCTTGCAAATCGTACACCACGCATTTGAAGGTGTTAGGTCCGGACTGTAAGGCGGATGATCTAGAAATTTTAATCCGGAAGCTCTCAAAAATTCGTTTGTTTGACGCGCAGTGTGACTTGAAGCATTGCCGTGGTGAAGGACAATCTCCGATCTAGGGCGTCGTAAACGAGCCTTTTGAACAACATCTGGCAGACATATTGTCGTGTACCATTCTGCGGTAACCGTACGTTTATTTTCAAGCACAACTGTTGTTATAGGTCCTGATTTTGAGAAGAAACTGGCTACCATTTTCTTTCCAACACTTCGAGAAGTATGAGGTATCCAACGACAACAAACTTTCCTCACATTCAAATTATTATGTAAAATCTTGTTTATTGCAGTGATGCCAATACCCAAAGTGCTCCTAATAATCCTATACATGACTCGATTGTCGTCTTGAATCATTCTTCGTACGGCGTTTACGTTTGTTTTAGTAATGGCTGAGATTTGGCGTTCCTTCGCGAAAATCGTCACTAAGTGAAACATTTTGAAATTTAAATTTCTTATATCAGTTGTAAACACTCCTCTGAGAAGGAGCTTGATAACCAAAACACTTTGTTTTGGAGTTAAAGAACTTTTAAAATCATAGTAAATCATGGCTCTAAAATTTTCTCTCGTTAAATGCATTTTTACTGCAGACCACTCGGTTTGAAATTAGCTTGCAAAATAACTGTTGCAGTTATCAAAACTAAATTCGAACTGTCAAAATAGAAAACAATAGACGTTTGTTTCATAGCATGTTTGATTCCTTTGATTCAATGGAAATATTAGTTTGCAGAAATAATCGATACTACCCTCGTATCTTAAATCATTAGTTGAGTAGGTTAATTACTAACTGTACCTATATTTTACTACAAAATTTAACAATAAAATCTTGTTATAATCTACCTATTAAAGTACACTTAATTCCTATAATAATTCTCTAATACAGTTATTAAGAATAAGATCTAATATTTGTTTTGAATTGTTATTAATATAAGCTACGCTTCGTTAATTTTGAAATACGGGATGTTCTTATACTAACATATTTATAATGCCGCAGGACTAATAAAATCGTTGACCAAAGTCATCTCTTATAATTCTACTCTTGTACAATTCGAAACTAAATTGATACGTTTTTCTTTCCCGCGATTTTGAACCACGAGAGGAATGCCACTCCCAAACACATTATAGTCTCTTTACCGAAGTACTTAATGATCTGCCCATTTTCTGGCCGGTTAATCTCTCCGCAAAACGACGATATTCCAACCCAGCATATAACTTAACGCAATATTCGAAACTCAGATGATATCGCGGATGATGGTAAAATGGAGAGTGTATGTATTTGTGCCTCCCGGAGTTTCTGGAATTATACCGCCGCTATCTTCTTAATTGCCTTAATGGGGATTTTAATCCGAAATGACCGGCAATGCGACCGGGTCTTTCTTGGTTAACCCCTGCACAGACTGGAACCTCCATTAGACCAATTTAGTTGTTTGCGCAGCCATGGTCGACGACGCCCGCCTCCACTTGGTTTCGTATTACTGTGATGCTAGTGCATTTTAAGTATTAGAACATTAGGGGATCTCAGGGCAAAATATATTTTAAAATGGTCGCTTGCTTAATGTATTAAAGAAGTTACAGATTATTAATTTCTTTAGTTAAATTTATTATAATCTACTTTTTAAAGAAGAAACTTTTTATAGAAGTCAGTCTATATTTTTTATTAAAGAAAAATATACAATAATATTTCATATTTTTTCCCTATTATTTGATTGTATTATACTCTGTGTGTTATGGATTACGGGTGTTTGAAGTGTTAATATTTGTATAAATTAGTTACAGTAATCAATATTAATATTTTTCTATAACAAAGATAATTCGAAACATACTCGAATGGGCAAAACCTCGTCAATTTTTTGTATAAAACAAAAATATTTTGGTAATAATGTCAAAATACATATTATTAAAAATTGGGTGTGGAGAACACAATGTAAGTTTATATTTGTGTGAAAATTGCTATCCGGATATCTTGCTATAAGACTCGTCAGTTCATGATGCTTGTATAGCTGGTTGCGCGAATTCGCCACGAATTGAATTGTAAGTGACTCGCTGCTTTCAAAGGTGATCATATGAGCACAACTGGCGTCTCGTTGATATTTAATGTGGTGACACTCTTCCGCGCGGGCCCAATCACCATAGCCACCAATGCTAGTGGGATTGAGATAAGTTCAATCATGCATGTTCTCAACAAATGAGTTGTCTGCATGCCGCAGGTTATAGGAACCTTGTAGCACCCTACAGGTGGAGGGGGAACCTATCTAAATCCCTACTGACTCTGTAGGTCAGTACCTGAACAGATACGGTGCTCACTCGTTGATCGAAAAACACCTCTAGCCTGTTCGGGGTTTTAACCACTGGCCCCGCGAGTCCACCTCAAACGGTCGAGGTGAAGTCTTCGGAGGTTCGCGAACCCCGCGGTAATAATCTTAGCCATTACTGGTTGCACGGGACGATATGCAAGCATATCTACCAATTTCGCTGCCTGGCAGCTGTGGCTTGGCAGGCTAAGTTCGGGCTAAATACTATGACGCATAGATGCACTTAGAGTAAACTCCCTGTGAGCACAGAACATGGTGAACGTCCGGGGCTTGTGCTTTTCAGTCACTTCTCTAAACCGCCAAATAAATGTGTATGAAGAGCTAATGCCATAAACATTAAAATTGAGCATGTACATAATATTTTCCATCAACTTCTAGATATGAAAAAGCTAACCGCAAAACGAGTGCTGTGTTACAATTTCAAATAACTGTATGGCTATGTTCAATGGAAATCCGTAGATCAAACGTGGATTCATAAATATACTCCATATATAAAAATACAGTCAACAAGGGGTTTTTTCTGGTGAACGTCAGGTCAATAAGATTATGACCATGATTTTTTGGGATTCTAAAGGCTTAATCTTTATTGATTATATTATTAACAGAAGGGAAGTACAATAGTTCGCCAATATTGTGCTGAACTACTGACACGTTACTTTGCCAAACTTAACAAAAACAATTGCATTTGTTTAGAGAAAGTTTGTCCCATCAGGATAACGTGCTCTTTCATTCATCTGCAATAGCAACTGCTAAATTTGCGGCGTTGGGGTACAAATTGTCGCCTCATCCACCACATTCACCAGATCGCCTCCGAGTGATTTTTTCCTATTCCCAAATTTGGAAAAATAGCTTGATGGACAGTGATTCTGAACAAACGAGGTGATAGCTATAACAAGTTACTGACGTCGAAAAAGCAGTAATTATAAAATTCAGATTTACAGAATGTGCAGTCATTTCAATTTATTATAAGTAAATTTCAAATAAGTTGATCATGTTTACTAGTGATTATTTTTCAATTAATTAAATATTTGCAAATAAATACAAAACTGTAACATAGCCAAGTACGATACATAATTGGGATAATTTGATTTGATAAGATCAGATGTCTCGGTTAGGAATTTGCTTGGGGAAAGTTGGAAATACTCTTTTATTTGTCTATTTTTAGCTAATATTTCGCCACTCAATGGGTGTGCTTCATCAGGGTAAAGTAACGGTAATTGTACCTAATACAACAAAAAAAAAATACCAAAAAATACCCCAAATATTATATCTATACAATAAAAACATACTTACAAATTGAACTAATGCAAGAAACAGTTCTACGACAGCATACCTATAATAAGTAAAGTGCCAATAAATACAATGATGTCAAAATATGAAAAGATAAAATATGTTTTTTTATCCGTCAGCAGTCAACATCATTTTGTTAGTTCACACTTTACCTGTTGTTACATGCTGTCGCAAAACGTTTATATGTAATGTATTAAAGTTTATTTTCTTGTTTGCGCATATATTTTTTTAATATTTCATCACGCATCAGATACGCCATATTAGAATAAATATAATACAATTCGGTAAAATTTATGTAGCTTGTTTTAATATTTCCGCAAATTCACTGAACAGCAGCTGCGTATCCCATTACTAATTCTGCGAGGCAAATAATATTTATTACTGGTATAATAAGGCCAATACAATGAATGCTGACACCGAACTTTAGACTTGTACTTGCTGAAAATGAATATGTATATGAATCAAAGTAATCAATGTAATTAAAATAATCAAATTATCAAAATATCAAAGTAATCAAAATATTCAAAGTAACAAATACATTCAACGATTACTAAGATTTGAGTAACGAATAGTAACGATTACTTAAAAGTACCGAAAACGACATCTTTATAACGAATGCCTATTTTAATGAGTTTCCAAAAGATTACTTTTTAGTCGACTTAAGAAAATTGGAAAGTCGTTGGGCTAAGTGTGTAGAAATCAATGGAAATTGTGTTAAAAAATGAAATATATTTTTTGCACTAACCTAGTATTTCAGTGAATAATTATTTATGTATCAAGGCACTAAAGTTTCATTTTTCATTACGAATGTGTATTTATGAAACACATGAGTGATTGTTTCCGAAACCGAAGGAAATTTTAAACTTTTGACGTTTCGATTTTTAGGTAATGTTATTTCTTGAAAACATATTACTTATTAATATGTATTACAATTGAACAATTGTTATTATTGGAAATGTTAATTAGGGCTAACTTGTTGAAATTTTGCAAAGGCAGTTGAAGATAAAGAAAAATCATTTGAAGTAAAAGAACTTGGACAACCTTGAAGAATTTTTGATGAAATTTACCACATTATTACGTTGGGCTCATAATGAGAATTTTTCGTATTGACTTTCATACAACTTAGCCGATCTATTTGGCAATAAATTGGTAATAATCGTACTTGCAATCTGTTTAAGCTCCGGCGGTGTACAAACCATTTCGTCTTCTTTCCATCCATTTTACGTAACTACTTAATTCGAATTGATTAGAATCACACGACAGCTTCATACGGTCTACAAGTGTTTTGATATCATTTATTAATTGTCAAATGTGTCACACTGCAACACAGGTATCTACCGGATCAGAGATGAAATCTACCTTTGTCATTGAAGCAAAATGACATAAGAGTCTGTAATAGCTATTTATGAAACAAGTACATAACATAGGACTTTATTGACGAGCCTCGCTCGCAAAAGCTCGCTCGGCTAATAAAAAAGGAGAGTCAATAATAGTTATTTATGTACAAAGTCAGTAAAGTGATATTTTATTGAACGAGTCTGAGATTATGAGCCGAGCGAGCGAAGCGAGTAACAGGCGAGTTCAATAAAGTCACCCTACTGACGTGGTGCATTCAAAATTTTATCGCTAACCGTAAACATTTATATTTAACAAAAAATGGACATATTATAACTTATTAAAAATGGGGTGTGAAGAACACAACACCAATATGGTGTTTTTCACACCCCATTTTTAATAATATTTTATATTATTAAAAATACTTTTGTATTATACAAATTGGTGTGGTTTTACCCACTCATGTATGTTTCAAATTATTTTGTTATATTATATGTTCTTCACACCCCATTTTTAATCATATTTTATATTATTAAAAATACTTTTGTATTATACAAATTGGTGTGGTTTTACCCACTCATGTATGTTTCAAATTATTTTGTTATATTATAACTTATCACATTTTATTATAACAGAGTAAGCACAGAAAAATAACAGCGAATAAAAAACAAATTATTACTTGATATATTAAAAGTAAACGAACAACCTGACGCATTATAAACATTAATTCCTGCAATGGAAGACGTTTCAATTGAACATGCTTGAGGATTATTATCTATGTTAATAACTTGTAAACCATTAGTAGAATTACCATTGGTAACTATGCTGTTAGTTTGACTTTCACCTAAAATCGTCTTTGCAATTTTCATTTTATTGAGCACAGATTCCTCAACATAGGACTCTGCAATCGTGTCGCTTTTCCATCTTCCGTGGCGTTTCAAATTTTCCTAACTACCGCCTGCGTTGGCAAGGAGAGTGGCGGACGTTCGACGAAAACAATGTCCCGTATAAAGTGATGGCTCTGGCAAATGTAGATAGTTGGAAATTTTGTTTGGTACACTTCCAAAAGTATGGATTCGAATGTACATTTTCCATTTCTATAAGTTAAGAAAAGTCTGTCGTGGGGCGTCTGCTTAGGACGCAGAGGTAAATATTTATTAAATCATTCTAAGGATTTGAGTTTTCCTTTAAACTCTGTAGTGCTTACAAACAATCGAGGCCTATTAGTCTTTGTTTTAGTTATCTGAACAACCAAAATTGTTTCTTTATGCTCTATGTCACTTACTTTTAGATTCAAAAGTTCTTCATTACGTAAAGCCCCAGCAATGCCAAACACAACGCAAATCTAAAATAATTACTACATTCATAACAAATTGATTTTGAAAGGTTTGCATTGAGTTACCTTCATCATCAAGTAGATTGCATCCGGTGAAAGAGTTTTGGACTTTTTTGAAATATGATTTCTTCCTTTTTGTTTTAAAAAAGCCGTAAGTTTTTATATTTACAAATATCAACGGCATTTTTTGCTAAAAGAGTTGCTTTCACCATGGAATAATAGAACCATACCGAAGAGGAAGAATACTCTTTGGATATATCGGAAAAATACGCCAGTAAAACGTTTTCACTGAACTTTTTAATTCCGTATTTGTTGCACCACTTCATAAATATGTCATACTGGCGGTTGTATTTTTTGACTGATGTTTGTGGTAGAATTTCGAAAGACGTCTCTAACGACTTTTTCAGAATTTCAGGCGGCGTGCACTGAATGTCTTCTTCCATTATTTTCTGTAAATAATTCGCGATAAAACTTTTACTGTTGGAACCGTGACAGCAACAAACGATTTCGGTCTAATGCCATACAGTCATGGGTATGCTGATAGATATTAGCGGCAGGTAAAGTGTTTGATTTTTACAGTAAGATAAAGTGTTACTTTACTGCCGCAAATCACTATGGTAACATCTATTGACGGTTGGCGATAAAGTCCATTGTGTACGAGTTGCATACCGATAGGTCCAACCCGCTAGGGCCATACGCAACAATATACGTATGGAACGTAATGCGATGTGGCAACGTATGTACGATGCCACTCCGCGTGGCCATACATGGTCCGATGATCGAGAGCAATAGATTGCCCGTCATTCGTATCTAGCTGTGCAAACGTAAAGGTTGCAACAGTTGCAAGTTCAACTGTTTAGAATTTTCGAGACAATAACCCCTAGAAATCTCGAGGGAGTGAGGCGGGAGTTTTACAATAGGCTCGGCTATTGTTTGGGGAGAGAGGGCGGTATTTTCGAATCCTATATTTAGTGACTTTCTTAGAAATAAAATTTATTTTGCAGAATTATTGATTTTTTTACTTTTATCTTTTAGAAAACGTTATTGTTTTTTTATTACTTAAAATTACTTTTCCGTAGCAGCTAAGAATACAATAATAATAACTTGGAGATATAACGACCTTATTATATCTGAAACAAATGGGCAAATTACGTATACAGAACGAATATGCAAACGACTATATCCTTGCGCGGTTTAAGTCTTACTAAATTCATAACTCTGCAATGTATGGTAATGTAAGCTACTGCGCGTAGAGGGGATTCGCTGTTGCCACTTATTGCTGGGTATGGCCCGTTGAGAGTTGGTCCTATCGGTATAGTTTTATGTTCGACTGCTTTGAATGCTTAAAAGCATTTTTTGAAAATTCCAGCGTCGGTTAATGATTTTTGCTATTAGTTACCCATATTAATGTCGAGTTTAATAATTTTGACATTTAAAATGAAGGAGTTCAAAGAAATAATTTCTGCCGATATATTTGCGTTGAATGCTAAACAGTTACTTTTACCAAATAAGTCTAAACACTTATACGAAGAGACATGTAGTATATATATGGCAAATGGTGTTCAAAAAATAAACTTTTATTTTGACACTGACAGTAGAGTATTTATTGCATTATATTATTTTACTAGTAAAATAAAGTACCGCTTTACAGCCGACAAACAGTATCATAAAGCGTCTGTTTATAATGCAGTCGTACATAAAAGTTATTCTTCACTGACGATTTTGCGTTATTTCACTGACGATATCGGAAAAAAGCTATTCTCTCATCACATCATCCTCGTATATCATTAAATTTCCTTACGTTAATACTATTTATATATTAAATCAATATTTAAATCTCTAACGGATTATTTTGTATTTTTATAACCCCACTAAATAAAGTATATGACATATTTTATATATGCTTTTAATATAATTAGTTTTCGCATTATTTATTCAATTTTCATGTCCACTAATTTACTTTTTATTGTTCTTCTAATATACATATACTATTGTAGTACGCAACCATCGACATAATGGAGAGAATATATTTTTATTAACACACTTTTATGAAGTTATTGAATAATTCGACGTTTCAAAATACTCAAAAACTTCTAACAACTTCGTCCTACGTTTAATTATTAATGGTAGAATGATTTCATAATTTTTATTGCTCGAACGTTTTTGTTAATGGCCTTTCTATTATCAGTCGTATTATGAACCAGCATTTCACATCAACGTATTTGATATATCACAGAACTAAACATGTTTGATAGCAACCTTCATTTGAAATATGAACTTTTAAAGCTGACCCAATATAATTCATATATTAGTAACTATATACAAAGTGCAACATAGCCTTTTATAATTTTAGGAAATAGTATTTGAGAATTTTACTAATTACAAAATTTTAAAGTCGAATATTCTATAAATATATATTTAGATATGATCTTTTAGTTGTATTTAATATCATCATAATAATGCATTATAAATAAGCAAATTATTAAGTATGCAAAATTAATTCCTATTTTTTTAATCGATTAGGTAAATTTCCTGTTGGGCGTTGTGATATCTTAAAATAATTTAGTATATTGCCTAAGAATTCTTTCTGATTTTTTACTTGAGATTCCTTCGATTATCTTTTGAACATTAGAGACCTCAAGTATTTTTTGGTATCTATTGAGGAGTGTGCCAGAATTTGAGTTGAGTGTGAAATTTTGGAATCAAGTCTGAAATCAAGCTGTTAGAAAGTTCTTCGCTGACAGTTTAAAAGCCGCTAGGAGCTCAATTAGGATTATAATTGTATAACTAGTTTATTAGAACTAATTGCAATAAACGAATATTCCCTCGTCTTGTATTACATTTGTTGTGGTCGTTACGTGGCGTTGTTATTAACCAAATTAAGAAAAATGCCTAACGTTATTTTGTGAAGAGAAAAGTGAGCAAAAACAAGCAATGATTTTAACAGGGTTGAAGATAGTTATTGGTTATTCAATTGTCATCTTAGAAATCGTGTAAGCAAAATGGTAAAAATTAACAGTCAAAAGATGGTTTTGTAAAAGCTATTACCAAAATGTATTCTTGGTGGTTACTAGGGATCGACAGTCTGGGCTACGTGTTGTCATTGCGAGGACATCATGAATCCCGAATTAATATTTTTCACACGCGGATTAAAATACGTATAGAGAACCAAGTAAGAGTAAATACATCTTCTACAGAAGGAATATTGCAGAGTTTACGAGGGTTGTCTTTTATATTTTGCATATAGAGCTTGAATAAAACAGTAGATAGCTTTTAAAGACTTTATTATTTTTCGAAGTATTCTCTACTTGCATAAATCTTTATGCACTTTTGCATGCGTTCGAATCAACTCTGGAAGCAGTTATTACACTCGTTTGTTGGCACAGTCAAAGTTGCGTTTTTCAAGGAACCGACTGCTCATTACGACTGGAGACTTTGACCACACAGTCCGTCCTCAATATTCGGAAAGTTAAGAAATCGCCAGAACCACAATTGAATCGTTGAGATCAGAAAAATCATAAGTCAATATTTTAGAGAAAACATTTAACAACATAATTTCATACCTTAGCTATAAGACTACATATTGACTGCTGAAATAACACAAGTCCTATCCTTTTTCACGGCAAAATTACATGCTGAATTATACAGTGGGCGCAGAAAGAACTTAAGTCGACGGCTTACGTTGTTTCTGCTCTCATTGAACGATTTGTCACTAGGGCGCGCTGCTGATTCAATTCAGCTGTATCAAATGCGAAGAGTTATCAGTCAAAATTAAAAGTTCCTCTCTAGGAGAAGCAGCCAAACGTACAGCAGTTGCCGAAGAAATTGTACACAAAAGACGCGCGAGGAAGTTGTATTAAAAAATCCAACAAATTAGTGATATTTGCAAAATGGAGGACGACACTATAGGCATATGATTTGACTATACCTAACATTCTAGTCCAAGATGTCTTTTATTTAAGACAACTCTGGCTGTATTGTTTTGGTATACACAATTTATAAACCGACAATACTAAATTATACCGATACCATGAAGTTGAAGCGAAAAAAGGAGCGAATGAAGTGTGCTCGATGCTAATAAAGGTCGGGACTGTACGGAGGATGGTCTAACAATTCAACGTTTCGTTGCGTTAAAAATTCAATTGTCTTGCGAGTTGTGTGCGAACTTGCATTGTCTTGGTGGAGGATGACTCGTTGTTGTGGGTTGGTTTCTCGGGGCTCAGTGATGATTTGTGGCAAACAAATGGTTGTATACCAATCGACAGTAACAGTTCTTTGATCTTGTAGAGAAGTTGTTGCTACATGACTTGCTTTCGAGACAAATGTCGCGACCATCTTTTTGGAGACACTTCGAGAACGGATGACTTTTGTCGGCTTTTCTTCACCTTGGAATACCCAAACACACGACTGGCGGTTATTTTCTGGCTCGTATGAGTAAATCCAAGATTCACCACCACTTACGATGTTGTACACATGTAGTAAAGTTTCCTGCGTTGAAGCGGTATAGTTTTTTGGCACCAATTCACCCTAGCTGTTATCTGTTCTAATTTTTTTTACACAGGAGTATTCATGCAAAATTTTTTAATTGAAATCCCCAATGATGCCTTAATTTCGCAATATGTCGTGACATGTCGATCTTCATTGGTGAGCATGCGCACAGCATCGACGTTTTCCTGAGTGACTGCCGTTTTTGGTGCACCTAATCTTGGATCGTTGCTAAGACAAATTCGTCCACGTTTGAATTCTCATATCAATGAGAAATTGTTGACTGATGTGGTGCTTCATTGCCGAAAACAGAAATCAACTCGGCGAGTCATTCTTGTTGAGATAATTGTCTTAAAATTGTCGAAAATTGTAAAAAAATTGTAGCTACAACACTACACGAATCGCACTGAAACTTTGGATTTAGGCTAAATAAGGATGTAGGTTAATTTTTAGTACTGACATTTTATTAGTGGCACCCTCTATGTCTCAGTATGCAAAACATAAAAGACATCCCTCGTATAAAACATATTATACATCCTGACTGTTTACCGTTTATACCCAGAGTCGCGTTGGCGAACCCGAGTTGGACAAATTCGTATAATATGTACATTACAACATCACATATATAATGTACAGCTTGTTACGTATTATTGTATTACTGTTATTACTGCGTCCAATTTCATATTACATTAATTATTTAAGTCCCCTCCTAGAATGTTCTTCTGACTGCCGATTCTTAGTGATTACAAGGGACCGGACACGAGAGTCTCTTGACTCAGCCACGGGCGTACTATTAAAAATTTGTATTTTTAAAGAGATTTTAATTTTATTTATATAATTGGAAAACAAACGGGTGGTGATCTATAAAATACGAAATACATTTTTATTTGTTGATTTTGTAGTTCAAGTTGAGTAAAGGAGTATTAATATTAACCAGCAATACTTTCTCAAGGTTCTCTTCTGTAAAATTTGTTCTCTTTGAATGAAATACATCCTTGTAGATAGAAAACGTCCTTTCTACATTGCAACTGATGCAGTAAGTACCAGCGTATTTAGCAGTTTGATTTTGAGGCATTGTCCCCATACACAATTCCCGCAATGTTATTAAATCTGGATTTCTATTAAAAACTGCGTCTAACTTTTGCCGAAGGCCACATTTCCAAGGCAAATGTCCAAAGTGTTCCTGAAGAAAGTACAACTGATTTTTTAAATTTGGAATTTGTATTAGTTCCTTGCACTCAAAAATACTTCGAGCATCGTCATTTAAACATGTAACGAAATTTTGTAAACTATCGAAATTCTCTACATAAAAACTAGTAGCTTCCAACCATGTTCCCCATCTAGTTATTACTGGAGAGGGAGGCAGTGACAAAGATGGAAGTTTTGCCTGTAAAGAGCTACTCTCAATGGTGCTTTTCTACATCAGCTACAACATTTACCACACAGAGTCCTAATATATCGACAGTTTTGTCGGCACTTCCATCATCCATAGGAACTGGTTTGAAAGATGGCTTCTAATGCGTTCTACTGCTTTCATGTAGCACTTAGAAACATAATATTTGCGTAAGGTGGATTCATCAGGAACATTTCGACAAGTATATTTTTGGAGAAATGTTTTGAAGGTAGGATTGTTAAGTTTATTTAATGGAATATTTCCCGGCATTAAAGTTTCCCAGAGTTCTTCGTTAAAATTGTCAGATTCCAACGGGTCTAATTTCTGTGTATATGTTTGCGATGCTAAGTGACGTTTTACATTTCTTGTAATTTTTTAACGATATTTTACAGACCTTGCAATAAATTTCGGAATCACTGGCAATGGACATACAATCGGTATGACCCTTAGTCCAACTCGCCATTGTTTCACGATGCCATTCTCGGCGTTGTTCCATATCATATCTGAAAAAGTAACTTAAACATTCTTCTAATCTAAATAAATGAAATTAAAAATGTATGCGTAAGTTATTGAAACTTAACGAAATTCACTGGACATTAAGCTATATATGTAATTAACAGTTAAAACTATGAAAAAAAAAGAAATTACCTCACCGTACTTTATTTTTCTTACGAAATATAAACTAATAAATAAAATAAATTATAAAAACTCCTCACGCTTCTATCTACGCCTATGAAGAAAGGAATTTAACTATAATATTAGAGTAATTGAGTCACAATTCAACGACAAAAAACAGATGTGCGGTTAACCGAATGAATAGTGCTATTCAATAACTGCTTGTTGTACTTAGCGATGATATAGAGTATTTATTTGGTCAATCGTAATTTCGGCTGATGCGGCCGGTCTCTAGTGATTACATATTACATTTAAGACAAATAAAATTTATCACTTGATAAAATTTAAAATGCAAAAAAAGAAGATTTTTGAAGAAAATCATGGAATTGTAAAACAATTACAAAGAAACAAGAATTAAAAATAAATCAAGATGAAATGAGGCTGTTGAAATTTAAAATAGTATTTTGTTCATTCCGTAAAATATCACTCTTAATCAATTCTAATATTAAAGCGGCATATTCATTGAAACATGATAACTCAATTCCTTCTCAGGATCATTTAATTATCCGATGTAAATGGGAATAAATTGCTAGTTAATTATTAGGAAGCCTTTTAGTCTTCTAGTACTAGTAATTATGTAATTGTAATGCCATTAAACTTCTTAGAAATGCTAAAGAAGCAAAGTATGATCGAAATATTACGAGGGCGAATTGATATATAAGGTCTCCAATATCGCCATTGTGTGAGTAATAGGGATAGAAACAAGTTCTAACCTGTAAACGGTAATTTCGAATATCTCGTCTTATCATGGAAAGTTTTATTTTCCTGTGTACCGTCGTTAAATAATCATCATTCGTCATTTATCATGAGTTCGATTTCTGGGATGCGTAACAAGCAACGATCCGTGATAGAATTTTTACGTTGGCAGGTTACATGCCCATCGAAATTTACGAGCGTTTGAAAGCTGTTTATGGCAAGAATTGTAAGCGTTTGAAGCTATTTATGGCAAGAATTGTATAGATGTGAACAATGTTCCCCAACGGGTTTGACATGCAAAACTCATACCGGAGAAATGAAGATGTTTGACGAAAAGCAAAAAGCAGATCAACCAGTATCAGTGACGGATGAGAAGAATCAGACAGGTGAATGCACTGATTCAAGGCAATCGTAGGATTACGCCAAAACGTTGAACTACAGAAAAATTTACGCCAGATGGATCTTGCAACAATTATGGGATGTCATGAAAGAACAAAGAAAAAGCATTTGTCAAGGACTCCATATAGACGTGAAGGTGATGATTTTCTCATGAACATCACCGGGGACGAATCTTGGGTTCATCATTATGCCTCTGAAAACAAACGACGGTCAATGAAATATCGTCCTCCTGACTCCCTAAGTGTATGAAAATTCGAAAGAGTTCCATGGGCGCAGAAACTCATGCGCATTATTTTCTGGAATGCAAAGGGAGTCATTCATACTGAATATCTGCCGAAGGGATCAACATTAATTCAATAATATACTGCGAAACTTTACGATCACTAAAGAATCGTATGCGTGGATTAAGGCAGGAAAGAACGATTTTTTTCTTGCACCACGACAACGCGAGACCCTATTGCAGTAAAGAAACGATGAAGATAGAGACGAGCCTGTTATTAACGGTTGTTTTGCAGCCTCCGTATAGTCCTGATTTGGTACCTTCAGGTTTGTGGTTGCTCCTTGAAGGAGTTAATGAAAGGTCAAGATTTTTCATCAAACACTGAAGTTGGGACTGTTGTTCGCAGTTGGATCAGTAAACAAGAAAGTTTTTTTCATATGGACGGATTGAAGAACCGCTTGGAGAAATGTGTTGCCCTAAATGATGATTATGTGATGTCTTTCCGCAAAGAGTAGAACTGAATTTATTACGGTCTTGTGCGATGAGCTATAGAATGCTAAACAGCAGAAAATATCCAAGTAAGCTTCTTTCATTTTGAAAAATGGCAATTGCCATTGTTACGCTTCTCATATAAGAATATTTTAATTTATTTTTAAATAATATATTTCTTCTTTAAATATCTCGATTTAAAATAATATTAACTTAAGACATTTTTTCTGTACATATTCGTGTGCAAAGAGAAAGCATTTCTTTTGTTATATCTCTAACCGACAGACCCTTCGTTTTCTACCTGACCCGTCGTTCACTGTGAAATTTCTATATACATTTCATTAATTGTTTTAATTTTTAATTACACATCTATGGTGTTTCATATCATTAGGAAGCTTATTTCACAAGGGATATTTTAATAATATTTATGCCATCGATAGAATACCTCTTTAGGTCGCGCTTCGTATTAATTATTATTCAAGATATCGGCCCTCTACTCGACTTATGTCATAAAACAGACCTTTTTCAAAACCAGTGTTCTATCGCCACAAACTATCAGTCATCTCTCTTTAGAATCTTCGTCTTACCCGCCGTACTGGTCAAGTACTGGCATGATCCACGTGCCCCTGCATCTCGGCAAATAGAAGCATCGCTCTACATATACTTGTCCAAGTATATCGCCACTCAAAGGTAACTGTATTGTCCGATACAGAGATTATTTTATATTAATCGTAATTAATTAACATTTAATTTACTACTCAATTTAGCGTTCGTTTTCAGTGTATTTTGTGTTAATTTTCAATTACTTATTTACCGCTCTTCGTGTATATATTTTGTTTAATTACTTTTAAATATACCAAGTTCAATTTATTCTTATGTAAATATAAATACAAACTTTAAGGACAACGCTCCTGTGTTTTATTTAGTATGTAAGTTGTAGTATATTTATTTAAATTAACCATTATCACACACGTCCTGGTTCTTTGATGATACTTCACCAGCACCACAATTATTTTATTATCAAATAATTTCATTATTATTGGCGCACGGTAACCACAACCAATAACCCGCAAAGCCACCGTTTGTAATACTATAAATTGTACCGTAATACCCTTGGGTTTGACAGAGCTTAAAAGTGGTATTATTGTTATTCAGTCTCTATAAATTGTGATGAACGAAATGGAATATGTTCTGGGAAAACCGGAAATATAAAATTTGTTTATGATTGAGACGGTTTTATCTGTTGTAAGTGTTTTTACCCTCTTGAATAAACATTTAAACATATCACTGAGCTTGTGCTCCCTGAATTCTATGTTTGCTAACATAGAATCGCGACTTGTGAGCACTGGAAATAGTGTGTTCGGGACGAAGGATTATTACTGCGGATTAAATTTGGGTGTATTGTTATGGTACAGAGGTAAATCAGCATAGCACGTAACGGATAGAAAAAGGAGTTTGAGATCAAAAATCTGCTGCTAAAGCTATATTTATAATATTTGTTGATAAAAGGGGATTGTGTATACGCATAGGCTTCCACGTGGTGCTCCAGTAATCGTCAATTATTATAAAGTAGTTTTGCGCGAGTTTATCAAATACGAGGGATCCCTTTGCTCTACTCCTGACCCACTCACAATAAAAAATTGGCAAATATGTTACTTTTATTTTTCAACATAATCTCCATTAAGGTTAACACATTTTTTTCGTCGATATTCTAGCATTTCTAATGTTTCCCGAAAAAAGATAGCTCAACCTCTGCAAACCACTGACTCACCGCATATATTACGTCGCATTATCTGACGAAAATTGTTTACCACGCAAGTGTTCTTCTTTAAGTTTTAGAAACAGTCGGTAATCACTGGTGGCCAAATCTGGCGAATATGGTGGATGCTCAACTAGATTGCAGATGTTGCAATGGCGGACTTGTGACTGGGTGCGTTATCTTGATGCGAGAGAACACCTTTGCGCAACTTTCCCTGACGTTTTTCTTTTATCAAATCACGTAATTTGGAAATTAAATTGACATTATAAGCACCTGTAAATTGTGACCCCCTCCCGCTGGAAATCTACTAAAATCACGCCTTCAGCATTCCAAAATACGGATAGCATAATCTTCCCTCCTTCAACATCCCAAAATACGGATAGCATGACCTTCCCTGCTGAAGGTTGCATCTTGAATTTTTTCGGCGGGGGTGAACCTCGATGTGTCCACTCTATACTCTGTAGTTTGGTCTCTACATCATAATGATGTAGAATGTAAATGCAGACTTTTCTTTACCGTGTCTATACCGCGTTAAAAGACGATTGCAAATGCTTTTTCGAATTTGCTTGTGTGCATCTGTTAACATTCGTGGTACCCAACTTGCAGGCAATTTTTTCATGTTCAATTCGACTGTATTTATATTGTATCCCACATGATATGAGAGACTAGTTTCTCTAATAGTCACATTTCGATCTTGGAGCACGAGATCCTTTTTAACAGTTTCTAGGGTACTGGCGGTTGTGGGCGCTCCATCTGCATGTTTGTCTGTACTGTCTACCCCATTTAAACTCATGATACCACCTTTTGGCTATGTCATGTGATACTGCAGTTTCCCCCTTACGTATTCACTAAATCTTGATGAATTTGAGCTGGGGGTCATCTCTTTTAAACGTATTTAATTACAGCTCGTTGCTCGACACAATCCATTCTGATACTGATATGTGACTCTTGATCTCGGGCGTCTACTGTAGGCACGTTTTAACAGGTTAGTCTATATGCGACGTGAAGATAAATAATTGTTTTGGCTTATAAATAAGTCAGGGTCGGTGCAAAGGGATCAGTCCTTGTATCACATCCCGGGAAGATGGCCTGAGATGATGGAAAGTGGAAGCTTCCTATGATAACGCTCGTGTGCACGTGGCCATTGTTATAACAGAGTTTTTAAACAGGAAAAATGTGAAGTGTTTACTGCACTCTCCGTATAGTCCTGATATAGCGTCATGCGATATCTACTTTCAAGCAAAAAAGAAGACGGCTGTTTTAAGGAGAATTACGAGGTGCATTCAAGTTCTAAGGCCTCCGATTTTTTTTCTCCAGACTGGAAAGAGATAGAAGCATGTGCATTGTTTTAAAATGAGCGTGCGTTCGTTGTCAATACGTTACAGAGATGGCAGCACTGTACGGCAGATGGAATTGTAGCGGCAGCGTCGAGAATGAGAACTGTTTTAGATACTTAAAACGGCTACGTTTTCCTTACTTGAACAGCGTGCAATCATTCGTTTTCTGAAGTTGCGTGGTGTGACACCAATTGAAATTCATCGACAGTTGAAGGAGACATGTGGTGATGGAGTTATGGATATGTCGAAAGTGCGTTCGTGGGTGCGACAGCTTAATGAAGGCAGAACATCGTGTGACAACAAACCGAAACAACCTCGGGCTCGCACAAGCCGGTCTGACGACATGATCGAGAAAGTGGAGAGACTTGTTTTGGGGAATCGCCGAAAGACAGTTGAACAGATCGCCTCCAGTGTTAGCATTTCCGTGGGTTCTGTGGACACAATCCTGCATGACGATCTGAAAATGCGAAAAGTGTCCTCCAGGTGGGTGCCACGAATGCTGACGGACGACCACAAGGCTGCGCGTGTGCTGTTTCACCAAGACAACGCACCCGCACATCGGGCTAACGTTACGCAACAGTTTCTTCGTGAAAACAACTTTGAAGTGATTTCTGATGCTCCCTACTCACCTGACCTGGCTCCTAGTGACTTTTGGCTGTTTCCAACAATGAAAAACACTGTCCGTGGCCGCACATTCACCAGCCGTGCTGCTATTGCTTCAGCGATTTTCCAGTGGTCGAAACAGACTCTTAATATGAAACCTTCGCCGCGGCCATGGAATCATGGCGTCGACGTTGTGAAAAATGTGTACGTCTGCAGGGAGATTACGTCGAGAAGTAACACCAGTTTCATAGTTTTCGGGTGAGTAGTTAGTTAGAAAAAAAATCGGAGGCCTTAGAACTTGAATGCACCTCATAGATACTGTTAAAGTTTTAGCGGGGATTCTTTGAAAAGTTTTCAAAGAAAGGCTTCCGTTATGTCTTTTAACAAATGCAACATCATTGGAATATGAATGTTGCACTACAGGAGGCTTTATAAAACCTAATAAAAATATAATTGTTTAAGATTAATACAGGTTAAGTTTTGGTAATACTAGTCCTATTATTTATTGAAAATCCCTCGTATATTTATTTTCATCATGAGCAAATATACTATTCAAAATTAATTCGGAATTGAGTGAATATATAGTTTTATTATACTTGTAAGAGTACTTAAGAAATTACAATTGTAAATGGAATTCGGCAATAATACCTCTGATACGTTATAGCTGCGCGCAATTTAGTACTTCTCTGTAAATGACCGTGAACGCAATTAATATCTTCAACAACAACTACTACGAATATCATTTAAACGAAGAAAAAAGAACATGAAAACGTTTAGAAGATAATGTGTTTTCTTAACTGGTGTATAAGGTACGTAAGCAAACCTGTTTTTTCTATGAAGGTTTACTGTTGTACATTATAGGTACTAATAATGTATTTTTCTTTCATAATAGTAATGTAAATAAGTTATATTAGTATAATTTGCTTTCAGCGAGATACGTCGTCAAAAAACTAATGATATAATTTTTAATTTTGTTTTCTAAAATATTCGTAAACATTAATTTAAAATGTTCAAATATGGAATTTCATTTTTACCTTTTTAAATCAAAAAAATTAATCCAACTTCGTAAATTATATATTATTCTATGTACAGGCTGCGAAAGAACTGATTAGACGATTTAAAATTGTAAAACAAGCAATTTATTATATTTAAATAATAATGCGTACATAATTAGAAAGTCCATAGAAAAGTATTTTGTGTAAATACTACGTTTTAAAAGTAACAATACTAAGATGGGCTCCGTCAATCAGCAAACAAACACGTCGTATTATGCGGGAGTCAATTAGTCTTCCTCAGCATTTGTAGCGTAATGGAATCTGTTGAATTGCAATTTTCTAAATTTTCTTTTAAATCATCTATTCTGTGAGGTCAATTCTCATAGACTTTATGTTTTAAATAGTCTCATAAGAAGTAATCGCATGCTGATGAGCTGATGAATCAGGTAAACGTGAAGTGCCAGTTACGTCGCCATTACGAGAGATGACTTTTTCGGGAAATAGTCGTCGTATTATTTGCATTTATTCTTGCTTCTTGGCGTGCCAGATGTCCCACTATCTTGTTGAAACCATAAGTATAAATCAACGTTGCATTGCTTTAGCATTGGCCACATGACGCTCAGATGTTAACAAACGTTGTCGGAAAATCACTAATGAACTCCCTCTACACCAAACTGTTACTTTCTTCATTATGTCAAGGAGATTTGCGCAATGCAGTAAACACCAGTTTTTCTGTGTCCAATATCTGAAATTTTACTTATTGACATAATTGTTTAGATGAAAGGTGCCTCATCTAATATAATTAAATTGAATAAAAATTGTGGAATGTGCTTCATTTATTTATAAGAGCTTTCTGCAAAATTTCATGCCTTGATTTAAAATCTTTTAAATCTCGAAGTAGTAATACTTGAACCACCTGCATGGAAACATGGTAATGTAAATTCATTTGTGATATCGCCTGACACTTCTATCTGACATGTATAGTGCTAGGAAATGTCGCCTAGCAGAACGTCGTGGGCTCTGTTGTTATTCTCTTCACAGTTTCCGGGGGCGAATTGTTCGTGAACGGCCAAAATTCTTCTTCGGCAATGCAGAAACGGTCAGTCTACACTGTCATTCCCTACTTAAAATCCTTTGATTGGTTGAGACTCTTTCATTTCTTTCTATGTTAGAACCTACGTTCCTATGTTCACCATTAAAAAATACTCAATAGCAAACGCACGATGTTCTCTAGACCCACACACTATGGTAACCGAATACGTTGCATTGTTGTACAAACATTGCGTTATCTACCGGCGTACGTTTTTATGCAGTTGTAACATTTATTCATTGATTAATTAAAACCTACTTTGATTTCAGAATCAATTCCAAGTGGCCACAGAAAAATCACGTTGTAGTGATCGTATTTCAAAACTAGAAGAACAAATGAAGAATATCAGTATAAATCACAGTAGGTAAGTAAAATTACTTTGTTAAAAAATAATTACTAAGTAAATCTTTTGTAATATGCTTCAGTTTTTAACATAGATAATTTGGCATGATGTTGGTGATGTTGTATCAAGATTGTATCAATCGTGATCAATAATATGTCTAGTGCCTAATATTTTTTTAGTGTGTGAGAGTAACATTTTCGGCAAACACCTCCATAATAGCTTAATATCTTGTTTTTTAAGATATTACTGGAGAAGATAGTTTTGTTTAAAGGACAATAACCCATTTTCATATATGTGCTGTGAGATCCAAAATGATTCTTTTTGCTGCTTTAGTAAAAAAGTCGAAGTATTTCAAAATGTTCCATTGTCTGAATTATGATTGGAACTATCGTTAGCATAATTTGATTCAATAGTGTGCATCAAAGTTGGGTAGGGAAATCGAACTGTCATTACTGTCATTAATGGATGTTGACTTTTAATTAATCAAACTTATTCATTTTTATTTCTTAAAGAAAATAATGCTAAAAAGCATAAAGATCTTACGCAGATCTTTACGATCTTAAAAAAGCAGCAAGATCTTACGTTTATAAACATACATGCAAAATGATAAGCAATGGTTAGGAAAACCTAACAATATGCGCATAAATATGCAAATCATTTAGTTAAAATATGTTCAAAAATGTTGAAAATATGCAAATAAAAGGATACTTATAATTAGAGTGGACCAATTCGGAGCGAAAGCAGAGGCGTGACTAACGAATTGGTTCCTGCATGCGAAACATTATTAATATCTAGAGATATACTATCACGAACGGTGCTGTTATTATGTTAGATAAAAAAAAAATGTAAGACGGTTTTTCTAGATTATGAAACGTTCTCGATGATACGTATAAAAAATAAAATCTAAAATGTATGTAATTAGATGATTAAAAAAAACTTACCATCTTATGCGTTTTCCGTGACTTGAAAATCTGGAGAAGCGCGATGAAATATTGTTAACATAAGGTGCGTCTCCAAAGTTATTTCTCGAAAACGCGTCCGCCGTAAGGAAAATATGTGCTTGTATAAAGAAAACGATCGCTCCACATCTAGTGATGTGATGTTTGCATAATTAAAATAATCTTTGAAACAACTTAACACATCTGTAGACGAACCTTCACAAATTTGTCTAAGTCTGGCAAAATCTAAATCTTTATCTAAAACACTTTAAAACTTATTTAAAATACACTCATTTCTTGCGTCTTCTATCGAACATAGCTGTGCGTGTGTATCTTTCACAACTAGCACTGATTCCTGTAACGATAGCGAAGAATTTTGTAGGTTTTCTAATGCTTGCACTATTCCGAAGTAATTGTTGTGAATAGTTTGTAAATCACTTTTAACCTGACTATTTTAAAATTTTTTCCGACTTTCTTCGATAGCGGCACTATTTTTCGGATTTAATAATAAAACCACTTTTTTTACATCCTCAAAATAGTTATGATAGTAAAATGCCGCTCGTAACCATGTTCCCCATCGTGTCAGAATCGGGTGTGGTGGCTCAGGGGTATGGGGACGCAATTCGTGAAATTTCCGAATACGTTTTGGAGATTTCAGGAATACTGCCTTTGTACTCGATATTAACGCATCTGCATTTGGGTAACATTTACGGATCCGTTCTGCTACAAGTTGTAGGGCATGGATTTTACATGTAATATGTAAAAAGTTACCACACTGTTCCTTAAGAGACCGACCTACAGAAAGCATGGTTGCGGCACCATCTGTCACAAACATTAGGATTTGATCTCTGGAAATTTCAAATTTTTCCAATGTACTTAACACCACATTTGAAATTACCCGCGCAGTACATTCTTCTATTTGTCTGCTAGCTAATAAAATTGAGGATGGCGATTGATTTGGTTCCATTTTACGCACCATAACATTAAGTACAGATCTTTTTTTGATATCAGTTGTTTCATCCACACTTTTTTATTTTTCAGATCAGCCTTAATTTTATTTTCTAAATGTACACGACCAGATTTTAAATAACATCGTAAGTGGGTGCAGCTCGGTAATTCTACATTGCCATATTTTTCAAGAAATGAAATAAACGAATCATTGCGTAACAAAGTAAACGGCAAATTACACACAACCATCATTGTACACAAACTAAATAAGAACACTTCTTATTTTGTATCGGCACCAGTGTCTCTATCTTTATGTCTTGCGCTATGCACGTGGCGTTGCAAATTTGATTTTGTTAAATGGTTTATATATATATTGCACACTAAACATTTTACATTTACCCCATTGTAAGATAAACTAGGATGGTTCTCAATAAACCTATTGACTAACTTTGATGATAGCGGTTTTTTTACTGTACGCTCCTTCAACATTATTAAATACACAGAATACACTTTTCTGCTGCTATTATACGTGTACACACGATGACCGTGAACAACATACTAAGTAATCGTATGTGCGATGGGGCACGCGGGAACCAATTCGTTAGTCACGCCTCTGCTTTCTCTCCGGATTGGTCCACTCTACTTATAATACATAAATTTATTGATTCATTTAAAAATAAATAGACATTTTAATTTTTCTACATACTGAACTAAACCTAAATACGCATTTATTAGAAAAAGCAGGTTATCATTAGTATAAAAATAGTAAACCACTAAATGTTTCTCGAAGTTCTCAATTTTGTCTCCTGTCTGAATATAAAAATTTATAAATCAACCGATGTAATAGGGGCGTTTTTAAAATTGATTAATATTACAGGATCCAAATAAATTGATTCAGTATATTCTCGCTCTAAAATATTAGCTAATTGGCTAAGAAACCAAAATCCACAATTTTTTTACATTACATTTACATTACAAATATTTGAAAAATTTTTTCCACATTTTGTCTGTGACATTTTGAAAAGCTGCCTCAAATTGTTTTACTAGTTCTACACTTCGGGTAAATGGCAAAATAGATTCCTTCATTTGTGTTATTGTTTTAGAAACAAACCTATAATTGGTTTTTATAAACGAAAGTTGTTGTTTTATTTCTTTGTTTTCGAATAATTGCTTACCATCAGTGAGGAATTGGAAAGATTCGTCAGACAATTCTAAAATCAGAACTTTTAGTTGACCGAAATTCTCGCAATAAAAAAAAAGCAGCAACCAAGTGCCCCATCTTGTAATGACAGCTTGAGGTGGAAGAGGAGTATTTGGCGGTTTTTCTTTATAGAACTGAATCCTTATAGGCGCTTTAAGGAAGATTTTTTCATGTTGGAAATTAAATTATTTACAAGAGGAAAATGTTTTCTAATCTTTTCAGCAACCCTATTTAAAGCTTGAGCAAGACATATTACATGTATCAAGTTCGGATAAAAGATTTTCAAATTTTGCCCGGCCTTTATCATGCTGCATCTGACAAAATTAACAAAAAATATCTCCAGGAACAGGTGTAGGAAGAAAAAATTTTGTTAGTTCCTTTTGAACAAATCTGGCCACTGTGAGTGCATTTGTTTTTTCTGACTCTTTAGAAGCAATGAGGTAAGATTTTGGCAGAATATTGTTGCTAGGAACACCAATCAATAAATGGGCAATACAACGTCCTCTTGAATCGGTGGTTTCATTAATAAATATGTAAAAATGTTTGCTCCAAATTTTAGCTTTAATTTTCTCAATTACTTCTGAATATAAGGAACTTACGTCGTTTCTTCCTAGTGTTGTTTCACCTGGGACGTTAAATTTACAATACTTCTGGAGAAAAGAAGTGAAGTTTTGATTACGTAGCTTTGATAAGGGAATATTTGACGTCCTCATTGCATGACATAGGTCTCGGTTAAAGATGTCTTCTTCATTTAGCTTTTTGGTCATTAGTTGGAAGCATTTCGTTAATGTTGGTTGTGACACGTCTCCGGATTTCATGTTACCAAATTTAGTAATATGAACAGAAGTTTTCACGTATTGGTCTATTTGATATTTTTTATCGCATGGTATCTGCAATGAAAAAAAAAAAAACAAAAATTAAAATATCAAATTGAAAAGCAATAATATCAATACTTAGATATAAATCCCTAACAAATAAGTTCAAAATATGAAACGAAAGCGCCCCGACTGTCCAAATGGTGCGAATTCGGTCGATATACCCAGCGTTCCGAATAAAAACATAAGTTAATACTGACAGGGCAAAACTGAAACGCCATATACATGTCTCTGTATTTTCATTGTTTATGTCTCTCAAAAAGAATGTAACTTGCTTTTAACTTTTTTTTTTGTATCTCAAAAAATAACAGATCGACAGATTTCGCACCACCTTTATATTGAATATTCAAAAATTATACTTACAATTTTATCGCACGCATAATAGTAGATTTTTCCCATATCTATACGTAGTTCTTTGTATGACTTAACCGGCACTGACGCTCTACTGACTTTGCGCATTTTACTAATAAAAATAAACAAAATACCTCAACACTACAAAACAATTCGATGTTATATCTTCAAAACCACAATCAGAAATAAAATTCAGAAATAGATTTATTATTTATCTACTTATGTAAATATAGGTACAATGAAACCCCTGTTAACGGTTTAAAACGATCTATTTTGAATTCTCGGAATTTAAGACTGGGAATACCCATACTCTTGTACTTCATAAATTTTTTTTTCCTTGAAAACTGCAAGCAGAATAAAAGATTATGGAAGAATAATGGAAGATTTATAAAATTGTTTATCTTGAACTCTTGAAGCGCCTGCCAAAGATCTACATCATTCAAAATTCTTTTAATTATGAACAATATGCTATTTATTAAGGATATATACAAATACATATTTAAAAACATGCATATAATATGCAATATGTATATGCAAAATATGCGCTTTGTGTATTTGGGTTACATTAGTTATATGTCATAACTAGAGAACGGATGCAATTTCCATAAAACGCAATCTGCAATTGGAATTGTGTATAACGTCGCACAGTACATCCCGGCGTAATTCAATGAAGTATTTGTTTGACTTACTCGGCCACCTGGTGTCGCAGCGATAACAATGGACAACTGAGCTATTGTATTCGGAGAATATAGTGTTTTTTAAAGTATTTTCATGAGCGTAGATAGAAGCGAGGTTTTTATAATGTATTTTATTTATTAGTTTATATTTCGTAAGATAAATAAAGTGTTGTGAGTAAGTTTCTTGTTTTCATACTTTTAACTGTTAATTATATCGTAATTTTTGTGATAGATCCTGTTTAATATCGTTTGATTTAATCTATTTCTACCAATTATTTCGACGTAAGTGTGCATTGAATTTCGTTCAGTTTCAATAACTTACGCACACATTTTTAGTTTTCATTTATTTAGATCTAGAGCATTGTTTAAGTTACTTTTCAGACATGATATGGAAGAATGTCGAGAACGGCATTGTAAAACAATGGCGAGTTGGATTGACGGTCATACTGATTGTATGTCCATTGTCAGTGATTCCGAAATTTATTACAAAATCCGTAAAATATCGTCAAAAATTCGTCACTTTAGAATCGCAAACACATCTGAACTCTTAAAACTCGTAAAACTTTTATGGCGGCTAATATTCCATTAAATAAACTTAGCAATCCCACTTTAAAAATATTTCTTCAAAAATATACTGGTCGAAATGTTCCTGATGAACTTGACGCAAATATTATGTTTCTAGGTGCTATACGAGAACAGTAGAACGCATTATAAGCCATCTTTTAAATCAATACATATGGATAAGCGCCGACGAAACGGTGGATATGTTAGGACGCTGTGTGGTAAATGTTGTAGCTGGTGTACTACATCAAACTATTCCCTATAACTCATATGTAATAGTAACAAGTGTTACAAATAGAGATGATGCGGATACAGTTGCTGAAACCATTAAGGAGAATATGCAAAAAATGCTTCATTCGGACGCCACGTACAAAGAAAAAATACTTTTATTTGTCAGTGATAGTGCTGCGTATATGTTAAAAACAGGCAGACTATTGAAGAAAACATATCCTAATATGCTGCATATTACTTGTGTAGCACCTGCTCTCCACAGAATCTGTAAATATATCAGAGACACTTTTCCGGAAGTTGATAGACTTGTATCAGCTTTTAAAAAAGTTTTCAGAAAAGCACCATTGAGAGTAGCTCTTTTCAGAGAAAAATTTCCATCTCTGTCACTGCCTCCCACTCCAGTAATAACTAGATGGGGAACATGGCTGGAAGCTACTAGTTATTATGCTGAGAATCTCGATAGTCTAAAACATTTCGTAACACTGCTAAAGGAGGATGCTAGAAGTATTGGTGAGTGCAAGGAGCTGACACAAATCCCAAATTTAAAAAATCAGTTGTACTTTCTTCACGAACACTTTGGAAAATTGCCAAAACTAATCACTTATTTTGAAAATCGAAATCTCAAATTAAATGACAGATTAACCACATTAGATGTGGCTGTTAATAATTTGAAAAGTATTCCAAGTGACTTCGGATGTGGCCTTCGGCAAAAGTTTGAAGCAATTCTTAATAGAAATCCAGACTTAATTACATTGCAGCAATTATGTTTGGAGACAATTCCACAAAATCTAACGGCTAAATATGAAGAAATAAAAGAATATCTCCAGTATGCACCTATAACTAGTTGCGATGTAGAAAGGACGTTTTCTATTTATAAGGATGTACTTAATTCAAAGAGAACAAAATTGACAGAAGAAAACCTTGAGAAACTATTGCTAGTCAATATTAATACTCCTTTACTCAACTTGAACGACAAAATGAACAAATAAAAATGTTCCAATTATAGAAATAAAATTAAAAACTTTAAAAATACAACTTTTCAACAAATACATATGTATTTCGTAATTTTATAGATCACCACCCGTTTGTTTTCCAATTATATAAATAAAATTAATTAATAAATATGTATTTCGTAATTTTAGATAGATAGATCACCACCCGTATGTTTTCCAATTATATAAATAAAATTAAAAACTTTATAAATACAACTTTTCAACAAATAAATATGTATTTCGTAATTTTATAGATCACCAGCCGTTCGTTTTCCAATTATATAAATAAAATTAAATATTTTAGAAATACAGCCTTTCGCCAGTACTGCACTGGGCTTTGCGTCATGTGGTAATCGTGTCCGTTCTCTAGTCATAACTCTCATTATTCATGTTTATTTTTTGCTGTCATTTAAATTTATGAAACATAACCTAAAAAACGTTCAATGAACAATATAAACAAAACACGATTATGACGCGCTTCATTTCAAATCGAAAATAGACTATAACACATTTACAGACTTCTAGCAATTGGCGCTAATATTTTTGTGTTAATTAAAAGTTAGGCTAAATGTTAATTAAAAAATATAAATGTTAACCAGGTCCATTTTATGGTACCGCGAGTTTTCGATAGAGGGCGCTAGGATCACTAAGATTAATACGTTTTTGACATTTGGTAACTTTAACGAAGTTAAATACAAAATTGCAAGTAGATGTTACATAGACATATCATAGTTAAAAAGGTAAGACGGAGATTTTGTTTCTTCGTATGGAGTGGTTCGTTGCTTTTCGTTGTGGTCATACGAGCAGCAATAATGCTGAGCGCTCAGGTTCCTCGTATAATATGACTACCAAGGAAATTATGAACAAAGTCCCTGATGTGGTGTTCAAAATCGCTATTTAAGGGGCATGAAATAGTTCAGGTAAATATCTTTACTGAACGTGTATTCAATATATTGCACGAATATTTACAAAAATGAAATGCGTCACAATTACAATGTAGCGTGATTACTTCACGCCAGAAACGAAAGAACAGTCGAAACAATGGTTTGCGTTGGCGAATGAACTACAAAGAAGGCAAAATTGGTTCCATCTGTAGGTAAGGTTATGACTACAGCGTTTTGGGATTCGCGCAGCATAATATATATCGATTATTTGGAGAATGGAAGAACGATTACAAGACCATGCTATGCTAATTTATTGGATCATTTGTTGAATTAATGAAAAACGACCACATTTGGCGAAGAATAAATTGTTATTTCACAATAATAATGCTCATTTGTCTGCAACTGTAAACGATAAATTGGCCGAATTACATTTAGAATTGCTGTTTCATTCCTCGTATTCGTCTAACTTTTGGCCGCATTCATTCTTAATATTCCTGGATAACAATCAGGGAATAAATTTTGGTTTGTAGCACTTTCTGCTGTTTATTTTGGTTTGGCAGTTCATTTGAACACTCCAACAGTAGTCAGCCATCATCCCATCTTCCTTGGTACCGAGTTTCCATGATTTTTAAATCTTGATGAAATCTATCGCCGTGTTCATCGCTTACAGCACCTACATTTTCGGGAAACCTATCAAGATGACTATGAAGGAAATGAAGCTTTATGCTCATGTTACAACCTAGGCGGTGAATTTTTTTAAGTATTGATTGCACTAGATCTTTATAATTTCAATTTCCGAGAAAGTTCGCGAACATCGTGAATGAAGTCCAAGCTTCTTTCTCAGCTTCGTTCATAGAGTTGATAAAATTTGGATTTCTCATTAAAGTTCTAATTTGAGGTCCATCAAATACCCTAGCTTTAATTTTTTCGTAACTCGTGGAAACTTTTCACATATGTACAGGAAGCAGCTACCTTGCAATATAGAGCTTTAACATATTGCTTCATAAAACCCAATTTGATGTGAAGATGTGGAAAAATTATTTTTTCTCTGTCGACTAAAGGTTGACTTATAATATTCTTTTCTCCGACATCTGGGGATGTTCTGGTAGGCCAGTGTTTCTGAATCCAGTGTTGGTTTCTAGCTCGACTATCTCAGAGGCACTAAAAGCACGGAAATTTTGTATATCCTCCTTGAAGGCCAAGTAAAAAGTTTACCACTTTGAGATCCACACAGAAGACCCAGTTATGGTCTGTATATTTTAGTAACTTTATAACTTTCTCAATGTCGTCATATGTTTCCTTTAATTGAACCGAATATCCAGTGACGAAAAGTTGTCTTCGTACTTTGCTCGAGTGTAAGTTCTTTTCATTTAATCTTGAAGCTAGCAGTTCTGATGATTCCTTTGATAGGCCCAAATCCCTTACTAAATAATTCAATTCTGCTTGAGTAAAACATTGTGGTTCATCATTATCTTGCTCCTCAATAGCATCTGCCATGTCTTCAGCATACGAGTACCCAAGTGAAGGAAGCTTTTCATAACTGGGCACGGATATTTCATCGGAATGAGGCACTGATCGAATCGCGGAGTCGATATTAGGATATACAATTTTATTCTTATTATAACCGGAGGTCTGAGCTAAACAAAAATTGCAATCGTCTACGTGGTTTTTCGATTCACGCCATGTCATTGGAACGCCAAAAGCTAATTTCTGGCGTTTTCCCTTGCTCCACTGCCGTAAATTTTCCACACATGTTTTACACACATGTGGAGCACATGACTTGTCCTGATCAGCAAGTTTTATGTCAAAATAAGCCAAATACATTTTCTTAACGAAAGCAGTAATAGTTACGCTTTGACTGGGAACGGTGAAGCTGCCACAAATGTAGCAGATGCATAACGACGTTGTTTGGGACCTTATATATCAATCCACCCTCGTATGTAGTAAATATCTTCCATAACAATATAACTTTTGTTAGTTAAAGTTTTAAATACATTTTCTTTAGTTCACCATAAATTAAGCCCACAATTTTAGTAGATTTATGTATGCCGTTCGTTAATTTTTAATATCTTATCATATAGTTCTTCCTAAATTATACACATTTTGATCACCTAATATTTATTAGTGTCTAAATTAATGATTAATATATACATACAGAATATGTTTTTAATCTTTTAAGACATACTTAAATTTTATACCCCTAATTACTTCAAGAGAAAATCAGCAAAACGTGTTACAGAACATCACACCCTTAATACACGATCGTTCCATTATCACCTGATGAGGCAAGACCTGAATTATGTAAAACACCCGTGTCGCCCTATTTAATTACCTCATGGGATATTCAGCAAGTTACCGTCGACGGTTCACAACCCAACTACGGCAACGTCCGCCCGATCTGCGCAAAAATTAGACCAACAGTTGGGAGTTAGGAAGCAAATCTGCTGACTGGAGTTTTCCGTTCCTGGAATGGCCACGTCGGTCGTGTGTCCCCACACGATCCGTAGATAGTGTGGTGCATGCCTTATCGCTGGCCATATTTTCTCCGCAATACAAACAGGAGGAGAAAGCGTCCGCGAGAAAATTACACTGCTGTGAATTATGCGTTCACCAGGGAAAACGGGAAAGAGACGATCTCGACCACCCAGAGCGAAAAACCGGAGCAGCTTTTCCTGCACACGTTTTGGCTTACTGAGCTTTAGCGAAATTTCTGGAAACATTTAAAAATTAATTGAAAAAAGTGTTAGAATAGTATCGAAGAATATTCATTTTGCATTTTTTGTATTCAGATATTTTTGTGCACTACAGTCAAAAGTCCACACACAGCACAGAAGAATAGTTTAACAATTGAATTTGCGTATAAATTGACGAAAATAATGTTGAGTTTCGAGGTTTAATGAGAAATATACCGTAAGTTTTTTTATATCACTGAACATAACACATGCATACACCTATGTTCAGTTTTAAAATAAATACTTGAATGCATGGGAACGTTATGCAACCACCAATGCGAGTGTCATCACTTCGTCGTAATAAGGCGTTTTAGTTGTCTGTGTCAAGAAAGTGTGAAAATAATTTATTTAACATTTAACTTACACAAACAATATTAAAATGAATTTTATGGTAAATTGAAAAAATATAATATAATATAATAAAATATAAATATTCGAAATATCCACCTTCACATTTCATACAATATGCGAGTCGATTATGAAATTCCTGCAAAGAATGTGTTAAAAAATCTGGTTTGGTTCGTAATTCGTCGCAGGCTGTAGTTATGCGTGCTTTTAAATCTTCAATGTTAGTGAAAATTACATTATCATAAATTTTAGATTTAAGGTATCCCCAAAGAAAAGTAATTTGGCGATAAATCTGGCGAACGGGCTGCTAAACTATCGGACCAAACCTCCCTATCCATCGATCAGGAAAACTTGAATTTAGAAAATATGCAATTGCTGCAGTGGAATGAATTGGGGCTCAATCTATTTGAAACCAGGAACTTTCAATGGCTAAATTTTCAAATCGAGGAACAATACGTGTTCGAAGCAAAAGACGCATCATAGTGAAAAGTATTTTCTTCAACATGTTATGATTTTCATTTAATAACTTAAATAGTGTTTCGCAAAAATTAACACGTCTTATTCTATCTTCATGAAATAATTGTTGGTAATTATAAAACCTGTAAGATTTGTATTTGTACTGTTTGAGAATTTTAATTACAGACGTCTTTGAAATATTAAATTGTTGTCCTGTTTTACTTAATGGTGTTATGAAGCATTCTTCAATGTAACATAACACATTTAATTTTAAATCTCCTGAAAGAATATGGGGAGTTTTAATTTTCTTTCTGTGTGTATTTATTAGTAGCCATCAGAATCAAATTTACTAGTAATCGCCTGAATTTTTCCGATAGATGGTATGGGCCTGTAAAGATATTTGATAGAAAACAGATCCCGCACTTTCCTTAAACTGTTTCCAGCTTTACACTAGTTCGAAATTTCTATTTTTTCATCTTTTATATATATATACCGGGTGTATTATGAAAAACCTTTGGGGTTGTAGCTTCCTTATATTTTATCTGATTTTAATGAATGATATGTCAAACTAAATCGTTTTTAAAGCACTGTAACGTGATCCGCTTTGAATTTTTTTTTACACTTTGTTTTTGACAGACAGCTGCAAACTGTGTTTTTTTTTAAATTGCACTATATTTTTTTTTCCTTATTCAAATATATTACTTTTTCTGAATATGAAACTGTAAACAACGATATCCTTGTATGAAAAATATCGAGAAATTGTAGGTTTTTTTTTTAGTTCGATTTATTCTGGTTTTTCCGAACACAGAGATTTCTTAAATGCATTTTAAATACTCTATTTCATTTTATTACCAGCAAATGTGTGTACCTTTTAAAATCACTTACATTCAATACTATATAGCCCATAAAGGATTACAAACCAATGTTATCAGTAGAGCTGAGGATGTTTGCGGTATAACCATGGTTATATCATGTAACCATAGTAAATTACTATGGTTATATGATATAACCATTGTTATACCGCAAACATCCTCAGCTCTAGTTATCAGTGAGCGGTGGGTCAACAACAACATTTACAGTGTTTATTTTAAAAATTTAAAAATCAAGCAGTCATATTGAACGATAAAAGTGCATTCCAAATTTTCGAAGAGAGCTGTGACATCTGTCAGTCACACATTCATTATAACATTTTCAACGATTTATTTCTAAATTTTGTTATTGAAATGGATAATGGCGAATGTGTGGATGCGATTCAAGCATATTTTGAATGCGGAACAAATTCTGCAGCTGCTTCGCGACTTTATGGAAATCGTTTTCCTGACAGACTGCGTCCAAGTGCCGATAAGCTTGGAAGGCTCGTGCGAAATTTACGAAATTTTGGATCATTAAAAAAACCGAAAATAAACGCACGTGTAATTCAAGATCAAAATTTAGAATTAAGTGTCTTGCCCTATGTGGAAGAAAACCCTAATACGTCTACGCGAGAAATTGCTCACTACATGCAGGTATCACATTCTACAGTTCAGTACATTCTGAAGAAGCAGAAGAAGTTCTTTCCTTATAAACCACGGAAGGTGCATGCTCTCGGTGAAAACGACCCTCAACGAAGGGTTCAATTCTGCACGGTTTTCATGAATAAACTAAGGGAAGATCCAATTTTTTATCGTCGTGTGTTGTGGTCAGATGAATGCACTTTTGGGAAAAATGGTGTATTCAACAGAAATAATCATCGCCATTGGAGCACTGAAAATAACCGTGTTGTGATGCAACACAATTTTCAAAATCGGTTCAGTGTAAATGTATGGTGTGGCATTTTAGGCGATAGAGTAGTAGGGCCTTTTTTGTGGAGGGTAATCTAAACCAAGAAAAGTATAATAATTTGTTACGCAATGAATTAGGCGATTATTTAGATGAGTTGCCACTTGCTGAGTTAAACAGGGTGGTGTTCCAACAGGACGGTGCCACACCCCATAATGCACGAACGAATACTGATTTTCTAAATAATTATTTTGGCGCCAGATGGATGGGCACTTACGGACCTATTCGATGGCCTGCTAGATCGCCAGATCTGAATCCACTGGATTTCTTTCTGTGGTCTTACATTCAAGATCATGTCTATTTGACTCCACCTGACACCAGAGATGATTTAGTAAGAAGGATAGTACAAGTATGTCATGAAATACCACCAAATCTTATATTAAACGCAGCAGTTGGAGTTAATAGAAGGTGTCAAATGTGTCTGGAACAAAATGGGGCCAATTTCGAACATTTGATTCATTAAAATATATGATAGCTTGATTTCTGTAAATTTCGTAGTTTTTTTTAATAATAATAAATTTGTCACTCAATTTAATGGAGGTATCTTCAGGAAATAAATGTTTATTAGAATAAGTAAAAAGAAATATGTAGTACAATTAAAAAAAACATTTTTACTGTCTGTCAAAAACGAAATGTCAATTTTTTTTTTTTTAAAACAGGTTACAGAGCTTTAAAAACGATTTAGTTTGACATATCATTCATTAAAATCAGATAAAATATCAGGAAGCTACAGCCCCAAAGGTTTTTCATAATACACCCGGTATATATTTTTATATATACAGTGTGTTTCACTTTTCATGGGGACACCTAAATAACTTATTTATTTTAAAAGCAATTGATATAAATTTTTTATCAGTTGTGTAGGCCATAACAATGCACCTTTTTGTGTGAATAGAGTTTTTATAAAGTCAATATCTAGCCAACTATAATTAAAATAAAAAGTACTGTTTCAAGTAAAGTCATGCTAGCGATTAAGATAGAGCAAAAAAGTATTAGGAAAAGTTTTTACAAATCACTCAAGAACCCCTAATACCAAATTTCGCGGAAAAATTTTCATTTTTAAATTCTTCTACATTTTTATGCTATCAGTAGATAATAGTTTGTTATTGCAATAGTAAGAGTGCCATGAAGCAAGAAAATAGCAACTGAAGTAAACTGTTTTGAATTGATGTTAGAACTGACAAATTATTTTTTTCGCAGAGGAACTGCCATAAGTAGGTCAATCGCTAAAGAAGACAAGACATACAAATTACAGTTTGCGACTTTGCGCTGTTCTCTTTGCCATATCCTGAGCTAATTTATGACGTACTCTTCTAGTCAGTGTTGCATTTTAATAATGTTGATGTTTCTATTCTGATTCTGGTTTATAGCTCCTTTAAAAGTTGTTGTTGGATAGCGCTCAAGTTGCTGGATTAGTATTTTAGCTTGCCCACTTAGCCTTGCATGCATTGTGCCGTGTTCGTTAAAATAGTTTGGATATCTATACTTTGTTAGCTATTTTTTTATAGAAACATCTCGTTGTATATGTTATTGAATTTTAGATGATTATACCCTTTAAATCGCTTGATATATTTTTCATTAATATTTTGTAAATGTTTCTTTCATTACGAATTTATACATTAACTAATTTGGATTCTACAACGTTGAGTACGCAATTCTGATTTGTGTGCTAAAAATAATATACAGATTGGACCATGAATTAAAAAAGGAACCACATTCCATTTAAAAAATCTAATGTGTTCGGTGTGACCTCATAGATAATGATATTGAACTTTTATTGTTATTAAACACATGATTTCTTCTATACATTATAAATTCACCTGAACCGATTTATTTAGTTTGACAACAATTTCAAATTGTAACTATAAATAGTAAACAGCGTATTTTTCTGCTTGCGATGGTATAAAACATTAGTTTTAGTAACAAATGAAATCAATAATTTTTCAAAAATCCTGCCAATATTTCAAATTTAGCGCGAATATTGTTAATAACGAAATCAGCATTTGCATAAAAACGCGTATTTGGAGCTGGGCTTCATAAATACTTGTTATGTAAATAGGAATTTTTCCAAAGATAGTGTTGGCAACATTGAATGAATGATATTAAAGTACTTTTCATATGTATATAACTCAGTCAGTAATAAAATGACGAAACGACATGCCAAAAGTTTATGCCAGTATGAAGCATATTCAAACTCATAATTCTTTTCAAACTGTAAATGAATCAAAAAATGTTCTTGTGTTTTTAGATCAGAAGATAACGTGTCTATACCGTCATCATCTACTCCTGCAGAAGATGGCGGTAGTTCTGCACGTCAAGTGATTGAATTAGAAAGAGAAGCGTTGCAACTGAGGAGAGAACTTCAGGATGCTAGGGCCAAAAAAGAAGAATCTGACCAAAAGCTTCATCAGTACGTATTTAATTATTACTATTATATTTTAATGTACAATACTTTGCCTGACTATACAGATTTAGTAGTTTTTAAAATCATAGCAAGAAAATGCCAATATAACCAACATTTGCAATAAATAAAGTTATTTAATTTCATATTAGAAAAGATTAATATTACTGGTACTGTAATAGGAACATTAATTTTCATTACATTTCCACTACTTTTGAAAACATTGTAATGTTTCTCATTGCTTCCTCAACTGCACGTTTCTAGGTTTTATTATTTCTCATGTATCTTAGATGTAATTCTTGATCCTTTATAGTTTTAACTGTGAATACACTTATTGAATTGAATTCAAATTATTATTCGCCGTATTACTTACAGTGACCTTTGTTCCTAATACAAATTATTGGACTCTTCGTGATACATTTGTAATTTTATTAAATTAAAAATGTTAAAAAAATTTATAATCGCGAATTGAAAAGAAAACGTTAAATTAACCAAAAATACATCACCGGCAAAAAAAATCGGCCACCTCACCATATTTTATATTTCTCCTTGTATATTCATTGTAAAGGTGTGATATCGTAATCATGCCTTTTACTTTTTGTCATGAATGATCGAAGTTATGTTTTTCGAAAAAGGTCTCTAAATTTATTCCCAGTACCTGAAAATATCGGAAGATAACACTCTCTTGCAAAAAATGCATGTTCGTAGCTTTTGTTAAGGTTTACCATTATACACAGCTTCTTTTGAATAAATGAAGTTTGCATGTGTCAGATCATTATAACGAGTGATCATTAAAATTTTCGCTCAAGTAAGCCATGTACACAAAAAGTATGTCCTAACTTAAGTTATTAGAGATCTGTCATTATAATTTCAAACTTCATGATTGTTAAAAAATAATTTGAAATGCTGACTTTTATATTAAATGTATTTATAATTTTTATACAAAGTAATAGAATATTATAAAAAATGTGTAAAATGATGACCATTCTCCACCAAGCATAATCGCACTCTATTTCTATTTGCGGTGAGTTATTGATGAGTTCACATTTTTCAATGATTTTATGTCTTAACTCTTGTAGATTATTAATTGGTGTTTCATAAATAATATTCTTTATATATGGCCACACAAAAAAATCTATGACTGTTAAATCACACGATCGTGGTGGATATGGAATCGCTGTATTTCTACTTATTATCGTATCGCCATAAAATTGTTGCAAAAACTGAATATTTTCAAGTATAACGTGAGATGTAGCCCCATCCTGTTGAAAATATCCGACCTGGAGTTCATCATTAGTCAATTGATTAGTAAAAACACTGAGAATTTCGTTACGATATTTCTCCGATGTTATCGTGCCCTCAAAGAATATTGGTCCTATTAATCGGTGACGACTCATACCTACCCATACGCCTATTTTTTCTGGATGTAGAGGAACTTCTCTGTAGAAATGAGGATTTTCACTGGACCACATACGCATATTTTGCAAATTAACATAACCTTTCAAATAAAACCAAGCTTCATCGGTGAAAAAAGTATGATTTAAAATATTGTCTGTCATTGTTTGAATAAACCATTGGCAAAATTGTGTTCTTTTTTCATAATCCGTAGGTAATAGATTTTGTACAGAAGTTAATTTATATGGATACATGTGCAAGTCCTTTTTAAAAATTTTTTGACATGCTCCATACGAAAGCCCAACTTGTTGCGAAACTCTGCGAATAGATGTTTGAGGAGATTCGTTAATAATTTGTTTGACATTTTCAATTACGCCGCGACTTCTCTTGAGAGGAGGACCGCTTCCTTTTTTCCTTAAAATACTGCCTGTTTGACGAAAAAGATTTACACAATGCATTAGCGTATCACGGAAAGTTTTATAGCTAGGAACAGTATTTGGATATCTCTCTTCAAATTCCGCAAGGCAATTTTCTATTGAATGCTGCCAAATACCATCAATTTTTTGAGATGTCAGGAAGTAACATTCTACCATAAACGCTTTATGCATATCATTAAAGGCCATTACGTTTTCTTTTGATGAAATTTTAAAATATATATTTGACACTGACAGATGTTTGAAATAACATCTTAATGACTAAAGCTACGACATAATTTTTATATACACGGCCAGCTACGAGTGAAAATTTTAATGATCGCTCGTTATTGAGTCTATTTAACAATTAATATTGTCCTTTCAACATGGTACTAACTACTGCCGACGTGGGACGAATTGTTGCTTTAAATGAGGATGGTCGTAGTTAGTGCTACGTATCACGCACGTTAAGAATACCTCGAACTACAGTTCAAGATGTTTAAAATCGCTACATAGAGACAGGTAGTTTTACTAGGCGACAAGAATCAGGCAGGAGAAAATCAACAACTGTTGTTGATGATCGTTTCATCGTGTTGAATATTTTAAGAAATCGGAGATCTATTGCAGTTTCTCTTCGTCATAATTTAAAAATGGTACGTGGAGCCGTTGTAAGTGAAAGAACGATAAGAAGGAGGCTTGTAGAACATGGACTTCATTCCCGTAGGCCGGTAACGTGACCACAGTTACTTTTGCGGCATCGATAAGTGCGACCTAGATTTACACGAAAACACATTAACTGGACCGTACAGCAATGGAGTGATGTTCTTTTTACTGATGAATCGAGGTTTTGTTTACGATTACTCGATGGTCGCGAACGAGTGTATAGATTGCAAAATGAAAGGTTTCTAAACTGCACAATATCAGAAAGAGTCTCATTCGTTCCATTATGGTTTGGGCCAATATCTGCAATGAATCTTGTGTTTGTTTAAAATGGAGTTCTAAACGCTCACCGCTACATAGAGGATATTCTTCAGGAAAATGTCATACCGTTTGCACCTTTTATTGGGGATCAGTTCGTGTTAATGCACGACAATGCAAGGCCCCATGTAGCAAACGTAGTAAATGAATATCTGGATCAGGTCGGGATACGGTTTTAGATTGATCTGCATGCTGCCCGGACCTAAATCTAATTGAATATCTTTGGGATCAACTTAAAAGAGCCATTCGTCGTCGTCCTGGTCTACCAGATACTTTGCAAGACCTACGTATCGCGCTACAAGAGGAATATGAAGCAATTCCTCAAGAAAATATTTTAAATTTTATTAACTCGATGCTGCGTCGACTTCGCGCCGTCATTTCGGCAAGAGGATGATACTAAACTTACTTAAGTAACATGTTTCATTATTTCATTTAATTGTTGTTGCTTTAAGTCACACACCCGTTAAGAATTTAAAGCAAAATTTTTCTATCATGGCTTTATTCATATATTTTTGTCGATTAACTTTCAATTTGTATCTGCTGTTGATGGTAGAAACAACATCATACTTCAATAATGCTGCTACTATACCATTAAGTGAAAATCAATAAAACATTAAGCTTATGTAAAATATTGAGTTGGCCGGTTTTGTTTTGCCGGCGAGTGTATAATATATGCTAAAAAATGACTAAAACTTAAAAATACTTCAAAACAAATAATTATATGTAAATTGTACCGCTTAAACGTGAAAATAATGTTCGATGTGAAAGTTTTAACCATACATTTTCATTAAATATTTTTAGTATTTTTAATACCTTTGCAATCTTACGGATATTTAAGTAAAAATACGTTTCTTTTACCAATTTGCTTGGCTTAAGTAAACAAAGAATGTGACCGTACTGCGGATTTGTTAATATTTCATTAAAAAAATAATAACGTATTTCAAAGTCAGTTTAGCTGCAAAAAACATCCAGTTGATACTAACACGCGTTACGTCAGATCGATGCGCAAATATTGATTTTAAAAGTGCACTCTGATATGATAAGCCAGTCGACGGGAACGTGGTTTTTACATCGATGCGACGACCACGAGAAGAAATTGGTGACGGAGGTGCGCGGAGGCGTGCGGAGGTGGATAAGGCCTTCGGAAATATATCTATATAAAAGATAACGTTACGCTTAGCAGCCCGGTACGTAAACAAACACGATTTTTATTGAAGGTGGAACCGTCGGGCTCAGGACGATGCGAAGCGCCTGAATTAAAACTTTCCAGGACGAACCGACTTTATTAAGCTTGATGTTTGCTCTCCGATAACGATGCCAATGACATGTACACATTACCCCGTACAAACGTTAGCACAACACACACACAAATGAATTTAATTAGTTCAATAATTTCCATCGTACAACACGTGATAAGAACATCATTAGAAGCACATTTAAATTTAAATTTTATGTTGTATGCAATGTTAAGTTGATTATATTGAAAAAATACATGAATGTTCATAGTGACCATAAATTAAATTATTTTATCCATCAATCGAAATTTAAAATCAGTTTTCGAAATCATGTAATATCATAAAGTCAAACATAGCAAATTGTAGTAAAAGATTGGACGGAAATGTAAATTTCGACATAAGTTATAGGATAGTATTTTTGAATTTGCTTGCGGAGAGCCTCTCTAGCAGGACATATTTTTGATACAAATTTCCCATTTTAACCTAGTTATTTACTTGAGTATTCTTAAACTGCAAAAGGTTAAAGCAATCATTTGCACAATAAATCCTATCCTCTTCAGGGGAAATTTGAGTAACCTCGTAGGATCCAATATATCACACACCGAAATGTTTGTATCCGATTCCCTTCAGTTCCTCACACGTGCATATCACATGAAGGCTAGTTTCCTCATGCTTTTCACATCTCCTACACCAGGGCTCGCTAACCTAGCCCATGCTGTATACGAGGGTGGATCAATAAATACCCGTGTTAGGAAAGAAGACGCAAGTTTTTCACAAATTTTTTTATTTATTTTTCAACGTAATCACCTTTTAGTACAATACACTTTTCCCAACGTTGCTGCCATTTCTTTAACCCCTCCAAAAAATACAATTTGTCAAACTCTGCAAAATACGCTTCTGTCTCGACGATAACCTCCTCGTTTGAGCTGAATCTTTTTCCCCCGACCCACGTTTTCATGTTGGGGAACAGAAAGAAGTCGCAGGGAGCCAAGTCAGGGGAGTACGGTGGGTGCGGCAGCAATTCGTAGTGCAGTTCATGCAACTTTTCCGCGACAATTCTGGATGAATGTGCTGGTGCATTATCGTGGTGAAACAGCACTTTTTTCTTAGCCAAATGGGGCCGTGTCCTTCAATTTTATATCGAATCGGTCCAATAATTCACTGTAGTACTGCCCCGTGACCGTTCTTCCTTTCTGCAAAAAGTCCATGAGGATTGTTCCGTTGGAATCCCAAAAAATCGTGGCATGACCTTTCCGGCCGATGGGACCGTCTTTGCCTTCTTCGGAGCAGATTCACCCCGAAAAATCCATTGTTTTGACTGTCGCTTGGACTCTGGCGTATAATAATGGATCCAGGTTTCATCAACGGTGACGACTCGACGCAAAAACTCCTGCGAATTTCTCTTAAAGAGGTCCAAACACTGCTTCGACATTGACAACCGTATCCGCTTGTTGTCCACCGTAAGCAATCGCGGCACCCATCGGGCCGACACCTTTCTCACCGATAACTTATCATGTAAAATATTAATTGCCGTTCCGTACGACACGCCTACGGCCTCTGCTACTTCGCGCACTTTCGTTCGGCGATCAGCGAGATTCATGTCGTGGACCTTTTCAACGATTTCCTCGGTAACCACGTCTGCCGGGCGGCCTGGGCGCTCCTCATCAAAAACAGATGTACGACCACGTTTAAATTCGTTGAACCAATATCTTACGGTTGTCATAGATGGTGAAGGGTCCCCATAGACAGCATCCAACTTCGCTTTTATTTCTTCGCATGTTTTTCCGAAAGCGAATTACGAATCGATATTGCTCTTTTTCCATTTTATCGAGAAACACGAAACACGTGTGATACAACTAGCTGCCAAATAAAAACTAACCTATGAATCAGTCTGAAATTTATTGTGGTGTTGTCTGACAGATGGTAGTACACGACGGTAATGCCAACTTCCCTCAGCAGCGCCACCTGTCTTCAAACACGTGTACTTACTGATCTTCCCTCGTAGATGCTTTCTTAAAGGATAATCTCCGGTTATTAAGCCCAGGTAGCTATGGTACAATGAATTGCAACGTTCCTTAATGACACCTTTCGAGGTCCTAATCTAAAGCCGGCTGTTATTGAAATTAATATTGATTTTGTTCCGGACATGAATGAAAAGGACCGACATGTTGCTACTAGGGATGTCTTTTATGTTTTGCATACTGGAACATAGAGGCCGCCACTAATCAAATGTCAGTACTAAAAATTAACATCCATCTTTAGTTAGCCTAAATCCAAAGTTTCAGTGCGATACAGCTACAACGAACTGTTAAAGTTGACAAGTTAGTCGAAAAATGGAATTAAACCGTGACGATTTTCGCGGAATAATTTTTCATAATTTTCGAAGATAATGCCACGCCGAGTTGGTTTCTGTTTTCGGTAATGAAGCACCACATCAGTCGACAATTTCTCGTTGTTATGGAGAATTTAAACATGGACGGATTAGTCTTACCGACGATCCAAGAGCAGGTGCACAAAAAACGGCAGTCACTCAGGAAAATGTCGATGCTGTGTGCAAGCCTATCAACGAAGATCGACATGTGATATATCGCGAAATTGAAGCATCATTGGGAATTTTAAAGATCTCAATTCAAAAAAATTTAAGGAATTGTGGTAAAAAAGTTAGTTTTCCGTTGGATACAGCATCTGTTGACCGAAGAGCAGAAAACAGCTAGGGCGAATTGGTGTAAAAAAACTCTTACCGCTTCAACACAGGAAACTCTAAAAACGTGTACAACATCGTGACTGGTGATGAATCTTGGAATTACTCATATGAGCCAGACAATAAACACCAGTCGTCTGTCGCCTGAAAAGCCGATAAATTTTATCTGTTCTCGAAGTGTCTCCAAAAAATGGTCGCGACATTTGTCTCGAAAGTAGGTCATATAGGAACAATTTCTTGACAAGATCAAAGAACTGTTAGTGCAGATTGGTATACAACCATTTGTTTGCCACAAATAATCCCTGAGCTCCAAGAAACCAACCCACAACGACGAATGATCCTCCACCAAGACGATGCAACCATTTGTTTGTCACAAATCATCACTGAGCCCGAGGAATCAACCCACAACGACGAATCATCCTCCACCAAGACGATGCAAGGCAATTGAATTTTTAACGCCACAAAACGTCGAATTGTTAGACCATCCTCCGTACAGTCCCGACCTAAGTCCTAACGATATCTTTATCTTTCCGAAAATAAAGGACGGACTGCGTGGTCAAAGGTTTCAGTCGTCAAAAGGAGCAGTCGATGCCTTCAAAAATGCAATTTTGACTGTACCAACAAAAGAATGGAATAACTGCTTATAGAGTTGGTTCTAGCGTATGCAAAAGTACATTAATCTTCGTGGAGAATACTTCGAAGGACAGTAAAGTCTTTAAAAGCTATCTACTGTTTTATTCCAATTATATATGCAAAATATATAAGATAACCCTCGTATAAGGAGTATTCAGCAATCCTAACTATTGGTGCGAAGGCAATTAACAGCATCTTACACAAATACTTGAAGTAATATAAATAAAATACTTGAGTAAGTGTTGTAAGCGTTGGAGTTTTCACAATTTGATTCGATTTTAAAAAGGATACCTTTCGAGATGGCGCAGTTCTGCATTAGATTACTTTGTCAATAGATCGTCTCATTTAGTGTACAACATCATTACAGGTAACGAAACTTCGGTATATGATCACGAAAAAGCAACATGGTAGTTTGAGTCTTTGAAAATAAGTCTGCTCCAACTAAAATTGTTCGAGAAAAAAGTCGAAATAAAAGATGGTCGCCACATTTTTTGGGATATATAAACATGTTTTCACTGTAGTGCTGGAAAACCGTCATAACAGCATGATTTCAGTATATACAAGGCCTATAAGGTTTCTAACAATGTGGAGAATGATCGCCAGTGGTTTAGGTATTGCAAAGGGTGTCATTCATACCGAATATCTGCCGAAGGGGTCAACGATTAATTCATTAGGATTTGTAAAGCTTTACGATCACTAAAGCATCGTATTCGTAGGATAAGGCCAAAAAGAACAATTTTTTTCTTGTGCCATGTCAACGCTAAACCGCATTGTAGCAACGAAATGATGAAGACAATGACGAGTCTGAAATTCACGGTTGTTTAGCACTCTTCGCACAGTACTGATTTGCCACCTTCAGATTTCTGGTTCTTCCCAAAGTTGAATGATGTATTGAAAGGTCAATATTTTTTATCAGGCACTGAAGTTCGGACTACTGTTCGCAATTGGATCAACAGTAAACAAGAAAGACATAATCAAGAAGTGGAATCAGCGTTTGGTATTGCATTAATTGGTGATTATGTGGAAAATAAGTATACAGTGTGGCCGCCATCGATAGCGCGATGCATGTATTAGTAACTACTGGTCGACTATAATGGGCGTGCCAACTTGAATTGCCACACCGACAGCGGGCGTATTATAAGTTATACGTATAAATGTATTCGTAGGCAAATCAAGTGAAAAGCAGTGTAGGAGGTATTGTGTTCCCGATAGAAGTAAATATTTGCAGTTGTTTGAAGCATCAGATAATCACTGATAACATCTCAGTGAAGTAACTCATCACAGCTTCATAAACAACAAAAAAAAACAAACATACATAAACAGAACTACTAGACTTTAACATAAAAAAACTTCTTAACGAAAATAATATTTAGTATTATAGTAGTATTACACTCTAAAAACTTAACAATAATAAAATACTTAAAAATAAAATATTTACTTCTTAAAACAGAATTGTAATTCAACATTGCAATAAACCTGCAATTAGCTAAAAGAAAATGTTATTCTTAAGCAATAATTAAATTCTAAATAAATTAATTAGTTAAGTGTTCAAATAAACCTCCTCCTTGACACGAACAGTAACCCAACCGATTATAAAAATTCCGACGCACATTTGTTAACATATCTGCTGTGACAGTATTAGTGACTTCGGTAATTCTCGCGCGAAGTTCCTCTAGATTTGATGGACGTTCATCACCGTATCCGTAGATCGAATTATGTAAAAAGGGCCATAAAAAGAAATCGTTAGGGGCTAGATCAGGAGATCGCGCTGGTCATTTAATAGGACCCGAGTTACCGATCCATCTGTTTCCAAAAACCACGTTTAAAAAGTTTGTTACATAACGGGTATTGTGCGCTGGGCAACCATCTTGCTGGAACCAAACTTCATTAATATTGAACCGCTCCCGTACTGCGGGGATAATACTATTTTCAAGTAACTGTAGATATCTATTTCCGTTTAAATTACCGTCAATAAAAAAAGGCCCAATTATATGATCCCCAATTATACCTGCCCATACGTTTAGCTTCTCTGGATACTGCGTTCGCGTTGGTATATTCAAATGTAGATTTTTACGCGACCAGTAACGACAAACTGCGCGGTTATGATGTCCGTGTAGCCGAAATGTTTTTTCATCTGTGAACAATACGTTATTAAGAAAGAATTCATTTTCGTGATATTTATTTATCATTCTTTCGCAAAATTGCATACGGCGTTAATAATCATCGGGAAAAAGTACTTGTGAACTTGTAAATTTGTTTGAACGATATTTATTAGTACGTAAAATCTTTTGAGCCGTTGTTTTACAGATACCTAATTCGCGGGCAATTTGTCGAGACCACATAGTGGGATTTACTTCGACTAAAGCACATACTCGAATTTCTATATCACTTATATTCTTATCCGGAACAACTTTATTTTTATTAGTTACTAAAGAAAATGTAGTTTCGAATCGATTAACTGTCCTACGAATGGTGCTTGCATTGGGAATTTGACTTTCAGGGTAATTAGCTGCAAATAAAGCTCGAGTTACTTCCACGGAATTACCACCGTAAAATTGTTTAATCATAAAGAGTTTTTGCTCCGGTGTATAATACTCCATTTTTTAAATGACCGTTACGTACACCAACAACGCGGTTTATTAAATATTGTGAGCGAGTAGTTCCCCTGACGATATAAACATTGCAACTAACACCCATATGCGGGAGCGACAGCTAATGCGCTTGCGCGGCTACACCGTAGAAATGTGAATTTATTGGACAAATACGACTGCATCATAGGGATATGCGAAATACTAGGCTCTCTTGTAATCCATTGGAACATTGCGTCTACTTCTTTACCGTTCTAACACACGGACACCTCTGTGTGTTTTGCTTACACTACAGGTTTCCCTATAGTGCAGACGCACGCGGCCACATGGTATACATTGGTAATACAATAAATTTTCTTCATTTCGAGACTGGTTTCATTATTTTCTCTTTTTTTATTCTTATTTTTATAGACTTGGAGACCTTATATTTCAATCCGCTCTCGTACATTAATTTCTACATCTCTTTCTGATAAGTAGTCTAACAAATGAGAATTGGGTTGTTTTTATCAGTTTTAAACATCTCGACTCATTTTATCAATTCCGTGTTGCCGTATAATATTGTTTAAAGGTTTTTTTTTTTAATAGCAGTATACGTTTGTTTGTGTATGCACTGTGAATGACCTCATTAATTGTTGGTGAAGCAGTAACATTAACAGTTTAAGTTCCTTGCTGAAGATTACAATACCGTTATTGAATGATGTTTAGAATTTAGAATTTATTTGTGGAGTACTAAGTTATTAAAGCGTTTTGCCAATTTTGTAGAAAGAGGTTCTTTAGACTTTGAAAAAGGAATACTGTAATTAGGGCAGGGAAAATCGTTCTGTTTATAAATTTTGTAAACACTCATTTCAAATGCAAAATAGATGAGTTTATATTTACCTATTAATTTACAGTGAACAACTTAATATCTCCTTTTTTGTTGTACTCTATTTACATTTACAAAAAGAACAGATATATGTTTATTAAAACATAAGTAAACTTTGCACATTCAATTATGTCCACTGTATGAGATTGCGAAAAATAAGATGTTAATATGAAACATCGCTGTTGTCACATCCAAAAGATAATTATATTATTAACGATTAGCTACGTCGTTAGCACAAGCGCATGCAAATGCAAAATTTAACCGTAAAAATATTGTCAAAATTTTCGCATCTATCGAGTCCTTCAATAGGTATGACCTATTTTAAATAGGTGACTGTGGCTAGTAGTATAGGTTAATTGTTGTCATTTAGTTGTCAAACAATAGCACAATATATGCAGTTTTATGTAAAAGGGACAGATTTCAAATTACTCAAACAGTTTTTGCAGTTAAGAGTGTTATTACAAATCGTCAATTGTGCAAACTCGAAGAAGTTTTCGGCGAGAATTCAACGTAACAAGACACGGACACATTCCTAGCAGAAAAACTATTTTGGTGAGTGAGGCATTTTAATGAAAGAGGGAATGGTTCATCAAAATATACTGGAAGAGTACGGACAGTGAGGACACCGGCAAATATTGAACGCGTCAAGCAAGCACTTCAAGGAAGTCCGTTGCGTTCTGCACTATTGCTTTGCAAATTACTGCTGAGAATTTTACATGATGCTTTACACTTTCACCCCAATGAAATCCGAGTCTTTTATAAGTTTTAAGAAGATGACCGAGATGCTCGAATGACTTTCTGCAGGAATATGTTGGAAATTTTGAATCAACACCAAAATGCTTATTATTCATACCTTATGTCCCATAAAGCACATTTTTATGTCAGTGGAAGTGTAACCAAACAAAACTGCCGTTATTGAGCGGCTGAAAATCCACAACAATTACACGACAAACTGCTTCATGATGAAAAAGTCTGTTACAGTCACCTCGAAGCGTTACATTTTTATGATAGAAACATTCTTATGGCATGAACTACGTAGAGTAAGACGAAGAAACATTTTTTTCCAACAAATGGTGCCACACTACATACAACAAGGCAAAGCTTGATTGCGTTGTGGCGAATGTTTTCGAACAGATTAATCTTAAGGTTTGGAGACTTACCATGGCCGTGAACTTCCTCCGACCTGACTGCGCTAGATTTCTTCCTTTGGGGGTGGTATTTCAAGCAAAAAGTCTACAAGAGATGCCCGCGGACAATTCAAGATCTTAAACAAGCCATTCGAGGAAAAATATGTGCGATTAATCGTGCAATATTTCAAAGAGTAATGCATAATTTTAGGAGCAAGCTTGAACAATGCATTGAAGCCAATGGGGGGTACTTGTGTGACGTTATTTTTAGGAAAATTGCATATAATATAGTTCTCGTTTATAATTTGTTTAATTCGGCCATTTTTGATCTTGCAGTGAATGTTTGAAGGTAGGTCATACCTATTTAAGGAACTTGTATAACTATATACAAAATTGTTATTTGATTTCAAAATCTTACGAGTTTTGGAAATATTAGGGTAATTCTTAAATTGAATAATTGTTATTAACTAATTTAGAGTAGAGTCATGTTACGAGGGCTGTTCTTGTTCCGTTGAGCGTTTTTAGTAGGCCATGGTATTTTGGTAGAAATTTTGTTTGATATTTTAGCCTAGTTATTTACAAACTTAATCACAGTAACAGTTGAAAAATGTACTTGAGTATTTTTAAATTACAAAGGTCTAAAGTAATCATGAAGCCATTGAAGATGGTTCCGTAGTATTAGCCCTGAAGATGTTGCTTGAATCAGCGGACGAAACATCCGTCAAGAGGGTGGCAATCCCAAGGATTAGGTTCCAGCTCGGAATCCCAGAAGCTACTTTTTACTTTTGTAAATTTATTTGATATCAAATTAAAGTCGTTCGCTTTCTTTATTTATTATGAATGATTAGAACGCTAACCGAATAATAGCATTATTGTGTTTCCAGAAATAATAGTCAAATCTTAATAATAGTATTTTCCAAAATTCTGGAGATTATATTTTATTTACTCCAAAAATATAGCACAAGAAAAAATAAAAAGTGAGAATAGAAATTTTTGAGATAATAAGGTAATAATTCTGTTACTAAAAGATAATTTCTAAATAAAAATAGTTGAATAGAGAGCAGACTCGAGCGATTGATGATTCATAGCCCGTAGACGTCTGTCTTGTATTCGCAATAGGTTTGTTTCTAAGCGATCTGTGAGTTTCGAACAATTTGATACGTGTGGCCACTGCATAAGTGGCACATACCTACATATACAGTTAATATGTATCTGTCAATGCACAACAGAGCGAATGTAATAAACGGTTTGGTAACCGGCAGCAACTATTGCTGAAACAAAAGTAATGCTGACAAGCGAATTGCGTATCGAATTCTGAATAAAAATAATTTACAAATAACAAAACTCAAAACTATGTATTTTCTGTGAAACATTGAAAGTGTAAAACATTACTATGAACAACTCAAATTTGTTCAAGGTGTTACTGTGTTAAATTAGCTCTTTTAGATGTTAAAACGTCTTTAGAAATAGAAAATGTCCGTTCCACATCACAAATGGTGATGGATGCGTGATTATAATGTTGCAAAAGTGCACCATACTTCGAATGTATAGATTTTTCAATCGGCTCTGTGCAGAATTGATATAATATATTCAAATTTGGATTTCTGCTAAATATGGCATCAACTTTTTGTCTCAACTTTGAGAAATGTCGTTTTAAATAATGAAACTAACTTATCAACATTTTGAAAATGACCACTGATATATTCAGATACTCTGTATAGTGTTCGTGCTGCACAGGTAACGCTGCAGGTGCTGTAGCATATTGGGATAAGATTGGTTTAACAACTTCCCTGTTTTTAACATATAAGCTGCCGCATCAGTTAAAAATAATAGCATCTTGTCTTTATAGTTTATGCGATGACAGAATATTATGAATACATTGATCAATTACTTCTGCAACTGTTTCACCATTTACGACTGGCAATATTTTAGTTGCAATGAAGTATGGTGGGTATGAAGTTGTCGGAGGAAGAATAATAACTACATCTAACACATATCGTCCCATTACATCCATTATTTCGTCTGCACTTACCCAAAGATAATGACCAGATAGGTTGGTTCGTATTTTTTCAATGGTTCTCAAATAACATTTTGGTAAGTGGTATTTACGTAAAGTAGAATGATCTGGTAAATGACGATGAGTATATTTTGTAAGAAACCTCTTGAGGACTGGATTGTTAAGCTTTTTGAATGGTATATTGGCCGCTATGAAAGATTCACACAGTTCTTCCTTAAAAGTGTTAGGTGCAGATGGTCATATGTTATCTTGATGAGTTTTCTAAGAAACACGTCTCTGCACATTACACTTTTGTGGACGCCTTAAACTTAATGAACAAGCACTGCAATATATCTCGGTATCATTACGAATATGCAACCAATCTGTATGGCCTCTAATCCATCCTACTATGGTTGCCCTACGAGAATTCTCCATAGTTAATGAAAATAAAGAGAAACATTAAGAACAGAAAGAAATGGACTAAAAAGAAGAAACGAGAACTACTCCAAAAATAAGGTAGTAAATTAAACTTAATATATATATATATATATATATATATATATATATATATATATATATATATATATTATAGGATACATATACAATATAACAATATAAAACGGATTTTTTAAAATACTAAACGTTTAACCAAATAACAATGAAAGAAACGAAACCAGAAACAATAGAAGAGAATAGAAAATATACTATCTCAGGAACAATAAATACATATATGTATATGCATGTTTAACAGCATGTAAACACGAGAATACACTTTGGAAATTAGCAGATATAATTTTTTAAGTGATTATTTCAACGAAATAATATATAAATGTATATTCCGTCTCACACGCCACTGTAAAATAGAATTTATGTATAAATAGACACAATGTACTATTCATAACGACGGAAATAACATCTGCTCAACGAATGCAATCGAGTAAACAAATAGTGGGGCTGTTATAACATGCATACTATATACGATACCGCCACAACGTTTTTTTAAATGTCTGTTATTTCAATAGGAACAAAAAATATGATCAATATTTTTGTTTAATCGGAGATTTTTAGATATCTCGATTATCTTATTACGCCGGTGTTTTTAATTTTCCCTTGCGAACATTTTTAAACCATTCACTGTTAAATTTTATTTCAGTTTCTCCTCCCAAAAATTTAAATTGGTAAAATTCATCTTTCACAGAAGAGATTTTGATGTTCATTTACTAGTGAAATCTCCCAAACAAAATAAATCCATTATCTCATGTACTGTGATAGTATTTATTAGCTCTAAAGAATGTAATATTTTGTTTAAAATAATTATAGTCCTCGTAACTAGCCTCGCAGGTCCTTGGGGGGTATAACATGGTAGGCTTGTTACGACTTGAGTCGCTCGGTACACTAGTATGCTATCGTAGCTAGTGCTACGCACCGACCGCTTCTTATTACCCCAGAGTTACCTCCAGCTACTTATCTTTTTGTCAGCCTGAGTCAAGCTTGGACTGAAAAATGCCGTCGATATGATTAACTAGACCAGGGTTTAAACCCGGTTCATCAGATTCATTGTCTAGTGACTTACCCAACCCACTAGACCATCACGGTCTCTAAAAATAACGTGCGTAGATTTACTGCCTAGTCGGTGGTGTTTTTTGGGGAACGTGTTCTAAAATGTCGTTCGACAACAGTTGCTGATTGTGTTTTAGCAAATTCCAACACGCAATATGACTTTTCCACAGGATTTACCGTCATTTTAGCTTCTGCAACAACAAACAAACACATAAAGCATTACCAACAACAATAATCGAAACTTTAAGAGTTTCTTAACATAGCACCGAAAAAAATATGTTGTTATCACTAGTAGTTTTGTTTTACAGGACGTTGAAGTTGTCTATTCCTTTTGTAGTAGCCCTGTATATTAAAAATCACATTCTGTATATATTTGGAAATCCTTTTAAAAACAGTAGGTCGTTCCAGATGTTCTCGTAATGAGTTTTGAAAATCTGCACTGAAATTAATCTATAATTCGCGATAAAACAAAACGATTTTTTGCAACTTGTTCATTTTGCTTGCGTAAATTAATTCAATAAGCAGAATCTAATTGACTTCTGATATTTATTTGACATAACAGGGCTAAACTCACCTGATTCGATAGATGCTTTTTTGTTATTTCGTGCCTCTTAATGCTTTCACTTAAATTACTTAAGTCTTTTACACTCTACACTGTCCAGGATTTATCACCATCAAATAACATACACGGAAAACAAAAAAGTGCATTTTTTTATATCATATCCGCACATCCACTCTATTTTAGTGTATAAATGATTATTAAATTGCCTATGGCCTTTATCTCGACTTGATCCGTTGGCTTCTATATTTAATTTCGGTGTTGGCCGTCCTAGTTCTTTTACTTTAATTTTATCTTCATAAGACAACGAACTAAATTTATTTGGTTGCAAAAATGTAACGCTATTCATTTTAACCAATTTTATAGTAATTTGTAACAGGACGAGCGAGCCAAATCTGGGGAATAGGGGGATGTTCCAGCACTTCGTAGTTTAAATCTCACCACCAGGGGTGATCAATATCCTAATGTGAAACTATATTTAAAAGAACCGCTCTCGAAGCTGTTAGGCTTAATTAAAAGAGCGGGGCTAGAGGAATGAGGACTGCAATAGATCTGGAAAGGTCCCAGTAGAATAGGTTTTATGCTCACCTCAAGTAATCTAATCTATTCTCGTCGTTAAGATACTTGTGGGCAGGTACATTTTCTTGGTGGAAGATGATTTTTTTCTTCTGAATGCCGGGTCCTTTTTTCGAAAATTTTTATGTCTAATTTCGTTAGAAAGTTAGATTAGCTTTTCCCAGTCGATTAACAGAATTCTTTTTTCATCTCAAAACGCCATGATTTTTCCCGCCGTCTTCTCCCTCTTCGGAATTGAAGAACCGGCTTCTGTCCACTACATAGATTGCTGTTTCCATTCTGGTGTGTAATGGTGAATCCATGTTTCATCCATTGCTACATATCGACGCAGAAAATCACTCTTGTTTTTCGTAAAACGCGCCAAGCGTTGTTCGAAAGTGTCGTGCGAGTGTATTTTTGACCTGCAGTGAGCATGCGCTGCACTTATCTTGCACAAAGATTGTTTATGTGCAATTCCTCGTGCAAAATGTAACCGACACGTTTTTTGATATACCTACAGTATTAGCATTTTCACGCACCTTCGTACGCTGATCTTTCAAAATCATATCCTGAACTTTTCAATGATTTCCGGTATGGTTGCACTTGTTGGAAGTCCTTCACATAGCTCATCTTGGATGCTTTCGCGGACACGATTGAACTTCCCCGTCCATTTTTCCACCCTGGAATTGAAGGAGAATAGTCACATTTGCGATTGCCGACTGTATTTCGATCGGCGTTAAACCGTTTTTTACGAAGAATTTTACCCGTACGATTTCTTTCACTTTCAACAGCACACGCACCACAACTGATTCAAACGCTAGCTTACAGTCAACTGCTGGCTGAAGTTACTTGCAATTTCACGTGGTGTCTACTAACTGTTGTACTAAAATGAGGAAAGAATCATGTGAATAGTGCTATCACCTATGGCTGAGGACAGGAACATTTCAAACAACTCTCGTAAAGTAGTAATTCTAGTAAATATAAACCTTAATATTTAGAAAAGCTATAAACAAGACGAAACAGTCTAATTAATGAAAGAATTGTTTGTTATTATACTACAAAATGTTTGTTGACAGATTAGACAAAAAACTATCCCATCTACTTCGAAGAAAAGATACTACAGCATCAGAGACTTCAGAGGACAGTAAAATTTCAACAGCTTCTGCAGTGGACACATATTCAGTTACGACGATGTCGTCAGGATTACCCACCACTCCTCAAAAAGTAACTCTTTCGGGACCAGTAACTGATTTGTAATATCTAAAAACTCAAAAGCTTGTATACACATTTGAAATATGCCAAAAATAATTTTAAAAAACTGCATATGAACAATAATTATTCGAAAACTCATGCAAAATAGAATTTATATTTTTAAAATAATAAAAGTACTTAATAATGATACTATGTATGCAATTTTGCTTTAAAGGGCACATTTATGTTGCAGTGGCATTCTATTCTAATCATTTGAACTATCTGATGAGTTAAAACTTAATGTGTTTATGATACTCTAATAATTTTTCTCATACATTTGATTGATATTCCAACTGATAAGTATGTTTGTTCGTTCTAACTTTTTTATTGATTATCGTGTATTTGCACAGTTTTACACATTATAAGCTTTACATATCTCAAGCAATCTGCATTTGTTTCTGCACTTTATACGCAGTTTATTTTATAGGCTTTATTTGAAATTGTATTTCTAAATGACTGGAACTAGAAAAATGTCAATATGTTCTTGTAGAATAAGTTTTTCCTGAACATGTTTTCCAGATTAGATAATAACACGATCGATCGTTGAAATTTGTGTTTATATTTCTAAAAAATGTAACAAAAGAAATAATTGTGCGATCTAATAATTATAACAAGCTAAGGTGATATTGTATTGATCTTATTTTTTAAATGATAAATATATTATTTATTCATTGTAAGAACGGTTTGGACTATACGAATATGAAATCATTAATTTCGACTACCAAAAACTTGAATAAAATGAACTAAAATGTTCCACCATATTTTCTTATTATTATTTATGTATATTTCTCTTATAATTTACATTTTGTACTAAATGAATTTTCAATATTATCATTAGGCATCGGCAGTTAAAGGTACATTCGAGGACGGAACTTAAATAAATTTGTAGCGGGCCGATCTATTGTTTAGTTTTATTAGTTACGTGAGTTCTATTGTGTAAGCATGTGATGGACAGCGATGCGGCAATGTCTATATATCTACTTGCAACTAAGAGAATCAAAACAACATGCAGAATTTATATCACGTAACGTAACTTCGTGCTTGAAATCGTTATGGGGTGAAATGCATGATATAATTAAAGAAAAAGTGTTATTATTTGTAACAGATAGGCGACCAGTCAGCTCTTACAACAAACATACAGTAGTATGACGCATATCACATGTTTCGCACATGCTCTTCATCGAGTATGAGAGGAAGTCAGAAAATGTTAATAACTTCTGTCAAGAAAGTTTTTGTGAACACACCTGCACGTAAGAATTTACTTCGTGAAAAACTACTACATGTGCCAGTGCCACCAAAATCTATTATAACGCGCTGGGACACTGTACGCCGAATTGTTAACTTGTTTGATGGTAAAGAAGTAGATTTTTCCGAAATAGGTATCAATGCGCTGTCACTAAAAAACTTTATGTACTTTAAATATGCTCCTATTTGATCGGTAGATGTTGAACGGTCGTTTTCAATGCATTTACGGTTACCGTCAATTATTAACACATGAGCATATGGAACAATTATTGGTGATTTACTATCATTTGGTGGATATAAACGGTGAACAATCAGAATGTGATATGTTTTATAAACTCTGCAATTATCCTTCTGGAGAAGATGTATTTACTTTTACTTGATGTCCTCGCTTTATTCATGGCACTGACGTTATGTACCCTTAACTGCCAGTCTCTAATTATCACTAACATTCCTGAAAGGCTTCTTCTTCTAGTTTTGGGTTGGACGCTAGCATGTCCAAGCACTTGAGCACAGTGCTCTTTGTACCACTCGCAATAGATCTCTCAGTTCCACTCTGTTAGTCTCTATGCTCGATGAAAGCCACTATTCTCCTTGAAGTTTGAGTACCGTGGTAGGATCTCTTTCGAAATATTTCCGTCTGAATCCTTTCAGTTAATAACTTTAGAAACACCAGCCACATTTTCATAAGTTGTGACTTCCACCGGATGAGTAGAACGATGTTGATCATCAAAAAAGAAGAAATTGCGCGTTTGAATTGCAAATACAGTTCTCGATTGCCTTAAGAGATAGACAATTTTCTTCAATTGCAAAAATCATTTCGTGATGACATTTTTGAGTATTAATTTAACGTTTAAAATAATAATAGAAAGTTGCTCTGAAATCGTGTGTGGTCGAACTCGTCATTCTTTAATATTTGTTGGTCAAATGCACATAATAGACTGTTTTATTATCGTAGGTGCTAGTCGTATCTAGTAGAGTTGAGTATGGAGCCGCCACCTTTTAAAACCAGTATTAATTCAAATGGAGAACGTGTATCCGAACTTTGCGACATGACTTATGGAACAGGCTTTGCAATACTTATTAATTCATCAATTGTGAGAAACGCGCTTGAGAAAAGGCGTGTTAATCTTATATGTCATACAGAAGTACTAAAAGAAAATAATATATTAGCGTGAACCATGTGAAATTTCTTATCTTATGTTGTAGTAAGTATATTAATGGAAATATGCCCCTTTGATTTCTATTATTTTCTTGCAGCGTTGTTCTAAACCAAATATTCCAAATATAATTTGAAAAAGGCTTACTTTTGCCTGATATGAAATCCTATATTGCTTATGCCGCACAAATAGTTCCAAGTTTTCAAGTGCGTGGAAATCCGTAGAAGATACGTCAGGTGCATAAAAAATTTCTGCACCATTATTTGTGTTGTTATAAAAATGTGGAACCAGACCTGTTGATTAATGCCGACATATACGCTTTCGATCAATACTTTTCAACTCTTATTATTTTGTTAAGTGTAAGGATCTTCAACTCGAATACTTTCGTTGTCTTTATAGTTCAATAATACTTTAATGGGTGAAGCGAGGGCTTTGAAAACTGTTTTGGTGCTTCATTCTTGTCAACCAACTGCCCAGATCTTATGATTGTCATAAATATCGCATATTTCGTTTTAATGTCATAATTTGCTTTCCTATTTTTTGAAAATGTCTATTTATAATCATGAAAGAAGCCTTCAACTCTTCCGCAAGGTATTGCGCCGTTTTTAATGGACCAGGTTCTTGTCCTATCGTTCTTACTTGTGTCATCATGAAGAATAGTTACTGATCTCATTTTTGAGATTTTCATCTCCTGAGCACCATATTATAGTCCGCTCATGAACGGTTTTTCTTGTAAAGCATGATTATGTAGAAAAGTGCAATTTATATTGCAATTTATATTCATATTCAAATATACTCAATTTTAGCATAAAAGCTCACAATTACAAACCTACTTAAAATTTAACATGCAACTAATTCACAGTGTAATAGTTGATTGTTACCACAATGAACAATTTATGCGTAGGCAAACTGTCAAGAGCACTTCAGAAATTCAACATTTCATGTTGTATAAGCTAATAATAGATCCTAACGTTATACAAATGAGTATATAGTATTCCAGCCTGATTCCAACCCTAAAATAAATCCAAATATTATATTAGATTTTTATACAAGGGAAGTCAATATATAAGTCGCAAAACGAGCTAGAGGCAATAATAATCAAAGTAACTTGAAACTTATTTCGCTTTTCTACATAATCAGCCTGTACATAGTGTACATTCAGACACTTATCCCATCTCTTTACCAGTCCTCGAATGCCGGCGTCAAAGAAGTCTTTTGGTTGCTGCCGCGTTTCCATTTCATGGAAGATTTTTTTGATTCTAGTTGAAAGTGGTGAGTGAACCCTCTACTCGTCCCCCGTAACAATTCGTGCCATGAAGTCCTCTCCTTTCTCAGTGTACCGAATGAGGTGCTGCAAGGACAGAGTCATTCTCGTAATTTTTTTACTCAGACAACTTTCGGGGCACCCACCGTGAACAAACTTTACGAAACTGCAACCGCTCATGCATTATGTTGTAAGCGGTTCCGTGTGAATAGCCTATAGCACGCACTACGTCATCAATCGTCATACGCAGGTCATTGCGAATGGTTTGTTCCACACGCTGCACTGTGGCTTTAGTTGACTCCTCCGCAGGGCGTCCGGGACGCTCCTGATATTTGATGCTTTGCCTTCTCTTGCTAAACTCCTGTATCTGATTGAACACAGCTTTTCATGACGAACAATTGTCACCATACACGGCACCCTTCGCGATGCACTTCATCTGTGGACAGTTCTTTGGCCCACAAAAAAACGCTGTTCGTCTCGTGTATACTCATGCAATACACACGCCAACGTGCCTGGCTACCTCTGACTGACCGCGTGCCTACGAGATACAACGCGGCCTCTATGACAAGCATACATATGCTGCCATCTGCTTGCACAATATGCGCGCGTAATTTACAAATGGTATAAGGTAAACTGACGTTTGCGACTTATACATTGATTCATCTTTGTAGATTTATAGACCAACAAATACCAACTCTTGATGTTTTTTCATTTGAATATTGCATTCTTGATATGATAAAGGTCTCGCCGCTGAAATTAGCTTCTCTCCTCGTCATTTATAACACATCAAATGGGAACTTTTCGACTTTCTTCTTTAACTGGCCAGATTTTGAAAGAAAAATTCGTGTATTCTTGTTGCAATTATCATCTTTTAACTAATTATTGTCTTAATAGATTTTCTGCTTCGATGTAATAGGTCATTTACAAATCTAAGTAAATATTCTTCATCACACCTTGATTCTAATATACTTTTTTTCAATACGGTAGGATTTCAACCTGAAATTCAACAATGAAACTTGTCAAGCTAATTCGTCTGCTTTAATTATCTTTTTCTATTTTGCGTTCGAAATGAACTCATTATGAAACCCAAAACAGTATCGAAATGAGCCTCATTTCGATACGCTTTTTTTCATTTTTCAATGTTGGCGTTGTTCGAATACAGAAATAAATATCATTGCTGTCATATGATTTTAAGAATTTATGTACATTTGACATATATGATATATGTCCGTATTTTACACAAACAACGTATGTTGTATACAATTGACAACAACATATATATGTTTCTATGTCACTCATGTTTATATTTTTAAATGAAGTATCAAGTAATGTTAACGAAAATTAGTCAATAATATGTAATATAATATACTTCGCGGATAACAAGATTTAAATTTGAAAATGTCAAGTATCAATGTGACCAACTGCATGCTTTATATAAAAATTAAACTCTGAACTTTCAAATTAAATAATTCCAATTTAAGCAATTTATTAATGTAAAAAACGCAAAATAGAAAAAATAGTATAAAAAACTCGTTTCATAAGGCCTTTTGCCGCACTCCCTCTTTAGAAAACTCGCCGCAAGCGGCTCGTTTTCTAAACTGATCTCGTGCGGCAAAATGGTGCCTTATGAAACTCGTTTTTTAATATACTATTGTAGCATTCGTGTGGCAAGATTTAAGTTTATATCACTGTTTTTTAACTATGAAACTCTTCAAGCTTGTGTGCTCAGCGTGACTTAATTAAGAAGATAACAATTGTGAAACTCAAATCATATTACTAATAGATTTCTCTGACACGTAATGCAGTTGGTTCGCTTTAAATGATATACCGTGTGCACAACGTCGTACGATCGATGGATATATAAGTAATGACTGGCCAACTGCAAGTATATTCGCCTTGCTTGAACACAATGAGCTACTGATAGGAATATTCAATGTGTTAGAGAGAGATTATTTGATTCGTACTTAGATCGTATGTAGAATGTGTTGGATAAAGAAATGGAACGCCCGTACAGTTAGACAGTAGAACAGATTGAATATACTCTCTCAACCCTAACCACATAAACTCGCTATTCGTCTTCGTCTTACTACATTGTGGTAGATCAATCACTCCCCGGCGTTCATACGGTATAAAGGTTTGGATATGAGACTGTATTTTTCTGCACTCATAAGTAAATCTTCTTTTCTATGCCCCATCATATATCATATTTAGTCTTATTTCTTCGTTGATTTATTCTTATTAATTGTACTTCAAATTAATCTATAATGCCTCAATGTGGAGTTGAGGTGCTTCTGTGACACTCAATCTAATACATACGCATTTAAGTGATATTATTTTACACCTACTAGCTACAATTTCAGCTTTGTAGGCCGCCATATTAAGTTTGTAAAGTTTTCATGAATTTTATTAAATTTGCACATAAGGAAAAGATCCCCAATTTTTTTTCCAAATTTATACTTCTAATTAGACTTCATAGAACAAAATTTTTATTCCACGAGGGTAAAATTCCTACATTCCAAAACGATTTCCTTAAAGTATTTTAGAAATTTTTCACATATGCCTAGAAGATTTTCAGTAGTTATGATAAGTTTTTAGAAAATTATGAATCCGCGTGGATAAAATTTCTACATTTCTAAACACTTTCCTTAGAGTAAGTTGCCATTTTAACATTTTTCTTACGCACACCTTAGGAGACTTTCAATTTAAGTTCATAGTCATAGTTAGCGCCAGTCATTTTCGAAATTCAAAGCAATTTGATAGTTTTGTGCTCTCCTCGATATAAGTATTTGTATCAAAATAAACGAAAAATATAGGCAATAATTTATTAGTGTTCAATTACTTAAAATGTTAATGCAAATTGAATAAAGCTAAAGATTTTCTTGTATAGCATGTGCAATCATTCCGGATATTCTAGAATCAATGCATAAAAAACAATTAGCTAAGGATTATTATATTTTTGAATACATAGTTGTTTGCCTGAATAAGTTATTAATTGTGCTTCGGTTACATTTCAAGAAGAATGTAAATTTCTGTTGCATTGTTTTTGGTGGTTAATAAGTATTATGTTCATAAAGATTAATCTATAATACTAACTCTAGAGAATTGTATTTGTAAACCACATACCATAAAGAACCCGTAGATGATATATTGTGCCATGATATACTTACTTAAAGATACAGTGGTGGTTAGATAAATAGAGCATTTTGTACAGATATGGTCGCTTTTGTTCACCAAAAAGTTTTTGCAAGGAAGTCTTTTCCTAGCATATTCTACTCTTCCATTCTCTTTCGTAAGTAATATTTGGTGCATAAATAACGTTATAATTGTATAAGAAAACATAAAGGTATTTTTAATAATATAAAATATTATTAAAAATCTGGTGTGAAGAACACAAATACAGATTCACTATTAATATTTTTGTGAACGTGTCCGAACATATCCCTCCCCAGAGACGTAGATACGTATTTCGCCTTTCTACAGGCTCATCGGTACGCCCCTGCTGGAGAAAGGCGTTTGGAAGGGCGTCGTTACTTCACACTGGTTATGTGGATGGGGCGAGGTACTTCGGCTGTCTGACAACAGGCAGCGCTGAATTTACTTCTACGCTCGGTCTGGATAATTTCTGTGATGTGGCGATGTGGTTCTCTTTTGTGAATGTGTCTGAAGATATCCTTTCTCCGGCAGGGGCGTACCGATGAGCCTGTAGAAAGGCGAAATACGTATCTACGTCTCTGGGGAGGGATATGTTCGGACACGTTCACAAAAATATTAATAGTGAACCTGTATTTGTGTTCTTCACACCAGATTTTTAATAATATTTTATATTTTATATTATTCTAAGAAAACATATTAAAATACATATGTATATACATATTAATTAACAATCATAAATATAAATTATAACTTCAGAGATAGTTGAAAAATATATAGTCTTCGTATAGTCCTAACCTTAAATAAAATGACTGACATTCCACATTGTTTATCGATTTACACATACATTAATAATATAATAATTATTTAAATCAATCGATAGTTTGTATACTGGTATTTATATATTATTATAAGCAACATTAGTAACGGCAGTAATTAATCTAGGTATTGTAACAAGGATTTTTAATACAAAGAAAATATATATTTTTCTATAAAATGATGTGTTTCATTTTTCTCCTTCGAAGTAGGTCTGATAACAGCCGCTTTTGTTTGTGTGAACCCATACATTTGTGACAACATATCGCCTACAATATCATGGCAAGATGGTAAGTGTTTTTGTATACTTTGTGGATTTACTCTTAAAGGAAGTTAGAGAATACTGGACTATCACAATACTGTCATGTTTAATTGCATTGAATTATTATAGCAGATGAGATAACAATAGATTTATTTTCAAGGCAGCATTAATGTAATAGTTAATAAATTATAACAAGTAGTAACTTTATGAAACTCGTGAAATATCGCACGAATATTCAAATTTTTATTGAAAAGAAATCTGACACCACTAACTAAAAAGCTTATGTTTCTTGTGGCTTACGTAATAGAAAAAAATATCCTAAAAATGTGTTAATTAAATACCTGTAACCTTCAAGAAAAATATAGAATTTTGTTTTCTTATTTATAATATGATTAAACATCACATTAAGTGTATGGTATATGTATACGAGGATTGTTCGAAAACTACGTGGCCTAACACATAGATGGCGTGAATTTGCAGGAATATTCTTTACCATTCTATAATATCATCCTTTAATAGCTTAAATATGACACTACGGAGCGATCTGTCAATTAGTCTGTTTTTGACAGTACGCCAAAGTAAACTTCTCGTGTGATTTTATAATAATGGAAAGAATGGAAAAAACTAAGCTGAGAGCAGTGACAGTACTTTCATTTGAAAGGCTTAACACCAACCGAAATCAAAGCAGAGCTGGATTCAGCGCTATTAGAATCCGCTCCTTCGTTTTCAATGGTTAAAAACTGTGATCTCAAATGACAGTGTGCACAGAATTTGAACTGAAGAATTTGGAAATGAAAAAATATTTGGGGCGTTGGGTGCCGCAGTTATTACTCACATAGGAGCAAAAACTGAAACGTTTGAGTGTTTCTCGCAACCTTTTGGCACGTTTTCGCTGCAATCAGAAGAACTTTATACGCCGTTTCATTATCGTCGACGAAACCTGGGTCCACCATTACACTCCTGAAACCAAAGAACAATTCAAAGAATGGACAAAAAAAAGAAGGCAAAAACAGTTTTGTCAGTAGGAAAGCTTATGGCAGCTGTTTTTTTTTGGGATTCTCATGAAATTATCTTGGTCGACTACGCAGAAAAGGGGGAAAACAATAAATGTAGAGTATTATGCCAATTTGTTGCAACAATTAAGCGACAAAATCAAAGAGAAACGGCCTCATTTGGCAAAGAAGAAAGTGCTTTTCTGTCAGGATAATGGACCTGCCCACAAGTCTGTGATTGCAATGGCAATCACAGACTTGAATTGCGATTTGAATTAGTGCCTCATTCCCCAGATTTGGCTCGCCGCGATTATCATCTCTTTCGAAACCTCAAAAAATGGCTCTGTGGTAAGGGATTTTTGTTCAATTCCGAGGTAATCGCTGCTGTAAATACCTATTTCGAGGACGTAGATTCATTGACCTACAATAATAATAATAATAATAATAATATATTTATTTGTTCAAAATTATACAAGTGTATAGAACTCGTCAAGTATACATGTAAATATATAAAAACAAAATAAAACGTGACACAGACACCATATTAAAATTTTTTTGAATAAAATTCATCCAAAGAATAAAAAGATTGTACATATAAAAAAAATTCTAATGTTTTCTTGAAGCACTTTTCCCTGCTCAAGTCCTTAGTGTACTTTGGGATATGATTATAAATATTTAAGACCTGACTAGTTGCGTTCTTTTGTACCCTGGTCAGAGTTGTTTGTGGCACCGCAAAATAGACACTTTCCGTCCCGCGAGTACTGTACTTGTGATTTAAAACATACCTGCCAAACGCACTGCTCATACCCCTTCTCGCACATAAAGTACACTCGAGAATGTAGAGACCGGTAAGTGTATGTATTTTTCTTGTTCCAAATATTTCTCGGCACGAGTCAGTAAGTCCCAACTTAAAAATCGCACGAAGACATTTCTTCTGCAGAATAAAAAGTCTTCCCACATCCACACTGTTCCCCCAGAAGACCAAACCATACCGCAACCGCGATTCCACGTAAGCTCGATATGCATACAAACTGGCTTCACTGTTTACTGAGCCGGCGATAACCCTCAGGGTATAGAGAAATCCTCCGAAATAAATAACGTATATGGGACGTCCAATTCAGTTGTGAATCGATCCTTATGCCGAGAAACATTACTTCGGGCGACGAGGCTAGTACACCGTCTCCAAAGTTTACAACAAGATCTTCCCACTGAGAAACAGCGAAATGGATGATTGGGTCTTGCCTACATTCAATTTAAGTTCGTTCACTCTGAATCATGCGCTCACAGAAGACAATGCCTGTGCAATGGTTTCCCTCAAGGCGTTTGTTTCCGTTGATCTTATTGCCAATGAAACATCATCCGCAAATAAGGCCATAGGATAATTGGATACTAGCGGTAACCCATTTATGTAAATTAAAAATAAAAGAGACCCCAGCACGTATCCTTGTGGAACACCCCTGGTAACAGTGAGCCACCCAGACCCAATTCTGGTTCCCTCTCCATTCACTGCCACGACACTTTGTCTTCTGTTTTCTAGATAAGATTTAATAAGGCTCCAACAATTTCCCCTAAATCCCAAGTTCTCCAATCTCTCCAAAAGGATCTTGTGATTAACGCTATCAAAAGCCTTGGACAAGTCCATAAAAATTCCTGCTACTTGCTCTTTGTTCGACCAGGCATCAAGAATTTCACAAACCACCTGAAATACGGCCGAACATGTCGATTTTCCAGTTTGATAACCATTCTGTCTATCTGTGATAAGTTTATGTTAAGGAACCCATTCATTCGTCTATATATCAGTTTTTCAAACACCTTGGCCACATTCGAAATTAGTGCTATAGGTCTATAGTTTGTGATGTCATGAACATCCCCTTTCTTGTACACCGGACACACAACAGCCGTCTTCAAAGCATCCGGAAAGGTGGACGTCTCGAAAGATCTATTGACAATATGACACAGTGGGTCAGCCAGATGCCCTGCGACGGCCTTAAGTACGGGAACGGATATTTCGTCCTGTCCCGCAGACATGGTGTTCTTAAGTTCCATTATGGTGTTGAAGACCTCTGACGGTGTCGTCGGTTTCATAAAACACGTCTCCTTCCAGGACATTTCATCAAAGTGTGCAGGCTGTCTATCATCAATGTTAGCAGCTATACCCAGGAAATAACTGTTGGTATAGTCCTAGAGCTCTTTTTGATCTGTTATTCCAGCAACTTTAAAGGTAGCCAGAAAATTCCGTTGCTCCTTCTTGCTCCCTGCCATGTTATTCACCAATGCCCATGTTGCCTTACTTTTATTATCCGATAACAGAATGTAATTGGAATTATATGTCGTTTTAGGCAATGAAGGTATTACTAATTTGGAATATCGTCGGAATAAGTGTATTGAGCAAGGAGGAGACTATATGGAAAAATAAGGGTACATGCATTTTCGTCACCGACCAGGTAGATAAACCGTGCGCAATAGTTGGGGCATTTATGACACATGCATTTTCGTCACCAAAGTGCTTAATTACGGATTACTCCTTTAAGCATCGGGCTATTACGAGGTACTTAGGAGGGTCGGGTTTCCCCAGGTTATTACATAGGTATAATAGGTATGTATATATACATCTATCTACGTAAGAGGTAATATTATCGATGTATTAGAACTTAGAACTATAACATTCTGTTTTGTTTACTGCCTGATAAGACTGCTAGTACTTATAGGCAATTGTTTAGATTAATTAGAAGTGCATGCACAATTTCAAATAGATACCTATATTAAAATACAAAGTTTGCATATGCCTACAAAAATTTACAATCGTAAAGTTAAAAAAAGGCAGCAATTTATTGAGTCTATGCTTACACAATACCAATACAATGAAATAAGCAGGTTACATCTAGTTAAATGTCTCTCATATCATTGTTATTTTACATAAAATGATGTTTTACATATTTGAATAAACAATCTTGTTTTATATAAATTGTTTCGTTTGATTTTCAATTGCTAAGTACCTACTTAATAAGATAAGAAAATGGTCGGTGACGAAAATGCATGTGTAAGTAACGTCTGCTTTTCAGGACGGTGACGAAAATGCATGTCCGATTATCACTTTTCTTACCTTGGTGACGAAAATGCAAACACCCAAAAATAAAATGTTTTTTGTCAAAAAAACTTGCGTTTTCTTTGTTAGGCCACGTAGTTTCTGAACCACCCTCGTATATATATACATTTTAATAACTGGTGCAGATAAGTCCAACTAAACAGTTATACGAGGATGATTTGACGGAAGGTAAGACTCGCTTACCAGTGTTTGTGAAAAATATTAATATTATTTTCGAGTAGGCCATACTTTTACAAGAGTTTATTTAAATTTTCAATAACGTTCGACAGATACAGTTGCTTAAAGAACACGCATTTAGTGAAAGTTATAAAATGGATAAAATCACTATTCGGGGTGAAATTCATACTTTTTTTTTAAAGAAGATGAAATGACCGAGATTTTGACGGATATGCAGCAAATATTGAGCAATGATGCTGTTTCAAAGGCCACGAAATCGCGTTGGATTGCTCGCTTTTAACGGGGCGAATGAGTCTCGAAGATGAAAAAATGTTCTGAACTACCAAAACTTGTTACCATTGTGGCACAGTATGGTACAGAATCGTTCGAACGTGATCGAAATTTAAAAAATCAATATTTTTAACCACGTCCAATTTGACATATTGTCCTCCTCTGTGTATAAATTAACTTTTTTAGAAAAATTATGGCCGCTTGACTAAAGAGATAGGTGTTGTAATTGTTCAAACTTCGAAAAAACGCCTACATTTCTTAGGCGGGAATATTCCGTACGTAAATGTGCCATTTTAAGCCTCTGTAAATTATTTAATATTTACAGAATGTAAAAATCCTTTTTTAGCAATTGAAAGCGTGTTTCCTGGGCTGTTGTTAGCTATAATAAAAATAACCTGCAGTGGTGTTTTGTATTTAGTAGTGAGTCATTAGCAGACGTCTCATTTTCTTGGAGATTTTTCAAATAATGCCGATTATCATTTTGAAGAATACTCGAGGTCGTTCCGAAATTCATACCAGGTAGTGGTTTAAAGATCATGGTGTATAAATAAGTTAAACAAACTTCCGAATATATCCGAATGTGGGGTAGGGGTGAAGTAAACTTCAGGGCTGCTTAGTCAGTTTAATAATAATGGGTGATTCATTTAGAGATACTTTTTCCAAAAGCAAAGAACAAATGAAAAAGGCCAATTTATTTAAGAAACTTGATTATCATACAAAAGAACCATTCTTTACAATTATTTTTTAAAGATTATTTCTCTTAAATGTTGGCCGCGACTGCGGTTAACGTAGTCTATTCTGCTGTTCCAATTTTCAATGACGCGTTCTAGCATTTCGAGTGGTATTTGTCCAATGACCCGAGTAATATTGGCCTCCAATGCCTCAATTGTAGCCGGTTTATCCATGTAGACTTTAGACTTCACGTAGCCCCACAGAAAAAAGTCTAATGGTGTGATGTCACAAGATCTAGGCGGCCAATTTACTGGTCCGAAGCGTGAAATTAAATGTTCACCGAATCGTTCTCGCAGTAAAGCCATAGTTTCACGAGCTGTATGGCTAGTGGCGCCATCTTGTTGGAAGTAAATGTCTTGTAGACCACGGGTGTCAAGTTCAGGCAGCAAATAGTCCCTTATCAAGGCGCGATAACGGTCGCCATTCACAGTCACATTCCGGCCGGCTTCTGTTTTGAAGAAATATGGACCAATTATTCCACCGGCCCATAATCCGCACCAAACAGTTGTTTTGTCTGGATGTAATGGTAGCACTTCAATCTTTTCAGGTTGCTCATCACCCCAAATACGGGCATTTTGCTTATTCACGTACCCATTAAGCCAGAAATGGGCCTCATCGGAGAACAAAATTTTTGTCGAAAACAGTGGATCTTCTGCAAGTTTATCAAGAGTCCAGCGGCTAAAACGGAAACGATTCGGAAGGTCGGTCGCCTTTAGTTCTTGCACTAGTTGAATTTTGTATGCTTTTAAACCAAGATCCTTTCGTAAAATACGCCAAGTTGTTGCATACGACAAACCAAGCTGTTGAGAACGGCGACGAATTGATTCTTCCCGGTCTTCGCGTACACTCGCTGCTACCGCCGCTATATTTCCTTCACTACGTGCTGGATGAGGTCTATGTGGTCGCGTATTATCCATTATTGTAAATTGAGTTTCAAACTTATTGATGGTATAGCGAATTGTGCGTTCGGTAGGCCGATTATGTGGCCCGTATGTTGCTCTAAGCGCACGATACACATTCCTTGTAGAACGCCCATTTTCGTAATAAAGCTGTACTGTTTGTAGACGCCGTGCCGGACTAAGTCTTTCCATTACGTAATGTCAAATAGTACTGAACCAGAATGCGCAGTCCGCTGACGCGTCGCATGCGCGCTCAGCCATTAAATCCCCACCTAAAAAAGTACCTCCAAATGAATCACCCATTATAATATAAAAAAGAAAAACATCATGTTTTAGAATTTTTGAAAGAGCATTTCTTCACCAATGAAAATGAAAAATTATCCGAAATTCTCACAAAATTAATTCTTCTCTTCATATGGAAAAGAGGAACAATTAAAATTTCCTGATAGACTCGAATCAAATTTAACATTTGAACTCCAGAGCCATCAAAAGGTAAATGTATTTTCAAATTTATTTTGTGATACATTATAATGCATATTCTAAAATTATAGTCGGTCATCTCAGCAAGGAATTTGAAGATTCCTCAGATCAAATTAAACGCAGAAAAACGCTAGAATAAAGCAAAAGAATGTCAGAAGAACTTGCTTTCGCAACTGGTATGAAACTTAATGAAAAGAGTAATGTGTCTGGTGCAAAAAAGAATTTTTTCAAAAGAATTCTAGTAAAGTGGTGAACTCTTGACAACCAGACAGAATTCTCTTCTGTAGAGGCTTTGATGATTAATTTAAACTTGATTAAGAACTTCCCCAAAAAAGCCATGAGTACAATTTATATCCATCTTATAATAAAATTTTCAAGATTAAAACCCAGTTTTATCTAAAATAAATTTTTGTATATGACAACAAATACCAGGTTTCCTTTGAAAATTTGATTTTGCATTATTATTTCTCTCTATTATTTAGCATAAATAAATGGATAGGTAAAGAAAAATGCTCTTCATTATATTATATATTATATATATTGTTGATTCACTGAAGTATTAATTTCGATAACGTTTGAGCGACTCTGTATAAGTGTGTGGCAGTCCACCACCAAAGAAGGCTGGAAAGGTAATGGTCGTGATATTTTGGTATTCGAAAGCGATACTTCATATCAATTATCTCGTAAAGGGTCAAATTATCAATGGGACATATTATGCTGTCCCTTTGGACAAAATGAAAGTTACCATTACCGAAAAAAAAATCGCAGTGGTTCTAAAGAAAGTACTATTCCATTATGACAATGCACCCTCGCACACCAGGCGCATTGTTATTGTTCGGGAAAAACTGGATGAATTACGATTCCAGGTACGATTCCAAGTTGTGCTCCAACCATCCCATTCACCGGTTGTAACCTCTTCAGACGTCCACCCATTTCCAAAATTTTATAATTTCTAAAGTTGTTTCTGTCTGGAAGGTAATTCAAGAGAGACGAGAAAATTATTGCATAAGTAGAGCAGTATTTTGACGCCCTTAATACTGATAATTATAAAACTTGTATGATGGCACTCCAACACCACTGATCCAATTGCATTAATGTTGAAGGAGAATATCTTGAAAATAAAAAATAATTGCCATAAGTCAAGTGTTTCATTTTAAGTCTTACCTTGCGCCAAATCATCCTTCTAATGCAAAAAGAAAGAAACTGAAAGAATAATCCACTTACAAAGAAGAAGAACGCAATCCTACAGAAAAAAAATCAGGAAGAAAATATGATTAACAAATGGTAAATGTCAAAAACAAATAGATTCAAATATTAAAATAATTTACATAATCATAATGCTCAACTTCCAACGCTATATGGATTATCAAAAATTCATAAAAACAATATACCTTTCAGATCTGTAGTTTCCAATATATGACTATCTAATTATAACAGCAAAATTTTTGGGTTGTAACATTTCGGAAACCTTGGGCGACTCCGATTATTTTATCAAGAATTCATGGCACTTTCGAAACTTTATCAGCAAACAAGAAACACTTAGAAATCAAAATTTTATCTTACAACGTTGAATCCTTATACACCTACATCCTTACAGATCTAGTCATATAAATTATGGATTCTAAGTAAAATGAAATTTGTCCACGTGCATCCCTAAATGAAAACAAATTTAACAATCATACAATATATGCTGCGTAGTTTGACTCTAATAAGTTGGGCTACAATTATTTAAAATATAAATTGTTACACACGGGTTTCGTGTTCTCTGTAACTAGGCCTAGCATCCAATGTAAACTCAAAGAAATAATTGAACAAGATATCAAATAAAATTTATTTATTGTTTATACTTTCAATATATTTATAAATAATTAATTAAATATAATATAAATCATTTACAAACCTAAATTAAATTATCAACATATAAAATTGATGAAAGGTGGTCGTGCTCCTGCACGACAATGCTCTTGTCTATGAGTGTCGTGTTGCGCTGGCTGTCCTGCATAATATTCGATAATTTGAATCAGGCACTCTAAAATCCAGGCCTCGCTCTTAGTGATATTTATTTGTTCCCAAAAATGAAAAAGAACTGCGTGGGAAGAAATTTAGGAGCGATGAAGAAAAGGACACAGTTTCGGCGTATTTTTCAGACAAAATAATACATTTTTTATGAAGACCTACACAAGCTAATTGAAAGATCTGGAAAGTACATTAGGGTTACAGGTGGATATATTGTAAAAGAAGATATAAAAGAATAAAGAAGATATTAGTGAGATTAGGCGGACGTTACAAGGAACAGAAAGGAAAATTGAAGTGGGGTAGATGGTCTTGCAATGAAAGTTATATGGTGGTTGTCTCCTCAGTTACTGGATGCATTTGCTGATTTAATTAATTTGTCTTTTCAGAACTTTATATTTCCATCTTGCTTTAAAATTGAAAAAATAATCTCTGTTCATAAGGGGGGGGGGGGGTGCTCGGTCCACCTACAGGCCAATTTTCATATTGCCAGCATTATCCGAAATAGTTGAAAAGATAGCAAACCTCAGAATTCGTGACTTTAATCTGGCGGTGGACTTATTGGTTAACTGCGAGTTGCTTCAGACCCCACAAATCAACTGCCGTTACACTTTATTATTGTTTAGAGAATGCTTATAATTTAACTAATGAAAAAGAAATTGTAGCTACGATATTTTGTGACTTGGCGAAGGCCTTTGACTGCTTCCCTCATTCCTTTCTTCTCCGGAAGCTAGAACATTATGGATTCCGGAGTAAGGCGAATGATTAGTTGAGGTCTTATTTGCGTGACCGCAAACAATACGTTAGTCTGGGTTGCGGGGCGGATCAGCAACATTACATATGGTGTACCGCAGGGGTCGGTTTTAAGTCCGACGCATTTTATATTATTTATTAACGACCTTGCATTGTTAAAGATCAGAGCTCGTATTGAATTGTTTGCTTATAACTAGACTGCGGAAGAGACGCTATCCTCTAATGAGTCATGCAGGCGCTCGTAGCCCTGATTCTAATGTCCTGAAAGGCTTTTATAGTAATTGTCAAAATACGGAAATCGGTAGATATATTAAATTTAAAGATTATTATTTCTATGCGCCACTAGCTCTGATGTTGAGCGAAGTTTATATATTTAAAGACACACTGTACAATAAAAGAACAAAGTTTAGAATATATTATAATAATTAATGTGAATAAAAAATGTTTACTGTGGTGTGACAAAGCATTCACTTTAATTATAGGTGATATAATTAATTTCAAGTTTATACTTTTTCAATATTTTGAATTTTTTCACTGTATAAAGTGAATGCGTTTTGTTTATATATATATATATATATATATATATATATATATATATATATATAAACAATATATATCTTCAATTCAAGTTAATTTAAATTCATTTAACTTCAGTGTTTTACTTATTTTTCTAAAAATAAATTTCCGTATATACATTTCATTGGCTTTATTGCGACTCTGGCGAAATATATTTCACACGCCGTCTGTTTGCCTTGAAAGACGTACAAACATACAACTTTTATCAATACCATCGCATATATACTATTAAGTTGATCTATTGTACATTGTCGGCACCGATGAATCACACCCGATACGGGATAGCGCCGGTCCCGCAGTCTACTGATAACATATCGTTGACTTGAAATGTTGCGGATCCGCGGTCCCTAGAAAACCTAATATGAAGCAAAATTTTAATCATTTAAAATTTGTTTGATGCTAACGGAATTACCCTGAATTTGAGTAAGACTCAGCTTGTGAATTCTGTTATATTCCTTGGTCTGGTCATGGAACCTGGCCCTGGCTAGACTGAGCATGTTCGCCGCCTCTCGGTGTATGGCGTAGCTTGGGTGAGGACACAGCTAGGATTGTGTATTTCTCATTGTTTGAGTGCCGTCTACGGTACTGCTTGGCGTTTTGGAGGTTCAGGGCGGCTGGAAATCTTGGTCCTATTTTTAGAGTACAGAACCGGGCGGTGCGGCTCATGTGTGGGAGAGGGGGGCAATTTGACAATTTATTCGCTTTTCATTTTTAAATATCAGTAATTTCCAATATAGATCAGACATTCAGTCGTATGGTATGCGCAGTAGTCTACAGCTACATCTTCCAAAACCGAAGACGGGTGGGTGTCGTAATTCATTAATTTACATGGGCTTGAAATATTTGAAGACGCTACATCAAGCAGTCATCAAGCTTAAAACAATTTCAAGCAGAAATGAAGGAGTTGCTTCTGGGCCGAGTATTGTACTCATTGGATGAGATCGTTGCGGGTTGACTTTGGAATCTCCTGCGCTTTTGTTGTGTGAATATGATATGTGAATTTCTTAGTGGTTGTGCCTGTGCTTTATTTATTGTGTAACATGTACATTTTATTTGTAATGCTATATAAAAGTTATTATATTGCAATGTTGTGTAGATACTATTCTGGTGTCCATGCACGATATGTGCTTTTTCCACAGAAACTAAACTAAACATGAAGCGCATATTTTTGAGAAATATAGTACTACTAAGTTTGTTATTTTAATGCTTCAAATGTTTATTAAAATCTTCTTTCATTATAAAATTAATAATAAATATGTCACAAAATATTGTTTAAGTATATTTTAAAGAAATTTCAATCAATAATTTCAGAAGAAAATATTTATTTACCCATCAAATCTTTTATCTCTTAAAATACAAATAAATTCCATATTTCTTTTAAAGATATAGAGAGATACTTAATTTTAGGAAATACCTTGCTTTGAGAATATCTTTTATTTAAAATAGATGGTCAGGAAGTTGTTAATTCCTGCTTAAAGAACGAATACGTATTTGTTATAGCTTTTAATTAAACAATTCTAGTCAGTTGGGATTATTTATAGCACAGTAAATCATACCACAGCACGAGCTGCACATTGGCTTGCCAGCCAGTCTACCCGGAAAATCGATTATGTCAACATTCGACACAAGTACTGGAGCACAGACCAATGCTAAACTCCCAGTGTAAAAAAATTCAAGGACACTCATTTTATTTTACTAGGAATGTTTTTTTCATTTATAATACGGCACACTGTTCGCGGAAAATCAGCATTTATATACTCTTCGCATATGTTTAAGAATTTAACTGCTTCTTGCATAAATTAAATATATAGTACTTGTATAGTCTAATTAAAAACTCGACTGTAGAGTGCTTAAGTTAAATATGTTCGTGTAGTATTCGTAGAAGATTTTTTTATTATCGTACGTGGGTGTGAAAACTAAAAGCTTTATCTGATGGTTAATGAACGTTGTATATATTAAAAATACATAAAATTAGAATAGAGTTGGTAGAATATTTACAATGTAAATGTATGTATATTACATGAATGTTACATTTAAATTATAAAGGACGAAACAAAACTTTGTTACTTTTTTAATTATACGACAGTTACTGGGACTATTTCCGGAAATGATGTGAAAACCACATAAAATTTAAACGACTTTATAGTTTTTTTGATATTAAATCGCCAACTATACATTTAATTTTTGATATTTGTAAGCAAATTACGTGCATTCAAAAACTTACCCTCATTATTGTAGGCTGTTTTTTAACTAATTAAGTAATCAAAGGTTGGGCACATGCGAAGCTTTAGAAAACTTCAAAATCTGACAGTTGTCATATATAAATTCAAATTATAAACGCTTGTATTTTTTAAATTAATTTATTATAATGTTAGTTACAACATAAAATATTTATTATTCAAATTTTTATACTAAACTATTTTTTTTTAATGTTGTATTAATAAAACTAGTTCACTTAAATACGACCTGTCTATTGAATTATAATTATTGGTTAGAAATGGCAAATTTTACGAATATGACAGTTGAAAACACCCGCACTACGAAGAATTCCCAGCCGTCTTTGTTGCATTTTAATTTTTAACTACTGCATTATACTAAAAAGTGCACAGTTCCGTATTTGTATTAAAATCTCTAAGAAGACATACAAGCTGTTTAAACTAAAGCTAGGAAGTTAGTTAAATCAGGTTCATGATATTTCCAAAAACAAATTTCTTTTAGTGTCTTACAGATACTTTGAAAAATCTTGGAAGTTCATATCAAACTCTTATATTTAGTATTCAAAATCATCTCTGAGCTTCCATGCCTTCCTTGTAGTCTTTAACATAATTATATGATTGATATTGTATGTCAATAACTAAATAAAAAATAAAAATCAAGATGTATAGGCTCGGGAACATATTGCTATGAACTGTGGTTTTTATATTTACTGTACCACCGTTCACGACAAATCTTCCCAACTAGGATATTCAGTCGGTTTATTTCCAAAAATGGGACTGCTTTCTTCTCAGGGTTCCAATCGGCAACGTGGAATAAAAAACGTATATTAAGCGCCACTCAAAATTTTTTTGAGAAATATTAAAATAATTGTCACTTTAAGTTACTTGTTATGTTCTTGGTGAAAGGTTAATTAAATGATGAGCACAGTATAAAATTTAAATGAAAATTTAATACAAAAATCAAAAAAAGAAAAAAAAATCTTTATAAAGTATAAAGATTGTGTAATGTAATTTATTACACCCAGAGGTAAAAATTTCATTGATAATGACAGCTAAATAAAATAAAAAACCCTCTATGACTTCCGAACAAATTTAATTAAATCACAAAGACTATTTTTATTTTCTCACCAGAGAACAATATAAAAGTATAAACAAACTTGACAGCTCGATCAAAAATCTAACGCATGTGCAAACATCACACATGAAAAAATAGCCTTGAACTTCCCAACGTATAAAATTTTACAATTATATTTTTTTACGTAGAATTTTAAAAATATTCTTTGTCATCTATCCCAATTAATAAAGACTAAATCTCTTAAATAACAATGTCAATACAATTGAAATACAATATACAAATCTTTTAAATTAATAAGATATCTTTAAATATATATATATATATATATATATATATATGTATATATTTTTACTTACATAAAAAATAATGTGAGACACGTTGACAAGAAAACGTTATTAAATTAAATATCATCAAAATTACGAGAATAAAACTCGCAGAATAAACGGGAAATGATATAACAAACACATCAACTATTTTAATCAAATACAACCCGAATTTAACTTTCATTAGATAATTATCTATTTTCTAAATGAACGTTCTCATCTAACTGTTAACTTGTGTCTCAAGATTTAAAGTTGTCTCTCAGTCCATATCAAGTGCGGCGGCGTCAATGTAAAACTAGTTTTTGCACCAGGCACATGAAATATACATACAAGTTCAAAATAATGGTACATTCATTTTTAAATAAATTTTTTAATATTTATTTGGGAAAAAACCAAAGCAATATGTTATCAAAATAGAATTAAAACGTACGAGATCATACAGAAGAAATCAAAAATATACTAAAAAAATAAGTTAAGAAACTAACAAATGGAATTATTCAATGACATACAGAAAATAAAATAGTGAGAAAAAAGAAACAGGATGGTTGCTTGTATTTCCCAATACGTAAAATTTGATTGCACGATTCGTTCAAACTCTTAATTTCCTATAACAACTAAGCACTTAGAAATTCTGTTTGATTTCTGATAATGATTAGGAAGACAGGACAAGTAAATAAAATAGATTATTTTTGTCAAAATAGTGTAAATATTTCAATACATTTTAGTTTTTCAATTTTTAAAACAAAATCTTATCTTGTTTGTCACATTCATATCCGCAATATTATCAATTGCATTAATATATTAATGATAATACCGAATTAAATATTGCATAATTTAGATAATTTTTGTATCTCTGTAATCACACTATTAAAATAAATAATTTGTTCTCTATATATTCGTATTTAAAAAATTTACGAAATATAAACTAATAAATAAAATACATTATAAAAACCCCGCTTCTATCTACGCTCATGAAAACACTTTAAAAAACACTATATTCTCCGAATACAATACCAGGTGGCCGAGTAAGTCAAACAAATACTTGATTGAATTACGCCGGGATGTACTGAGCGACGTTATACACAATTCCAATTGCCGATTGCGTTTTATGGAATTGCATCCGTTCTCTACTAATGACCAGTGTCTCTAGTAATGTTCAATAATTTTCGCCGCCCTTTGATTTGGCCGCCTGTGTGCCTTGCAGACGTGCAAATAGTAGCTTGATAATAACTTATTGAAATACAAGGGCGGATTGATATAAAAGGTCTCCAATTCTATAAAATGAGAATAAGAAAAGAAAATACAAAAAATGAAATTAGTCTCAAAATGAAGTAAATTTATTGTATTAACAATAATCACCATACAATGCAACGTCCATGAAAAACTTGTTTACTATTGATCCAATTGCAAACTCCAGTGCCTGATGATAGATGTTGGCCATACCTCCTTCAATTTTGGGTACAACCAGAAATCCGAAGGTACCAAATCAGGTCTGCACGGAAGGTGCGAAACAACTTGAATTTCAGGTTCGTCACTGTCTTCATTGTTTCGTTGCTACAAAGCGATCTGGTGTTGTCGTGGTCCAACAAAAAATTCGACCGACCTTACTCTATGGATATTATGCGTTAGTGATGGTAAAGTATTGCAGTATCTTATTTAATTAATAGTTGATCTCTTCGGCAGATATTTGGTATGAATTACTCCCTTTGCATCCCAGAAATGGGGAAGGATGACTTTTTGTGCTGATGGAACTCTTTTGTATTTTCGTACTTGTGGAGAATCAGGTCTACGATATTCCATTGACCGCCACTTGTTTTCGAGGTCATAAATATGAATCCAAGTGTTGATGTTCATGAGAAAAGTATTTCCCTCACGGTCGATGCAGATTAAGAAGTTCTTGACATGCTCTTTTTCTTAGATCTTTCATAATATTCATTAATCGTCTGACGCAATTTTTTCTGTAATTCAACGTCTGAACAATAAATTGGACTCTTTCTTGACTAATGCCTAATTGCTGAACAATTTGTTTTTCCCTAATCCGGCGATTTCTTTAAATCAGTGTCTTCACTTGTCTGTGATTCTTCTCATGCGTCACTCATACTGGTCGACCTGATCGCTTTTCGTCAAGTACCTTCATTCCTCCTCAATTACAGAAGTTTGCATGTAGAATCCACTGGCGAAACGTTCTTCGCATACACAATCGTTGCTATGAACAGCTTTCAAACGCCTGTAAATTTCGATGGGTGCCCAACCTTCCAGCGTAAAAATTCTTGTAACGGATCGTTGCTTGGTATACATTTCAGAAATTGAACTCATGGTAAATGGAACGTTGAATGCTATGAAAAGTTGCTCGAATTTATCGTTTGCCGGTTAAAAATTGTTTCTATTCCCACTACACATACAATGGCGTTTCTTTAAATTGTATGTGATGGGATATATACTTTAGTACAACTAGTTCCGCATAATTTTTATTTCAAACAACAAATTTCCGTTGCGAGAATTCTGAAGAGGTTCCTGAAATATCTCTCCTTCAGAGTGACTGGCGCTTATCCTGAACGAGAAACGGTCTGCAATGGTCTTTTGCAGGCGCGGCTCATGATGACGTATTTGGAAGTGCAAGTACAATGATGCGAGTGCCTCGTATGTTTTCGGTGTTTACTAAGAAAACGTTACAGTTAGTACACGAGAATACACAAAGCACTCGCATCATTGTACTTGCACTCCCAAATACGTCATCACGAGCCGCGCCTGAGTCTTTTGGGTTACCATAGTGTACAATCTTTATACTCTCGCCGTGAAATATATAGTGGTAACTATTTACTAAATCTTTTGTTACACAAAATAGATTGCACAACTATACTACACTAGATTGACTTTAACATACCCGTTTCACACACGAAACGTACTACTTTCAGATTAACTAGAGCGGAAAGAAAATGCACTTCTTAAGTCACCTGTGTGCGTCATGTGTAAGAATTCTTAAGTTTTAATTTAAAGTTTAAATCAGCCTGTGCTTATTTCTACAGGGTGTGAACGAAATACGCCGACATACTTTAATATGTAATAGCTGTAATAATATTAAGCATAAAATGCTAATGTACGAAAGCTCTATCTCGAATGAGATCAACGAAAACACATATTTATTAAATGCGCGTGGCTCGGACCCGACTCTGGTAAATTTAGTATTTGCTTATAACTGCAGTGCTACGTAATGGTGGGAGTTGTAGATGCGAGAAGTTAGTCTGTTACCAACTTCCGCGAAGTATAGCTTATTCAAGTAACGAATTAACAGATATCGTCTTATTATACGGTGAAACAGGTGGAAATGTTGGGGCTACCGCAAGTATTAATGAAGGGCTGTTTGATGTCTATCAAATGATTTAATTTTACAAACCGTGTACAGATTCCAAAGATCGCGGTACATTGCATCTAAGTTATTAAGGCCGTGGCCCTGAAAGACCACGTGAGGTAGTAGATGCAGAAGAAGTTTTGGATATTGTAAATGAAAGTCCAAACATAGGTACATACCAAAGCGGCTGCAGGAGAGGTAGGCGTTTCACACACAACAGTCCATAACATTCTTCAAAGGGCCGCGCGTACTACCTACACAATCTAACGGGCTGAGCTACTTGGATTTTTTGTAAAATTCGCTACCCGATTATCTAGACGATGTTTCTTTAGAAACACAACCACCTGACCATTATTCTCGTGAAGTGCGCAACTTTTTAAATCATTCATATCCTCGATGGATAGGACGATTTAAATCCATTGGATTTCTTGTTATGGGGTTCCATAAACGGTTCAGTTTATAACGGCACTGATATTTTCAACTAAGACGATCTTCGACCACGTATTTTTCAAGCTGCGCCTCATATTCGCGTATTAAATCGTGTACTTAAATAGTTTACCGATCGGCTAGAAGCTTGTATTTACGCAAATGGACATTGAGCATCTCCTGAAGACACGTTGAACATCTCCTTTTAGCATTTCATTTGTTTATTACAAATCTGCCCTTTTTAAAGCAAAGAAATTATCATTAAAAAGAGGCAAATATGACACCGAAAAAAAATTTATATTTAATCAAAAATTACAAATGTAATTTATTATTTCTCGGCGTGAATTTAATATTAAGACAACTAAATTACAAATTCCATATCACCACAAAACTGTTAAGAACTGTAAAGAAACTTGATATTGTATTTTTTTGGGGATATAATAAAGGCCAGGCCATTGACCTACTTATAAATAAGAACAGAACAGGTGATGCATAAGAAAATTTAGGTCTAGGAAACGAATGAATACATGTTTATAAAACTTTTCACACGAAGACGCATTACAATACTGAAATGTGAAGGCGACTTTTTGGAAAATTTGAACAAATAAACGCCTATTTGTTTGTTGAATTTGCTATTTATGTATATTCAATCTGAATACTGAACTGTATTTGAAAAGTTTGTGTTCCTAAATTTCCGCAAAAATTAAAGTTTTCATGGAATAAAATTTTCGGTAGATTTGAATTGCTATCTTACGTATCTATTATATCATTATTATATTATATCATCGAAAAAGATGTCCGGGATTTTGAAGAAACATAAAAATCTTAACATAAATGGTAGAATATTTATTTTGATTAGTCAGTTCACAGCCATCATAACTACCGTACAGCAAAAGGCACAGTGTGTTTTGTGGTACGCTGAGTTCAAATCAGTTGTGTTAGTGTAGCGTTATTTTTGGCGAACTTATAGACAAAATCCGCCTACAGGTGAAACCATTTTTCGGTGGTTTAATCAGTTCAAGGAAACTGGAAGTGTTGATAACAAGAAATCTCCAGGACGGTCACGCGCATCGGAAGAGGATGCTGACAATGTAAAACAGTCATGTGTCCGAAAACCTAAGAAGTCCATTGCCCGACGCAGTTTGGAACTTGGTATGGCTAAAACAACTATTCAGCATATTCTTCATAAGCGTCTTAAATTACATGCTTACAAAATTCAACTAAGACATGAAATAAAACCAACAGATAAGCCTAGGCGCATTGACTTTGCCGTACAGATGCTACGTAACATTGACGACGATGGAAACTTGTATCTTAACAACATTTTATTCAGCGATGAGGCAACAGTCCACATTAATGGTTATGTAAACCTTCATAACTGTCGTATATGGGGAGAACAGCAATCAAATGAAGCTTTCTAATGCGTACGTGATTCACCAAACGTTAACGTTTGGTGTGGACTTATGCAGGATCGTGTTATCGGCCCTTTCATGTTTGTAGAAAATGTGATTACAGGAATTATTTATTTGGATATGTTAGCAACGTATATGTTCCGTCAAATTGAAGAAATTGAAAGGGTAAAGGGAATTAATGCCATTTTCCAGCAGGATGGAACTCCATGCCACTACAGCCTAATCGTCCAAGAAGCTCTCAACAACAGACTTCCTGATCGTTAGATTGGGAGGAAAGGTCCTGTTTCGTTGCCACCTAGAAGTCCTGATTTTTTCTTTTGGGGCTTTTGTTATAAAACTTGTTTATTCTGAAAAAATCCGTGACCTACAGCATCTGAGAGAAAGAATCAAGGTAGCAATTTCAACGGCGACTTCCGATATGCTTCAGAACACCTGGCGGAATGTAGATTCTCTGCTAAACGTCTGCTGTGTGACGGGGGGAGCTCACGTTGAAACTTTTTAGATGGGATAAAAAAAATTGAGATTTGCTGCGTCTTTTGATGTACAAATAAATATTCTGTCATTTATATTAAGATTTTTATTTCGCTTCAAAATCCCGGACACCTTTTTCGATGACCTTGTATATTAGAGTACGTTGGTATATTTAATTTACACCCTGTATATACACAAAAAAATTCATTTAGTTATTATTTTAATAATATTTTTTTTTCTATCTTTCTGTATTTGTATACAATGAATCAATACAATCAATGTCATTTCATTTATTTTTTTTTTAATATTATTAAGTATTATTTTTGTATATGTACTATGAAATAATGTTAGTAATCTATACCATAAATTAGACGTTCCAGTACTATCTTGAAAGTGGTAATTGCTGTTGGACGAATAAAGATTATTATTATTGTTTATTCATGTAATTCATGTAATTTTTAGGATTTATTATATTTCTTTCTGTATGAATTTTACTTGCTTTGCAAGAAAAATTCCCTTCGCAATATTAAACCCAGGTAAAACAATCCTACCGACAGAATATTTAAACCACTCATCATAAATCATAAAACTGTGAATCGCCCCTCAATAAACACCCGAGACGAAAATATAAAATTGTTAATCGGTGTCTGTACAGCGGGGCCATACAGAAAGGTGTTCTATACTGTTCGCGGTATCCCAACCTTTAGTTTCCCACCTATCGATCCCCACAAATTACAAGAGGACTATAGAGGAAAAAAAATGCATTTATAACGTCAAAGATTACGCCGATACTGGGAAGGGTGGGTGTATTTTTAACCCTTGCGGCTGACCCACAGCACGGACAGCTTTTTCCCTCTTACCTGGGAAACAATAACGCAATTAGGAAAATTATTTGAGGAGGATAAAGTGACGCTCCGACTTCCTGGACAGGCAGGAAGTGGGTAGTTCTAGCCGCGTGTCCTATACGCATGACATGTGACACGCGTATGAAATGAAGTAATGTATTTATAATTTAATACGATGATTTCCAACGATGACCAAAGTAGGGAAAAACTATATTTTTTCTCTGTCATAAATGATATCTTTAGAACACTATTGATCTTATTTTGATAAAAAGCATATAATAAATAGCTAAATAAGTTACATGTATTAAGAATTTCAATGACAATTTAGTCAATAACCTAATTGCTAAAGATAAATATACTAAGTTAGATTTAATTTGTTTTACAACATGTAGAGAGAAATGTACAAACACTCGTACAGTAAAATAGTCATTAAACGTCGCAAATTCCAACACCTACATGCCATAGGAAGGTCAAACTAATCAAAACTGTATATAAAATATGCAGGAAGATTCAGAAAATATTTTAAACAAAATGTTTCAATTATTTTATATTACATTAATTAATTACAAATTCGACTGCTTAAACACATGTTGATGTAAAGTGAAGGTGTATACGAGGCTATTTTTTTCAAGTTCCGGTGATCTGGTACAAACAAACAAAGATTAGGCATTAAGAAAAATTTTAATATACACAAGAGTTGCACATAAATCTAAACTACAGTGGTTCGTCGGTATACGTCTTCGTTTAGAATACGACCAATTCGGAATACGTTCGTTTAGACGTTATAAATTTTGCTCGGTATACGACTTCTGTTCGGTATACGACATACATTCTTTGTGCAAACTTTTGGTCATTTTTAAATAATGATTTTAAATATTATCTAATTTCGATGAAAATTGAACGTTTCATAATGCAACGCATGCACAATATGGATGACTAGGGTTGGTATATAGACGCGAATAAGATAACACAACCCAACACACATTTTGGTGCCTGCCCTTTTTTAACTGTTTCTAAGTAATTGCTAGGTGTAGGATCCAAAACAACTGTCAGATTTAGTCCATCAGATCTAGTTTTTGAAGTACGCTACATTAACCTCTTTTGGAAAAAAAATCATCTTTTTAATTCATGTACATTTCAGGTTATAAGTACCAGTATCTTCGACAATGTCTCATAAATAGAGTGTACCAATTCGGAGCGAAAGCAGAGGAGTGACTAACGAATTGGTTCCCGCATGCGAAACATTATTAGTATCTAGAGATATACTATCACGAACGGTGCTGTTATTATGTTATTAAGTAATATAATAAGTTATTATATTACTTAATACTACATATTTGTATTATATGTTGTTTACTTTAGTTCCAATTTACAGTCGTGTATTGTGTATTGTGCATTCTATAGAACAGGAAAGTGTTTATATAGATAGTATTTATATGAATATGAATTTCACCTATATTTCTCTCAACACTGCTTTATAGAAATTATGTGTCAACAAATTTTTGCTGTTTCCTAGTTTTTATTTATTATAATTCCTACCTTTATCCGTCGTCCAAAGTTTAATATAAGCATATATTATAAGTGCTTATATTAAACTTTAGACGATGGATAAAAGTAGGAATTATAATAAATCAAAACTAGGGAACAGCAAAAATTTGTTGACACATAATTTCTATAAAGCAGTGTTGAGAGAAATATAGGTGATAATCATATTCATATAAATATAAAACACTTTCCTGTTCTATAGAATGCATAATACACGACTGTAAATGTGAACTAAAATAAACAAAACATAATACAAATATGTAATATTAAGTAATATAATAACTTATTATATTACTTAATAACATAATAACAGCATCGTTCGTGATAGTATATCTCTAGATATTAATAATGTTTCGCATGCGGGAACCAATTCGTTAGTCACGCCTCTGCTTTCGCTCCGAATTGGTCCACTCTACTCATAAAAAAAAACAAATAATAAAAAGTAAGGTATTTAATTCACAAAGTAGATATAAATATGCATTTATGGCTTATTACTAAAGAGAATCTTGTATACGATTTCCTAGCATGGAGTTCAGTAGGACAGTCTCGCTGCCGACTCCAACAGTAGTCGGCCATCATGTGGGTATCACATCTTTGATATCGTTCTTCCATCGTCTGAAGGTCCTACTGAAAACTTTCACCCTCTTCTTCACTGTAATCACCTAGGGGGTGGGAATTGATCTAAGTGGTTGTGGAGGTAGTGAAGTTTTATGCTCATATTACAATCAATTAAATTTAGAAATATTATTCCACTGATTCTGTGTAATTCGCTGCTTTATGATTGCCAAGAAAATTTTGTACTACTTGAACAAATGAATATCAAGCATTAGATTCAATCTCGTTCATAGCTGTGGCAAGTGATTTTTTCTAAGCTGTCTTATCCGAGGGCCATCTTTATTCAGTTTTTCCATGCTAGGCTCAGGAAATTTACGTATTAAGTACCCAAAGCAAAGTCCATATCGATTTAAGGCCTACACGAATTGCTTTATAAATCCGAACTTGATATGCAACGGTGGAAATATGATTTTCTCTCTCGCAACGAAAGGTTCGTTGATTACGTTTTCTTTTCCTGGAACCATGACGTTTCATAAGGGTCAATTTTTGTTAACCCAGTGCCGATCTTTAGTTCTGTTATCCCAAAAATTAAAAAACAAGGATATTTTGTGTAAAGATACCATTATTTCATTTTTGCCTGTTACTAAAACGGAATAGATCTCGAAAACAAAATTTGTTCTATAAATTTTTGTTAATTTTCTACTGATTTCGATTTTTAAGTAAAATTTGTAAAAAGGCAAATGAAAGGAAACACAAAACTAAAAAAATACTAGAATCACTATAGAATTAAAAAAAGAGATTGTTGAAAAATATGAAGGTGGGTGGCATGCGTTTCCGCGACATAACATGCTGCATACAATATACCGAGAACGACGATATCGACAATCTTGAAAAATAAAGACATTATTAAATATGCTAACGTTGCCAAGGGGCTTAAATCAATTTCTAAACAAAGATCGAAGACATTAGATCATGTCGAGAAATTTCTTTTGCTTTGGATAACTGAAAAATCAGTTTGCTTGCGATAGCGTGCTAGAAACAATTATTTGGGAGAAAGCTAAAGTGATACATGCTGATTACATGAAAAATCAAACGGGAAAGCGAGGTGTTTAAAGCCGCAAGTTTCACAAGCCATGGCTGCCTAGCGAATTTCAAAAAAGGGACCGGTATTCACAGTGTTATACGGCATGGAGAAGGAGCTAGTGCCGATAAAGTTGGCGCTAATGAATTTGTTTGGGGAGTTTGTGGAAAGTGAGCATTTTATTCCTCAACAAGTTTTCAATTGTGATGAAATTTGCCTGTTGTGGAAGAAAATATCAAACAGGACCTATATCACACAAGAAGAGGAATCATTACCTGGGCACAAGCCAATGCCTTTGAAGGCTCTCCTCTTAATGAATAATACTCTCGATAATCCACCAAGCTTGAAGAATTATGTCTTGCCCGAGCTCGACTTCATTACTGTAAAGTTACTTCGTCCTAATACGACTCCTCTCATTCAGCCCATGGATCAGAAGGTCATAAGTAATTTCAAGAAACTTTATATTAAAGCATTATTTCAAAGGTGCTTTCAAGTAATCTCTGAGACGGAATTAACCCTGAGAGAGTTCTGGAAAGATCATTTTAATATTGTACATTCCTTATAGCTCATTGACGAAGCTTGGCAGGAAGTATACCACAGAACAATGAACTCCGCTTGGAGAAATTTGTGACCAGAAGCAGTAACTGAAAGGGACATCAAATATGTGCCCTCTATAGTGGAGAATATTGTTTCTCTGGCCAGATCCATGAAAACTGACCACTGAGGAGTTACAGGAACTGGAGAAGGATAAACATCAGCCTAGAACGGATACACTCTCTTCAAACTCAGAGGAGGACGAGATACAGGAAGCATCTTCTTCAATAATTAAAGGAATCTTGGCAAAATGGATGGACGTGAAAAATTTTTCAGAAAAATACTACTCCAACAAATTTCAAACAAATCGCAATAGCATCGTTTGAGAAGACCAGACAATGTCACACTTTAGGAACGTTTTGAGAACAAAACAGAAACAAACTTCTTTGAACATATTTTTAATAAAAGTCAAACCAGCTGAGGCCAGTGAAAAGCGACAGAAGATGGAAAAAGAAAAATTACCAGAATGTCAGGTTTTATTGCAAGGGGACTTTTCGTCCACAGAATAGAATGATTTTTTTGTATTTTAGTATTAAGCAGAGTTTAAATTTAAAAATATGTATACGATAAAATCTCATTTTTTATTTATGTGTTTAAATAGTGTTTAAATTAATTTACAATCCCGTTAATATACGTATAATATCAATAGGATTTTTTTTTGCATGAGAACGGATTAATAACTTCTTATAAGAAAGGTTGGTTTGGGTATAAGTCCAAAAATTATGGAACGGATTAAGGTCGTATACCGAGGTACCACTGTATTTTTCAATGTAGTCACCGACATTTAGGCATTCATCGTAACGGGGAATCAGTTTCTGTACACTCTCCTCATAGCATGTTGCCAGTTAATCACAGGTTTTTAGCTTCTCATTAGTACTGAATCGCTGTTTTACCAACCAAACTTTTTTATTCTGACGAACAAATGGAAGTCACTTTGCGGAAAATCCGGGCTGTAGATTGATAATTCGAACAGCTACCATTCGAAATTTTGGAACAGTTCCTTACTTTGTGCTGCTGCCTGAAGGTGTGCATTATCATGAAGAAGGACAGTTCCTGATGACAACATGTCTTTTTATTCTGTATTGCTTCCCATAGACGTATAAGGGTTTCACAGGTTGCCGCTTCAGTAATTGTGGTACCAGCTCCCATGAACTGCACCAGCAAAAAGTTTTGAAAACCTTTGTTGGGAGAGTTCGTATGTATCCATTGTTTCGATTGTTCTTTTGTTTCGGTGTTCACAAATTGAATCCACGATTCGCATTCGGTTACAATCTTTCCCAAAAAAGCTTCGCTCTACTTACTGTAGCGCTACATAAATGTATGTATATTGCAAACAATAAAAATGTGTGCTAGAGGAATGAAAGGAATAATAAAGGAATAAGAGTAGGCGACGTAAAGGTAAGGGTTGACTATATATGGAAAAGATCAGGAAAGTGAATCTTAGCATTTTTAGATATACGCCTTGGTCATTCATTGTCGCTCTGGCTACCGAGAAGGTATCTGTGGAACGTATATGTGGACGTATATGTCGGTACCACTGCCGAAAGAAGATATGCAGAGTCAAGTCGGTTGTTCACTAGTTTCCTTAGAAATTCAGCGCTAGCTATCTCCCTTCGCGACGTTAAACTCTTAAATTCGTGCAGGTGTAGTAGGTATTTATAGTCGGTTCTACGCGGTGGATAAGTACCACTGACTCTGTATGACATGTATTTCAAAAATCTCTTCTGCACTTTTTCCAACGCCGACTGTTAATAGGTATACCATGAATACGAGATAATAGATGCGTATTTCAGTTTGGGGCATTCTAATGCATAAAACAGTGTCTTAAAGGTTGATACATTACAAAAGCCTCTAAAAGAGGAGCTGAGAAAGCTTAACGAACGTGATGCAGAGGCACAAACAGCATTAATATGGTTGCTGAATAGTACGTGAGGATCAAATAAAACACATCCCTAAAACTATCATGTCTTGGTATTGACACTACATTCAAAGAGTAGACATATATTATCTGACTGGTAATTTTTGAGTAAGTCACCACAGCAGACTTGGCAATACTCAGCTCGATCATGTTGTCATTGCACCAGCTGTTGATAGTATTAAGATTCCTCTGTAAGGCACGGCAATCCGACACATCTTTAATTCTCGAGAATATTTTCAGATCATCCGCGTGGGCAAGTACTCTGCAATCCAGTCGAAGCAGCAGGTCATTGATGTAAACATTGAATAACAAAAGTTCCAAGTTTGAGCCTTGAGGGCTGTAAAGGCTAAAAGAACAGAATCCATTATAGTGCACATAACTGGATCGGTTCTGCCGATAAGAAGCTTTCAAGTTGGTAGTTGGGTAGGAAAAGCCGATTGAGTACAATTTGGAAAGTAACCTAGCATGATCGATGGTGTCGAATGGTTTGGCGAAATCTGTGTATAACACATCCACTTGCTGCCTCCCGTCTAGGGATGTGCTGAGCTACCGAGTTATTTCAGCCAAATTTGTTAGAATAGACCTTTCCCTTACGAATCCATGTTGATTTGTGGAAATGAAAGACCTGATACTGTTATAATAGCCTCCTGTAAAGCAGTTGTTCATATATTTTGGAACACAATGACAAAATATTAATAGGTAGGTAGTTGGAAATGTCATTCCATCACCCCTCTTGAATACAGGGTTTATCTCACTGATCTTCCGGACCTCTGGAAACGCAGGCGTTCGAAGCGATAAATTGAATATTGCAGATAGGGGTTTACATAGAATCGATGAATATTTGCGTATAAAGGAATTTGGAAGCCCGTCATATCCAGCAACCCAGTCCATCTTGAGTTCACTCATCGCAGATTTTACTTCATCAACAGAAATTGGATCAATATTTATACAGGTAGGCATCCTAAGAAGCGTTGAAACAGGCAACACAGAACGAGGCTGATAAATTTCGGAAAAGCTCTGTTGTTTAGGTTCACTAATATCCTCATCCACCTGCTTGAAACAGCCAGGCAGTCTAGACCTGCCAGTCCTCCCAACGATATTTCGCCAAAACAACTTGGCATCTCACATTCAAGAGAAGATAAATATGATTGATAAGCGTTTCTACTTTCGGTTTTTGTTAGAATGCGTAATCTCTGAAACTCACAACGATCAGCCGCCGAGTCTGAAGTCTTCCATTGTAGTGTTTCTGAAGTACTGTATACCAGATAGGAAATGTGCGGGAAGGGGTTTTAAATTTAGGTACAGATTTATCTACAATGTTGTAAATTATTGAACGAAAGCAAGATGCTGCGACATTAATATTTACACAAGTTAGCAAGTAAGTCTAATCAGTTTGTGCCAGTTCAGTGTACACAAGTTGAGTGTTAGCCTTACGGAAGTTATATCTGAGGTTATTGCAAAGTTTTGGAAGTTATATCTGAAGTTATATCAATGTTATTGAAACCGCTATGCTTAAAACTGTTAAAGTACCCAATGCACGCAGTGAGTAAAGAGTTGGATAAAATTTGCGGGACCAACGTGCATTATAATTTCCGTTGATTGACGATATGTGAATGTTTTTGATGTGATAGTTGCGAGAACTTCAGTAATTAATTTAAAAAATGATTATTTAGTTGTATCATCCTTTGATGAAGCTTATGGTATAATTCTATGTCAATATCCAAAATTTTATAGTAAAAATCATTAAAAAATGAGCTAGGAGGAAACTATGTGCTAGTAATTCATTACCACATAGAAGATATTTTGTTAAACACTAATGTAATTTAGTAATAATTTGTACGTCATTTACACAACCTTCTTCTTTACTTTTCATCTACACTATTTTATAGATTTTAGTCCGTCTCTGAGCACAGATAACTAACAAAAAAACCTTCCTCTCTTCGTCTAAAATTCATCGTAAAACGACCGGAGAAATGGAAATAATAAAAACGTGTTAATGCAACGAGTTATTTTTTCTCCATTGACACGCACACACAGACACACACATATACATATGCACATTTACATCCGAGGCAAAAGTATGCATGTATGAGTATACGTCGAAGGAAAGGTTCGTTCATTTAACACCTAGCCATCTTGGGTGGTCTTTGAAATATACGGGGTTGAACAAATATTTAACGTTTTAATTTCACCTGGGTTATACTTGAAATAGTTTTTAAAACAATGGACGAGTAGAAAGGTTATTTGTACAGGGATATATGGACCCTTTTTCCTCCGGTTCTCACCAGTGATAATTGGTGGTGACAAATACACAGCATACCTTGTTCCGTCCAATTACTAGACATAAAATGCTTTGTCTATATTCTTTGATGTATTTGAGAATTGATTTCCTTATTTTTATGAATTATGTTAAAGGGAATAGTTAAATACTTTTTATACAATTAAAGGTTCAAAAATGTATATTACTCATTATGAATTAATCGACAAAATTGTATCGATTTACAATTTTTACGGATAAAAATAATGGTGTTTAGTCATACTTATTAATAATAATTTGGTTTAAGAATTTCCCAAGAGAAAATATTCTTTTACTTTATTATAATGTTATAAGTTGCGTATACATACAACATCTGCCTCGAAAATATCAGTAATGGTTTAAAAAAACAAAAGTCGATTGAGATATTTCGTTTTAACAATTTTCATTTCTGAAAATGCAGACTCGCACAAGTAAGTTGATCCGAAGAATCCTGTTAACTCTAGAGCTATTTGTTTTAAACAGAGATATATATTTGTTTTCGGATATGAAAGACCAAAACTTGGCATCAGTTGTTCTGGCTTTCAGATATATATATATGAAATTATCTGCAATACCTCATTTTGTACTGAAGAGATCTCCATATTGAAAGTGTTTAATATTTCAGTAACAATTTTTTCAACGTCTTCACCAGAAAATGGATAAGCCATGAAAGTTACAATATCCGTCAGTTGCTTAAAATCAGAGAAGCGTCTTTGTAAATATCTTTTCCGCAAGTTCTTTCTTTCAGAGGCAGCAACGTTAACAATTCTTTTTTAGCCGACATATCAAAAAATACCATCCGAATGAAAATACATAATTGAGCAGTATCAGTCATATCGGTGGACTCTTAAACTGCAAAGAAGAGTATGTACATTCCATATCATTTTTTAGTTTGCATACCAAATCTGTGTTCATGATTTCGATACGTCTAGAAACAGTTTGGCGAGATAATTGAATATCCTTGATAGCAGATATAATCTCTGTTTTATTTATGAAGTCATGAAATAATACATTCGCTGCTTCAACAAATAATTTGTTTACTACCTTGGAAAGGTTTCTTGTGTTGCGCCAGTATGTAGGAAATTTTAAAAGACGCAATTGTTGCAGCTACCGATTGTTTAGCTGGCCTAATAAACTTGGATTGCTCTTTCTTTAAACTACTTTTCAAATCTTCCACCTTTCGTTTTCTTAGCGCACTTTTTTGCAAAAAATCATTTTCATAGTTTTTATGCCTAGTTTTATAATGCCTTTCTAAGTTCCTGCATTTAGGCAATGCCACTGACGATTGACAAACGAGACAAATACACTTATCTTTGACCATAATAAACAAAAATTCTTCCCCCCAATCGTTAATAGAATGGTACGTTTTACTTTTTTTCGCCGCACTCATTTTGCCTTTCAAATCTGACTAATTTTATATTATATTTTATATTTTCTTAAAAATGTTTTCACCATTTAACTACAGCATTTCAGTAATTGAAACATTTTCTAACTAATATAATTTTATCCAAGTTACTCTTTCTTTATATTGAGTGTAGCCCTAATGATGTGATCATTTTAGATGTTGAAAAACCATATGTTTGGTACTGGAAGATGCAAGATTAAAGAAACAACAATTAGTAGGTATACTAGGTGTTTCAGAAGTCACGGCCTTTAGAATTCTACAACAGTACCTTGGAATTACAAAAGTTACTGCAAGGTGGGTTCCACAAATGCTTTCGCCATTGTAAATGGGTGTCCGCGTAGAGACATGTGATCAATTCTTAGCGCTTTGTCCAAACGAACTAGACTTAATTGTCGACTCACTTGTTACTGGAGATAAAACTTGGGTCCATAATTGTAATCTAGAAACGGAACAAGACTCGATGTGGTGGCATGTTCAGAGTTCGCGCCACTCCAAGGAGTTTAAACTCATTCTTTCTGTAGGAAAAATAATGGAAATTGTTTTTGCGACTGTCAAACAATTTTTACACAATTGATTACACTGGTCAACACAGTTTGGTTTTCTTATACACCAACACGTGTAGTTTTTATGTCTTTTGTCATGCTGATTCTGAATAGATTTAAAATTGCTTTATCACGTCAGGATTTTGAGATATTTTCTTAATAGTTTTTTCAAAAAACGAATTAAATTTTACAAAATTTCAAAGTTACTTTTATACAAGCTGATTCATTTTCGACGCTCACCATGGGGATCTCGCTTATTATTGGAGATAGAGGGTAGGTTTAAATTGGCAAAGTTGCTAAATTTTGTGTTTGTTTTGAACTCGAAGAGAAAATGGACTTGTGTCAAATGACGTTGGAGATTTTTTAAAAAATGAAAGAAGCTCATTTTCTTCTTTTACCTCTAGCACGTTTATTTTGGGTTGCAGAGAAAGCTTAAAACACATTCTCGAGGCCACTTTTGATCTACTATCTAATGCTAAACTCAAAATTTCCATATGACGTTTCGGTTCTATCTGTCCATCATCAATTTTCTTATTTCTTTTTTTGGGCACTATGTTGGATTTTGACACCGCTAGAAAGAGTTTTTTTTCTGTTTTCAACCATGTATGATATGTTTACACAAGTTTTTAATATTATTCTTTAATTCATGAAGAATACATTTTAAGTTTAAGTAAGGTAACGCTAAGAAATAAGTAATTAAACTTCTAGTTTCAAAAATTCTTTTATTGTAAATACCAGTACAATATTGTTTCGCCATACAATGGCTTCATCAGGTGGATAAAATCAGTATTTCATCCACCTGATGAAGCCATTGTATGGCGAAACAATATTGTAGTGGTATTTACAATAAAAGAATTTTTTAAACTAGAAGTTTAATTACTTATTTCTTAGCGTTATAATGAAGTTTCAACAAGTATCTCCTTCGTCAATTAACTATTTAAGTAAGGTAGCCATGAAATTTCAAACTGTCAAACATTTCAGTTATCGTACATTACTAACAGAAAAATGTCGTACACCAACGAAGAGAAACGAGATATGTTAAGTGTTTTTTAATCATCGAAAAGAAATACAACAATATCGAGTACAAGATATTTATAATAAAATTATATCCAGAACGACAACAACCACATCGTACCATTTTTCTGGATCTTGATAAAAACTTGGTCGAGATTTGATTGTATACAAAACCGCGTGATATTTATGTTAACAGGAATTTGAATAAAATTTATTCAACAACTCCACTATTTCCAATCCAACGGTTTAGAAACTCTTGACTTATGTAATTTCTCACAACTGCCGCGTTGTGAGCCGGTGCGCCGTCCTGTTGCTACCATAAATGCCTTAGTTGATTTAATGGAATATTTTTATCCAGGAAGTTAGATATGTATGTGCGAAGAAGTATCTTTCCCCATTGAATATTTTATTCATACATAACAGGTCCTATGAGACGATTTCCCAAAATGCCCATCCAAACGTTTAATCCAAAACAATGTTGTGGTCTTCTTGCCCTATTTTGTCTGGGATTCTGTACTGCCCAATAGTGCTCCGTATTTCTTAAACATTCCAGAATTGGTAAATTTTGATTTATCTGACCAGATTATCTTGTTTAAAAATCTTCGTCGTCTTCCAATCTTCTCACTAACCAGTTGAAGTACTCCAGTCGTCTTAAATTATCACCAGGTATTAAACCGGGGCTAACATGAATCTTCGTTTAAACTTATTTAGATGTAAAGTTCTGTACTAGAGTTTGGGGCAAATTCAATTTTAACGCCACTTTGCGTGTAGATGTTGACGGATTATTATTTATCTAGAAAATACAAGATTTACATAGACTTTACAGAAACATACCTTTAATTTACCATTAGTAAAATATCCCGTTGATTTTCATTCAAATTCCTGTTAACATAAACATCACGAGGTTTGGTAAACGATCCAATCTCGACCAAGTTTCTATCAAGATCCAGTAAAATGGTACGATGTGGCGTTTGTCGTTCTGGATACAATTGTAAATATCTTGTACTCACTATTGTTGTATTTCTATTCGATGAATAAAAATACTTAACATATCTCGTTTCTCTTCGTTGGTGTACGACATTTTTCTTTTAGTAATGTAAGATAATTTAAATATTTGACAGTTTGAAATTTCATGGCTACCTTACTTAATCTTAAAATGTATTCTTCGTGAATTAAAGAATAATATCAAAAACTTGTGTCAATATCATACATGGTTGAAATCAGAAAAAAACCCTTTCTAGCGATGTCAAAATTCGACATAGTTCCCATAAGAAATAAGAAAGTTGATGATGGCCAGAGAGAACCGAAACACCAGCATAAACAGAATATTACACCTTTAACAGAAAATATTTTCACTATCCTAGTTTGGCCATTGAAAATCAAGAAAAAGCATGGGCTCCCAACTTATGCTCTGCACGCTATGCTGTTACTCTAAGCGGTTGGAAAACCGATAAGAAAAGTGCTCTGCTATTTGCAAGACCTATGATTTGCCGTGAACAAGCGACCATTCGACTGATTATTACTTTTGTTGCACGAAAGACTTCTTGGACATTGATATCTGAAAGTGGCGAAGAACAGTATAAAAGAAAAGTGAAAAACATTTTAAACAGGACGATATCATATCGCTGCATATACGAGCCCCGTCCTGTTTCAATTGGCTCACCTACTAAAATTTTAAATTTTACTCAAAACATGTTTGAAAAACGGTTACTATCAATTTTTTTAACTGAAAAATAAAAGGATAACACTCTTAAACGTTGGACAATATATGTTAAATATGTACTTCAAATAAAATATATTAGATAAAAACAAAATTCACCATTTGTGTCTGATTTGTTCATGTATCCTTAACACATAAAAATTGGTAAAAATCGAGGTAGCTATGAAAGATATGTCAAAACTTCCATTAATTCATCGTTAGCTTATATTGTGGGCAGTAAATATTATTATTATTATTATTATACGCTGTAGTTATTGTAATTAAATAAACAATGGCAAGAGGTAAAGCAATTGATGAAGAAATTAGGTCAATAATTGTAAAACTATCGAATGAAGGGAATTCACATTCTGAAATTGGAAAATTGTTGTATATATCAAGGTACAGTGTTAGAAATATAATAAAATTTTACAAGAAAAACAGTTCAGTGACCCCAAAACCCCGTAATACAAAGAAAAGCAAACTCACTGATAACGACAGAAGAGCTTTGAAACGAATAATGAAACAAAATAGGCGTGCTAATTATGGCCAGTTGAGTGTACTATGGAGTGATGCTGTAGGAAGACGTGTATCAAGATCCACATGTCACAGAGAAGCTAAGAAACTTGGATTTGGGTCGTACAAGGTGACACTTTTGAAATACTAATTTTGTTTTGTTAAATATATTTTTCTCTAGGCCAAAGAAAAACCTTTATTGACCTCAACACAAAAGAAAAATAGATTGAAATGGGCCAGAGATCATAGTAATTGGGACTTGAAACAGTGGAACAAAATACATTGGAGTGATGAGTCTCGATTTGAAGTCTGTATAGGTGACAGTCGGAGTCGAGTCCTCCGTGAAAGACATTTCATCCAGATTGTCTGAAACGAAAAGTAAAATTTCCGGCATCCGTTATGGTGTGGGGGTCGATGTCGGCAAAAGGTGTCGGGCGGTTATATTTTATAGATGGTATTGTCAATACCGATAAATATTTAACCATTCTTAAGGAATGTTTGTTACCCACGATGGAAGAAACTTTGAATTCGGGGGATGATTTTATATTCCAGCAGGACGGGGCTGCGTGTCATACGTCAAAAACAGCATTAAAATGGTTTAAGGACAATAATATTCCATTGTTAAAATGGGTCTCAAGCAGCCCTGACCTATCGCCCATAGAGTCTCTATGGCATCAAATAAAAAAGGCCTTGCGCGCAGCTCCTGCAAGATCAGTGGGAGAATTGAAAACCAGGCTTCGAGAAATATGGCATGGATTCACGGCACAAGATTGCCAAGAACTTGTAAATACAATGCCCAGGAGAATCCATGCCGTTATCAAAGCTAAAGGCGATGTAACGCAATGGTAAAGTTTCGTTAATGTTTGTCAAAGGTTGTTCGTCTGAAGTTTGTTTATATATAATTATTATTATTATTATTGATTTTTTTTTTCGAAATAAGTTGTAAACTAGTTTGTAATTGTTGGCAAATAGGCTTGATGAAAAATAAAAAACTTTTAACATATTTATGAACAGGATTTCTTCTTCTAAAATGTTACTTACTAAAAATTTTAGAGGTGTGCCAATTGAAACGGGACGGGGCTCGTAATACATACCTAATTAATATTATTTTATTTATTTTTCAATATTTTTTTTCCAAAGCCTGATGTGCCAGAATAAATTTGTTGTTATCAAACGCTTTATACGTGCTTAACGTATTGTCATACTTAAAGACCTTTTTGTTATTAATATTGTTAAAACTAAGAAGAAACGAAAATTGTACATAGTTTCTTAAGAAAAATTTAAAAAATTAAAATTTGTTGACTTAATATAGGTAGTACTGTAAATGGAGAGTATTATTCATGTTTAGTCGTCTCAGAGATTCTATTAAAGTGAAAAGACGCGGAAAACTCAGGCAAAGTGTCTTGTCCACCACACGCTTCTGCTCTTGCTCACTGTGGCTTTGAAGAAATTGAACACTCACCTTACAGTCTTGATTTTAGCATCCAATGACTAACTTTTGTTTTAGGATATCAAAAAACTCTTAGGGGGACAAAATTTAGGGATGATGATGAACTTATAGCAGCTGTGAGAAACCATTCTGCGGAGAAACAAAAAGAATATCTTTACAATGGATTAAAGATGTTATTGAAACGATGTAATACCTGTATTCAAAGGCAAGGTAACTCTATTGAAAAATATTTTTTTATTGAAGCTTTATTCTTTTGTTTGCATGCTTTGTCTACGAAAAAAGCGTCTCCTAATAACTAGGATTAAAAGATTATTTAGAAAATATATAGTATGTAATTGAACAAATTGAGTTTTACAATCCTATACGAATCCATATAGCTTACATAATTTAAAAAATACTCAGTATTTATTCTATAATCTCAATGTGTTCCTGTTATTCTATTTTAATTTTACGCTCGACATTCAGGGAATTTCAGTCGGGAATTCCTATGTTTACTTATATTTACGCAAATAGCATTTAGTTATTTAGGTAAACAGCACAGAGAGAACTTAGTTTTTCATTTGCGATTTAAAGAAAATCGAAATTTCGAACAAAATTTAAATTAAAGCTAATCATGAGATACCAATTCATTTGCATAAACAAATTTGCCAGGTGTACCTGTCGCAAAGAAATTAATAAGCGCAAAGCTAATTGAAGCAGCAATCCACGAAATAACTAATTTTCGCTAATGGAGTTATCGAATCAATTACTTAACAGAAAAAAAGTAGCTACAAAGCAGAAATATACCGTCACTAAAAAAAGCATGGGAAATAAAAGAATGTTACGATCAGCGACTATCGCTGAAATATTTCATTTCAATTAAAAAACTTCGCAGGAAGTACCTTCTTCAATTAAGTAAATTAAAAAAGAGTAGAGAAGACTAATTACACAGTAATAATTTAATTAAAGTGCAAACGAGGAAGAGAGGGATGGAAATGGAAAGGTTAAGGAGATGGTGTATATTAGCAAGTAGGACGGTATTGTGATAAAAAAGCAACAATATAAAATCAACGTTCGCCAACTCTTCGTGTAGCTGATGCATCTCTCTAAAAAAATATTTACAAAGGAAGTATGTACTGAATCCATATAATCTCAATTTTATGAAAAATATTAAAGCAAACACTGCAGGAAATGTCTATAGACAGAGAGATTGCCGATCAAAATACGGGAGAGGAAGAGATCACTGACTATCGACTTTAAATATTTACACTTGTTTTTATGAGCGTGAAAATGAGTTTAAAAATAAAGAGAGAACCGTCACTTGTTTTCTGGAAATGAGAATTCAATTACCGTTGTTTGATTCTGCAATTCCGAAACGACTCTACATCCAATCCGGAATTTCTAATGTACATTTTACTATAAGTGCGGGTATACAAATGATATATTGTTTGCGTTTGATTTCACTCTGTTTACTATGCTAGCTGAAAATTCATTAATAGCGAATAAAAGTTGCTTTGATAGATGTCATTTATGTCCATTAAAAAAAAATAAAAATAAATGATTTAACTGACTAAGTAAAAAGGAAAACCAAAATAAAATGTTAGGAATATATCAGATACAGAGAAAAGTTTTTCTCAATTTCATTTTTAACAAAAAATAAAAAAAAAATCGAATTTTTTAAACAAACTGTGCATTCGATAATCCTCCTTAACATTTGATTTGCAACTTACATTTGCGGCGCATGTTAAAGATATTTTTCTCCTGCCACTATGACAGGGTTTATTCTGAGCAATACAAAATTCAAAATAGAAATAAAAACTAATGGCTAAAATCTTCACTTTTTTGTTTCACTAGCACAGTGGCTTCATCAGGTATTTACAGCTAAACAGCACGTTACAAACTGTTTCTGTCAGTTTATAACGTGCATTTGTCTATGCTCAAGTTGATATTATTGGTTGAACATCAATTGTTTACAAATATAAGATTGCGATTAGAATTGCTAATTTGAGAAAATATCTGTAAGAATTTCGAATTTCCAAAAAGAAATGCCATGTATAATTTTTCCTGATACGAGGGGATTTTTTATGTTATCTACCTAACTATGAAAGAAACGAGTAACAAAACAAAACAACTGTTTTTCAAAGTAAGAACCATTAACATTAACACACTTATTCCAACGTTTCTCTAAAAACTCTGCTTTCGAAAAAAAATATTTTGGTAATTCCGCAAAATACGACTCCACAGTGTTTTCCAAATCGTCAATCGATAAAAATCGACGACCTCTCAGGTGTGTTCTGAGTTTTGGAAAGAGATAATTGTCATAGGGGGGCGAGGTCGGGACTGTAGGGTAGATGTTATAATTCCTCAAAGCCGCATTCATTAATTATCTTGAACAATTCGTGTCTTATACACCCTACATTTGTGCAGAAGCAGAGTTTTCTGAGCAAAATTTTGGAGTCCTTTTTTGCATATAGCCGTGTTCAAGTTCTTAATTGTGTCTTTGTAGAAGTTTCCCGTTGCTGTTAGTTTCTCTTAGCATATACTCAATCAAGAGAATCTCCTCCGCGTCCCAGAAAACTATGGCCATAACTTTTCCCGCAGAAAATTGCGTTTTTGTCTTCTTTGGCGGTGGAGAACCCTTATGAGCCCATTCCATGGACTCTTGTTTCCTGGTAGGCTCTCAGTGGTGTACCCAAGTTTCATTCCCAGTTACGATTCTATTTAAGAAATCTTCACTTTGAGATAAAACAGTCAAATTTTCTTCATAAATTTATCGTCTACACAATTTTTGTTCAAGACTGAGCAGCTTAGGAATACATCGTGCCTACATTTTACATTCCCAAATCTTCGTGTAGAATTTAAAAAATTCGTTTCTGACATTCCTATTTCTCTAGCAATAACTGAAGCTTTTAGTCAGCGGTCAGTCAACACCAAATATTCAACTTTGTTAATGATCTTCAGTTCGTGCTTCCAGAGGTCTTCCACACTTTGAGTCATCATGAATGGATTCTCTCCCGTATTTGAACTGCTTACACCAAAATTTGACTTGGAAATAGGACAGGCTATTTTCTCCATATACTGCCACCATTCTCTCATGAATATTCTTCGGGATACTGCCTTCTTTTGATAAAAATTTCATGACTATGTTCAAATTTCAAATTACTAGCTTTCTCTTCTATAAACTAATGTAAAAATAACAAATGTTAGCGATTCGGATCAAACTTGGAGATGACACCATAGAATGTCACAGAAACTTGACATATTGTTTTAATAGATAGATAACATAAAAAAACTCCCCTGGTAAGATTACAAACAATTTGCCTACGTTTCGTGTAGATATTTCATCCTGGAGTATTCCTAACCATTTAAATTTGGTAGATCCCGAAATTAACATTTTCAGAGGGAAAGCTACGTACTAAGCAAGGGTTTGCCTGTTTAAAAAATACAGCTTTTGAATGAATCGTTTTTGAACCAATAAATCAGAACATGATAATAATAATAATAAAAATAATAATAATCTTTATTCTTGTAAATTTACAAAATCAATTTAAATTATCAATATAGTATATATAAAAAAAAATACAACGGACATAATAAAAACAAGATAGACAAACAATACAGGTCTGATAAATCAAGAATACATATCTGATATCACGCAGTAGTTTAAAGCAACACAGAAAAATCACGGTCAAAATATTCCTCAACAGTATACAGGGACTGGACCACGAGCCATTTCTTCATTACAGCATGGAATTTTCGGGAATGCAGGTCTTTTATTTCACTTGGCAACTTGTTATATAATTTAATGCTCAAATAGTTCGTGCTTAATTGTGTTTTAATTATCCTGTGAAAAGGGATGGTGACGTTTCTTCCATTCCTGGTGTTATAATGGTGAAAGTATTTATTTTTAGTAAAATTTGTTTGTTTTTCATGGCTATAATCAATGCAGGAAAATACGATATTTAAATCATCTGCATAAGCGACAACTCTGCAACATAAGGAATTGAGCAAATCATTACAGTAGATATTGGTTAATAAAGGTTCCAGATTAGATTCCTGTGGGACTCCGGAAAAAGGAATGACCTGTTTAGAATAATAGCTGAAGAAAGCTAGGGGAAAAGCCAAAGACGTTCAATTTTGTCAATAACAAAGAGTGATCAATTGAGTCAAAGCCGTTGGTAAAATCTGTATAGATTACATCAACGTGTGAACGCTTCTGAAATAAATTGAGCAATGTCAGCCAAAGGTCTGCAATTATGAACGTCTGAATGCAAAGAAATGGAGTCTCTAATAAGAAACCTGGGAAGTTCATAATATATCATATCATATGTTTATGGTGACGACGCTGTTGATAGGTCTACTGTAAATCGATAGGCAATAAAATTTCGTAATTGCGAGCCTGATTGTCAGGCAAAATTGTTGATAAAACACGCAGTGGACGTCCGATCACTGCCACAGACGACAAATATCACAAACTTGATGATTTGATTCAAAATGACTGGCGAATCACTCAAAAGCGTATCGTAAACCATATCGGTATATCAAAGGAACGTGTCGACTTTATTATTATATTGGGATACTGTAAAATCTGTACATGATGGGTACCATGCCGTCTGATAGACGAGAACATACAGCGTCGATTGGAATACTGCGAGCAACTTTTACAGCGCTACCGTGACGAAGAAGACGACTTTCTTTTGAATATTGTGACGGAGGACATCATTACGACCCGGAAGAGAAAAGATCTCATCTCCTCAGGCGAAAAAGTTCAAAACACAAGCATCCGCAAAAAAATTCTTTTGACTGTGTTTTGGGATAATCACCGAGTTTGTGACCGATTTTCTGGAACGAGGGGCAACGGCAACGGTCTCGGTATATACAGACTCTAAAACACCTTCAACGTCGAGTTTGTTATGTTAGAGGCGGCCTGGAATCAATAATCTTGCAACACCCGAGGTGTGTGAACAACGCTCGTCCATACACCTTGCACGCGAGTATAGAAACTCTGCGAAACCTGAAGTTTGAACCGATGCCACACCATCTTTACTCCCCGATCTTGCGCCTTGCAATTTTTATTTATTTCCTCTACTCAAGAGAGACATCAAGGGTAAGCACTATCCCTTGGACGATGAAGTGAAAGCAGTTGTCAAGTCTTGAATTCGAGAAAAGATGGAAGAATTTTTCAGTGATAGAATGAAAAAACTTCGTTACACGTTGGAAGCGTTTAGCCGTAACGATGACTATGTGGAAAAAATATATATGATTTTGAAGCTTAAGAATTGTACTTTAACGTCCTTTTTACCCGATCTTGCTATTTGCTTTTGTTTGCGTTGCGTGTGCGTTACTTTTCAACCTCGTAATATATGGAAATTATGGAAAATTCACGAAAGTTTTTCAACAAAACACTCGGCATGCCAGTGATAAATATAAAATGGCACAAAATTTTGAACAGCGAGGAAGTGTTGTATGTTTAATAAATTAGAAACATGCTTCCGAATTGCCAACCTAATCAGTATTTTTGATCGCACGGTAATTTTACTATACAGTTTCACTCTGACATCAACTAGTATTATTGGACATTAAATTTTTAATCAGTGTAATTAATAATAAACTAGCTTTTTCGTATAAAAGTTACCATTTAATGTCTCGTATTTTCAGTCTAGAATGAATGCATCTTGGGACAGCTCTTAGCTAAGACAACCAGCGTAAAAAGTAAATACGTGTATTAAATATATGAAAAGGTATATTTAAAATTATTAAAATGAAATTCAATATTAAAAATTCTTTTAAATAGGCGGCGAATTATAGTTATATAATATTAAATTATCAGCACAAGTAGAAGCAATGCAGATATGTTTGTTTAGGCTTAGTCACGATACTGTTGAATATGAATATGTGAAGGAAGCGGTGGAAAAGGAAGAACGTGTAATAGGGGGTTGAATATTGCCCAATTACCGACTGCTCATCGTTTTTGATCGACGACAGCGCGTCCGTGATATCGATTGACGATAAGGCGGTCTGATTCTGTTAAGTCATTGACCAATTATTTTATATTATACATGTATATGTGTTGTCGTTGTTAAGAACTGACATCCTACACCTGGTTACGTGAATTATATTGGTTATTGTCAAGGGCGTCTCTTACGGTAAATTAAAATAATAAATAATTTTATTGCTAATGTAAAAGAACAGTATTTGATGATCTTGGCGATATTTTAGGTAAATCCTAAGCATTATCCTAAGTATTATCCAATAGTAGGCACAACATAAGTAGCACGAATTAAAAATTGTTAACAGTTTTGCTCAAAAAGCACATGTTTTACCTGATTGATAGAAGAAACCTAAAATTTGACCGGTTCACAGGAAAGGTGATGTATCAAATCTGGAAAATTGTAGATTTAATGCGGTTTTGCCAAATTTTTGTAAAATTTTGCAGCGAATTTTATACAACGCTATTCTTTAAAACACACGTCCATATATATCCAGCAACCGAAATGTGTTTTTGCCATTGCGGTCAACTGTTATTAATTTAACGCTACTGATTGCTGAATATTTATAACAATGGTCAAGTAGATGTTACGCAATTAATACAATGTTTTAAGTTTCAAAAAGATATAATTTAGACACTACCTATGTTTCGCCATAGTGTGGCTTCATAAATAATTATTTTGAAACTTTAACGTTATGTTATTATTGTTCCAATACGTATCAGTCAAGTTCCAATGCGTATCTCCTCAATCAATTAGATATTACATACATTGATTTTTTTTTTGGGCTTTCGATACTATAGACCATGAAATATTATTAAATAAATTAAGTGCTTCTGACTTTGGTCTACTTGTATCAGAACTTATTGCTTCATATGTTTCGAAGTAAATTATCTATTTTGTCATGGGTTTTGTTCTTACTAATTTCTTTCAATATTCTGCGTATCTCAATTCCCTAATCTAGGGCCTTTGCTTTTTGTTAATGATCTCCTCATATTTTTCAATTACTTCGTGCTGATCTACACTAAACTATATTTACCAGGTACATAATGATGTTTTGCAATATGCTATTCAGTGTTCAGGGATTGGTGTAGTAAATATCAGTTAGAGGTTAATGTGAACAAATACTGTGTAATATCTTACATTTCTAGAATTGATAAAGTAGTGTCGTCAAATAGTATTAAGGCAAACAATTAGTGAAAAGGTACTCCATCAGTGATCATGGTGTCAAATTCGATCCGGGGCTATCCTTTTACTTACACCTTTCTAGTCTGCTTCTAGGATACTGAGTTTTATTATAAAGTTCAGTGTCAACTCGAGGATCGAAATTATCTGAAAATGCTCTACCAAGTTTATGTCTTGAGTAGATTGGAGTATGCTTCGATAATATGGCCTCCTTATTACCCCTCGCTGGACGGATTCATAGAAGATTCCTAAAGTACCTTTGGTCAATAAAGGTTATTATTATTATAATTACAATATTCTGAAAATTTTTGTAAGCAAATTTCAGGATTCGATGTGAATACTCTAATTAATTCATTCAATTAAAAAATATCTGTAATTAAGTGCACAAAATAAAAGATTTAAATAGGTTTCATTAAAATTACAAACCCTACACAGGGAAGGAATTGGTAAACTAACTATATTTTCTGTTAAAATAGAAACCAATAAAAAATGAATTGCGAACCAATTATAATAAGAGGTGCTACCCAGAAATTCTTGAAATGTAAAAAATAACACATTGTTCTTACAACTTATTCACTTATTCCCTTCAAAGTACTCTACTGGAAGTCTTCGTGTATTAACGTGTTCAACGCTGCCTGCGATTTGGTTTGGATCCCCTCAATCGTCTTAAAAGGCGCCTTTTATGCTTCAATTTCATCTTCGGAAACAGGAGGAACTCACGGGGCAAGATCTGGGGAGTAGGGAGGGTGGGTTGGTACTACTGTCTTCTTTGAGGCTAGAAACTGATGCACAAAAAGTGACGTGTGGGTTGGTGCATTATTGTGGTGTAGGAAACACTAATTGTGGCACTTAGCAGGCTACTTACGTCAAATGTTTCCTCTTAGTCGCCGAAGAACATCTCAATATAATCGTCCATTAATTGTTTCATTAACTGCTTTCGCAGCGTCAAAGTAGGTCAACACTGACTTGACGTTTCTTCGAACTTGCCGTGCTTTCTTCGGTCGTGGTGATGATGGCGGTTTCCACTGCAATGACTGCTGCTTTGTTTCGGGATCATACCCGTACACCTATGATTTGTCGCCAGTAATGATTCTGGTACTGAATTTCGCCTCAGTTCGTATCGTGTTCACATGAACACGGTGCCGTTTTTGGTTCAATGCTGGGTAATTTTGGCATAAACTTCCCAGCAATACGCCGCATGCTGAGTTCCTCGGACAGAATAGGCTGACGAACGCCGTACGACATGCCGATGATGTTACAAATGTCTTGGATTGTTCTCTTTTCGTTTTGCAGTATAGCATCACGTACTTTTGCCACATTTAGTCATGTTTTCCGTTGATGGACGACCGGAGTGCTCGTCACCATCAATCGACACACGTCCATTTTTAAAACGATTGTACCACTCATAAGTTTGTGTCTGGCCTAAAGCATCCTGACTAAGCATTTTCAGCGTTTCCGCTGCTGTTTTACCAAGTTTGAAGCAGAATTTGATGCACGTTCGTTGCTCTTTCACATAGGATACTGTAGTGTTGCAAAATAACTCATTTATTTTGTTATGGGTTTATTAAATATTTCAAAGATATCACTTTCCTTAAATCATTGTACATGATTATGTGTTAAACAAAATTGAATACGCCTCATTGATTTGGTATTCTGTCTACGCTTGTGACTCCGTTCCTTTGAACCGTGTTCAGTGTAATTTTTTGTTTCATTTAAAGTTGAAGGTGTGTACATCTCAAAATGATTTGTTTCCACGCGACAGTATGTTATCTCTGACCGCGAGAAGGAAAAATATTTGTGGGAAAATCATATGCAAACTTAAATTCAATATGACTGCCCCTTCATACTTAAACGAATGTCTTTTCTGGGTCCCCGTATGAAGTCTAGGTATGGCTTTACATTTGTAGTTTCCTTTACAAGGACGAACGCCGTGAAACGGACTTTTTCATATATTCTATCCAATGTGGTTCGGCAGCTTGACGATAATATATATCGTACTAATGTAATATAATTAGTTAATGTGTATTCATGTTTATTGATACCCTGTTATTGGTCCTAACCTGTTGGGTAAAAAGTATATTATTATTATTTTACTTCAACTTATTAAAACTAAATAATCTTACGTACGCCTATGCTTCGTATTATTACTTCGAGGGGAAAATATATTGAAATTTAATTTGTCAGTGACTTTTAATCAACCGTACTAAAGCTTTTATGCGTTTGTTACGGTAATGATTATCGAACGTGTGCAAGCACCTGTAACATTGGTAGTCATATACAGCTCGCTCACCGTAAGGATATTTTAATTAAATAGATGAGATTGTACGCAATATGCTTCAATAAGGATAGTCCTTTAGTATATATAGTACATAGCATTAGGAAATTGAAGAATAAAGAAATTGCTGGAGACGATAATATTCGTACGTATTTGGACTGCCCTAATATTTTTGTTCATACACTCTCCAAACTCTTCAATTTATCCATTCAATTATCTTCAATCCTGCAAGCTTGGAAAATCGCTAGAATTTATCCTGTGTTTAAAAAGGATGATAATACTTACATCTCTAATTCTAGACCAATAGCTATTATTTCTGTTTTTGTGAAAATCTTTGAATCCGCCCTTCATAAAATTATCTCATTCAAATGTCTGCTCTGAAAAATCGCTCTACTCTAACAAACTTGTGCCGCATAACAGAAGATACAGCCGAAACGTTAGACGATGCTAGTCAGCTTCAGTCCTGCATTTGATACCATTGCCATATTTTATTCTTACAGGAATTGTCATATTTTAGATTAAATGATTCTCTACTGAAGTTTATTTATAAAGTCATATTTGACAAGTAGAGCAAGCTACAGGGCGATTCAAATAAACGGGAAATTTTGAAAATTAAATAATTTCATGAAAATTAATTAAAAAAAAATGTTGATGTCATTTAATAGTAAAAAATGATGCCATTTTAGAATACATACTCTACAATTCATTTTTTGAAGATGACATTTTTCAGGTGAGCTCCTTCTTTACATAAACATTCCTGCAGTTGCTTCGTTACATTGTTCATGGTTTGACGCAGCATCTCAACTTGAATTTCGGCAATTTCTCTTCGGATGTTGGCTTTAATTCTTCAATTGTAGCAGGTTGACTAAAGAACACTTTGGGTTTAAGGTTACCCCACAAATATAAATCACAAACTGACGGATCAGGGGATCTGGGCGGCCATTGAAAGTCACCATATCTTGAAATTACACGTTCCTTAAACAATTGGTATACAGCTGCCATCGATACTGTGGTCGCATTGCCATTCTCGTCCTCAAAAAAATAAGGGCCCACACCGTTTGATGACATAGTAATGGACGCTGCTGTAGCTCCGTAGGATTGTCTTGTGACCAATATCGAAAATTTTGTTTATTAACGAATCCGCTAAGGTGGAAATGCGCTTCATCTGACATCCACAGTTTATTAATAAACTCCTCGTCCTCGTTGATCTTTTGAAGTATTGGTTCAGAGAATTTTCGTCGCATAACATGATCGTTGGGTTTCATTTCCTAAACGATCTGCAACTTGTATGAATGACATTTTAAGTTCTGTACTAATATTCTTCGAACACTTGATCTATGCAACTGTAAAGATGCTTACTGACGATGGATTGACCGACGTGGACTTATGACAACTACTCAAACAGCTTGAATATTGTGTTGCGTATGAACAGTTCGCACACGGCCTGGAGTTTTTTTTTCATTGCCGAACCAGTTTCCTCGAAATTACGTATCCATGTTTTACTTACATGTGCTGATGGAACACGATCGTGGCGTCCTAAATTAAAATGACGGCGAAATTCCCTACGTGCTCTCTCCACACTCTCATTGTTCTTGTAAAAAACTTTGATCGCAAATGCACGCTGCGCATCACTCCAAGCATCAATGATAACTAAATGGCAAAGTGTCGTGCACAGGCTGGCGTACGCTCTTCAGTGCCACCAATCGCTCACGGCTACCAACACAACTTTCAAAATTTCCCTTTTCGTCGAATCACCTAGTATATTACCTACAATGACTATAAATCTAGATATTTTTATCCAACTTCTGGAGTTCCTCAAGATTCCAACTTGCAGATGCTTAATATATTTATTAAAGACCTAATAGCATCTCTTGACCGTAATGTGCTGGCTTACGCAAATAACCTTAAAATATATCACACTATTACGAACATAATTGATGAGAAGTTTTTGCGAAAGAACTTGAATACCGTCCACAGTTAGTGTCGCATGAATATATTTAATTTAAATAATTCCAAATGCTGTGTTGTGGCTTTTACAAGGAAAATAAATTATATAAACCCTCTTTATTATATCGATAATACTGTTATAGAGAAACCAAGCTCTACAAAAGATCTTGGTGTTACATTCGTCAGTAAGTTGACCTTCAATGACCATCTCTTAAACATCATTAGATCAGCTGTTAAGTCTTCGTTATTTTGTAATGATTGAGGCGGGCAGCCCTACAATTTCCCGAAACATCTGGACACAAATTGGTGCTTTAGGAAAAATCTTTTTCACAGGCGGTATCAGCATATTAAAGTCTGGATAAAAAGTACGAACTAAATCAGCTATTCGGTGTAAAGCATGCGCTACACAGGTCACATATATCATGTTTGGGTACAAAATCTGTAATCCCTGCATTGCTTTGCACATAGATATATGGTGCAGCATCGCTACAAACTGGTAGCACCTTTTCGTATAAAATCCCATTCGGCCACAAAATAAACTTAAAGAGCATCGTTGAAAAGAGCAGCGGCTGTTGAATAATTCACTTTGTCCAGAACTTTTGAAGTCAGCAGAATAATTTATCTTTTTCTTCTCCTAATATGCCAAATACAAAATTTGTTATGCATCTTTGTTCTACGTCGGTTGTTTCATCCAACGACACCTAAATAGAATGATGCTTTACTTGTTCTCTTAATTTGTTCAGTGTTCTATCTAACTCGGAAGTGTATTTTTTTCTTAACGTCGATTCATCTAGAATATTTTCTTTTGTATACTTCTCCATAAAGTTGCAAAAAACTTCATTCTTTAATTTAGCTAACGGAATGTCAGCGCAAATAAAAGCCGTACAAAGTTCATCACCGAATATAATAAACTACTCAAAAAAGAATAAGGAATTAGATCTTTTTTTAACAGATCTAATTAATTCGATTAAATTTAACGTATTTTCTCAAACTATAGATAAATTAGAAGGCCCACAGTCGTTTGAGGACATTTTATGTGGTAAATGTCTTTTCTGTGTGATAAAATGTTGAATCTTGTATTTTAACCTTAAATTAATTTAGAATACAAAATTATAAAAATCGCTTTTTTTGACAAGTATTATTCATTTTAAACGTCATTTCACATTTTCACGATGCCAAGACGTCATTTAAATAAAGAAACTTTTGATTTAATTGCGTTATTGCATCAGCGAGGGCAATCTGGAGCAGAAATTGCCGCAATTTTTAATGTGTCTCCAAGTGTTGTTAGTAGGGCTCTAACAAGATTCCAACAGGTAGGATCTGCAAGGAGAAGACCCGGTAGTGGATCTGAGAGGAAAACAAATCAGAAACAAGACCGCTACATACGAATTCAGACAAGGATGAATCCGTTTAGAAGTGCTGTATGGTTGCAAACACAGTTACCACTGGAGTTAGAGTTTCGGATCAAACCATCAGAAACCGTCTGAGGGAAATGGATCTTCATAGCTGCAGGCCTGTGAGATGCCCAAAATTAACTAATGCCAATAGAATGGCTAGAAGAACGACTAGCAGAAAATTTTCAATGGGAGCATGGTTTATACACCGATGAATCCAGATTCTGCTTATTTAGTGATAATCGTAGAGTAAGGGTTTGGAGAACTCGAGGAGACCGTTATAGACGCGAGTTTACAAAAGCTGTGGTGCCTTTTGGCGGCGGTGGTATCATGGTGTGGGCGGGCATTAGTTTGGATGGCCGTACGAACCTCCATCTCTTTGAAAACAATGTCAACGGACACATATACAGAGATGACATTATTCAGCAATATGTGGCCGACTTTCGTGAGGCTGTGGATGAAAACATGGTTTTTATTGATGATAATGCAAGACTTCATCGTGCACAAATTGTAATGCAAGCAGTAAATGACCTCCATATTAACCATCTACCTTTACCATCAACGTCTCCCGACTTGAATCCAATTGAGCACATTTGGGACAGGCTTCAAGAACAGCTCAACGAACATAATCCACCCATAGTTAACGTGCAACACTTGCGGGAAATTTTACCGCTGTGTTGGAGAAGAGTGTCACAAGAACACATTAATAATTGCATTATGCCCCGAAGATGTACAGCTGTGAGAGATGTCCGTGGCCATTATACACGATTTTAGAATTAATTGTTACAGAAAAATGTTTATTTTAGCTGCTGTTAAAAATGTTGCTTATTTCATTTTTGATCATTTCTTAGTAATCTAACGATTTTTCTGAATAAATATATTTGAAAATTTTAAATTGTTGTGTACAATTATGTATCTAATATAATACACCACAAATATTTACCCATACTATCTAAAAAATACAAAAAAGTAAAAATTCCTTATTCATTTTTGAGTAGTTTATCCTGCGTTTAGGTCCATGCCAGAGTAAATTAGAAATTAACACTTGTCCTTCGTTATTGAAGATGCTGAGTGATTTGAAACTTTTTTGTTGCCGTAACATGAACTTCACAGTATTTAAAAAATAACAGACGTCCATCTGTTGTAAAATCATTATAATCCTTCACAAATTGACTTAAAATTGCACTTACACACTTTTTCTTTTGGCATGGATGTTAATACTATTGTAGTTAGTACACAACTAATACAGATTGTTAGAATGCAATGGTATTCTTTCATAAGACAAATTTTAAATTTGTTCTTGTTGTGAAATAACAGTTTTTTAATTGATGCATTGCATATTTTTCTATATTTGAACATACGTTGAAATATTTTGCGTTTATACAACATAATTTGTTTATTTACGGCGATAATTTTCTTAAAAATCTCTTGTTTAGGTATGTTCAAATTTAATATACTTCATTTTAACTTTTTATTAACACTGTTAAGTGTAAGTTGTATTCACGCTCTTAATGTTGAATGGAAATGTTTATAAACACTGACATTCTACGTTCTTAATGTTAATGTAAACGTTTATAAACATTTTACGGTTTGTATAATTTATAACCTAATCCTTGAAAGCTTTCGCGATATACACGTCATAGATGACATACTTGCCTTGATGTGTTGTAAGTATTTAAAAATGACACTGAACAGAAATTATTGTAACACTTATAGCCGTATTATTATCTTCACTAGCTATAGTAGAACCGGAAATTCAATCCTTTCTACAATTGTAAAAGTTGTTCTCTTATACAAACTTGGATTGAAGGAACACATTCATACACAAACATATAAAAAAAAACCAAAGCCGAAAACCGTGATAATGAACTTTATAACTGTGGACCAGTAGAGTAGACTTGTTCATTCTTCATCGATTTACACTTTTAGGCAACTCATCTTTTTCAACAAACAAAGAGCTACTGTTCGACGCATTATAAACCACTACACACGAGCAGCATACGTAGGTCTAGTCCACTTATTTAAGACACTGCAGGTACAACACAGCCAAAAATAAAAAAAAAGAAAAAGGAATAATAAAAGGTTCACAGATCTATGCGTGGGATAAAATATATTAAGTAACGTTTCTTTTTTTATTATTATTGTAACTGTGATTGTTCTTTTGGCGGATGAATTCTGAGTGAGTATCGTGCGGTCATATAATTTTTAAAGAATTTCCTATTTGAACTTGGCATTGTTTATTGAAATAGATATATAGAAACGTGTTTGTAGTAAGCATTCAATACTTAAAAAAAATTGTTTGCTGTCATTATATAAATAAATACCCATTTAGCCATAATGCAAATTATGCAATCCTTGTTTACTCCACCTGTTAATTATGATTTCGTGCGCTCGTCCTTTATTTTAAGTGTTTATTTTTAACGTGCGTATTGTACATACTAATATATACATATACCCAGCATATTCGTTAAGTTATATATACATATTGTACACATAATGCGCGACTGCTGAACGGATTTCTTCACGAACCTAAGTAAACAGCGCCTTGTTTACTGCATTATCTGTCGATTATATAACGAAAATATAGGCCAAGTATGCTTTTTTTTATGTTACCTCTAATGCTACTTTAGTGAATTACAAGATTAATAAATTAAATTTTGTCTTCCATTAAGTTGATGCTGGGATTTTGTACTCTTTCAGAGGTTATACATTTTTATAAATTCCTATAAAGCGACCTTAATAATTTAATCTTATTATAAATAAATTTGTAGACAGCGTGAAAAAATATGAATGGCTACAAAATGGGAAAAAATAATCTAACTATTTTATGTTGTTACTTCTCCATCGATTCACAGAAAAGGTTGAAAGATACAACGCGCAAATATCCTCAGAAAAGACAAAATCGTTAGTGTACTATGTACTTGGGGGTAGAAATATCGAGTGAACGGAGCAACTACAGAAAAATCAGGCGACAGACCATGGAAGCAGCACGAGTGTCTGGATATTCATTTATTCATTTACTGTCCAATAGAATTACACATTCTGATAACAGGACAAATATACAACGTGTCCAGGAAAGTATGCAACAAAGGGAAAACTTTTTTATGGTTTATTTCTCAGGAAATTTTATTCGTTATTAAAGTTTTTGCTTTACTTAAAACCCATTTGCCAGTTAAAACAAATGAAATATCGCTTTAATAACTTGAAAGTACAAATAATTTTATTTTTATGTTTTAAACAAACATCACTTGATATGATACCCCTCTGGCTCAATACATAAATTTGTACGTTTGCTTAAGTCCCTGACGGCATTTTGCAGGAAATTGGGATTATTATTTAAATGCGTTACCGCGCTTCCCTAATCCTGTTCTGCAAATCTTTTTGGTTATCAAATGGCCTATCCGAATACACCTGATTTTTCAACCAACCTCATAAAAAATAATCCAAAGGATTTAAATCCGACGAGCGTGGAGGCCATGGAAATGTTGAATATCTTCCTATACATTTTTATTGAAATTCTTGGTTTAAATATTGCACGACTCGACGAGAACTATGTGCAGGTGCACCATCATGAAAAACCAGAAAGAACGTCTTGTTTGTAAGGGTGAGTTGTCAAATTCATTTTCTAATTCAGTAGTCAGAAATGCTAAATACCTTTCAGCATTTAGAGTTTGCTGAAAAAAGAAACGGTAAGACCACTCCAAAGACTCTCCAAAATTCCGCACCATATATTTATCTTTCGTGAATATTGGTTTTTACACTCCATTTGGAAATGAGGATTCTCTCTAGACCACCAACGATAGTTTTGCGAACAAACTACACCATTTGTGGTGGATGTCTCTTCATCGATAAATAATATTTTTTTGAGAAATGTTATGTCCCTTTCTATTTCATGAAGGAAAACGAAATGCTTGTCATAATCTCGTTCTTGCAACGTTTGCACATATCTTGGTTTAATTGGAGTAAACTTGTATGCTTTTAATATTTGATGTACTGATGATTTATGTAATCCTAAATTAATTGCAAATTTTCTCACAGATAATTTAGGATTCTCAATTACACTTTGTAAAACATTTAAAGAATTATCCAAATTTCTTACTGGTCTGTCATGTTCCTTATTAAAATTAAATTCCGAAGAGCCTGTTTGTTTAAATTGTCGCAAAATTCAGGATACCGTAGACCAAGTAACGTTTTTATTGGGATGCCTTTTTCATGCCTTTTTGTATTTTCAAGTTATTAAAGAATATTTTCATTATTTAAAGCGATATTTCATTTGTTTTAACAGGTAAATGGGTTTCAAGTAAAGCAAAGACTTTTATAAAGAATAAAATTTCCTGAGAAATAGACCATAAAAAAAGTTTCACTTTGTTGCACACTTTCCTGGACACGTTGTATATTACAACATGACAAAAACTTGCTAATAAAGTAGATTATGACTCATAACACAATCTAAATTGATCAAAAAAATTATAATAGACATATCTTAAAAATACAAACATAAGTTGGAAAAAATGTTCTACGAAAACCGCAACGTAACAATCTCAATGACTTCAGTAAGATGCATAACATTTAAATCGCTTGTGTCAGAAATCTCATTGAAATTGCTATACATGACGAAAACGGGAGATGCGTAAACTATGTTTGTTTTAGCCGCGGGAAAAAATAAAGTAGTTCTCTGTAGCGAAGAAGCGCGAGGCACAAGAGAAGACAACTGTGGAACTAGGTTAATGCAGTCGATATTGTTATGCACTAGATTATACAAAAATTTTACACTGTTCAGTTTATATCTTGTCTTCACAGATATTCCATACATACGCAGTAATGAATCAGTAAACACGATGTTGCCTCAATTTTTTGTCTCCGTTGTTTGCTTGGTGGTCTGTCTCCTTCGTTGCGAAATATATATATTCCGTTTGTCGGACAAAGAAAGCCTAAGCGTAATTACGTTTAATTCCTTCGCAGTAAGACGCCAAATTCACTAACGATAGCAGGCTTTCTAGTAGCCACCACACACACCCTTTTTGAAACCGCTTGACAGCGAAAATTACCATAAAAATTAAGGTACAGCGTGGCCTTTTGTCTCATTTTACGGAGCGCACCAAGAAAAAACTCTACACACTCGGCAGCCGGGAAAGCGGGGTCAAATTCAGTGCACACAATCCCGGCGCAGCCGGGATCATAAAGAAAATTAATATAATGAACAACATTTTATATCTAACTTTATTTACAGGGCGGTGAAACTTTGTGTCAAAAATAAATGCAACAGAGCAAAGTAAATATATATATATATATATATATATATATATGCTGACTGTTCCGTATTTTGATTCCTGTCTAGTTGTCCGAGCAGGTTTTCGTGGTTTTCCTTCTCGTTTTGAGCGAATGCCGACAACTTTGCATCTTAAGTCGCTCCACGGGCGCATACGTAATAATAACTCATGTCTTGCTTTTCCCTGCTTTTCCCTGTTTTCTGCTTTGTGCTGATGTGGTCCTCTACTGGGTTGTAGCCTAGCATATGCGCTACCAAACTCTAGGGGGTCTGCCCGATGGGCAGTCAGGTGCCATTCCGCCTTTCCAGCAGGAGTGAGGAACCAAGCTACGCGGCGCATATCACGGCGCCGCGCAATGCACACACCACTAGGACCGGTCCTGGGCGGCAACCTGGCTGGGCCGCTGTTAACAGCACACGCACGTTCGACGTGTGTGCATTGCCCCCGCTTCTGCGGAAATCGTTAAGATGGCACAAAGTGTGACCGTCGACGACTGAGGTAGCCACTAAGAGTGTTCCCTCGGTTGGCGATGAGCAACCCCGTGCAGGGTGCGCTTCGCTGGTCTGCGCCTTGCCTCGTTGGGGCGGGGGTCGGGCCGTCGCAGTACTGCTCGGAAAAGTAAAGAAGTTGCCGGGAAAGGATTGGCGGCCCTACGCAAAGGCTGGTTATCCGATCTCTCTAAATTTACGCGACCGGTCACTAAACACACGCACGAGCGCACTAACATACAAAACCCTACACTTACGCGGTCACACAAATACAAAATCACACACCCAGAGAGAGACGCAAGCTGCCAGCAGCAACCAACACACAGGTTCATACCCAGAAAGAGACACAAGCTTCTGGCAGCGAACAACACATATGTTCACACCTTGCTATCTATTTTTTGGAATACTAAGGCATGATCTATTATTATTATTGGAATGTATCTTTGAATAATTTAAACCATAGCAACTTAATTATTTGACATTTATATTCTGTCATTTATATTTTGTATTCTCTTGACAAAGGCATCATTGCCGAAACATGTAGAGTTATTTTAAATATATATTCTTTGAAGTAATGAACCAGACCTTTAATCGCCGACTTATTAAGTTTACCTTATATATATATATATATATATATATATATACATATATATATATATATATATATATATATATATATATATATATATAATAAAACCATGGTAAGACCAATAATGACGTAAGCAGCTGAAACACAGGCCGACAAGGTAGAGTTAGGAACGAAGCTATAAAAGAGGTGTGTGGAATCGGAAATGTCGCTGGATTCCTCAGGGGAAGGAGAAAAGCATGGAACAAGCACATCCAAAGGGCAAATGAGACCAGGTTGATAAAAATAGCAAGAGACCAAAGACCAGCAAAAAAAAGAGATCTTGGAAGACTGTTAAAAAGATAGAGGAAAAACTGGGTCTCCACATGCCCATGATGGATGCGTTAAGAAAAACAAGTTTCGACTTCAATAAAAGAAGAAGATGAAACATTTTCCGATGCGTTTCCGATATTACTCTAATTTTTATTTATGTACATATACATAGTAATTTTACATTACAAGCTTTGCCACTGACAAGTTTATAAGCGCAGCTAAATTTTTAGAAGAAATCGTTTATTAATTTTTTACTTTACAGTTTAATATATTTTTATTTTAATTCCACATCTTATTTTCTTTTTTATATTATGTTGCTTAGGTTGTTTTGATGATAGTCTAAGATAATAAAATGTAATAAAAAACTCGTCTTATGTCTTTACTTGAGGGTATGGTGAGCGGTGGTGAAAAGCGGTGAGCAATGGACGTGGTCGACATTCTTTTGGAAAAATATTATTAATCAAAATCTGGCCGTGTAGGGTAGACGTTTCTACCCTAAACAGTCTTAAATTTACAAACTAGTTTCTAAAAAATAAAGAAAAGATATAAATGTTTGTATAGGGTAAGATTTAAATATCAGTAGAAGAGACTAATGTTTACCGATGTGTCATATTGTTTGGTTGATGGTGGTACTGGTTGAAACTTCATTACAGCATTAAAAAAATAAGTAATAAATATATAGTTTTTAATAATTATTGTAACTACTACAATTTTGATTCACCATACATAACCATAACTTTATTATCTAGTTGAAAAAGAGTTTTCATCCAGTCGATGCGGATTGAATTTATCACTACACACTTGATACAAAACAACGGTCTAGATAGGTGTAGAAACCTGATTTCGAAGCACCCAAGTGCTTAGAAAAATGCGAAAGCAATACCATCATCTGAGAAAGTAATGATATAAGAGTATTAGGCAACATTACTGGACAAATTGGACATTAAAATCAAAAGCAAATGACATCTTTGGCAAAGAAAAAAATTCTCTTTCAACACAACAATGCAACTCATTCATCATTAATTTTTTAATCAAATATCATTGATCTACCTTACGAATTACCGAATTAGTATCACATGGATTTTACTCGCCGAAGTTAGCTCCTAGTGACTTCTTCTTGATCCCTGATTTGTAAAGAAGTCTATATGGAAGGAAATTTCACTTCAACGATGAGATAATGTCTAAATCTGATGCCTATTTTGAGGGACTCCAATAATATTACTTTAAGGAGGGTATAAAAAAGCTTAAGCATCGCTGAAGTAAGTTTGTAGAGTTAGAAGGAGAAGGTAGAAAAATAAATACTTTGAAAATAAAACTGTATCCTTGGAGATTTCACTCCGCCCTCGAATATAACCTCGTTAGGATATGTTTTTTGGTTTAAATTTATTAAACTGTTATTAATTGATTATTTTCTATATAAGTAAATTAATTAGAAATAGACGTTAATTAAATATATTGTAAGAAGTAATATTCTTTTCCTTAAGCTATGTGCCATGTAAAGAAATTTGTCTATACAGATGATCCTCTAATTGCATAGTTTCCAAAACATATTTTATTTTATAACTAGATAGACTGTTTTTAACATCGCGAATTAAAAATTGGTAAAATGAGTGGTTCTTCCATGCCCAAATAGATGCACTTATATTTTAGTTAATCTTAATCACAGTTTTTTTCTTCATTTACTTTGTTCTTGCACCCATTACGAAAAAAAAAAATATTTTTTAAAGCTCTCATATTTAATGTCTATCATTACATTAGTATTAATAACATGAAGCAACACTTTAATTATTAATTTGGAAAGACATGACCTACATTCATTAAAGAGGACCAGTTTTAATTGATTTAATTAAGCAACAACGACAAAATTGGGATAGTTATGTTGTTGCTGAAATCATAATAAAAAAGTATATATCCAGAGATTACCACCACAAAATAAAGAGTTATGCTAATAGAATTAGCACAGACGAAGTGAAAAATTATATTGATACATGTTTTGATAATATTAAGTGAAAAATGTGCACAGAATATGCTATGAAAGGGTCAAAAGGAATGAGCAAATTGGACGGCTTAATTGACAATATTGCGGAGTCGTTTATCATATTAACTGTAATTCAGAAAGATACAGATTATGAATTACTTAATTAACATTAATTAATGTCCGTACATAAATATGTGTAAAAACTCTCAAATTTTCATGTGTAAAAATAATAATTTAAAAATATGAATTACCTTTGGAGGTTGTTGTAGATTAGTATACACATATTTCATTTGTAAATATTCTTTCTACACTTTACGACGCATTTTATTCGAATTTTTTCATAGAAAAAATTTGCCTTCAAGTAGGAATCGAACCCACGACCTCTGGCTTGCCGGACCATTGCTCGACCACATTTCATTTATTTGTTTTATTATCTAGAAAACTCGGTTTCGCTTTCTTCTCATAACTTGTTACACTATGACATATAAAAGAACTAACATCCGCAATAAAAATTAAAAATTTAAAAACATTAAAAGATGTTTCATCGTTATTTCAGTAAAAGTATTATAAACTGAAATAACGATAAATTAAATTGAAATATTTGAATATGTAAATCTTTAAGTAAGAAAAGCAGTGAATATAAGCAAACACGATCAGTACTGAAAGTTTTCGAGCATGCCATAAAAATGATTATTAACTGTAAACATTCGTTTATGATAGAGTATGAGTACAAATATTCCTTTCGACAACGTCAAAGTAATCATGGTACAGAAGGAGGAAGTTGGGGAAATATATGATGGTCTGATGCAGGCGAAGTTGTTTGTAGTCGCAGCCTGTGCCGAGCAAAATTTGAGAAGTTGGTCGCACGAAAAGAAAGCTGAACATAATAACTAACAGTCAGGCGACTATTAAGGGCATTGTGGATCCAATTGCTGGTATAGAAACTGGTTAAACACTGTTGGGAACTTTTAAATAGACTGGCACAAGTGTGGGTACCAAGACATGAGGATACTAAATGCGCCTACACAGTGGCTTCATCGGGTACGTACTAAAGTAAAAAGCTAACAAGGGTATACATCAGTCCAAAAAAGGTTTTATGAAGTCTTTGAGATGACCGAAATTATACAAAATACGAGTCATATTATTGAGAAAACTTGTGCTTTCTAACAGAAATTTGATAAACAGTCGCTTTAAAGGAATAAATTTAGCAAAGGTGAGTGAGTTATTTAAATCCAACTGATCATTAAATAAAATTTGTAATTATTTAAAATTGATTAATTTCTAAATTTTACAGTATATTTAATATTAAGCCTTTGATATCTAAATATAGAATTTGAAAATGATTATTGACTGTATGGTTTTCTGCTATTAAATTATTGGCAAAAGTAGAATCTTGTTTCTTGTTCTTAAAAGAAGAAACTTAGCAATGCGTTTTTCAAATGATCTATCTGTTTGATTTACCACGTAAACTTATAGACTACAGATTTCTTAATTTTATCTGTTCGATCGTACTTTGCTAGGTATTTATAAAAACCGCAGAAGATACTTGGATCGACCACCAAAATCAGTAGCATTTAGCAAACTGGTTCACGGATCACGCTAAAGCTCTTCGAGGAAATTAGGTACATCGCTGCCAACTTAGGGCAAAAAAAAATTCAATACTCATTACGTGGGTTTTTTTGAATGGACATTTGTCAGTATTTGATTTGAGGGAATCCTTTCATAATAATTTAATTTCAAACATTTTTATTGTTAAATATAAGAAGATCTAGGATATAGAAATATAGAATTCAAGCATAAACATTTCCAATTTTATAAAGTAGTAAATGTTCTTTTTCGAGTTTAAACCACTGTATATCATACTTTTATTACCACATTCAAATGCTAAAGCTTTCTTTAAATTCTAAGAAAGCGATATATTTTACATTTATAAATTTGTTTATTATCTAGGGTTATTAATAATCGGTATGTTTTTCCAAATTTATTTATTGCTTTATATATCAGACCGCTTGTTTTTTTGCCTAATATTATTAGCGAACAAAGTGTAACTTGATATTCATCTTAAGATCCAGTTTCTTAGATGTGTATTATAATAATTTATTACTCTAACAAGGAACGATTATGACACCTACTAATACTTAATCAGTCATGATATTTATTAGATAAAATTAGATTTTAAGACATTATCGTAAACCTTGTATTGTTGCTTGAAGGCACAATGAACCCACAAAAATTTCCCGTTATGACGTCAAATGGTACACTATTCAACCAATACGATTTTAATATGTAATAGTGTAGGGGTAGTGGTATATATACAAAATGTCGTTACATGTTTAAATGACGATTCTCGAAGTATTTCTGAGCGCATTATATATATTCCAAATTAAAAAAATCAGTTGTACTTTCATTAGGAACACTTTGGAAATTTTCCAAAACTAATCACTTATTTTGAAAATCAAAATCGCAAATTTAATGATGGATTAAGCACATTATATGTGGGTATTAATAATTTGAAAAATATTCTTCTTCGGATGTGGCCTTCTGCAAAATTTACACCCAGTTTTTAATAGAAATACAGATTTAATACCATTGCGGTAATTATGTATGGAGACAAGGCCTCAAAATCTAACTGCTAAATACGCTGAAATAAAAGAATATTTCCATTATGCACCTATAATCAGTTGCGATGTAGAAAGGACGTTTTCTATATGCAAGGATGTATTTCATTCAAAGAGAACAAATTTTACGGAAGAGTACCTTGAGAAAGTATTGCTAGTTAATATTAGTACTCCTTTACTCAACTTGAACTCCAAAATGAACAAATAAAAATGTATTTCGTATTTCATAGATCACCACCCGTTTGTTTTCCAATTATATAAATAAAATTTAAAAATTAAAAAATACAATTTTCAATAGTACGCCCGTGGGCGATGAATCATGAGCCTGTCTTGCTGTCTTGGCCGATCCCTACTTATAACAAACAATACTAATCGTTAGGATTTTAATAATCTACTTGAACAAGGGTAGAGTGCACGTTGTTCTTTATATAATAAATAATGGTTTGTTACTTTTAAAATGGCCAATGGCTGCTAATTATATTGTGTATTGCCACATGTTAACTTCGAAAGTATCGTTTTATTTACATATCAAGGGTTGCAAAATCTAATACAATACTAAACTGCAACATTACTTTTGTTTTATTTGGATTTAGTACTCGTGTTTATTTACTGAACTACAGTTGTAGTGTATAGTTCTATATGTTCGCTATAAATATTTTGTTATCTGTACAACTACATTATTCTCAGTGTACAATTATTACCTGTGCTCGTTTTTATTAATAAATTTCGTTGACATATGGCCGTTTCTTATTACTAGAGTAAAATCTGTTACTTTAGAAAAAGTAAAAATGTATCGTATTTACGTACGTGCTAAATCCTGCTGTGAGCCGCACCTTTAGTCCTATCACAACACCACTTAGCAACGACACTAATACTTAACCTGAGAAGGTATCGAATCCCATTCAAGTCCGTTTTGTTGTGTTTCATTAATATTACTTAAATAATAAAATAATTTTTTCAAAAATCATTGCTGAAATAAACATAGCTCGAGTTAAAAATAACAGGTCCTAAATAATTTTCAAAAGATATCGAATATAAGCGGCTACAATCGAAAACTGTCCGTCAACAGATAAACACGTTTACATTTCATTATCACAAAATGTAATCAACACAATATGAATGTTTATTTGTACATTATAATTTTAATGAGTATTTTGTTGATTATCGCGAATGAGATAATTGTTTAAAGAAAACTGAATCCAGTCAACATAAGCGTTAATGAGACTTACACACAGAGAAATGCACACACATGCAAAATACTGATTTTCAGTTAGACAATAGAGTGTATGATGATTCATGAAAGATAATAGTATTTAGAAAGCATTAAATAATCTATCACAATAAACGATTTTTGATTAAAGCTCTTAATTTAGTTTTGTTTATGTATATGTTTAGATACCTATGCCCATAGTTCATTTTTCTATACTTTCCACTTTGGTTTCAGCGTCTTCATGAACTATTGTAATACTCAATTTAATATAACTTAAATAAACAGAACATTTTCCTACCACAAAGTACGACAAATACTTTTAAATAAATTCTTTCTTCTTCCCTATATTTGCTACCATGGCATAAGCACTTAAACTTAAAGAGACTATAATTAGGTGAAAATATTAGTACACGCTTAAAAAACAGGTTTACATTATTTAATATTGCATATAAATACAAATTAGTAGAGCAGACCAATTTCCGTGTGCGCCATGAGCGCCGGTATGGGAGTGTAATTCGTAATATATTAGAATATGCGATAGAATAGGGGCGCAACATGAGCTTGTTACCGATATACGAGTAAGTATAGAAGTAGAGACATTTATTCTATCAGAAATAATTAAATATACATTTCGTTTTCTGCTATTAAAGTAATATGCATAAACACACGAAAAATAAGAATAGTACATATTATAGCAGCGTTGTATGTACCTATAAATAAAATGGAAAATGTATGAAATCAGTGATTGTGTGCACGACAGAGGATTTAAAAAAACACTTACCGTTTTAAGTCTTCCAAGGATTGACAAACTGGAGAAACACGATTGTATATTTTAAACATCAGTTGCGTTTCTAAGGTTATTTCTGAAAAACATGTCCGCCGTCAGGAAAAAATATGTTTATATTCGGAAAACGACCAATATAAAATAACCACAGTTTTTTATTTTTCAGTTCGGCTTTGCTTTTATTTTCAACCTATTTACGCACCGATGGTAAATTCCTTCGTAACGTTGTCGTGCTCGGTAATGTTTGATTCGCGTATTTATTCCAAAATGAAATAAATGAATCATTACTTAACAAGGTAAACGGCAGTGTACACACAATCATAGTTACACATAGTTCATGTATAAACTGTTGTCGATTAATTTACATTAGATATGTATTGCACACTAAACATTTAATTTTTGAGCCATCGTATATTAAGTCCGGGAAATCCATAATAAACTTCTTCACTTCATCCTACAACGGTCGTTTTCTCGATTTATGTGTCGACGACATTTTATTACGTATGCTTACACTTACATGCAGTCTAAGCAAGTACCAAACACATACTGAATGCTTTTTATTAGTTCTGATACAATACAATCCTCCTCACATCGGCGCACATGGCACGCACGGAAGTTGGTCTGCCCTACAAATTAGTATATTATAGAATGAGTATCATAACTAAAGCTCGGATTTTTATGCACAAGAAATGCTTTAAATATGGGCATATACAGACTGTCCCGTAAAAAACATTTATAATTCCGTTATTTATTGTCCGGTTTTATTTAAACAAAAAGTAAATTGAATAGCATCAAAAACACTATAAGATAGCAGTGTTTTATTTGTTTTCAATTGTTTTCATTAATGTGAAACGACAGTCAAGTTTTTTATTTTAAATGGCAACATATATATTTTTGGCTATATTCGGATTGTATTTTTTTTTCTGAATTCAACGATGTATAACATGTTTATTTTTGATAAACGTTTATTGCAAAAAAAAACTTTATAAATTTCATCTTTGTCTTCCATTATTTATAAATATTCGAATGTGTCATGAAACATTTGAAATGTAAGTATTATAAATATTATTATAAGAAACAAAACACTTTACAATAAATGTTGAAATTGCCCGCCACCTTGTTTAACACATATCGCACATCTCCTAATAATAAAAAATTAAAAACAAACTTTATAAATTTCATCTTTCATTATAGTAGACTTGGCCCAGTCCACTAGCATTATGTCAATGTGCCTTAAGTGTCAGTTTGACTTTATTAAGTTTTCTGTATTATCCTGTTTGAACGTTTTGCCGCAACAAAAAGCGTATTTTCGTTAAAAATGAATAACAATGAATTAACGGACATGTTACAAGTGTTCTTTGAATGTAATAAAAATCGCCTTCAAGCAGTTCGTCGGTACAGTGCTCGTTTTCCGGACAGAGAAGTTCCAGGTTCGAAAATATTTCAGAGAATTGAAAAGAATTTAAGAAATTATGGATCATTTACCAAACCAAAAACACAAAAACGGAAATTCTCCGAAGATAAGGAATTAGATGTTCTTCTTGCAGTACAGCAAAATTCACGAACTTCGATTCGCGAAATTGCACATAATATTGGGGTATCAAAAACTACAGTTCTTGGTATTTTAAGAAAACACAAACTTAAACCGTTCATAGCTCGAAAAGTTCATGCATTAGAACAAAATGATCCTGGCCGAAGAATCCAGTTTTGTCGTTTTTATTTAAATGCATTAGAACAAGACCCGAATTTTTACAGAAGGATAATTTGGTCTGATGAATGGCACTTTTAGCAACAACGGTATTTTTAATAGAAACATACATCGACAGTGGAGTGCAGACAATCCGAGATTTGTAATTGAAAATAATTTTCAAAGACGTTTCAACGTAAATGTTTGGTGTGGCATTTTAGGTGATCAATTAATTGGGCCATTTTTCATAGATGGTTGCTTAAATCAAGAAAAATACTACACTTTATTACACGAAAATCTCCAAAACTTTTTAGATGAATTACCTTTGGCAAATTTAAATAGAATATTTTTTCAACAAGATGGGGCTCCCGCGCACAACGCCAGAGTAAATACTGATTTGTTGAACACCCAATTTGGAAATAGGTGGATAGGAACATCCGGTCCTATCGAGTGGCCTGCGCGTTCACCGGATCTTACGCCCCTCGATTTTTGGTTGTGGGCTTATCTACAAGATCGAGTTTATTTAACAACTCCAGAAAATGTTGACATTTTAAGACAAAGAATTATTAACACTTGTCAAGAAGTACCTGCCGCTTGTCTTTTAAATGCGACCTTTGGAGTAATTAGGAGATGTGCGATATGTGTTGAACAAGGTGGCGGGCAATTTCAACATTTATTGTAAAGTGTTTTGTTTCTTATAATAATATTTATAATACTTACATTTCCAATGTTTCATCACACATTCGAATATTTATAAATAATGGAAGACAAAGATGAAATTTATAAAGTTTTTTTTTTGCAATAAACGTTTATTAAAAATAAACATGTTATACATCGTTTAAATCAAAAAAAAAAAAACCAATCCGAATATAGCCAAAAATATATATGTTGCCATTTAAAATAAAAAACTTGACTGTCGTTTGACATTAATGAAAACAATTGAAAACAAATAAAACACTGCTATCTTATAGTGAAGTTTTTTTTGTGAAGTGAATTTTTGATTTTTCAATTTTCTTTAATAACTCATTTATTTTTAAAGTAAGACAAATTTAATTTGCACTTCCTTAAGGCACTTTTTTAATAGGAATCTGGTGGGATATTTAGATTTTTGAATAGTAGTTGAGCTACAATGATCAAGTTTCATTTTTTTTATAGGGGTTGGCAATGACATCATCGAAATAGTATATTAAAAAACAAGTTTCATAAGGCACCATTTTGCCGCACGAGATCAGTTTAGAAAACGAGCCACGATAGCGGCGAATTTTCTAAAGAGCGAGTGCGGCAGAAGGCCTTATGAAACGAGTTTTTTATACTATTTTTTCTATTTTGCATTTTTTAGATTAATACATTGGAATTATTTAATTTGGAAGTTCAGAGTTTAATTTTTATATAAAGCATGCAGTTGGTCACATTGATACTTGACATTGTCAAATTTAAATCTTGCTATCCGCGAAGTATATTATATTACACATTATTTATTAATTTTCGTTAACATTATTTGATATTTTATTTAAAAATATAAACATAAGTGACATAGAAACTAATATATCTTGTTGTCAATTGCATACAATATACGTTGTTTGTGTAGAGTACGAACATATATCATATCTGTCAAATGTACTTAAATTCTTAAAATCAAATGACAGCAATGATATTTATTTCTGTATTCGAACAACGCCAACATTGAAAAATTAAAAAAAGCGTATCGAAATGAAGCTCATTTCGATACTGTTTCCGGTTTCATAATGAGTTATTTCGAACGCAAAATAGAAAAAGAATTTTTCATTCCCTTTTCAAAAATGTATTTCGCTTACTGGAAATCAATGAAAAAGTAGTCTAAATTACATTTATACATAAAAATAATTATTCTTACATAATATATAAGGACATTGAAATATGAACTTATGAAGTGATCTCCAACAATTCCGGCTCACACATTAATAGAGAATTGATGTGGATAACGGGTTTCCAATGTTTCGTGTGAGTTTCCTCCGGTCCATGTGTGATTATTATGAAAATTAATAACATATCTGGAGAAACTAGCCCCGTCGATGTAGAATATTTAAGCCAAAAACTGTTGTGTCCATTGATAAAAAAACAATCTTTGCGGGAAATCTTGCTGGCAAAAGTTCCTGCACCCGTTGTATATGATATAGTCACAACAGTTGATTCTTCAATATCTTCCAAACTGTGGACTTATGTTTAAGGCAGAGGCAATTATTCTGGTGTTTGTAGTAGAATGTTCCTCAATTTCATTTAACACCATTTCTTCCACTACCAGCCGTATATTTTTTAAAACTTCTCATTTTACTAAGACGTTGCTGAAAACGGGCAAATATCAAATGAAGCGGGATGACACGGTTCGGGTATCGTTTTTGATAAAGACGTCTAGCTGTACGTGAATTACCATTGGTAAGACAGTAAACGCAATGCATATCGCAATGTAAATTATTGTCTTTAATAGTCGAACATAATGATAATGACGGAATCTTTGATATTTCTGTTAACTTTTGAAAACCATCATTCTTTGTTGTAACACTGTAAAATTTATCTAGTATAACTTTAGCAGTTCGACCTGGAATATTTTTCAACAAATTTTCACCATGTTTTACATTAGAAATTGATTCTAATAAAGATATTTGGTCAGTCTCTAATTTTTTAATTAATCCACTTGAAAAACTATAATGGGCTTTAATATAGGTCAACTGATCTAGAATCTCGCGTTTTCAAATAAACTTTTGGATTTTATAATTGATTCAGCTGTATGAGAAGAATCTACTACAATGTTTTTTTATATGATTATAGTTATTCGCGTAGAATATGACTGTGTCTAACCACGTTCTCCATCGGTTTCAGGAGGTAGAGGAACATCCGGCAATTTTTCTTCTTATACTTAGACTTGTTGCGGTGCTTTCTTAAATATTTTCTTTACGCTCGAAATTAAAGAATTAACTAAAGGAAACTGACGTCTAATTTCCTCGCAAACTCTATTTATTCCATGCGCTAGACAAATCACGTGGATTAAATTTTTATACAAAATTTTTAAATTTGCCCCTGCTTTAGTCATATATGCTGCCGCATCTGTGACGAAAAGAAGAATTTTGTCAGTCGACAGAATATCTGGAGCAAAAAAAGTCAAACTTTCATAAATAAAGTAAACAATTTCTACGCTATTGGGTTTTTTTCTAACTCTTTCGTCCCGATTAAAAAAGATTTTGGTTAAGAACATCACCTAATAAATTTGCAATATAACGACTACGAACATCGGTTGTTTCATCAAAAATATGCGATTTTACGTTGAAAATGTAAAAAATATTCACTTTATGCACACAAACTAAAAAATTTTATGCAAAATATGTTATTTTTTTATACCGTTAATCGCATTATTTCAGTGTAGAATTGATATATCCAAAAAATTGTGGTGATATTCCTAATACTAAAAAATGTTTTTCACATAAAATCCGAACTCTAATCATAATACAGGTTTTATTATACGGGTCCAAGTTTAGGACCTGATGAACAAAGCGGGGTGGGTCCTAAAGGGCGAGGGCAATAAGTGCTTTATAACGCAAGTTATTTTTCCTAATTTGCCTTTTTTATGACCTCTTTTACATAAATAATAGTAATTTCATAATTTGGTAATTTTCGTGGTGACTCCATACACTATGACATTTGAAGTTAGCTAATTTAAGATTTAAATTTGTCCGTATTCTATTGAATATTTTTTATTTATTAAATTTAATTAATGCAAAATGAAAGAGAATTTTTCAAGTACCCGACCTGAAATTTGAGAAATTGCTCAAAATACTTAAGTAATTTCTTTTCCATTGAATCTAGTATCAATTATGAAAAACGCTTTATCAAGTTTGAAGAAGGACGCAAAGAAAATCGAGTTCGAGTTTTATAAGAATATGTTTTAGTTGAACTTTTGTATAATTACAACGTTTTAAATATAAACATTTACATTATGGATTATTTATTTGTGTTCTAAATCCTTTTAAATTTGTGTTCTAATTAGTTCATATATAAATGTCTGGAGTAAATAACTTAACAGTATTATTACAAATGAAACAGATATGCATTACACATATCTGTATCTGTACACATGGACATACACCTCGTATTTTCCAATATTTACTTCTGGCAAAGACACGTGTTATTCTGTCCTATCAGGTGGCACCAGATAAATCTGGTGATATCTGATGGACAAATAAGACTATGCCGAAAAGGACTTGCACCTTTATATACTCCTCGTCAGGAAAGATGATCCCTGCGTCATCAATAAACATTGTATGATTAAAATCAGTACTTCGGCGTCATATTAAATACTGTAAATTGCAAAATGAATATGGATTGTAACTTCGTTTCCGGGCCAAATATATTTGACACAGTCAGTCGAATTTGTAGATTATATGAACATATATAATCGAATTACATCTTAAGTTATATTAAAATTACTATAAATTGAACAAAGCTGCGTAAACAGCAAATCAAATTAAACTATAACACCACTTGAAAAATAAAATGAACTATCAAGAATTTACAACATTTAAGTCAACATATAAGATTATGTACTTCTTTAATCATTTTAATGAATGGCAAAACCAAACAGTTTGAAGTTAGTTGTAAAAGCATTATTACTGGAATTGAAATTATACAATAGATCAGAGTATCTCCTTTGTATAACTGTAATTACATATTCACTGTTATGACAGTTTTATAAACATTATCTTCCCAATTATATCATAGAATAACCCTAGATATTAGTTAAACGTTCTACAGCGCCTAATTTTAAATAAAATTTGGAATATATTGAAATATAGCTTAACACTGCCATAATAGATAAGTTGAGTTTTGCACAAAGGTCGGTATAAATATTTGAAATCGCAGTATGCATTATAAACAAAACATATTCATACAAACTTATTTGCTGTGAAATGTTTTTTTTGCTTTGAAATTATTTGTTGACTGCTAGTAAAATAGAACTTGTACGATTGCAGAAAGAAATTTTGAAAGAGGAACATGAAATGGAGCAAGAAAGAAAAAGTTTAGTAATTGAACTTTCAAAAATTAAATTGAGCAAACAAAAAATTTTACTTGCAATAAGTTATAGATTTATATAATATATACAAACAATAGTTATTTTATTTATTGTTTTCATCAAATTGTATGAATTTGTTTTGTGTATATTAAAAATGTTTAAGTTAACACCAGAAGATTAGAGCTGATGGGCACCAAATCAAATAAGGCAGTCGAAACACATTTCACTAGTGTATCTTGCAAAAAATTGCTACAAAAAGATGAAAACACATTCAAATGTATTTAATTGGACATACATTTTTTTTATATGCATTGTATTTTTAACTCCAAGTATTAAAATTGCAACGAAAAAGAATACGCAGTAAGAAAAAGGAGCCAATTAAAAAAAAAAGTTCAATATATTAAATTGTCAATGTAACTGGGAATTAAAATTGTTTAATAAGTTAATATACATATGTAATCATTTAACAAAATTGCCTTATTATTTGTTTAATAATAAAATTATCATGAGTATATATACAAAAAAAATTAGTACATTAGGAAATCTAGCTACTTGATAAAATCTGTTTCTGTAATTTTTCAACCTTTCTAGACATATTTAGATAAAAATTGTGGCCACAGTCTGGCAATTGCATGTGTAACATTTTGTATGATTATTTGTATTAATATCATTGTATTTGTTGCATAAAAAATCAGTTACTAAAAGTAGAAACTAACATTACATAAACAACTAATCAGCTGTATACTAATATTTGATACTTTTACTGCAACACAAGAAAATTTAATATATTTGGCGTGAACTAAAAACAACGTGTAGCATGTACGTTGGCTTAAATCTTGGGTTATAATTAGAGAACGGACACGCTTACCACTCAGTGCAGTACTGGCGATAGGCTGTATTTCTAAAATATTTAATTTTATTTATATAATTGGAAAACGAACGGTGGTGATCTATAAAATTACGAAATACATATGTATTTGTTGAAAAGTTGTATTTTTTAAGTTTTTAATTTTATTTCTATAATTCGAACATTTTTATTTGTTCATTTTGTCGTTCAAGTTGAGTAAAGGAGTATTAATATTGACTAGCAATAGTTTCTCAAGGTTTTCTTCTGTCAATTTTGTTCTCTTTGAATTAAGTACATCCTTATAAATAGAAAACGTCCTTTCTACATCCCAACTGGTTATAGGTGCATACTGGAAATATTCTTTTATTTCTTCATATTTAGCTATTAGATTTTGTGGAATTGTCTCCATACATAATTGCTGCAATGTAATTAAATCTGGATTTCTATGAAGAATTGCTTCAAACTTTTGCCGAAGGCCACATCCGAAGTCACTTGGAATACTTTTCAAATTATCACAGCCATATCTAATGTGGTTAATCCGTCATTTAATTTGAGATTTCAATTTTCAAAATAAGTGATTAGTTTTGGCAATTTTCCAAAGTATTCGTGAAGAAAGTACAACTGATTTTTTAAATTTGGGATTTGTGTGAGCTCCTTGCACTCACCAATACGTCTAGCATCCTCCTTTAGCAGTGTTACGAAATGTTTTAGACTATCGAAATTCTCAGCATAATAACTAGTAGCTTCCAGCCATGTTCCCCATCTAGTTATTACTGGAGTGGGAGGCAGTGACAGAGATGGAAATTTTTCCCTGAAAAGAGCTACTATCAATGGTGGTTTTCTGAAAACTTTTTTAAAAGCTGATACAAGTCTATCAACTTCCGGAAAAGTGTCACTGATATATTCACAGATTCTATGGAGAGCATGTGCTACACAAGTAATATGCAGCATATTAGGATATGTTTTCTTCAATAGTCTGCCTGTTTTTAACATATACGCAGCACTATCACTGACAAATAAAAGTATTTTTTCCTTGTACGTGGCGTCCGAATGAAGCATTTTTTGCATATTCTCCTTAATGGTTTCAGCAACTGTTTCCGCATCAACTCTATTTATAACACTTGTTGGTATTACATATGAGTTATAGGGAATAGTTGGATGTAGTACACTAGCTACAACATTTACCACACAGCGTCCTAACATATCCACCGTTTTGTCGGCGCTTATCCATATGTATTGATTTAAAAGATGGCTTCTAATGCGTTCTACTGTTCTCGTATAGCACCTAGAAACATAATATTTGCGTAAAGTTGATTCATCAGGAACATTTCGACCAGTATATTTTTTCAGAAATATTTTTAAAGTGGGATTGCTAAGTTTATTTAATGGAATATTAGCCGCCATAAAAGTTTTACAGAGTTCAGATGTGTTTGCGATCCTAAGTGACGAATTTTTGACGATATTTTACGGATTTTGTAATAAATTTCGGAATCACTGACAATGGACATACAATCAGTATGACCGTCAATCCAACTTGCCATTGTTTTACGATCCCGTTCTCGACGTTCTTCCATATCATATCTGAAAATGTAACTTAAACAATGCTCTAGATCTAAATAAATGAAAACTAAAAATGTGTACGTAAGTTATTGAAACTGAACGAAATTCAATGCACACTTACGTGGAAATAATTGGTAGAAATAGATTAAATCAAACGATATTGAACAGGATCTATCACAAAAATTACGATGTAAATAACAGTTAGAACTACGAAAACAAGAAACTATCTCACAGTACTTTATTTATCTTACGAAATATAAACTAATAAATAAAATACATTATAAAAACCCCGCTTCTATCTACGCTCATGAAAACACTTTAAAAAGCACTATATTCTTCTAATACAATAACTGGCTTGTCCATTGTTATCGCTGAGAGCCCAGGTGTCCGAGTAAGTCAAACAAATACTTCCTTGAATTACGCCGGGATGTACTCAGCGACGTTATACACAATTCCAATTGCCGATTGCGTTTTATGGAAATTGCGTCCGTTCTCTAGTTATAATATAGATTAAGTAAAAACATGGGATAGCTAACAGTTTTTTTATCTGCGGTCATATAGGAAGTATTGTTAATCACTATCTTCACTGCTGCTTGAATCATCAATGTTAATTATAAAGCCATTGATTTCACAATGTAAATGAATTTTCTCTATCATATCATTTTTTTATAATACTTTCCATGTGTATAACACAATTTTTCCAAATTTCTTCCATACACTGCTCTAGTGATTACTTCCTCATAGCTATAACTTTATCATCTCCATGTCCATCCCTGAAAATATGTTTATTATAATATTGTTTTGCATGGTCCCAAATAATTTCGATAGCATTAAATTCACAATGATAAGGAGACAATCTTCAATATTTCATGTCCATGACTTTGTAGCAATTCATCTACTTGATACCGTTTTTCTTTATGCAAATTTTTAGCAAGGGTAGTAGGTCAGTTTTAAATAGAGTTCGCAAGATATATTATGTTTCGACAAGTATGTAATAATATCATTTTACATCAAGCCGATGATGGATGTTTCTTTACTACTAGTGAATGGTAGGGTGCATTGTCCATCACTATTTGTGCCGGTTCTTCCAAATTTGGTATTAAATATTCATCGATCCATTTCTTAAACATTTCTCCATTCATTTCACCATGATAATCTTCTATTTGTGATTTGCTTGAAAACAATAAAGAAGCATTTGACACAAAACATAATTTTGAACCACAATGTAATTCAACATATCGCTTGCCCTCGTAACCCTCAGGTTTACGCACACTCTGCAGATTATTATCTTGCCGGGTCTCATCAAGCAATACCACTTCTCTCTGAACAGAACAACTCAAATTCTTTATGTAATTCCTAAGAAATGTCAATCTTATCTCTGCAATGTTGGATCGTTTCACTAATACTCTATGATTATTATCCTTTTTATATTTAAATCCAATATTGTAAAGTACACGATTTAAACTGCTGCTACACAGCTTCAATGCGTTTTACTCTAACTAATCCCAAGCACAATGCATCTGCCACTCGCTAAACAAAAGGTTTATTAAAATCTAAATATATTATGTGCACATGTAATAGCTATTAACACCACCATGGTTTTTCTCTCGTTCAAAATATTGCAACGAATTTAAAACAAGTTGTCGTGATTGCTGCCATTATAGTTTTGAAAAAATAAATTTCAAAAAATATGTATTTATAAAAAGAAAATAAATAACAATTCCATCAAATATCAACGAATGTATGTTGTCAAATGTCAATGAGTAACGACAGAACTACTAAGCGGAAATGTGTGTATTTATCACGGAGTAGGTAATAATCCCGTCTTTGTCTTACTCAAATAAATTGCTTGAGCCGTATGTCTTTGCTAGAAAACACATACTTTCGTTCAAGCTATCCTTGTCATACAAGTAGGTACTGTTTGTTATTCGGATGTGGAGATTATTCTTTGAATGTCGTTGATAGAATTATAGATCAATGACGCAGGGATCATCTTTGGTGATTTGGAGTATACGTATTTTTTCCCTTCTGTACCGTCATAGCTTGACGAGAGATAATTGCTATTTTCGGCATAGTTTTTTTTGTCCGTCAGATGTCACCAGAATTATCTGGTGCCACCTGATAGGACAGAATTTGCTATATCTATGAGGATTTCCATCAAACTTTACTTCACTAGCCAAAGTGACCAAGTCTATTGTTTTGACGAAAACACGTGTCTTTGGCAGAAGTAAATGTTGGAAAATACGAGGTGTTTGTCCATGTGTAGAGATACAGATATGTGTAATGCATATCTGTTTCAGTTGTAGCAAATGCGTAATGCGTGCTTAACGTATTGATGTACTCAAATATCTTTGGTATAACTGTGATATAACTGTAATTTTCTAGACCCATTGAATTTGAAAGTCGAATTTTAAATTCGATATTCGAACTGTAGATTAAAAATGCAAAATATTGAATCAAAGAAAATAATTCACACTGAAAATTTGAAATTTTATGATATATTCGCAATTCAAATTGGTCTGAAGCAAGAAACTGATGGTTTAGGGGAAATAAAAAACGTTTAAGTTAAAACATTTTATTAAATACAAAAAAATAAATTCACACTGAAAATTCGAAATTTTATGATAACATTCGTAATTCTAATTGGTCTGAAGCAAGAAACTAATAGTTTAGGGGAAATAAAAAATGTTTAAGTTAAAACATTTTATTAAATACGTTACCTACCGGAAATAATAAGTGGTAAATTAAATTTTTATTTCGATTCAAAGTAATGTTATTTATTTTCTTTTAAAAACACTAACATGTTGCCATTATCGGGTAATAAGCAACCTCTTTTAGCTGACACAATATTTCAGGCCGTGAAGAATTCCCTTTCTGATGATGTTGACGTAGCTGGAATCGTGAGTTATGATCTGGCTATATTTGACAAGGTAGAATACTTGCTGGCATTTGATTTCCACCATTCAAACGGATTCTGCTTTTTTTAAGATTTCTGTTTCTTGTTTATACATTTGAAATTAGGATATATTCCAATTTGAGGTTTTAATACTCATTTTCAGTATTAGGGAGCTTATAACGAGGATCCAAATAGTCTGAAATTTATGTCTTTCCATAATTTGTTTCTTGTTTGCAAAAATCTTCCTCGTAAATCAATTAATATGTTAGTTTTAAATTCTTGTTTCTTTTGTAGTCAAAAAGTTATTTATTAGTGAGTGAACAAGTGCACTATAGAAAGTGTTACGTTTTTGTCCCCACATTTCACGGTTCATTGTCCATTGATAATTTGTGTATGTAAATAAAAGTTAATTATTCGTAGGTACAATCTGAAATTCAATTTCGAATATGAAATTCGAAATTCGGTTTCGAATTCGAAATTCAAATACCTTTGTATCAAGTATTCGATATTTGAAATTCGGAGAATTCCGAAATTCGGAAATTCAAATTTTATCGCCGGCTCTAGTATATTCTTATGGGGATATATACATATACTTTTCTCTTTAAGCAATTACAATAAAGCTTACATTTTCTATCTCAATAACCGTTGTCAAATGTATCCATATTTTTGTTAGTGATTTTTCATTTGTAAAGTTAATGAAATGGTCACAATTGAATTTATTTTTCGTCTGTCGAATTTCAAAAATTAAAACGAAAAAGCATGCTTATTGAACAGGATAATATTATGGATGGAAACAAATATTTACGAGGTATCAAAAGGTTTAGAACTGAAGGTAATATTTGTTTATTCTTTACATCAAAACATATATCTATCTATTATAATAATAATTTTAAGTAGATGTATTATCTATGTAGATGAATCATGAGTTAATGTATGGCACTCTGCAAATAAAACTTGGTATGATACTACTATTAAATGTACTCGAGATGTATTTATTCGATGACTGGGTACATGATTAAAATCTCCAACTGGTCTTGGTCCTCGCTTTGCTTTAATACATGCCCGTGATGAAAATTGATTTCTCATGGGTGCAGAATAACATTTGTGTGTAGATGCTCATAATGAAATGGATGCAGAAACATTTAAAAAATTGTTTATTGAGCAGTTATTACCAAACACCCTGGAAAATGCCGTTATTGTTCTAGATAATGCTACATACCACAGCAGAAAGACCGATAAGATTTCTAAAAATGCATGGAGGAAAGAAAATATAATAAACTGGCTGACTGAAAAGAATATACCTGTTGAAGATAATATACTAAAAAGAGATTTGCTATTTTGTGTATCATAAGTGTAACATAAATTATTTTTATTTAAAATTCGATACGCAATTCGCTTGTCAGCATTACTTTTGTTTCAGCAGTAGTTGCTGCAGGTTACCTAACCGCTTATTACATTCGCTCTGTTGTGCATTTTAACTGCATATGCAGGTATGTGCCACTTATGCAGGTAGTGGCCACACGTATCAAATTGTTCGAAACTCACGGATCACTTACAGAAACAAACCTATTGCGAATACAAGGCTGACGTCTATGGGCTATGAATCATCAATCGCTCGAGTCCGCTCTCTGATAATTAGGTTGTAGAGGCTTGCTTTTTTAAATTACTAGACGCAGTAAGTAGATATTAAATTAAGCGCGATTCAATTTGCTTCACCTGTATTATGTAAATGTATTTTTTACACATTTTTCTAATGTAAACTAGTTGGATAGAAATAATATGTTCTGCGAAATCTTCATTTATAGGTGATAACTGATTAGAAAGTTTGTAGAGCCTTTTAAAGAATAAAAGAAGAGCCACAAGAATACGTGTATAAAATAAATACGCATAATTTACTGAATATAGTTACTCGGTAAATGTTAGTAAAGTAGATTGCTTAATGTTTTGTAATTATCGTAAATTTGATAAAAGTAACAAATTTAATTATTTATTTTGGGTTAGTGTACTCAAATTTCTAAGGTTATATTTGATTTTGCGAATTTTCTCTGCCACTACCTTTTGCTTCATAAAATATTCTCTTTTATTAGGAAGTATAACAACTTTCAGCTAATAATTTGAAGCTTTGGATTAGATTTTATGTGTTATTACGGTCTAGTAAATTTACAATTAACAAACTATCAATAAAATTCCACTTTTGTAATTAAGTGAAATGAAGTATAGCAAGCGCCAATTAAGGTGGCGCGAGGAGGGGGTGCGCAGAAGCCGTTTTTAAAAACGTGCACCCCCTCTACTCAAGTAATTGCCAGAATACAATTGCCGAAAACCTCATATTGCTTGCTGCAATTCATATGGTCAGTGTCTTAATAGGCGTGGAAGAAGCCAAAAAATTGAAAAAATTCCTCTTTCTAACGACACAATATCAAGGCGAATCAATGACATGGCTGCCGATGTTTGCGATCAGATAACTCAGCAAGTGAGTTTAAGTAAATTTTTTAGTATTCAATTTGCTAAATCAACAGATGTAGCAAACATGTCTGAGTTCTTATATTTTGTGAGGTATGAATGTGATAGGGGCACATCAATCAAAGAAAATATGTTGCTTTGCCAAACAGTACCGGGTCATGCAACAAGGCAATGTCTTTTTGAAGTTTTTTATGAAGCTACTAGAAACTATACTAACATAGATTGGACAAAATGTATTCCAGTATGTAGCGAGGGTGCAAAGGTGATCACAGGAAAGAACAGTGGATTAACGAAATTATTAAAACATCGTCTTATATCAAAGGTGGAATGGACGCAGTGCTTCCTTCACAGCCATGCTCTCGTCGCAAAAAAGCATGCCGGAAAATCTCAATCAAATTCTTTGTAAAGCTGTACAAATTAATTTTATTAAAATTAATTATAATTTTATTATACGCCGACTGTTACAGGACAGGCTGTTTGTTAAACTATGCGATGAAATTGACAAAAATAAAAAAATCTTTTCATACAGAAGGTAGATGGTTATCGCAAGGGAGAAAGTGTTAGCCCGTGTATTGGAATTGCGAGATGAATTAATAATATTTTTCCAGGATAAACAAACGCCATTTTCATTATTTTTTAAAGAATAATGAGTGTATGTTGTTGTTGCTTTACTTAGGTGATGTATTTTCGCATTTAAACAACTTGAGTGTGAATTTAGAAGGACGTGATAAAACAGACAGAGTTCATGCTTTCATTAAGAAGTTTGATTTTTGGATTATTCGCCTTCAAAGCAAACATTTGAATATGTTCCCACTCATTTCGGATTACATTGAGAAAAATATAAATGAACAAGACACTATTATTCACCAGAGTTTGGATTGCATGAAGATGCATTTGCGTGAGCTAAAAACTCAGTTGACGGAGTATTTCCCGGAAGATAAAAATGATTTTTCGACGAAATGGGTACTGAATCCGTTTAGCGAAAACGTTGTTGCCGCTGTTAAGCTACCATTTGAGATTCACGACCAGCTTATCAAAATGTCTGCCGACAAAACGCTATAACTGCAATTTACATCTAAAGATTTAAATACGTTTTGGCTTGCTCGTCGAAATGAATATGGAAATTTAGTTACAGAAGCATTGAAAATATGAATTCTATTTCCCCACGTCTTATCTCTGTGAAAAGGGATTTTCGTCTATGGTTGCGCTAAAAACTAAATACAGGAATCGTCTCTTATCACTCGAAAACAATTTGCTTTCGTGTATTTCAAACGTAGATTCACGCATGGAGAAACTTTTAAATGAAAAACAAATGCAACTATCATATTAATTTCTTTTCTATACATGTGTACTTATCGCAAGTAAAATGTTTATAATAAATGATTTTTTTCTCATAAAATGATTTTTCGATATTGTTTAGGATATTTCGAGACCCCCCTTTAATATCACCGTGACCCCCAGATTGAGAAACGTGGGTCCTCCTCAAAATCAGGTGAACGTTAATCTGGTGGAGATGGTATGGGAAGATCCATAGTATCGGGCAGCATGTCTTATAGCTAGAAGGAAGCTTTGGATATTATATTCTAGTTGTTAATTTATTTGATATGCCAGCGATTTTAGTTGTACAAAAGTAGCAGTTTGAAGAATGGTCCTTTGGCTCTCTCCTTATTCATTGCAATTGCAAGCGGCATCTGACGAGGTTTTTCATTTAGCCAGCCAGTGAACGGGGAACACATGTTAAATAGCAGATATGTGGGCGCCGAACCTTATCCTGATCTCCAATATCTTATCCGAATGTTATGAATTGTACACAACTTTTTTTGACGAGTGACGAGTTCTTTTCTGAGGCTTGAATATCATTTCACCATGCACGTAACAAAAGTTATCAAGGCTATTCACCCAGTTAATGCTATTGTATTATGAAAAGATAAATTGTACTTAACTTAAGTCGTTTGGTATTTTGTTAGGTAAGGTGTGATACAGGTAATAATAGAGCATGAATATGCACTTCACAAATAACGATAATAACGCGTTATCTTTAAAATGTTCATTATGCCACCCTGCAATTACCAATAGCTGTGAAACCCCAAGTCGTTGTGTTAGTCTCCGAAATCAGATTTATCGAGAATAATACAGTAAATTTATTGTATTGTCAATGTACATAATTATTTTTCCACAGAATCACCATTAAGTGATTTCTACAACGCTATATCCATTTTTTCGTTCCATCTATAAAAAGCTTTCTTGTTTACTGTTGATCCAATTGCAAACAGCTTTCCAAACTTTAAGTAGCTACTTGCAGTAGCAGTCTGATGAAAAACGGTGACTTTTCAATACCTCTTCAACTTTGGAAACAACCAGAAATCTGAAGGTAAAAAATCAGGACTGCACAGAGGGTGCAAATTTCAGAGTGGTCACTGTCTTCATAGTTTCATTGTTGCGGTCTGGCGTTCTGGTGGTGCGAGAAAAAATATGTTCTTTTCGATCTTACTCTAGTGGTCGCAAAGTTTTACTTATTTTGACTACTCCTGTGCATTTGATACTATCGATCATGTAATACTTCTAAATAAACTTTCTTCTTTTGGTTTCTCTCCTTGTCTTCTCAGACTTATGGAGTCGTATTTAAACAATGGGATTAATTACGTTTTCTATAATGGTTACTTATCTCATGTTTTTATGGTGTTCCCCAATGCTCCAATCTAGGGCCTTTATTATTCTTACTGTTTATAAATGATTTACTTGTAAGTCTACCTTCTAATTGCCTTGGGATATGCTGATGATATTGAAATCTTCAATGTAATGTCGAGTGAAGCTGATGTTGAGCGTTTGCAGGAAGGTATTGTCTTTATTTTTAATTTATCTAGTGCCAATCACTTGTGACGTTAAATACAAATAAATGCCTTGTCATGTCTTTTACTGGGGAATTAACACCTATTCCTTCTTCCTATTCTATGGACGATCATATACTTTCTAGAGTTGCCTCTGTAAGAGATCTTAAACTTAAAACCTAAACTCTGTTTAAACTTCAATTTACACGTGCAAAGCATGAGTCTTTCAGCTAGTAAAACTTTAGGGTTTATCCTACGATCTACAAAATTTTTCAATAACGTCGATCTCTTCAAAACGTCATATTTTGTGTTCGTTGTTAGTAGGCTTAAGTACGGATCTGTTTGGTATTCCTTTTACAATACTCAGAATGTTGCTGAGCGCCGGTTTTTGAAGTTTCAAAACATCTGGCATTTATCTGGATCGTGGAATGGAAATTCTTGTTTGTTGGAGCAGCATGGCGTTCGACCACTGAGTGTGCGCAATAAGCTACATAGCGCAGTTTTTTGTATAAATGTATGTGTGGTCTCTTTTGAATTTTCGTACACGTGGAAGAATCAGGGCGACAATATTCCATTGACTGCTGCTTGTGTTCGGGGTCATAATGATGAACCCAAGATCCATCCCTGTTCATGAGAAAATTATCTATCTCCTTCACGTCGATACTGGTTAAGAAATTCTTACTGTTGTGATATCTATTAATTGTCGCGTGACCCATCCGGCGCAAATTTTTCTGTTATTCAATGTTTGAACAATATACTAGACTCTTTCTTGACTAATGCCTAATTGCCGAGCAATTCGTTTTTGCGTAATCCGGCGATTTCCTTGGGTCAGTGCATTGTCTTGTCTTTCATTCTCGCTATGCTTCACTGATACTGGTCGAACTGATCGCATTTCGCCAAACACGTTCATTTCGCCTCTATGACAGAATTTTGCACATTCTTCACATCCATGCAATCGTTTGGACTAGAGATGATATAACCTACTCCTTGAGCGGAGTAGGTGCACCTACCAGGATTCCAGTTCCGAACTAGGTGCGGCAAACTAGGTGCACAAATCAGTTCCGACTCCCACCGATTGTGAGTCATATTTTGCGTCCGATCAGTCAGGGTAATCTTTATGTTTACTTAGGCACACAGCTTGGATATACAAATAGCAGTCAAATTATTACATTTTAAATGAGGTGTCAGATTGCAATTTATAGATTTTTTTTTAATTAAAGTGCATACGATATACATACATACATAGGTTTAAAATAATTTTTGTATGCTTTTCAATGCAACACTAGAAAATCCCATGTCATTCTAATATGCAATGTGTTGAATGTATTTAATTTATTGACGGCGGCGGTTAGAAAGAATGTTTAAAGTTAGAAAAAAAGAAACATTCGTTAGACTAATCACAAAAATATTACCAATAATACCTCAATAGATAAAATGTTATCTAATGTTGAAGTCCCAGGGTCTGCAAATTCTCGCGCAATAATGGAAGTGCAACGATATTTAGAATGTGAAATGGCTGATCGAAATCAGGATCCATTTCAGTGGTGGAAGGACAGTGAATATTTATTCCCGAATCTAAGTATCGTTGTAAAGGAAATATGTTGTGCAATGGCTACTTCAGTTCCATGCGAGAGACTCTTTTCTAAAGCGGGGTATATTTTAAATGAAAGAAGAACACGGTTAAGTACGAGTAAAGTAGAAAAACTAGTTTTCCTGAATATGAACGATGATTTCATTTACATTTAAATACAAAAATTAAAAATATTTTTTACGTATTAGTTCTTATTATTTTTACTTTTTATTATATATTTTTTGTGTAGCTAAAAATTTAGTTTTTCTTATGACTAGAAATCATACTAATTATTTAAAAATAAATATACATATTTGGTTGCACAATTCTATATACAATTATTCGGAATCGCAGCAACTCCAATTGCCAGTTGTATTTATTTATACATAGGTATAGGAGTAGTTGCGTCGTTTATTTCTCACATTTCGCTTCGCTTAGTCGGACTCGTTCCAGGCGGACCTACTCTTTTACATAATACGATGCGAATATGTAGGTGCAACTGCGAGATCAACTCTCGGGCGCTCCGACTTGAACGATCGGAATCAGAATTGTACGACTCGGAATCGTTTCAATCGGATCTACTCTTTTGGAAAATGCGAACTAGGTGCACCTGCTCCGGCACGCGAACTAGGTTCAAAGGAACAGGTTCGGTTCAGAGCAACCATCTCTAGTTTGGACACATCTCAGAAATCGAATTCATGATAAGTGACACTGTTATTCAATGAGGGTACACAGTATAACAAAACTTTGCATGCTAAGACGAAATATTCGAAATTACCGCTTGCAGGTCAGAAATTATTTCTATCACCGCTACTCACATAATGGCGTTGTGGAAGACCTTATATATCAATTAACCCTTGTACATATGCTTTATTATCACAATATTGAAATTAATATAATTTAAAAGACTATATTTTCCATTGTTTGAAAGTATTTTATGATAACAGCCACCGTATAGCATTGCGAAAGATTTGATTGAGAAACATTTGGTTTCAATTTTCATATTTATTAATTATTTCCGTACATTAGCAATGAATTCCAAAATTTATTACAACAATAAATAAATGTTATCATTTATTAAATATCGTTAAGTATCTATTTTTTGACAATTTTCTACCTAACGACTAAAGGAAATCAGATCGTTAAATGCGATATCCTTGATTTTTGTTTTAATATTGATTACGCCGTTTCGTTTAGGAAATTATATTTATTCACATTTTTCTGAGTAATTTAGATAGATAACTTATCAGTTTCACGTTATTTATAACATGGGCAAAACCAAAATATAAGTGATTAAGGGTTTAAATATGTCTCTTACAGTCTGTATATTAGTCATGTTTATTTGATTTTGTTGGAGATAATCTATTTACTAAGATACTGTAGAATTACCAAGTCGTTATGCTTAAAATTCGAAAGCAAATTGATAAATCATAATTTTCCAAAATAAACATTTTAAAATACTAAGCAAACAAAATAATAATCAAAATTAAATGATATCCCCATTGAGTATTTTACTCGTGAAAGATTTTTTTTAAATTAAATTATCAAATTGAAGGTCAACTGTCAATAATTATCCATTCTGATAAGTATTTGCTAGTTAATAAATTTCGACTACAATGCAATTAGGTATAAATTAACTCGCTTTTAGATATCAAAAATATGTTTATTTCTAATATTTATTGTGTGGTTACAAGTATGCAATGTTTAAAAAGCAACCTTCGATGAAGATGATACGTGATTTTCGGTGTTTTTTCTAACGAGGACGTTGAAGTGCTTCTGTCTGTGTGGTCTGGCAAGTTATAAGGAAGCTTCTTTGACGATTGTCTCTGCTGAACCTTGAAGTACTACTTTAGAGAATTGTAGTGTAGCATCGCAGTCAGTCGATGAAATTCTGTGAAAGAAAAAAAAATACGATTCAATATATTAATAGATATTGTCATTTCGATTTTTTTGGAAATAATTATGTTATTTAATCACATAAATCCATAGTTGTTATCAATAATGACTTCATTCTAATACTAAATTATTTAAATGAAGTGTTATTTTGTTATTGTTACACCACAATATGATACAAGGTCTCTTAAGAATCGTTGACGTATATTTCGCTAAATATAAAAAAAAAACAATAACAATTTTTATACGTAATAACAACAATCCTTTAAGATCATACAATGTATTCAAAAAATGAAGGTTTTTCTAATCCGTAAGCTTAATTAATTATTCATGTGATAAAATGTCATATACATTGAATGTTAGATAAAAATAGCTGTTTGGGAAAACAAATTGCGTAAGATTTTCCGGAATTAAATGCAATCAATATGAAAAAATACGATTTATAATATTAACTATTGAATTATTATTTACAATTGATTACAGTTTTAAACAATTAGATTAGAATTGTCGAAAAATTTTAAAAAATACCAAGGTTGATCTATTATTTTTATGTATACCATATGATCCAAGTCCTTCATAATGGAGGATCCAATTTCAAATTGAACTTACTGCAAAAGAGAACTAATGAGTATTAAATATCACTTTACATGTAACTGTCGATTAATATGTTGCGTTAATTTCTACATTTCGATAGGCCGCGATGTGTAGCGTTCTGCATATTGCACCTTCCTGGAATGTGGCATCGCGAGTACAGCGACGTCTTCTGCTTCTGTTTTGGGTTGGACGCCGGCACGTCCAGGCACTTGAGCACACTGCTCTTTGTAGTATCCCCAATATATCTCTCAAATCCACTCTGTTAATTTTGTGTCCTCGATAAAAGCCACTATCCTCCTCAGGGGAAGTTTGAGTATCCTCGTAAGATCTAATAGATCTCTCCCGAGATGCTTCTGTCTGAGTCCCTTCAGTTCCTCACACGTGCATATTACATGAAAGCTAGTTTCCTCCTGTTTTTCACATCTCCTACACTAGGGCTCGCTAACCAAGCCCATGCTGTACAAATGCTTCCTTAAAGGACAATGTCCGGTTATTAAGCCGGCAATTATTTTAATTTATTTTTTGTTAGTACGAATTAGGTTGGCCGAAAACCTTTCGTACAGCTCATTTAGTAGTGTTTTAGTATGGAGTTGACCTTCCGTTAACCTCCATTTATTTTTATGTGCTCTTTCTAGCCATAGCCAGATCTCCCTTTTAGCGGAATCCTTAGCAATTCCACATAAAGGTTCTGGTCCTATGAAGTTCCTATTAGTAACTCTTTTGGCCAGTTCATCGGCTCTCATTGCCTTTAATTCCCTCATGTCCTGGCATCCATATTAGAGACACAGTGTTGTCTTGTGCCAGTTTATTGAGGGCCTGTTTGTAATATTTCACCAGTTTAGACCTGGTAGATGGATTCATAATAGCTTTAATAGCTGCCTGACTAATAGTTATTACGTTGATTTTTTTGTTTGCGCAGCCGGCTTCCCGAATTTCCTCGGCGCAGGCTGCCACTGCAAACAATTCAGCCTGGAAAACCGTCGTATGTTTTCCCAGACATATCGATACTTTCCCTCCAGGGCACATTCCGCATATACCTGCACCTGTTCGCTGATTGGATTGTGATCTATCCGTGTACCAGGTGCCGGCACCACAATTGCTCGACCGACTTTTTGCCCGTTCCCTGGTCGGTGTAAATATGTGCAGCTCAGCTGTAAACATAATCTCGGATGCCGTACAGTCCGCCGGCATTTGAAATATCGGCTCTTCCAGTATAGTTCCTGTGATATTCTGTATGGCCCCCTACAACCTTATTAGGACACCATACGTCGTTGGCCTTCAGCCTCAGGATCGCAGCCATGGCCTCCGCTTTTACAAATTGTTCCAGCGGAGGGAAACCGACGATGGCCTCTATAGAGGCAGTTCCCGACGTACTTTTTATTCTCAATAATTTCAGCTTGTCCCTCGTATGTATAACTATTTTGTGATATATCTTTTTGTAAGGTGGTTAAAAGTTGGTAAAGGGTCTTGTGCTCTGTTTAGGTTGCCGATGCTTGAATAGTAACAAAACTCTAAGTAATGCCCACTGATAATTGACGAAAGCAAAATACTATAAATGCCATGAAAAAATAAATGTAGGAAGACCTGTACCGTAACAGGAATAAAACCTAATACGTGAAGCGAAAAAGAATAATGTGAAACAAAATCTATTTATAATACATTTCATGTTTTATTGTTTACGTTTACGAAATATTTCGGAAGACGTCCAAGTCTTTGTTCATATTGCATAAACTATTTGTTCAAATATACAGGCATGCCAAAACTTTTCATACATTTAGTACTTTGTTAAATGAATACATCCTCATTATCTTTGTATTTACGTATTTACTTGTGTATTCTGTATTTTGTTATATTACATATTGTCGAGTCAAACATTGATATACGGGGCTTCACCCACTGTGATATTCCGCCAATTTGATATATTGTCATTACTAGAGAACGGACACGCTTACCTCCCAGTGCAGTACTGGCGAAAGGCTGTATTTCTAAAATATTTAATTCTATTTATATAATTGGAAAACGAACGGGTGGTGATCTATAAAATTACGAAATACATATGTATTTGTTAAAAAGTTGTATTTTTAAAGTTTTTAATTTTATTTCTATAGTTGGAACATTTTTATTTGTTCATTTTGTCGTTCAAGTTGAGTAAAGGAGTATTAATATTGACTAGTAATAGTTTCTCAAGGTTTTCTTCTGTCAATTTTGTTCTCTTTGAATTAAGTACATCCTTATAAATAGAAAACGTCCTTTGTACATCGCAACTGGTTATAGGTGCATACTGGAAATATTCTTTTATTTCTTCATATTTAGCCGTTAGATTTTATGGAATTGTCTCCATACATAATTGCTGCAATGTAATTAAATCTGAATTTCTATTAAGAATTGCTTCAAACTTTTGCCGAAGGCCACATCCGAAGTCACTTGGAATACTTTTCAAATTATTAACAGCCACATCTAATGTGGTTAATCCGTCATTTAATTTGAGATTTCGATTTTCAAAATAAGTGATTAGTTTTGGCAATTTTCCAAAGTGTTCGTGAAGAAAGTACAACTGATTTTTTAAATTTGGGATTTGTGTGAGCTCCTTGCACTCACCAATACTTCTAGCATCCTCCTTTAGCAGTGTTACGAAATGTTTTAGACTATCGAAATTGTCAGCATAATAAGTAGTAGCTTCCAGCCATGTTCCCCATCTAGTTATTACTGGGTGGGAGGCAGTGACAGAGATGGAAATTTTTCCCTGAAAAGAGCTACTCTCAATGGTGCTTTTCTGAAAACTTTTTTAAAAGCTGATACAAGTCTATCAACTTCCGGAAAAGTGTCTCTGATATATTCACAGATTCTGTGGAGAGCATGTGCTACACAAGTAATATGCAGCATATTAGGATATGTTTTCTTCAATAGTCTGCCTGTTTTTAACATATACGCAGCACTATCACTGACAAATAAAAGTATTTTTTCTTTGTACGTGGCGTCCGAATGAAGCATTTTTTGCATATTCTCCTTAATGGTTTCAGCAACTGTTTCCGCATCAACTCTATTTATAACACTTGTTGCTATTACATATGAGTTATAGGGAATAGTTGGATGTAGTACACCAGCTACAACATTTACCACACAGCGTCCTAACATATCCACCGTTTCGTCGGCGCTTATCCATATGTATTGGATAAGCGCCGACGAAACGGTGGATATGATTTAAAAGATGGCTTCTAATGCGTTCTACTGTTCTCGTATAGCACCTAGAAACATAATATTTGGGTAAAGTTGATTCATCAGGAACATTTCGACCAGTATATTTTTGAAGAAATGTTTTTAAAGTGGGATTGCTAAGTTTATTTAATGGATATTAGCCGCTATAAAAGTTTTACAGAGTTCAGATGTGCTTGCGATCCTAAGTGACGAATTTTTGACGATATTTTACGGATTTTGTAATAAATTTCGGAATCACAGACTATGGACATACAATCAGTATGACCGTCAATCCAACTCGCCATTGTTTTACAATGCCGTTCTCGACATTCTTCCATATCATGTCTGAAAAAGTAACTTAAACAATGCTCTAGATCTAAATAAATGAAAACTAAAAATGTTTGCGTAAGTTATTGAAACTGAACGAAATTCAATGCACACTCTTACGTCGAAATAATTGGTAGAAATAGATTCAATCAAACGATATTAAACAGGATCTATCACAAAAATTACGATGTAATTAACAGTTAAAACTATGAAAACAATGAACTTACTCACAGCACTTTATTTATCTTACGAAATATAAACTAATAAATAAAATACATTATAAAAACCCCGCTTCTATCTATGCTCATGAAAACACTTTAAAAAACACTATATTATCGGAATACAATAGCTGGCTTGTCCATTGTTATCGCGGCGAGACCAGGTGTCCGAGTAAGTCAAACAAATACTTCATTGAATTACGCCGGGATGTACTGAGCGAAGTTATACACAATTCCAATTGCCGAATGCGTTTTATGGAAATTACGTCCGTTCTCTAGTCATTACTTTACATTTATATTCAGAGAGGTCCAAACCTTTACTTACTGTTGATGCATTCTGTGTTACAAACGTTTAAAATAAATCTAATTACATGTTATTTGGGTTGTCGTTCGTTTTCTTTTAATTCCTTACTTACGTGGGTATGTTATCGTTCGTGTAACGTATATTCACTTAGACAAGCAGCCTTTAAATTGCAGTGGCGCCCTTTTTAAATATAGATCAGTCAAGTTAACAACGTTTCGTCAAAAAACAAACGCCGCCTTCACTCCAATTAAGTTCGTGGTACTGTCTAGTCTAGCCTAGTTTTCACGAGTTTTGTTGCTTGCGCGTTGTGTAGGTAGCAATATGTTGCTACAAACTAATATTTGATGTATAAACCTGCACAATTAATGACAACAGTGTCGCCAATATAGGAAACTCAAATTGGATCATGTAATACTTTAGAAAGCCATAAAATTACTTCTTCAAAAAATATTGCGAAATTTATAACGATCAACACGTAAAATTTAACTGCCATTGTGTATGGTTTTTATATCATCTAGGTTAGACATTTTACCTTACTTTATAAACTCAAACAGGCAATTTCGTATCCAATCTATAACTTGCTCAAAATCTTATGTGTCCAATAGAACATTTCAAATTAAATATCAAGAAGAATGCACCAAATTTAATTTAATTTAATCAGGTGTGCCATAGGGGTGTGCCTTCCAACCTGTGCTTTACTGGTTATTTACATCAGATCTATCAGTAACTGGAGAGACAATGACACGGGTACATATGCCGATGACGCAGCAATCTTAGCATCTCAACTAATCGTTGTCTCGAGAAAATTCCAATACCATCTAAAAGTGTATGAAGACTGGTTAACAATCAAAGTTTACTTTATAAACTTAGATGAACAATTAGGCATCCAACGTGTAGTTTGCTCAAATCTTATCTATCCAATAGAACATTTCATGTTAAATATAAATAAGAGTGCACCAAATTTTATCCCATATAATCAAGTGTACCACATGGGAGTAGTTCTTTACTTATTATTTCCACGGCTATATATGCCAGTAACGCGGTAATCTTAACATCACAATGAATATTGTTTCGAAAAAACTCCAATGCCACTGTATGAAAAATGATTATTAACACGCAAGGCTTGCGTTAGAAACCCAAATGGACAATTTCCCATCCAATCTGATCTGTTCAATAGAACAAGATAAGTTAAATACGAAAGACAAGCTGAAATGATTGAGAATAAAAACCACGGTTAATATTTTTTAGGATTTTATTTTAAATAGGCTCAAAGTAATTCCCTTCAGCAATGATACACTTGACCATTCTTTCTTTCCACTGTTTAAAAGCTCCCAACCAATCTTCTTTCGCAATACCTTCAACAAAAGCGTGAACTGTGGTATTAATCTCTTCTTCAGACGAAAACCATCTACCCCACAAATTGCGTTTAAGCCCAAAAAAACAGGCAAAAGTGAAATATTGCTAAATCAGATAAATATAGAAGTAATAGAATATGTTCTATTACTTTTATATTTTTTCCAGACAAAAAAGCTGTAAAGTTAAAACATAATTAAGCATAATTCCTGATGCGCCTCTAGAACACACGTCTTTCAAGAACCCCTACAGGGAAAAGTCTGGTACAATGATGTCGGGCGACCACCTAGCCAAGCGATTTCCCCGAAACGAGAGATAACAGTTCCGAATATTTGACGAACTGTAGCCATACTGTTTCGCACGGTGTGGGCTGTTGCGCCATTCTACTGTAGGGTCAGTGCTAAGCTGTCGTAACATAGGTTCAACAAAGCCTTCCAATATAGTCACATAACGTTCTGAATCAACGCTAAATGTTTGTTCGTTGTCATTTTAAAGAAATATGGGCCTACTAACTACTTTAGTAGAGTGCAAGGGCATTTCATGCAGTTCTTTAGGGTTCAGTGCTAACCAGTATCGCATGTTCTGTTTTTTACACCGTCAGAAACGTGAAAAGTAGTGCAGAAAGCAAATCTTGCTTTCTTGTCTCTTTCGTTAATTTGTTGCATAATTTGCAGTTTATAAGGTTCAAATTTGATCTCTTTTAGCATTCAAAATAAACTTCTTCTACTGATGCCTAAAATGCGAGATTGCTGCCAGTTTCTTCACCCAACCCAATATGGTATTGCGAGACGGTACTTGACCATGTCGACTAATATTTAACTGCCGTCGACAGACACGTTGCAGTTCCGTCACAGAACTTTTTTTGTAATAACTACGAACGCAAGTAACACTGTGTTGCACGTTCCAACGCTCCATTGCGACTAACAATCAGCGTTGCCAGAAGTATAAAAATAAAAGTACTCGGCCAAAGACAAAAAAAGGTACTGATCTAGAAGTAAAAGTACTGCCTACTTAAAATGAGTAGTTAAATTAAATTTCTTTTATTTGCGAAGGTTAAACTTTTGGTATGATGTATATATATATATATATATAAAGGTATGTATAGGAATTTGTAACAAAGAACTTCAATATTCTTTTAAGTAAACTTAAATAAAAACAATTGTCTTAATATTCAACTTTTTTATTTAACAATTTCTTCAAAATTCATACAGAAAATCATGATCTTTTTATTTATTTTTTAGTTACTATTACTATATCTATGATAAAACCACAGAATAAAATATAAATCCGGTGCAAGTAGGTAAAGTACAATGATAAGTTTACATATGCTGCCATGTATCATCTTTAATCCGAATTAAAACAGAAAGTGGGCTATAAGAATATTTTATTCATTCGTATTATATTATTATTCATGGATTATTATCCAATAAATCTTTCTAAAACGATGCAATAAATCTTTCTAAAACGATAAAATATGTTCTGAATATATCGCACACAAAAGTACTGATGGAGGAAAAGTAGCACTGAAGTACTGTTAGAGGTAAAAAGGTACTGATTTCAGTACTTTGGTACTGACACTGGCAACGCTGCTAACAATATGAAATGGGGTGCCACCCTGTATAAACGAAAATTATATTTTGTTAACATTACCATAAATTAAAAATAATTCATTATTAAACAAATATGGCTTTTAATGTGTATTTGGTTGTAAACGTAACGTATAAGGTTAGTGACGAATTTGATCTTCTTTTTTAGTTTAATGGTACCTTTCCTTCAACAAGTTTATAAGGATAAATTGCTTCTTTAAAAGTTCTCTAAAGGTTCTAGTAATTATTTTTCAAAAATATTTTGCAACCATATTTGATATATCTACATGAAAATTTGTAAGTAACTTTCTTAGTGTTATCAAATGTCAAAAGGACATACTTTCTGAAAGCGAGCTCTCTGTCGGAAAGTCGCGGTACTATCAAACAAAGCAAATCGGAAAGTTTAAAGTTAAATTGATGTATAGTCCTGCAATGGCAGTAGCATTAAGCATTTTTTTATGTTATTTGAAAAATATTGACACATCTCACTTTTATCTAGTCTTACAAATTTTAGTATCGACGCCAGTCGACCGATATTTTTAAAAATTGTTTTCGTCGTTCTTTTTAATTTATTACTTTCAATAGAGTATTTATTATATATTTAATTTAAAAATAATAACACATAAATAAAATTTGTTGCGAAATTTACTGCAGTAAATTTTTATTATATTGTTTTCATCAATCGCGATATATAAACTATTTCTTAATATTTTAAAAGAATAATAGGAATCACAGTAATATTTTTATAAATGTATTCCATTTTTATATTTGACAGCATTATTGAAATCTACAGTTAAAATAGAACTTCAAATTATCACAATAATGTTTCTTCTGATTGTTACCTGATTCATTTCTTTGTTATTATCTAATGTCGGTTATGCTTGATGGTGTTTGATTTTGGTTTTGTTTCTAACAGGTAGATGCATATTATACAAGTGTCCCGTATGGTTATGTTCAAATTTTAGGAGTGTAAAATAGACTTCATTTCAAGTAACAAAAATGCAAAACTTGTATATCCATTTTTATTTGTTTCAAAGTTACAGATCTATGAATGTGACTGTCAGATCATGAAAAAAAAATGTAATCCTAAAATCAATAAAAAATGATTTTCTTTAAAAAAGTTCAATTAATAATATTTTCGAAATGTCCACCTCCTTGTTGAATGCAGGCTTGTGCCCGTAAGCCAACAGAAGAAGTACTTATCCGAATTTCATACTTGTTTTGTCGGATTTGCTCGGCAGCCAGGTGAATACGATGCAACAACTCTTCTCTTGTGTTCGAAACTTGCGCGTAGACTAAATTCTTCATGTACCCCCATAAATAAAAGTCAAGGGAATTAAGATCGGGTGTTCTGGGTGGCCATGCAACAGGACCACCTCGACCAATCCATCTTGGATAATTAACGTTAACCCAATTTCGGACAGCAATTCCGAAATGTGGTGGTGCCCCATCCGTGTGAAACCACATGTCTCGTCGAACATTCAGTGGGACATCCTCTAATAGACCTGGCAGTTCGTCAATAAGAAATTTAAGGTAATTGCCCGCATTTAACCTCCCAGGAAGAACGACAGGACCAATCAACAAGTCAGCGATTAGGGCCGCCCAAACGTTAATAGAAAATTCATGTTGAAATTTAGATGGGCGTATAGCTTTGGGATTTTCTGATGACCACCTGTGCAGGTTTCTCAGATTTGTAATACCACTTCTCGTGAAAGTAGATTCATCTGTCCAGAGGACTGTTCTGCAGAAATTCAAATGAAGCCGTGACTGTCTTAACATCCAGGTAGAATAAACTAGACGAGCATAGTGGTCTGCCTCAAGCAAACCGTGTCCCCAGCGATAGTGATATAAGCCCTCACGTTTTAAAATTCGCCAAACTGTCGTTCGTGGCACTCCTAGTTGTCTAGCGATTCGACGTACACTGAGAGTTGGATCTCTTGTAACAATAGCTACTGCTTCCTCCTCTAAGTCTGCTGGCAAATTTACTCCTCGGTCGAAAAGATCACGCAGTCCGCATTCCCGAAATTGTCTGTGTACTTCCAGAAACGTTCTGTAATGAGGAATGTGCCTATCGGAAAACCGATGTCGGTATTTAATAACTGCTTGACGTGCACTGCCGTTACAGTAGCCATACACAAAATGCATGTCCGCATACTCTTGAGAAGAAAATCGGCAAGGCATTTTGAATAAAGAAAACGTGTCCACATTTTAGGATAACATTTTATTATGCGACGTTAACAATCACAGGCCTGTTATTGAATCGTATAACTTTTTTTAAATAAAATCAGTCTGTATTGACTTTAGGATTACATTTTTTTTCATGATCTGATAATCACATTCATTTATCTTTAATTTTGAAACAAATAAAAATGGATATATATATATATTGGATATTGAACATAACGATACGGGACATCTTATATATCGATTTTTTCTTTCGTATGCAGCACGCAATGGTAGAGGTCGATTTCGATATTTAAATGCCAACACTGTGTATTCGGTCTCGCTGATTACGAATAACCCTTGGGTGGTTTTTGCGTAGAAATTAAAAAATGAAAATTTTTGAAAATCGCGAAAATTTCGCCCAAATTTCGGTCTGTATCTTCAAAACTCAAGGCTCCTAGACCACTTATCATAAACTTCCAGGCGCCATACTGAATCGATTGATGCAAACCGGAAAGATAAGCTATGCTTACTTCCATCATGAGTTAAGTCTGAAAAAAAGGCAAATTTTGAAATCGAAAATCGCGATTTTTCATGTGGGAAGTAGTGCGGGATAATAATTATACATTATTTGTGATAAAATAAAAAAATTACAATAAGAATAAGTCAGTTGGTCCATCTACTGTAAGAGATTAGCATCTATTTTGTTCTTGTATTTATTCCTACTTTTTAAATGATATAAATGGTATAAGACTGAATTACGCACGAATTTAAACTTGCGTTAATTTTAGAAAATTATTAAAAATTAATTCCTTGGTTAAACCACATAAGTTTACAAAGAAAAAAAAAGTGTCCAGTTCTTTCTAATTAACACACAGATTAAGAACTTATCGTATGTTCATATTTCAGAATAAATTTGTGTATAAATCGTTTATTTGATTTTTCATTATTGGTAAAAGAGTCTCTTTTGAACATCCAAATAAATGCCTATATATACTTATATTTTTGTTCCATTGTCTCAGTACACTTTATGCCTTGATGTGGAAACTTTCTTTTCGAATGAAGGCGAATCGATGACATAGCCGCCGATGTTCGCGATCAGATAATTCAGCAAGTGAGTTCAAGTAAATTTTTTAGTATTCATTTTGATAAATCAACAGATATAGCAAGCATGTCTCAGTTCTTATCTTTTGTGAGGTATTAATGTGATAAGGACACATCAACCAAAGAAAATATGTTGTTTTGCAAAACAGTAAAGTGTCATGCAACAGGATAATGTCTCTTTGACGTTTTTTATGAAGTTATTAGAAACTATACTAACATATATTTGACAAAATGTATTGCAGTATGTAGTGATGGTGCAAAGGCAATAACAGGAGAAAACAGTGGATTAATGAAAATAGAAATAATACTACGGTTCTAATCTTCACTTTTAATCTTAAATCGTAACACGACAATTGTTTCGCCAGCACAGTGGCTTCCTCAGGTGCTTACATCTAAAGAGTACGTTACAAACTAAATTAAAAAATATATGTATATATATAAAATCAAGAAGGATGGTATTATTTTACAACGTTTTTAAAGAAATCTATGAATTTACACAAGTATTGTCGGTAGTGAGAAAATGTGGCACATCTGGCCGGCCCTAACTGTATATTATAGGGTACTAAACATGTTTACGCATAAAATTTGTTTAATACATTTGTATTATCGTCTAAACAGATTTTAAGTAAATAAATTTAATAAAGACGATTAATGAAAATATTAAAAGATCGTCTTATTCCAAGAGCGGAATGGATGCATTGCTTCCTTCATACACATGCTCTTGCCACAAAAAAACATGCCGAAAAATCAAATTTTTTGTGAAGCTGCAAAAATAGTTAATTTTATTAAAAGCCGACCGTTTCAGAACAGACTGTTTGCACTTCGAATTATATTGAGAAAATTTGAATGAACAAGACACTATTATTTGCCACAGTTTGGATGCATGAAGATGCTTTTGCGTGAGCTAAAAACTCAGTTGACGAAGTATTTCCCCGAAGATAAAAATAATTTCTCGAAAAAATGGGTACTGAATCCGTCGAAATGAATATGGAAATTTAGTCACAAAAGCATTGAAAATATTAATCCCTTTCACTACGTTTTATCTCTGCGAAAAGGGTTTTTTGTCTGGGATTGCGCTAAAATCTAAATATAGTAATCGCCTCTTATCACTCGAAAACAATTTGCTTTTGTGTGTTTCCAACGTAGATCCACGTATGGAGAAACTTTGAAATGAAAAACAAATGCAACCATCACGTTAGTTTCTTTTCTTTACATATCTACTTATTGTAAGTAAAATGTTTATAAGAAATGATTTTTTTCTCATAAAATTATTTTTCATTATTGTTTAGACTATTTCGCGATCAACTCCTACGCCACGACCGCTAAGTTGAGAAACGATGCTCTAGATAATATTGCTCAAACAACTTGATTATAGCTAATCTAAATTTCTTATACAGTGAGCTCAGTCATACCAGATGCTTATTATGGTTGTATATAGATTGCTGTTAAATAATTGCTAAAATTCACGAGTTATTCGAGAAAAAAAATCCTGGCCAAATTTTCTTGAGAAATTTCGTTTCTCCATATTTTTGGCTCAGATATACACAGTATGAGATTCCACCGTGCCGACTCCATCATAGTCAAACTATCATTGTAAATTTTCAGAATACTTTATTCGGGTGTACAGAGTTGATAGTAGCAACAGAGACCTTTCAATGTCGATCTTAAGTACTAAATTTTTGACGCATCATCTTTTATGATTGATATTAATATTTCTTGCTTTATTGAAAGATACCCAAATTTAACTCGAGTCTTTTCCACATACACAACAACTATTCTTCCATTAATGATTTTTAGGCAATTGCCTTATTTTGTTAGAAATCTTATGACTCTGCGATGTTTTATCTTAATTTTATTTACTTTATCTACAAATAAGTTCACAATTCTCTATTAATCGTAGACATAAACACAATTTAGTACTTCTTTTAGTACTTCTAAGCAAGTATTTTTTAATTTGTTTTATTTGATTAGAGAGTCTTTTTTACTTCATACCTAGGTAGATAACATAAAAATACACAGTCGGAAAAACACGTTCATACTAGCCGGTAATATGAAAAAAGAAAAATTTGATTTTAAAATTTTGATTTAAATTTTGAAGATAAATAAATAATGACTACATTATTTTTTTATTATAAAACACTACCTTTACAAATATCAAAACTGATGTAGTGATGTATATTAATGTGATTAAATCGAAGAGGAAATAATTTTTTGAATTAATATTTGATTAGTTACTTGAACTTTATATTAACAACTATTTGGTTAGAAATAAAAATGCAATATCTTTTTGTGGGAGACTTGATAGTCTAATAAAAAAAACATTTACAGATATACTGAATAAGTATTTACACACTGTCATGAGTCATGATTCACATTAACTCTACCCAATTCTTAGTAATGATAAGTCAAATAATACCATCAGAAAGATTTGTTATCAATTTTATTGAATGTACTATAGAATATTACTTATGGATTTATATGTTCATATAAAAAATACGAAAATAAATATTAAATTTGACACATAAATTGTGTAATTCTTTCATACAGAAAATATAATCTTCCAAACATCCAGATTTTGATAAAGCACAACTCATGAACTATCTATCGATATACTTTAGAAAATTGTTTGTTAAAGCTAGAAGCATTTTACATATACGAGGTAGGGCTATAAGAAAGATTACTGCTAAAAATATTGTTCTGTCAAAGATTGAATGTACATGACTGAAGATGTCCATATTTCCTACGTCAGAACACTTAAAGCACGCCCATTTTTTGCCCTGAAACCAATTAAATTAAGAATTGGTAAATAACTGGCTATGTGGGTATATGAAGAGCTACACACGACTCTTTCGATTCAATGTAAGTCAATTTGTGATAGCTGAACGTCTGTTTATTTTATAATATCGCGTACGTGTATAAATAATCCATACAGTTTCTGTTATGTTTGTGGAGAATTCACTATCCATCAGCATTAGCGGAATATTACACCTTTAACAGAAAAGTTATATTTTCACTCTTTTGGCTTAACTATTGAACATCAAGACAACCCATGGTTTCCCAGCATTTGCAGCGTGCGCAGCAAATGCTGGGAGACCATGGGCGCTGTTACTTTGACGGTCTGTTCAAACGGTAAGAAAAGTGCTATGGCATTTGCAAGACCTATGATTTGACGTGAACAAACGTTCCATTCGACTGATTGCTATTTTTGCTGTACGAAAACTTTCGGGTTTTCCAACAAAAATAAGAAAAATATTGTTATGCTAGTCTGTTCTCTGGTACTCGTCCAGTACCTCATTTATAAGTTTTGGCAGTACCAAGACTCATAGGTGTTTCGAGTGAAGAATATGATGTTAGTGGAACAGTGAAATACTTGCTGATCATTGTTGGACATTGATATCAGAAAGTGCTGAAGAATAGTATAAAAGAAAAGTAAAAATGCGATACCATGCAGCTCCATATAATGTACATACCTAATTAATATTATTTCATTTACTTCAATATTTTTTTTCCAAACCCTGACTTACCAAAATAAATTTGTTATTACTACTGTTAGAACTATAAAAGAAAGGAAAATTCTACATAATTTCTAAATAAAAAATTAAAATTTGTTGACCAGTGTCATGAGCAGTCAGGATTAAACTATATGGCGAATTATTATTTAAATGTCCATACTTAATTATTCGAGTAGAAATGAGATCGTGCTATCATGACAGCACGATAGATCCTTCCCTTTTGACGATTTGGAGAGCTCGACGCAAGCAAACTAAAATGGCCATTCTGCATTACTAGTACGGCGAGCCTCCAACGCCACAACGGAAATGTGTCCAATAATCCCCCCAAAAAATGTAAGGCCTATTTCGTAGAAACGTAGAAGCGAGCGTCAAAGGGTTATTCTTAATACCTTATTCTTAAATTTCTTCAGTATGGGAGTATTAGAGGAGAAGGTGCAAATATGAAATACCATGTCATTAAATTCTTATAGATTTCTAATAGTTAAGAATAATTAAAATCAAATCATGCAGAGCATTAACTGAAACAACTAAGAACAAAAGTGGTTGCTTCAATTTATGACAGTCTCACATGTTTTTTAACAAAAAATAATTTTCCCCAGAAACTGCAAAATCACTACATCAAAAAATATGGTGTAAATATGGAATACATGGACAACTTCAAAAACTAAGTATTATTTGTTTAAGCAACGATTAAAAACTACATCATATTTATACATTATTTGCACCAGTCACAAACATATTAATCTTTTTCGGCATCTGCGTAGTCGTTATGTGCCCACATGGAACACATCAAGGACTGTATCCATAGTTCACCCCTTCGACTAGCTAAAATTTTATATCCATAAAATATGCAGTTTGCATCAGTGTCGTCTGGTTTTAAATGGCCTGGTATAATTTCCAAATCGCTGTCCGAATCATCCAGTTTTACATCAACGTTTGAAACGTCGGATTCATCAGATGATAACTCCCTCTTTGAATGAACGTCAGTACCAACGAGTTTGATTTTACCGAGAGAAAATCTTCTTTTTGTGATTAACGTTTTTTGGATTGCTCTCGCCTTTTTTGCTTAATGATTCGTTAAGCTATTCTTTGTAAGGAGATGAAGTAATCAATGAAGCTCCAACCGCCTTCCGCCCTTTATTAGAATTCTTGCGCTTTAAATTAGGTATTGGAGAAATGCCGACAGGTAAAACATATGCTACCTGATTGGAACTATTTTTCTGATTCTGCCTTTGAACGACACCTGCTGAAGGTGTTGTCGAACATGAGCCAATGATGTCATTATGTGTATGTGTAGTATCTACAGGTGTAGTGTCTGATGATTTAGAACACGATGGTTGGCACTGGATAACCAATTCTTCTGTAACAGCACTAAAGGACATTTGCCAAAATTCGGCTACGCTACTATCGGTTGTAACTCCTCTTTTAGCTGCTTCCTGTTTTGCTGCTAAAAAGTCAGACTCAGTTAAAATATTTCTAATATAAGGAAAAATACCACTAGTTCGAAAACCGTTGGCAACAACTTCGCCTGTTTGAACCTTTAGATATACTCTGCCAAATAACTCCGTGATATCGAAAGGACTAAGAGCACGGTTGTTTTGACGGATCCACATTCTAATTTCTTCGTTATAATAGATTTTTAATGGACCCTTGAATGACTTGTCCAGAGGTTGGAGCTTGTGGGATGAATGAGGAGGCAAAGGCAAAATGACTACATGATTTTTTCTAGCCAGGTCTATAACTTCTATATTGCGTGTGTGGCTATAGTGACCATCAAGGATTAATAAAATAGGATTTTGTTATGTTGGTTTTGCGTGTTGAATAAAGTGGTTAAACTATTGCGTAAAAATATGGGTTTGTACCCACCCAGATGGATGTGCAACTCCTACTGCTCCAGGAGAAGCGCCCTTCATTAGCTGAATGTTCATATTTTTTCTTGGAAATATTATTAAGGGCGGCACAAAATGTCCGGCAGCGCTCATACAACAAATAATTGTCGTCAAAACTCCTCTTTCCGCCGAAGTTAATAAAGCAATCTGATGTTTACCTCGTAGACCAATCACTGATTAAACCTTGCTTTGAACAACTGTTAGACCCGTTTCATCCACTTTGTAAATATTTGAAGGATAGTAAGAAACGTTCTCCAGTTCCTTTTCAAGTAGATTAAAGAAACCCATAACTCTCTCTTCGCAAAAGCCAGCGGCTCTTGCAAATGATGTACCAGTTGGCTTTCTTATTGATAAATTTGGATGCCGTTTCAAAAATACGAAGTTCAATCCATGCTGTTCCTACTAAACCTGATGGAGGGAAGGGATGATTAATGTTATTTCTAGAAGCTAACTGGTAAGCAAGACGCCTTAAATCACGCATTGTAGGCCCATAAAATTTTGATTCCATTTTCAATATATATTCTACCAGTTCTGGTCCCAGTATACATTTCCTTCCTAATTTAGTTTCTGCTGCTTTTTCAGGAGGTACGTCGGTGTTCTGACTGTTCTGACGAAAGAGTATTGTACGGGGAACGTTATGCAATTTTGCCGCCTTAAGATATCCCATTTTCTTTTCTCTTACTACTTTAATTGCTGACCGCATGTTTTCTTCACAATATTGCTTCCTCTTATTTCCACAGATACGACGTTCACATTTTCGTGGCATTCTAAAACAAAAGAAAAAAATCTTATTGCAAAGAGGTCCAGATATGGAATACTAGTATTCCATATTTACAACAATTCATGTGCTACATATTTTAGCTTAGATCTTGTTGCATATGATAAATATTCAAATAACAACGATGTTTTTCGAAAGTCCATTTCATAGTTTAAGAAATACTGTTAGAGGTGTAAATAAAAACACACAACAGAAAATATTAAATATCAATATTTACTTACCTGCTAAAGTTTTCGAAAAACACAATTCACAACATTTAGGCGTTAATCTAGTATAACTCATCACAGTTACTTGCAGCGCTCTGCAATCTTAATGCTCGATTTTTTCTATTAGTTTACATACGTTTCGTTAGATGTCTGTATTTACTTTAGGAAAAAAAAACAGTATTCCATAATACATACATATTCCATATTGGCACCTTCTCCTCTACTAATAGGCTCTGTTTTTAGCTGCTTTTATTATTGGATACTATACGTCTAGATTAGTTTGACAATGTGAGCCCAAACGTTATCCCAATGTAGATGATCCTTCCTCCACGATTTTCGCGGACGCTTTGATCTTGCGAACAAACTGTAGTAAACTATTAGTTATTAATAGTACAACGGTCCTACAGTGCTACAGCGGAACTATGTCCATTAAACCCAGAAAATGTAGCAACTATCTTTTTTCTCGATTTTCAAAAATCCAAACTAGTGATTGTTGCTGTTTTCAGAATTATAGCAGAATACGCAAGTTAATAGTGATGTATGCTAGTTGAGGCGATCCGTAGTTCCATCACAGTACTTCCGAAGAATAACTCGTAGAATAAACGTTTGCAAAATAAAAACAAAGTACGCCACGCGTAAATCACGAACGTTTGGCAGACAATTGTATAGATGTCGACCTATTGACCAGTATAACTTTTTCTGATTTATTCGTTATTGTTGGAACATCATTAATAAATTTAATCGTCAGATCAAATTCACCCACAAGCCTTTCTACGAAGGATATTTGAAATTTTTCCGTTTTTTTTTTAAACAAAAACGCATATTTCGAAGCAAAACTAAATTTATTTTTTGACGTAACCTCCCTGCAACTCGATATATTTGGTCCAACGTGTTTCCCATCCCTTCAAACTGTCAGAAAAAAAAATTATTTGTCCAAAGCTGAAAGATACTTATTTACAGGTTCTTCAATCTCAGCATTTGACCTATATTTTTTTCGTCGAGATATTTTTTCTAATTAGGGAATACGAAAAAGTCGCTGGGAGCTATTTCTGGTAAATAAGGTAGATACGGAAGCACTTCACAAACTTCGATTCGTTCAATTTTTACATTGCAACCATGCACGTGTGAACCCGTGCGTTATTCTGGTGAAACAGGGTTTTCTTGATTGCAAAATGCAGACGTTTTTTCATAATTGTGGCCTTCTATTTATCTAGCAATGCAGCTTAGTACTGTCCGTTGATTGTTGAACCCTATGGAAGGTAGTCGACAAGAATTATTCCTCGGCTGTCCTAAAAAAAACTGTCGCCATCACTTTCCCTGCAGAGAGAACGGCCTTTACCTTCTTCGGAGTTGGTTCTCTCAGCACAATCCACAACATTAACTGCTGTTTGGTTTAGGGCGTATGGTGGTATACCCAGGTTTCATCGACGGTTATCAATCGCCGCAAAAAGTCAGCCGAATTTTTTTGATACAGATTAAAACACTCGCCCGACTTGTTCGTCCGTATACGCTTTTAATCGATCATTAGCAAACATGGCACCCATCTCGCGGACAATTTCTCATATACATATAAATCTTGATGTAAAATCTTGTGCACCCGCTCAGATGATACTCCTTTAGCCTTAGCTATATGCATAACAGTCAATCCATCAGAGTTTGATACATTAAATCGACCATTTAGTCAGTTGTAGCAGTTTTCATATGCCAGAAACGTTTCTCGTCTAAAATGGTCAAACGACGTTTGTACTTGGCTACTCAATATTTGTAAAGGCATGGGAGGCTTCACCGTATACAGAGTCTAACTCATCTTGTCTTTCCTGATTCTTTTTCCCTTTCAAATGAAGGAATTTTATCACTGCACGATACTTAAGTTTCTCCATTGTTGAACGACAATGGAACTGACAATTTTAGAAGCGTACCATAGACAAACTAATGATCAGTATGACTTGCAATTTTTGCAGTTTATATATGTCGAGGCAACAATTCTTTTATGTTGGTATGGCCAAAAATATCCCTCGTAACATTTAGTTCCCTTCTTAACGCGCTCAAGTAATTAATGTGCAGTGGTGTTTTATCTTCAGCAATTGATATTTTAAATTTCTCGACGAACCGCCATTTTTTGGTCTTGCGCAAAACGTCGTTCACGATACTTCTTTTTTTGTAATAGACCTCCTGCCGCTGACAGTTAGGGGGTCATACCTATCCAAACGCATCTGACTACTAGAGTTAGTGAAGATATTTAAGTGATCAATCGAAAAAATTAAAAGAACTTCACAAATATACGAGGACTGCCTCCCTTTTCGTTGGAAGTGACCGCATTACATAACTATGTTGGAGAAATTAAGAGACAGGGAACAAATCACACCGTGGGCATCTCATCCGACAAACAAGAAATGCTATAGGCACTGTATTCGGCACAAGCTAAATTTAAACTTGTATTGGATTATATGTGTATTATAGGTCTATTATCGGGGCATTGTAAGCTCAACAAACATATGAATAATATGGGCTTGACAGAAGAAACCGTATGTAGATTCGGTCAACAGGAAGAGGAAACAGCGATTCGTGTACTATGCCAATGAGAAGGATTAATAAGAACGTGGTTCCTTCAAATGGAGATCAATAAAGGGGAACAACATATTTTTAAAAGAACCGCTCTCGAAGCTGCTAAGCTTAATTAAAATGGCAGGACTAGAGGAAGTACTGTAACGAGGTATGAATACAATAGATCTGGAAAGGTCGCAATGGAAGAGGCTTCTTTCTAGTAATACCAAAGTATTTTTAATAATATAAAAATATTATTAAAAATGGGGTGTGAAGAACACAATACAAGTTCATTTATGTATTTTTGAATGTATCTTCTCCAAAGACGTAGATACGTATTTCACATTTCTACATGATTCTCAATACGCCCCTGTTGGAGAAGACACATTCAAACAAGCATAACTACGTTACTATCTAGCCGAAATTATTCAGACAGCGCGTGAAGGAATATTCAACGCCGTCTACATAATAACAGCCGAAGCAGACGTGTTTTCTATAGTCGGTAACCACCGTATCTATACAAAACTGTATTCTCGTGTCTTCACTATTTATCGGCGTGAGCCGAATATGTATATGACAACATAGTAAGCATATTTAGTTGAACCTGTTTACTAAGTTACGTACAAGTTTACTGCAAAACTGCAGCGTCAGTAACAGCAGATGAAACGTCAGCAAAGGAAGACGGTTCCAGTTCGGAAACAAAAAAATAATGAAGAACAACCGCAGAAGTTTACAAGTAATTTTAAACTATTAATTATTGTTTCAGTTTTATAACCGCTCTGCAATGAATACTTCTTTTTGACTAAAATCTTAATCTACTTTTAAATGGACATTTAAGAATTTCATGTCGGCGTGAATTAATACAGAATAACAAACTCTTCACTTGACCTTTTCTTTTATATGCTTAACTTATTCATTGCCACTTCTTCTTCTTCTGATCGAATTCATTTTTCTGTACATCTATATTTATGACAAGAGTGACAATTCCTTTTTGTTAAATGAATCCTTATATATAAAAAGCGTGAACTTTATTTCGAGAAACATTAATATTAAACTGGTCTAAATGTACGGAGATGTGTGAATAGGCATTACTAATTCCTTATTATTTCCATGAAATTTAATGGGAACAATACTGATACTGCACTGACGTACGCTACTACTCACGGAAGTTTAGCTAACGGAGAAAATTTCGAAATACGATTCTAGAGAAAGCTTGCTTAATCCAAGAATGATAATATTATTACATTTCGAAGAAAAATTATAACTAAATGTTTTATGGTATGAAATTCCTGAATACGTTTGCAAATGTCGACATGTGATTAAAGGTAAAACCCATAATATCGTCAATAAAAGTGTCGATATTACAAAACAGGTAGAGAAAAATGCTTCACCAAATAATGGCTAACTTAAATAAAGGCCATGTGGACCAATTTTTCCAAAATTTATAAATTGCTTGGACATGTATATTCGAGTTTATGGAATTTTGTAATTTGTTATACTTTTTTTATTTTGAAATAGTTTTGTATGAATTAGCTAGTAGTCAGTAGCCCTATTACTATTACAAGACTCGCGTGAGCGTTTCTTATGTAGTCTTTATTGCCTAATCCTTTCTCAGTAAGATCTATAAGGAATAAAAGAAATCTATAGTAAGAATAGGCGATGTCAGGAGAATATGCAGAGCGAGGAAGAACTTCCCAATCTTGTTGCATATGGCTGGCTATTATCATCTTGAAGCATTACATAGTTCCAATTGTCCTTCCAATCATTAAGAATAAATCTCACCTGTGATGGTTTGATTGATTGGTAATACACCATATTTCTACTCTGATGCGAATCTGCTTTTGGCGATTGTTGGGGAGGCGTTTCTTCAAATTTGCGTAGAATAGAATCATAATATATTACGTCATGTGCGTTATAGGGTGTATATTCGCCAGTCGAGCCTGATGGTTCCTGTTTATGGATCACGTATAACATCTGACATGTTTAGCGGCGTTTGGCAGAATTTCGGCGGTTGTTTTAAAATGCAACTGATTTTTATTTTTATGTTTAAAAATAATAATACAAACTTTAGATTTAAGTATTACCACCAACCACCAACATTAGTAAGTACTTTGGCTTAGTTATTATTAGAGTGCGAAATATGGTCGGCGCGCTAGAGCCGTGCGCTTCATAGTGGGTAAATAAAATAAATAGTTATATCCATTTTATGAAACGTAAAACACTACCCTTTTAAACTGCGACATACGAGGGTGAATCAATAAATACCCGTGTTAGGAAAGAAGAAGCAAGTTTTTCACAAATTTTTTATTTATTTTTCAACGTAATCACCTTTTAGTACAATACACTTTTCCCAACGTTTCTGCCATTTCTTTAACCCCTACAAAAAAATACGATTTGTCAAACTCTGCAAAATACGCTTCTGTCTCGACGATAACCTCCTTGTTTGAGCTGAATCTTTTTCCCCCGAGCCACGTTTTCATGTTGGGGAACAGAAAGAAGTCGCAGGGAGCCAAGTCAGGCGAGTACGGTGGGTGCGGCAGCAATTCGTAGTGCAGTTCATGCAACTTTGCCGCGACAATTCTGGATGAATGTGCTGGTGCATTATCGTGGTGAAACAGCACTTTTTTCTTAGCCCAATGAGGCCGTGTCTCCTTCAATTTTATATCGAATCGGTCCAATAATTCATTGTAGTACTGCCCCGTGACCGTTCTTCCTTTCTGCAAAAAGTCCATGAGGATTATTCCGTTGGAATCCCAAAAAATCGTGGCCATGACCTTACCGGCCGATGGGACCGTCTTTGCCTTCTTCGGAGCAGATTCACCCCGAAAAATCCATTGTTTTGACTGTCGCTTGGACTTGGCGTATAATAATGGATCCAGGTTTCATCAACGGTGACGACTCGACGCAAAAACTCCTGCGAATTTCTCTTAAAGAGGTCCAAACACTGCTTCGACATTGACAACCGTATCTTCTTGTTGTCCACCGTAAACAATCGCGTCACCCATCGGGCTGACACCTTTCTCACCGATAACTTATCATGTAAAATATTAATTGCCGTTCCGTACGACACGCCTACGGCCTCTGCTACTTCGCGCACTTTCGTTTGGCGATCAGCGAAAATCATGTCGTGGATCTTTTCAACGATTTCCTCGGTAACCACGTCTGCCGGGCGGCCTGGCCGCTCCTCATCAAAAACAGATGTACGACCACGTTTAAATTCGTTGAACCAATATCTTACGGTTGTCATAGATGGTGAAGGGTCCCCATAGACAGCATCCAACTTCGCTTTTATTTCTTCGCATGTTTTTCCATCCAAAAATAAAAAGCGAATTACGGATCGATATTGCTCTTTTTCCATTTTATCGAGAAACACGAAACACGTGTGATACAACTGGCTGCCAAATAAAAACTAACCTATGAATCAGTCTGAAATTTATTATGGTGTTGTCTGACAGATGGTAGTACATGACGGTAATGCCAACTTCCCTCAGCAGCGCCACCTGTCTTCAAACACGGGTACTTACTAATCTTCCCTCGTACTTCTATACAACATATAAAATATTGTGATACAAGTAAACACGTCCGAACGAGATGTACACTGCACTTCATACATACAACATACATATATCTGTACGCCTTATGAAGGACCGACCGAATTTTCGCACTCTAGTTATTATTATTTTAAAGTATTCACTTTATTATTTAAGTATCCCATATTACAATTATAGTAACCTATACTATATATTTTTTTCAATGTACATAGCACAACTACGTGAATGTAAAATGTGAAATAGATGCAGAGGAGAAAGTACAAATATGGTTTATCATTTTGTTTTTGATGTAAACTAAGGCTATTTTGTTAATAAATCCTTTAAATTCGGCTTCATTTGTGTAATATTATTTTAAAGACTCGATTGATTGTTATTAAGATTACACAGAATTTGTTTTTAGGTAATTAGAAAAAAATAACAATAACTATTAATATTATACTAAATAATATCTTTTTTCAAGTTTTATTTTTATTTCAGTACTTTCTACGTATACCTAATAAAAATTATGTGCTCTAACCTATATAAATCTTAGTGATATGTAGAGATTCCGGGCTAGAACCGCATCCTTGGAACTGTTTCCTTTTTTGACCTACGTTTCGCCCCCTGCTACAAGGACTATCTTCATGGCTATGAAATGTATTGCCGTAAAAATCACACTGCTTTTCCTACTTGGAAGCATTGAACGATTAATTGAACAAAATTTTGACTTTATGCAGGGTAATCATGCGAAGTAACGGCAAGTGCTCGAGTTTGCAAAAATTATCTTAGTTAATAGGAATAAACTAATATTTTACGTGTGATGACATAACAACGACAAAACCCCAGTCTTAACCGTGTAGAGTTATTGCAGAACGACTTTAGTTGAAGATTAAAATCCATGGGTCTTACTTCTAAAGAACAATGATTACCGTTCTTTTTAATAAATGCAATAATCCTTTAAAGAACTATACGAAACTAATTCGAAGAATGCATACAGTCAAGGCATAACAGACAAACAGCATGGAAGAAAGTTCAGCCTCGTCCATTGACTAATGTCAACATCACAAACGCCAATCCAATCAGGCGGTCCACATTCCAAGTGTAAGCCTAGGAAGAAGTTTCCATCGAACGAATATAGTCGTAACAGATAAGAACCTATATTAACGTGTCTTCACTATAAGTCGAAAAACTTCGACAACATACATATAAAAATTTGAAACTTATTTATTAAACGTATTTCGACAAAAAAACAGATTGCATGTCGATGCGATAATTCACATCAAGCTTTGATACAAAATAATACAAATCTGTATAAAAACAAATTTGTATCTGTATATGCATGGACACACAGTACGTATTTACCAGCTTTTGCTTCAACTACCAGACGCATGCGTTTCTGTGTAACCACTTTGTCAATGATAAATTTACGAAGCAAAAGACTGTAGGTACACTTGCGGTCATGTCATCTGACGGACAAAACCGACCACGCCGGTGCAAAGTGTTTCTTCTCGAATAGCAAAGCTATTACTGGAAAAGAAGAAAAATACGCATGTTACTGTGTTACTTCTTCTTTTCCAGTAATAGCTTTGCTATTCGAGAAGAAACACTTTGCACCGGCGTGGTCGGTTTTGTCCGTCAGATGGCATGAGGTTATCTGATGTCTTCGGATAGGACAAAACTTGCTACATGACCGCAAGTGTACCTACAGTCTTTTGCTTCGTAAATCTATCATTGACAAAGTGGTTACACAGAAACGCATGCGTCTGGTAGTTGAACCAAAAGCTGGTAAATACGTACTGTGTGTCCATGCATATGCAGATACAAATTTGTTTTTATACAGATTTGTATTATTTTGTATTTCGACACCTTAGTTGTCGAAATACGTATTTAGGATACAATTAGTAATTGTGGTAAGGGATTATATACCTTTTTTGAGTTTTTACTTAACCATAGTCTCCAAAGAAAGACGTTATTTAACGTTTTAATTGCCCAGTATATCATCTTTCGATTTGCGGGTTATCTGATTTACATTCAACGGGTACATGTTGCGACCCCTGTGGCAACTGTATTACCCCCTACTACCTATTCTATGTCGTATTGAATTTGATCGCCTTTGCGGATCAAGTCATAGAAGGTGATTGGGATAGCAGATATCATCTTAGCAGTTCGAGAAGCTTGGGAAGCTTGTAAAACCTTTCCAGGAAGTTTCGTATTTTTTTTTGCGGCTTTCCTAACCGGTCATCGGATATCCTTAAACTTCTCTGGCGAAGTCATCCTTTTAGACACTTTACAACCTGGGTCTACAACTACGACGATTCTCCTGTGGCTAATCAAAGAAAACGACGTAATCTGCAAGTTTTCCTCTCGAGGGCGAATGGTTCATGTGTCATGTGGCTCCCGTGTCCGCTTGATTGGACGTATAATAACCGGAGGACGTACCGAAAAACGACAGTAACTCGTTTCACTATTTTGACAATTTTAATTAAATTTAAAACATTTTGACTTCTACATTCTTTCATATTTAACTATTTACACATTCAATTCATTATATATATATATATATATATATATATATATATATATATATATATTTCAATTTAGTTTCCGTTTTGGAGATTTTTATATATTATTCTAACGTAAAAAGAACTTTTTCTGTAAATGCATTTGGTTTAAATTTCATTTCATTTTTGTACATATAAATTTTCAAGTAATACCTTTTTTTGTGTCCCTAGATTTTTGCCGTATTCGAAACTTAATTTTTTTAATCACAGCTGCATGTCTGTGGTGGACGTTTTCGAATATCGTATGAAAAAAAATTGTACGATATAATATGACCGATATATTCAAGAAATTATTTGATTTTCATGGAAGATTATTTAGTTAATGCATACACTGATTGTAATACTTTTGTACAGTTATTTCTATGGTACCTTAGAAAAGGCTTCATTTATTTAAACCTGTCATTTTTTTAGATCGAAATAGTTCTGTTATTTTTGCGAGTATAATTATTTGGGGTAAACCTAAATTAGCTATTTCCTGAAATAGTTTTATTTGTGCTTCTATACCTATACGTTTATACTAATATTAATTTCTTTGTCTATATTAAGTCACTCCCATTTCAATATTAATTGTCAGATTATGAAAGAAATGTAATCCTAAAGTCAATAAAAACTGATTTTATTTAAAAAACTTCAATTAATAATATTTTCGAAATGTCCACCTCCTTGTTGGATGCAGGCTTGTGCCCGTAAGCCAACAGAAGGAGCACTTATCCGAATTTCATACTTGTTTTGTCGGATTTGCTCGGCAGACAGGTGAATACGATCCAACAACTCTTATCTTGTGTTCGAAACTTGCGCGTAGACTAAATTCTTCATGTACCCCCATAAATAAAAGTTAAAGGGAATAAGATCAGGTGATTTTGGTGGCAATGCAATAGGTCCTCGACCAATCCATCTTAGATAATTGACGTTAACCCTATTTCGGACAGCAATTCCGAAATGTGGTGGTGCTCTATCCATGTGAAACTACATGTCTCGTCGAACATTCAGTGGGACATCCTCTAAAAGACCTGGCAGTTTGTAAATAAGAAATTGGAGGTAATTGTTCGCATTTAACCTCCCAGGAAGAACGACAGGACCAATCAACAAGTCATCGATTAGGGCCGCCCAAACTTTAATAGAAAATTCATGTTGAAATTTACATGGGCGTATAGTTTTGGGATTTTCTGATGACCACCTGTGCAGGTTTCCCAGATTTGTAATACCACTTCCCGTGAACGTAGATTCATCTGTCCAGAGGACTATTCTGCACAAATTCAAATGAAGCCATGACTGTCTTAATATTCAGGTAGAATAAACTAGACGAGGATAGTGGTCTGCCTCAAGAAAACCGTGTCCCCTGCGATAGTGATATGGATATAAACCCTCACGTTTTAAAATTCGCCAAACTGTCGTTCGTGGCACTCCTAGTTGTCTAGCGATTCGTCGTACACTGAGAGTTCTATCCCTTGTAGCAATAGCTACTGCTTCTTCCTCTATGTCTGCTGGCAAATTTACTCCTCGGTCGAAAAGATAATCACGCAGTCCGCATTCCCGAAATTGTCTGTGTACTTCCAGAAACGTTCTGTAATGAGGAATGCGCCTATCGGGAAACCGATGTCGGTATTCAATAACTGCTTGACGTGCACTGCCGTTACAGTAGCCATACACAAAATGCATGTCCGCATACTCTTGAGAAGAAAATCGGTAAGGCATTTTGAATAAAGAAAACGTGTCCACTCACTAATAAGCTGTTGTATGAACTGAAACGTTATGTAATCCTTTATTAAAAAATGCAACGTTAACAGTCATCTGAACATTTGTTTAGTGTATGATATTAATGGTTCAGCACTTATGAAATAAGTAAGAACCTTCTTTATCATAAATAAATTTCCAGTACTCTTTTTTGTAGATCCACAAGAAATTACTGTATGCACTACGACACGTGTTTATTTATTTTAGGATAACATTTTATTATGCGACGTTAACAATCACAGGCCTGTTATTGAATCGTATAACTTTTTTTAAATAAAATCAGTTTGTATTGACTTTAGGATTACATTTTTTTTCATGATCTGGCAATCATATTCATAGATCTGTAACTTTGAAACCAAAAAAAATGGATATACAAGTTTTGCGTTTTTGTTACTTGAAATGAAGTCTACTTAATACTCCTAAAATTTGAACATAACGATACGGGACATCTTGTATATTTAAAGCAATCTTATATGTTTCGACACATAGTGTCTTTTAACTATATGTACTTTTAATTTCTTTGAAAAAGGCACTATTTGTCGAAACATGTAACATTGTTTTAAATATATACATATCAAAGTAAACCAGATCTTAAATCGCCGACTAATTTAATCTACTTAACATACAAAGGTTAAGAACTAATTACCTATATATATACACATATACATATGGTGGTTTATGAAACCACTATCATTATCGTTTTCTTTTTATATATTACATTATTGCTGAATATACGAATTAATTGTTTTTCTAGCTTTTTCTTTGCCTTTGGTTTCTTTTAGTAAGTTCTTTTTAGATTGCAGGTGCCCGGTGAAGCTTTTCGTTTGAATTTAGCGTCTATATTTTGTAGTATGTATGCGCATGCGTAAAATATCGCGCAATTCCTTTCTCCGTTTTCAGAATTGAGCTTCCGTAAGTAAAACGGAGCAGTGCTACCTACCATATTTTATTTAATCACCCACGCTGTCTCCACTGACTAAGGACATACACAATAAATAGAAGTTCGCATAAAATTTGCGAACGACTACTGGTTTTGATCTGTTTTCGCCCATCATCAGCACGCCATGCGCCTGCGCGCCGAAGGTAGCACTAGATTAAGAAAAACCTCACTTATCCGTATAGAAGAACGAGAACATTTTTTAATAATGTAAACAAATACTATTAAAAATATATAATATAAATAATTATAATAAATATAATAATAAAAATATTCTCACTCTAGTACTTTTCAATAAGGTTTTGTTATTATTAAATTTTTGGACTTTTTAACTGTTTCTGGTACAAACTTCCGTTGCAGTACTCTACACATATATATATATACATATATGAAAATCAATAAATTTTATGTAAATTCAAACCAAAGCGTATGATAGGTATTGGTGCTCTTTTCATTCATACCAATAAATGCCCTAGAACAAGAGAAATCCATGCGAGAGTCCCACAGGGTAGTGTCCTAGGATCAATTATTTTATCGAATATGATATGCCTGCGATAGAATCATAATTGAACAACATTCGCTAATGTTGCTACAATTCTTGCAGTTGGGAAGAATGTTAAAACCCACCAACGAGCGCCAAACTTCTACCAACACATTCTGCAAATGGACAAACAAATGGAGAATCGACTGAACTGAAATCGGTTGATGTTAATTTCTTCTATAACAATGAATCATATATTCACAATAGAATAAACTATGAGATAATCAAGCATCACGTTAACTCAGCTAATATCTCGAGATGAGCCTCGATGCTAAACTTCGATGGGAGGCAGCATATCAAAAAGAAAAGGAAAGAACTTTACATCAAAGAAAATGTTTCGGATGATAGGATATAGATCACATCTTTCCGTAAAAAAATAAAGTTCTTTTATACAATTAAATATTGAAGCCAATATTTGGGTGCCTGCTAAATTTAATATTGAAAAACTTTAAAATCTCATTAAAAACATAAACACATTCATAAGTATTCAAGACCTTGGAGGTCCTTTAGTCGTAGACGAAATAAAAAGATTGGCTAAGAAACCCAATTTCTAAACCATCCAAACATTGGGACACTACAGCTTACATTGAAACAGTAACTTGACAAGTTCAAAAGAAGGTTCTGTGTGAGAGCAAAAGCAGAGCATTGTACAGTGAGTGTGTTTTATAAATCGGGCGTTCAAATTTAAACGAGAATTTAAGGTTTTGGGCGGTTTTGGAAGAGGCACGATTAATTTGGTTACTGTAGGACGGGGTTATGGGAGGGGAGAATTGCCACGAACGTGGTTTTGAGATCATTAGTGTGGTAGTAACAAAGATGAGCGAGAGCAAAGTACACCTGTCTGTTGCGCAATACATAATCATTAATTAAGTTTAAATTTGGCTAAATATTAGCAGAACAGTTTGTTGAAAATACCCATTCACAAGCATGGATGTTTTATTGGCATAAAATACTTTCTGAAGGTTGAGAGAGTATAATAATATAGTATACGAGTTTATCGCCGTAACACATTCAGACGGTTCGTGACCCTATTGTAAATGATCGCTACTAAGTCGCGTCTAAGGTAAACATCAGCGTTGGGAATATCGATTCGGTCATTCACGATGAGCTCGGTTTCAGCAAGATTTAGGCACTTTGGACACTGCGCCTTCTTTCAGAAAAACCCAAAAACTTTCTCTTTGGTTGTCTTCCAATGGTTTCTCACTCGCTATCGGGGCGAGGAATGCTCTTTTCTTAGTCGCATTGTGGCCTGTGACTAGAGTTGTGTTCTTCATTATCGCCTCAGCGAAAGCAAAAACGAGGTCGTCAGCGGGACAAGTTGTCACGACGGTTTTCTGGGATTCAAAAGACGCTCTTTTGCTAGATTTCCTTCACGATAAAAAAACAGTTAAGTCAACTTATTACTACAATCTCTCGGACCAAGCGAAAATTACTTATTGGAGCAAAATTAGGACAACAAATTAGGATGTGTAGCGAAATGACGTATTTCGCTACACTACAATGCCGATGCGGCAAACAAAATACATTTGAAATTGAAGGCGATGTTCTGAGAAATTTTTGAATGCCCACTATATAGTCCCGACCTATCGCGTTGTGATTACCACTTGTTTGGATCACTAAAAAAGCTTTACGAGGGCAGCGTTTCCACGATAATGCTGGGGTGGCAACATTCGTGCGCAATTGACTTCACATCCGCCCTGCTTCTTTCTACAGCAATGGCATTAGGAAACTACCAACCTGTTAGGAAACATGTGTAAACATTGCTCCTTTTTTCTTCATCAATAAATCTGAGCAGAAAATATTCTCGTTTTAACTTAAACGCCCTTCCTAATTCAATTAAGTGCTGGCGAACTATTGGGTCACTATTAGCTTAGCAAATAAAAATATACTAAACTAATATTCACCTATTATTCACTCATTTTATTGTTTAGACGTAAATAGCAGATTAGTCAACATTTTACTAACAATTTTTTTTCTTTATTTGCCCAGCGGTTTTAATTGTATTAATATTTCTGTCTCAAGAAGCGAATATCACTACGCTGACCCACTCTCTAGATGCTCAGAGAACTGTGAATGACAAATAATAGCCTGCAAAATAAATAATTTGAAAAACCCGTATAAGATATATGTAACTCCTTAAAAGAACAAAAGATTTAGTTATGCAACACTGTTCAATACTTATACAAAAATATTTTTACTAAACTTCAATTAGTGAAGCAAACAGACGCCTAATTGTACAATATCCACACTAACATTTAGGAATACCCATTCTCTTTGATGTACCGCTGAGAAAACAAATATATACATAAGTACATATGCATGTATTTATTACTTGACCTAACCGCTAGGACGATATAAATTTTGCGAATACTGTAATCAATGTTTATTTTCCTTTACTATTGTTTAGTTTTTTTTGTGGTAATTCATATCTATTTATTTGTTGGTGTTTTATTTTAATGAATGAATGTAATAAACGCATTGAAAACTATCTATACGCGATAATAATCACCAACAATGCCCTAATATGTGTGATACCAACAAAAAACAAATATTATTTTGAAGATCTTTCTTCATCTCTATTAGCGCTATCAATTTACCATACACTCCAAATTGCAATATGTGCCTATAATACATCCTTTGATCGGTAGCCGATATTTGTTTGTCTCTCGAATTATTGCAATATTTTAATATACATGTATACACATATAGATATTTGCTAGATAATGACAGGAATTCGATTTAAATATTCAACTTAAAAGTGGAACATAATTATTATCTAAAAACAAATTTGGAATTTAGTTTTTCAAATCGTAATTATGGATTAATAAAACATTGGTAACAAGAACTTTCGAATTTATCTCTGCATATAAACCACTTTTACATGTACATACAAAGTTCTGCCTTCATAACTGAGACTAAGTACGTATCAATAGAATTGAATACCGCATCTATCAGAAATAAATACTAAAATCATTATCGAGCTGCGATTTTTACAATTTCAAAGAGAACTTGAGCAATAAGAAACTGTTACGATTATTCTATAAAACTACTCTCGTATACATGGCATTGATATATTATTTGGTCATATTTGACCAATAGGAGACGCAGATTACACTTAGCTCTTGGTGCGTGCGTAATGGAATTTTGGGTGACCGAACAAAGAGATGTCCGTTTGACGTCACTTTTGATTGAGATATCGAACATGCTGGCAATGTAGAAAATTTAAGACCATTTTGTAGTTTGTTTAGTAGGTTGTGATTGAAATCACCTTTTGAGGTAGACGGGCGTTTTAAATTTGTTGCTGAGTCTTTTGCTGATAGCTGATAGTTGATTCAGTACACACAGTCATCTAAATCGGCCCGAAAAACATCTACTCAGTAAGAGACACAATTTTCTTGATACGTTTGTCCACATTCATCTCCTAATGTACTATGTTATATGTCAATTTACGAAACCGATCTGGAGCTAGAATAGGCACATATTGCAATTTGGAGTTGGAGCTGGTCTGTTCTACCGTAATTGCGGAGCAGGGGATCGTCCACGTGGTCAGATTCTTAACCTGGTAAATCGTCCTATACCGTAGTTTGGAGCTTAGACTTACCCTTTTGAAAGATAAGTTTTTATGTGTTATTGCGTCGTGGGAAACGATTAATTTAAAACTATCACTAATCGATAATTCAAGTCTGTGAGGCACACATAACCTTGGTTGCCGCCTTGTATTTCGTAATTGCAGTCTATAGTTTATTCTTATATTTTCTATTAATATTCGAACTAGAAAATAACTAGATAATAATTAATAATTACTCTTAACACTTTACGGTCAATATTGTATATTAAACTTTCACATCTAATAATTAATGATTAATCTTAATATTATGTGGCTAATATTGTGTATCTCGTCAATTTTATTAAGCCTATATTTCTGTATAGTTTTATATGTATGATCGCGGAGATCTCCGACATTTTTACCCACCCATTAGGCATATAAAAGCTACAATATTATTTATTTAATACCTGTCGTATATATATATACAGGTTTTTTTAAATATTTTGACGTATTGTATATTTGTTAATATTATTGGAGTATATATACAGGACCGTTCATATTATATGTACTGGATCTCTGCTAATAACTTTTGAGGGGAAAACATTTCCGATAAATATTGTTGTAATATTAATTATTCATGTGAGCATTGATTTGTAGTTGTAGCATCCTTGTTTTTTTGATACTACGTCTTGTGGTTACGTTATAGCTTCTACGTCATACGTGTGGTGTATGACCTCTGATTACAATTCAACAGTAATTCGTGGTGGCGGCCTTTCTATCTATTTTTGTAGTCAGTTTTACAACGTTTCTAAAATAACCCTACCGTACTTACTGAGACCTTAGCCTGGGTACAGACTAGTTGAGTTGTATTTTTATTATTAACACTTCCACAAAGATAAATCTTTGGGACTCTATCGTATATTGAAATGTTACCGAAGCCAGTTTCGTGACATTTATTTTTGCTATTTCCCGCAGGAAAACGTTCTACGGAAATCGAAATCGGGTATTTGGTGACAAGTCATGTTCTTTAGCCACTACAAAGCGGTCATGTAATGAATTTCAACGTAGTCAACTTTCTACCTATTCAAGTGGGTGGTGTGACGGATCTAAACCCAAAGTCAAGTAGATCAAGTAGTCTATCGTCTTTCTTGTTGAAAACCCTGGAGAGACTGGCATATAAGGGAAAAATTCGTAGCTGTGCGACCTCTAAGTAATAGACAGTATGCATATCAATCGGAATAAGCTACTTTCAAAGTCGATTCAGGACAAAGAAATAGCGGTAGCCATTTTTCTAGATATGGAGAGAGCATTTGATAATACCACAACAAATTCTTTAATCGAGGTCTTAGAAGGAAGAAACCAGCACCTGTGATAGGAAGATGGGTGAAGACGTGTCTAAAAAAGAGGATAATAACGTCATCTATAGGCGAAGCCGGAGCAAGTGTAATTTACCCAGAGAGAGGGGCGATATTAGTAGACGATCTCCTTAAAAAACTCTTCAGCGAAGGTTTTCATCGCCTGGAATACGTAAACGATCTAGCAATTGTCGTCCGAGGACGTTGTGCAGTTATTTCAGACCGAACGCAAAGGCGGCTCGCGGACGATTGGTGTCAAAAAAGAGTGGATATCAATAAATGTTCAGAAAACACAAAAAAGAGAGCATTACAATCCTTACAGTCACTAATGCTCAGAAATATTATACACAAGGATAATTAGACCTATGATAAGTTATGAAGCAGTCGCATGGTGATGAAAAATTAAGTAAAACGGAGTTAGTAGATGGTCAAGTGGCAGGCAAAGACTAGTATGTCTATGTATCACTGGGTCCTTGAGAACAACTACTACCGCTACTCTGGAGTTGATACTAAATTTACCACCACTAGATACCCATATACAAAGAGAAGCAAGGTCTGTAGCCTATAGACCAAGGCAAGGCGAAATATCTACAAGCCAAGTTCATTCATCTTTGAGTCAGCTTTAGTCGTTCAAAGAAAACAGAAAACATGAAAATGGTCACCAAATTTGGTACAATTAATAAACATGTTACTACTGTACCACTAGAGAACCGTTATACTACAGAATCGTACACTACTACTGTTGCTAGAGCGACTGGCACCTAACGATTTTTTTGATTCTACGTGAAAAATATAAGATACATTACATCTGCTGAAGAAGCAGTCGAGGCGTTTAAAAATGAAATAAACAATCTAGGTCAGAAAGATGTCAGAAATGTTCAAAAATCGATTGACTTTGGAGGTGTATAATTTGAAAATTTATAAATAAATGTGTTATGTCAAAAAATGGGAATTATTTTACCAGCCTCAAGAGAAGGAGAACATCCCTAATTTCTATACCAATAAATTTTAGTCTATAGTTGATAAGCAGACGAATATAACATGTTTAATAAATACAATAATTTGATTTTTCCAGTAAATAATATAGAATATTTATTATACGACTACAGAATTAGGTAAATTTATGGATCAATTACTTAGATTTAAATAATACTTTCCACAATTAATTAAATGCAAATCTGGAATTCGATGACTAATTTATATCCGAATCAGATTTTTAGTTTAGTCGGAAACAATTAACTTTCTATTTTAAATGAAACACCCTGGTTTGTCACTCTTTTAATTAACAACGACAAAGATATTTAATATTTAATTAAAACTGATATTTTGAAATCATGTTTATGTTTAGTAAGCTATGGAATTAAAATTCAGTAATTAACTTAAACTGCCAGTATTAACTTTGTAGGCATCCAAATATTAACAATTGTTCAAATAACTGAAAAAGAACGTACTGAACTTGTAGTTTTGTGACCGCGTCAGAACTTATGAAGATGTACGCGATTTACATCAAGATCGGCATCCATTATCACGAATTGTCGTTGGTAAAACTTAGAGAAAGTATAATCTGATCGGAAATATTAGAAAGAGTTAGCACAAACTTCTACTACATCTTTCACACTAAACTATGATATAAGCTGCCGATCAGTAGTCAGAATATTGATGCATGATGTCACCCGTATAATCTACATTTAGTGTAAGAATTATTGAACGGGGATTATGATCAATATTTTACATACAATTTGCTGTTTTCCGACGAGGCTGCGTTTTGTTTGAATGGTACCGTTAATCGCCATAATTGGTCGATATTGGTCAATAGATAACCCTCATTGGATGCTAGAAATGCATACATAACATCCGCAGAAATTTAACGTTTGGGCTGGTATTTTCAGAAACCGTATTATTGGTCTTTTTTTCATTCATGGTACATTAACTGGACAGAGATATTTAGATCTTTTACGTGATCAGGTTGTTCCTAATATTGAGGGAGATGGGGAATTATTTGTGTTTGGTTCCAACAAGATGGAGCACTCCCTCACTATGTCTATAATGCTAGAAGTCTTTTAAACGAAACATTCCAAAATCTGTGGATTGGTCATAGAGGATTCATTGAATGGCTAGATTTAAAATTTGTGGTTACTACTAGACGACCGCATAATATGGACGAGTTACGGCAGAGAATAATTGAGAAAGTGTAATTCGTGAGGAGGCTTTGGCAAATGACATTCAAGAATTTGTTCACAGACTTGCATATTATCAAGACGTGAACGGTCACCATTTCCAAAACTTTCTTAACTGATATTGATTTTGTTTATATTTTATTCATATGTTTATTATATATTCTAGTATATTTTATAGTATACAACGTGTCCACTTAAGTATGAGACAAATGGGAAATATTTTTATTTTTGATTTCACAGAAAACTTTATAGAAAAGAAAAGTTCGTGCATCCTAAGAAACTTGATATTTTGTATTCAGGGTTGCGTTGTATTACTTGGTTAGAGGAAAAATTAAAAAACATTGAAGTTGTCGTAAGAGTACGCTACACTTATTTTTAAAGATATCAGAAATATTCATTTAAAAATGTTGTTTCAAATTTCAAAATATGCACAAATACGAATTGTTATTTAAAATTTCGAAAAAATAAAAATAAAATTATCGAGCTATAATAATAGCAAATACGCAATAGTTTTTAACATCCATCTATGTGACAGTAGTTCTATGGTTGTCATTTGTATTGTCACTTTAGTAAAAAATTTTATGTGATTGTCAGATCCGCTGTCACTTTAATAATTAAGTAATTTTAAGACAATTCATTAAGTTATTACCTACCAACTATGGCTGAACGGTTAACTATGCAAGAGCGAGCTGAATTAATTCTTATTTGCGGAGATAACTACAAAACATGTAGAGACGCAGCTGATATTTTTAATGAAAGACATCCCAACAAATTTATTAGTTTCCAAAGCGTCTCAAGAATTTTAAATCAGTTTAAAGCAACTGGTAGTTTAGAAATGCGTTACAAAAAAAGTAGGGAAAAGGAAGTGAGACATTTAAAAAATTCTTTACGTGTTATGCAAAGTGTAATTGAAAATCCCAAAATTTCTGTCAGAAAAATTGCAAGCAATTTGGATATTAAAAAATCATCAGTAAGCAACATTTTGGTTAACAATAGATATCACCCCTATAAGCCAAGATATATTCAAACTTTGCAGGAACGGGACTACAACAATAGATTTGAATTTTCTTTGGTTATTCAAGGTACATTAGAAACGCAGAAAACGCTTTTCAAAAGCATTTTGTTTACTGATGAAGCTACCTTTACTACTAATGGTGTTGTGTGTGCACAAAATTGTCGTTGGTGGTCGTCTGACAACCCACATTTTAGAATTCCCTGCAAGAATCAAAATTCGCAAAAGGTAAACGTTTGGTGTGGAATTTTAAACAGAAAAATTTTTGGTCCGTATTTTTTTCAATCGTCATTAAATTCACAACGATATTTGGAATTTCTACAAACATACCTCGATAACGAATTAGACGAATTGCCACTAAATATTATAAGAACCCCTTGGTTTATGCATGATGGAGCACCTGCACATAGTGCACGAATAGTTGTAGACTATTTAAATGAAAAATTTGGAGAAAGATGGATGGGACGAAATGGACCTTTTCCACGGCCAGCGCGCTCGCCCGACTTAAACCCCATGGATTACTTCATCTGGGGATGGCTAAAGAATAAAGTATATTCAGAAAGGCCGTTTCAGAATTTAGAAGAATTGAAAAACAAAATAGGAGATGCGGTACTGTTCTCAAGAAATAATCCTATTGTGTTACAACATGCATGCGAGGATTTCAACAGGCGTACAAACATATGCATTCAACGAGAGGGGCATCATTTTGAATAGCTTTTTTTTTTGTTTGTATTTCTGAATTTGTTGTTTTTGTTAATTTCATATTTATTTTGTAATATAAAAATGTATTTTCATAAAGTTTTTTGCAAATGATTTTTGTTTCATTCTATTGCATTTCAGCGATAAAGAATTGATATCGAATGTAAATGATTTCACGTGCAATTACATAAAATTTATTATTAAAGTAACAATACAAATGATAACCATAGAACTACTGTCACATAGATGGATGTTAAAAACTATAGCGTATTTGCTATTATTATTGCTCGATAATTTAATTTTTATTTTTTCGAAATTTTAAATAACAATTCGTATTTGAGCATATTTTGAAATTTGAAACACATTTTTATATGAATATTTTTGATATCTTTAAAAATAAGTGTAGCGTACTCTTACGGCAACTTCAATGTTTTTTAATTTTTCCTCTAACCAAGTAATACAACGCAACCTGAATACAAAATATCAAGTTTCTTAGGATGCACGAACTTTTCTTTTCTATAAAGTTTTCTGTGAAATCAAAAATAAAAATATTTCCCATTTGTCTCATACTTAAGTGGACACGTTGTATATTTTATGTCCTTTTTTTTGTTCTCAATATTTACTAGATTTAATTAAATATCTCTGTCGTTGTTGAACAATAGGGTGCCAAACCTTATTATTACTGAACTCTCAGAACAGAGCTATATTGAAATTCGTAATAATATACAGGCTGTTTTGTTTAAAATAAAAAAGTTAACATCGTTACCGACTAAACCGGAAGTCTGATTCGGATATAAATATGCTCTTTTTCTAATTATTTTAAGGGCTTTTCTGGATATTTGCCCATAAGCCCACCAGCAAAATTCTAATCCCGGTTTTCCATAATGTGTCAAAAACCACAAAAAATCAAAATAACAATCTAAAACATTAAAACTTTGACATTAGGAAAGGCACGGGAAGACACACTTCACGCTTCGGGGTATATCGAAGCGACTTTATTATTGACACATACAAAAAACGGCCAACGGTGAATTTTTAATACTTTAATCAGTTTTCTGAATTGTGTTGTGAAATCCTGCGACGAGCTGTACTGCTCCTAATGAGCCTCATAAACTAGGTTATGCCGCTGATGAAATTTTCTAATGGTATATTTAATTCGCGATTTCAGAGCACTTCTCTTAATACTAGGTAATATCTGTATCATTAATTGACCAAGTGCTTTAATATCTGTAGTATATATTTTCGCAATTTCTTCTGGGTTATCTTTACCTTTAATTTGCTGCAAAAAGTTAGAAAATTGTTCGTAGTCTACTATTTTGTTGTCATCGCCTTCAAAGGGATGCATAAAGTCGAGGAAGTAACGACTATTGTCAGACAGAGTGGACACTGTTTTTTTTTTCCTTTTTAATTTAGGCTTGATAAATGCGCATTCAAATGGATTATTTTGAGGGTGCTGTTCTGACAGAACAGGTCCTGTTCCATCTTCAGAACAGGATCCCGCAGAACAGGGTGTTTGGTGCGATTTAACAGTCAATTTTAAATTCTCATCTATGCTGACTTCAATATTTGCCATTTTCGAAACTGGTTGATCATCAGATCCACGGGTATCCGCGGGGAACGAACCAGCCTTACTGCGACTTACTACTGCGACTTACTACTCCGACTAGCAGCCGCAACTCGCTCCACTGACACAAATTCCGGCTCGCTAGGTACCAAGATATTAACATTTGTGTTTGTTCTAGTCTGTAATTCCCCAGGAGCCTGATTAGTTTGAGTTTATTCCGGGCATTTATTCTATATGACCAACCTTCTTGCAGTTAAAACATCTAAGTTCGTCATTATTGAGAAAAATGCGAAAAACATTTTGTTTATATTGTATTATTGTCGATTCAGGTAATTTGTCATGAGCTTCTAACACGATATACACTTGCCTTCTAAAACTAAGGTCATGAGCATATTCAGACCTAGATCCTTCAGCCCTTAAAAACATAATTAAAGAAACAACTTTTAAACCAGTCTTTTTAACTCTTTTTCAACAGCCTCATGGTGTAAAGAAGGCGATACATTTGAAAGTATAATTCTCCTTGCGGGACATACTAACTTACGCGCAGAAACAAACTCACCGTTCAACATGATAATACCGTGATTATTCATAAATTCATTCACTATCTCCTTCGATGACAGGTATAAACATACCTTCCTAATAGAAATACGAGATGCAAAAATAACATTTTTAGGGCCTAATATATCGCCTACACCGTACATATAATCATTCTTAACTGTATTTTCTACCGATTCGAACACAATGGCTTGTTCTCTTTCCTACGACTTTCTTTTAAAGCGTTCGCAGAACTTTTACTAACACCTTCAGGAATGGTACGATCATTTGGTGATACACCTCCCTCAACAGAAATGTTCGATCTTTGTGACAGAACTTCTGTCATATTTATACTTTAAGCGGAAATCTGCAATCGCTTGTTAGCTCCGCTATTTTATTTCGACTGGTCGACTGGCACTGCCTTAACATAACGATGTGTCCCCCACCACTTTTTGCCTGGACATTTTTTGCCCCTTAATACACTACAGCAATTGTAACCAAAATTTAATGTTAAGTAATTAAATCAACTTTAAGTTAATTAATCTGGGAAAGCTGTTGCACCTGGGTTTAGTCCATCCTAACATCCGACATTGAATAAACCACTTCTCTTGTATTCACCACTTTGGATTTAAACTTAACACTGTTAACACTAGGAGTTATTAAATTCACTCTTATCATAAGGATCTTTACGCAATTCGTATCACCGAAACGAAACACTTGTTGACTCTCTCAATGATCACTTCGAACTGAAATATGCTCTTCAATTTTCCTAATTGCATTATCTTAAATATCTAAAATTTTACTAAAATCTAAGTAGCCGCATCAAAGATATTCGAATGGAATTATATGTATATTATTCTGACTGAAATTTTAAAAAATAGCTTCGCAAAAGTAATCCAAGCGTTTTACAATTTAATTGCACATCGCAGTAGTGTTAATTTTTTTGCAAAGTGGTAGAACCATATCTGCAAAAGTAAATCAATCACATTATATATTAACGTGGAACTAATAACCAATAATTATTGTACTAATTAATTATTGCTAGAACTTTTAATTATATTGTTATTTATATTACAGTTATATATTTCTATATAATACCTTAGGCAGAAAATAAATCATTTGTTTAGAAATCTGCGTGAAATAATCTTCTTCTTAAGCCCTGCTGGATAGTCAGTGTGAAGAGGAACTATTAAAATCACGTTATCCAGTATCTGTATGGAACAGACTCGTCCGGCAATCTGCATCACAGGACTAAAAGCACGCCCCAACCCTGAATCTGTAAGTAAGGGTGCGCCACCCAGAACATCCCCGGAATTTACGTGTGAGTATGTGCTTGTGTGTGTGTGGAACTCTTAACCCCTACCATTGGTATTACCACGATTACACATAATGCATCAAAGAAGAGTTCGGGGTTAGAAAATAATTTGAGCCACCCGTCGTCGGTTTCCCTGTTTTTATGCAGACGTATACGGACCCATATAAAATCGTTTTTGTAGCAGAGGGCTTTTATTATTTTATCTTTGCAATATGTTATGATGGCGATAGCGCGTAGGATTTTGATAACGTTTCGTTAGTATGATTAATCGCCAACACGACGCGAACACAAAAAAAAGTAAACGGTATCTAATCAGTCTATACAGGAAACGGTATTTTTGCATAGTGATTATATCGTGTTGCAATAATATAATATTACAATTATGAAAGAAGTTATTATATCGAAAAGATTTTAGAGGTTTGATATTTTAAAATTAGGATAGCTTTTGTTTTTTTTTTATAAACTCGGTAACTTATAAATAAAAAATACACCGAATTTTATTTAATTAATTGGCGAAGAGATTACGTTTGAATCTTCATTTAAATGGAGATTATTCTATGTGGAAACTACTTATGGAATAAATCCAGTAACTCCAAAACTAATGACATTTGTCGAAAACACTGGAACAGATCAATTATTATTTCTCATAATAAGAGGCAGGCACTTAGGTCGGCCAGCATTGGCGTCACTACGTGGGGTTTACTTAAATAAAACCGCGTGTTATTTAGAAAAAAATGATCGAAGAATTACTGAATACGCAGATAAAATATACTAAACAACTTACCCAATATTTTTCGATGCTTAGAAAAAATCCGAATGTGCGTGAACGAACATCTGTATCATAGCGTGCGTTTCTACAGTAGGCTCCTTGAAATCTGTCCTTTGCGCTGTATACCGTGAATTTTTTATATCACTGAACATAACACATGAATACACCTATGTTCAGTTTTAAAATAAATGCTTCAATGCATGGGAATGTTATGCAACCAACAATGCGAGTATCATCACTTGTCGTAATAAGGAATTTTAGTTGTCAGTGTCAACAAAGTGTGAAAATTATTTATTTAACATTTAACTTACACAAACAATATTAAAATGAATTTTATGGTAAATTGAAAAAAGTTTGTTCTTATTTATAATTCTTTAACTTTTTCATAAATATTCGAAATATCCACCTTCACAATCCAGACAATGTGCGAGTCGATTACGAAATTCCTGCAAAGAGTGTTAAAAAAACCGCAAGCTGTACTTATACGTGCTTTTAAATCTTGAATCTTAGTGAAAATTACATTATCATAAATTTTAGATTTAAGGCATCCCCAGAGAAAAGTCATTTGGCGATAAATCCGGCGAATGGGCCGGCCAAACTATCGGACCAAACCTCCTTATCCATCGATCAGGAAGAATTTAGAAAATTTGTAATTGCTGCAGTTGAATGAATTTGCGCTCAATCCATTTGAAACCAGGAACCTTCAAAGGCTAAATTTTCTAATCGAGGAACAATACGTGTTCGAAGAAAAAGACGCTTCATCAGTGAAAAGTACTACAAGGCTCGATACAATGTATTATTTTTTTTGTATCTGTAGTTTCATCTATAGTGAGCCACAGCCTTTATTTTTTATTACGGTTTTTACATAATTATCAATTTTTTCGCGCACTGTTGGTAAATACCTATGTAGCGTCCTCAGACTTGGTTTCTTCCACGTAAGATTGTATCTGTTGTTCATTCGGTATATTACATGCACTTAACATCATACTTAAATCACAAAGCAATCATTATCCGGTCTATCTCCGTTTTTGTTTTAATTGTGTGTTGCACTATTCACATGTTTCTTACACAAACATGGACTCCAACATAATAAACTTTTCTCACAAACAAAGCTCATCACTACTTTATCATTATATCTTTAGTCTGGGAATTTCCGCAAAAATATGCTTACCCTGTTTCCAAACAGGCGAGTTGATGCATTTCTATGAACTTTCGGCATTTTCAATGCTTTGCGTTCGAATTACACATCCGCGTATTCGTAAATACATCTCATCAAATACAATCATTATGATAGCTGTTCATATACTAAAGTGGGAAACGCGAAACGCAGAACTTGAGCCGACAGCAGCTCTGAATCACTCAAACTCCACGCTCTCCTACGCCAGTGTAAGCCGACCGAGAATTACTGTCTCTGCTCATAATGCTTATTGTAAGTTGCTTCACTTGTTCATGACGTCATCCATTTTTTAACTATGGCGTCACACTATTTTTTTAATGTACTGCAATATGTTTTGTTTTAATTTTTGATAGTACTACTCCTAACAGCCTTAGTAACAAATCCTACATGATATATTTATCTGCAATAGTATTTAAAACAATCATATTTTGCCTAACCAAAGAATACTGTAACTAACATACAAAAAAGGGCCAAAATTTACTAAATCATAGGATTACAAACTATTTTAGATTCGTTACTAACGTAGCAACTGCTCAAAGTGTTCTCCGTTCACTCGTTGGCAAACTCCTAATCAAAAATAAAACTCTCCTTTAACGTTGTGTAAAATTTCAGCTAATTTCCGTTTGGATACGCTCTTTCAAATCATGTAAATTGTTAGGTTTTAAATAATCCCAAAGCAAGAAATCAGGCGAAGTTAATTTAGGCGATCCGGCTTGCCATTCTATGAATCCCGTCTTCCCAATCGATCTATTTGGAAAAACTTGATTTAAATACTGTCGAAAATAAAGGGAATAATGCTCATAATGCTTATTGTAAGTTGCTTCACTTGTTCATGACGTCATCCATTTTTTAACTATGGCGTCACACTATTTTTTTAATGTACTGCAATATGTTTTGTTTTAATTTTTGATAGTACTACTCCTAACAGCCTTAGTAACAAATCCTACATGATATATTTATCTGCAATAGTATTTAAAACAATCATATTTTGCCTAACCAAAGAATACTGTAACTAACATACAAAAAAGGGCCAAAATTTACTAAATCATAGGATTACAAACTATTTTAGATTCGTTACTAACGTAGCAACTGCTCAAAGTGTTCTCCGTTCACTCGTTGGCAAACTCCTAATCCAAAATAAAACTCTCCTTTAACGTTGTGTAAAATTTCAGCTAATTTCCGTTTGGATACGCTCTTTCAAATCATGTAAATTGTTAGGTTTTAAATAATCCCAAAGCAAGAAATCAGGCGAAGTTAATTTAGGCGATCCGGCTTGCCATTCTATGAATCCCGTCTTCCCAATCGATCTATTTGGAAAAACTTGATTTAAATACTGTCGAAAATAAAGGGAATAATGAGCTGGTACTCCATCCTGCTAAATCTATAATGTGTTCCAAGCAATATCTGGATCTTGAGGAACTAGATATAAAATTACTTAGGCTGGAACAAGTTCGTCTCTCAGAAAACTTAGATATTTTGCTCCGGTAAGATTGTCATAAATAAAAATAGGACCTTGTATACGATCATTGAGTATGCCTGCTTAAAAGTTTACTTATTCTGGGCGTTTGCTGTGATTTTCGCGCATCTAGTAAGGATTCATGGCAGTCCAATGTCGGTTCACATCCCATTTAAATGTAGATTCGTCAGAAAACATTATGTTGTCCAAAGAAATATCATTTTTACTAAACAAATCCATCATTTACTCACAAAATTGAAGATGGCGGTCCGCATCTGTTAACTCTTGAAGGTATGGAATTTTATAGGGATGAAGCTTCTCTTGTTTAAAACACTTTAATACGGTTGTATGGCTATTTTCCAAAGCTACTTGACGTAACGTTAGAGGTTAAATTGTCTGCAATACTGAGAACGTTTATTTTAGTGTCGTCAGGAACAAAAGTAGGCGGTCTCTACAAAGGTTTCACATTACTAAGTTCTCGAAACTGTGCCTCAATTCTGGATACAGTTCCTTGTGAAATGGGGGGGTTGTTTCGGGTGCCTCTCTTGGAACAGTTGCACTACCTCGAAATGCTTCCTGTATCTGTTTCCTTATCCGATCATCATTAAAATCTCAATTCTAAGAGATTCTGTTAAATATTTCATTTTTATTGCAATGTTTCAATCGAAAATATCGATTTCTATCAAATTACGGATTGTCACTGATAACAGAAAGTGATTTAACTAATAACGGCTTAAATGTATAGCAACAAAAATATTAAAAAGAAAAAGTCGACACGAAAAAACTGCATGATAATTTATGATAAATGATAACACTTGACGATAATAGAATACAAGAAAAATAGTAATTTTGCTTTGATAAAAAAACAGTAAACTTTGACGTTTTTATATTTATTGTTGTAAAAATCTCACAAGAACTGTTGAAAATAGACGTCTCAAAAGGTGCAGTAATTTAAAACCCGGGCAATTTAAAATAAAAGTGCATATGATTGATTTTGAAATTACCGAATCTATTCCGTAAATAGTTTCCAAACATTATAACTACACTGAGAAAACTGTATAGTATTGGTTTCTACAATTGTAATATGCGATACAACAAGCGATAGTTTCTATAATGACAGCTATCGAGGTGTAATCTAGCGATAAAGTAGTATAGTAAGTTGTGGCAAGAAAGATACTATACTTACTATACCTTACAAAAACAGTTAACCTTCCTTGTTTCTCTTTTCTGTTACCATTCTTTTAGCTTTCGGTGTCGATGAACGTACCGAGCCATAGTATCATTTTTTTTTACTGATCACAGCTGGTTGTGGTAATAACTGTTTAACTATGTCAATTGCAAACAAGTTGACTGTAAATTGTATAATATTACTTCATATATATCGGCCCAGATTACCGATCGGCGTAGGTATAGTTAGAGTACAAAATAGTACTATAAATAAAATGATGCTTTCAAAGCTAGCATGTTATGGTAATACACAATACAATTAATAATCAAATAGAGAAATGTGAGTATCACATTTGGCCATTTTAAAAGTAACATAAACCATTATTTGTTAATGAAGAACAATGTGCATTCTCCACAATACCAAACTACCAAAAAATAGTTTTTAGGACTTTTACTTTAGTTGGATTTAATTTTCCCTTTGTTTTTACTGAATTACAAGAGAGCGTTTTTAAATTCGCGGAATGGGGAAAAGGAGAGAAAATAAAAATACAAAATTACTTTTCTTTTTCAATACATTCACCTGCAACCCTAATACATTTTTCAGATCTTTGAATTAACATGTGTATGCCTTCATAAAAAATGTTTTATTGTTGTATGTAAAATACGCCGAACTGCGTCCTTTACTTCTTCATCATTCATAAATTTCTTCTCACGTATTTCTTTTTTCATTTTTGGGAATAGATAAAAAACACTAGGAGCAAGATCTGGACAGTAAGATGAGCGATTCAAAATATCGAAGCCTAGTTTACGCAGGACAGTCAGCGCAACACGACTCTTGTGGACGGGAGCATTGCCGTGCAGGAACAGGACCACCTTTCGTCAATTTTACTCTTCTTTTTTCTTTAATTTTTTTTTAATTGCTCCAGGATTAAAGCATAGTATTCTCCAAACGTCCAAACATCTTCGTCTTTGTAATCTATTAACAGGATTCCTTCTGAGTCCCAGAAAAACGTCGCCAAGAGTTTTCCGGCCAACTGTGCCTTAAAGTTCTTGGGTGGTGGTGTGCCTTCCTTGCCTTCTTGCTTGAACACAAATTCATAACGATAAACCCGAGTTCCATTCCGAGTAATAATTTGACTCAATACATCATCCTTGTCTTCTTTACAGAGGTCCAAAAATACACAGGAACACTCCACGCATTGTTGTTTTTGCGAAGGCGTGAGCATTCTCGGCAATCATCTTGCGCTAACCTTCATACCAACATGATCATGAAGAATTTTAAAAATGGTTATATGAGATACTCCAATGATTCCAATGAGCCTTTCCAATTATTAATTTTTCGATTTTTCGAACGAGTTCTGGACTGTACCACTTATAAATCATAGTTTCTCCCGGCCAAGAATCCCCGTAAACCGATGACATCTTTTTCATAATGGCTTTAACAGGCTTTCCTTGCTTTATAAGGTACTTTATAACGACGCGATTCTTGATTTTCTCCATATTTCACATTCTCCCCGATTGAGTTGCTTGGTCGACGATAGTTCAAACATTACTGACGCAATTATGACATTTTATATTTATACTAATAATGAGTCTGTCAACATGTAACGATATGAAAGAGCTCTCCCACTGCCATCCAACCCCCCATTCCGAGAATTAAAAACGCCCCCTCGTTCAGTTGAATACATTCACTACAAATAGTTTGTTTCCTGTAGAACTACATCTTCCTCAGTGTTCAATTAATTTTATTGTATCGCATTATCAAGCATTAGCTTCATGAGATGAATGATAAATACATATTACGGACTATACCTAATTTATCTACATAGATATTCTAAGTACAAAGTTTATATTAAATTCTATTCATCTTAATAAATTTTATTGCAGTTCGTTTAAGAAACGTGAAATTATGAATAGTTAGTGAGATTAAAAACTGGGTAAATTACGTTCAATAATTGAATAATAAATCAATATACAAATAATCTTATAAAAAGGGTAATAAACTTGTAAATATAAAGGATATCGATTCTATGGTTTGCGATTTAAATAAGATAATTAAAATTTCGATATACAGAGTGTCAAAAAGATTCGAACTTTATTTTATTCTAAATAAGTAAACTATACATATTTAAGAAAAATAAACAAAAACAAACAAAAATTATTGTTCTCGCGCTTAACAATGATGTTGATTTGATCCATATATATTTATAAAAATATATGACGAAATCTTTTGTTGTATTTCACGTGATTAGAATACACGGCACACTAATTATTAATTGTTACCATGCAGTTCGGTTTGTATAATAATTAAAAGCGGATGATTACATATTAATAAAGACATAAAGAGGATATTGTAAATATTCTTTCTACACTTTACGACGCTATTTTATTCGAATTTTTCATAGAAAAAAATTCGCTAAAAAAGCCTCCCTCTCTAGTAATAACTAAATGGGGAATAAGGTTAGAAGCTACTGGTTTTTATACAGAGTATTTCGGTAGTTTACAAAATTTCGTTACATGTTCAAATGACGATGCTCGAAGTATTTCTGAGTACAAGGAACTAATACAAATTCCAAAATTAAAAATTAGTTGTACTTTCTTCAGGAACACTTTGGAAATTTGCCAAAACTAATCACTTATTTTGAAAATCAAAATCTTAAATTAAATGATGGATTAACCACGTTAGATGTGGCTTTTAATAATTTGAAAAATATTTCAAGTGACTTCGAAAGTGGCCTTCGGCAAAAGTTAGACGCAGTTTTTAATAGAAATCCATATTTAATAACATTGCGGCAATTGTGTATGGGGACAGTGCCTCAAAATCTAACTGCTAAATACGCTGAAATAAAAGAATATTTCCAGTATGCACCTATAACCAGTTGCGATGTAGAAAGGGCGTTTTCTATCTACAAGGGTGTATTTCATTCAAAGAGAACAAATTTTACAGAAACGAACCTTGAGAAAGTATTGCTAGATATTATTAATACTCCTTTACTTAATTTGAACTACAAAATGAACAAATAAAAATGTATTTAATATTTTATAGATCACCACCTGTTTGTTTTCCAATATTATAAATAAAATTAAAAACTCTTTAAAAATACAAATTTTCAATGGTATGCCCGTGGGCAATGAGTCATCGACTTCTAGTGTCCGGTCCCTACTTATAAATGTAAAACGATTGACCAGGCAAGCCAATTTCTTATGGTTACGAAATTAAAATTGTGTTTCGATCATTTAGTCAGTCGATAGTTTAGTAAAAAATCATTATTTGATTAAAAACAACCGACTAATCAGTACAAATAAAAATCATTGAGTAAATAACGTATTTGGCGTTTAGAAATAGCGTAATGTAGCAAACATATCACATATCACTTAATAATAAATACTATGGAGTTATACTAGTGAGAATAATGGAGGAGGATGATGGAACATTAAGTTTTGAGTTATTTTCGCGATTCATTGACGAACATTATTATTAGTAGCAGATAGTATACAATTATTTATTAATCCTTGATATAATCACCGAGTGTTTGACAAACAATAATATTTACATTTTTATGCGAACATTCACATTGACTGGCGGATTAGTGTGCCATTTAAATATATCATCAATACAAACAGCGACCCAAAGTATGAGAGAGTGAGAACAAAACAGATACGCAAAGTAATAGAGCGGGATAGGGAAAGAGACAGAAACAGTTTTATCCTATATGTTGCCATTGGTGTCGTCGCCTATTTGTTCGTCAATGTGTGTGTGTGTGTGTATATAAATGTGTGTGCACCTAAAAGTAAACCTTCTTCATTTGTTAATTATTGTTTACTGTGTTTAGGCACGCTCAATTTGTGAACAAACACGGAGTCTATTGTGGACGTTTATTGTTTGTGTGCATAGCACGTTATTGTGAACTATACACTATATAATGCTACGCTTATTATAGGACGCGAATGGCGTTCCTTACTTAATTAATCGGACAATTAAAAGAATTCACATAATAAAGTGTAGTCAGTGGTGAAAATACCATATGATGAAAACGCATTACGTTGACTTGATTGATGAATCGATTTTTACATGGAATTTCTTTTTGTTAAATTTTTGTCTATATCTTATTTACCAAAAATTTATTTTGAATTATATTACATTCGTCCACTTAATACTCTTTTTTGTAGTATTACGGATTAGTTAACAAGGATCATTCTTATTCCACTATTTCATTAAATATGTTTCAACTAAACCTTTCAGTAAGCAGGGGAGACCGAGGTAAAGTGTAACACGGGTCAATTATAACAATCAACAAAACTTGTTTCGTTACGATTTAAAAATAGCGAAGAAGTATGCTTGCACGCTGCATGCTGTACAGTAGTTCGCCTGATCTAGTACTGACAGGTGGTGGTGCAATTTCAATAAATCAAAATTCTACATAGGTAAGTTACTTTTTTATGATCTGAATATTTTCGATTTCTGAGAAATTGTGATTATTTTAAATATGTATAATCATGTCTGGACATCGAATATAGTATTGTTTTTGTTGTGTATAAAGTATTTGAGGTTATAATTATTGCAAGTGGTGGACAATCTATCAAACCTTTGACAATGTGTCTTCGAGACAATTGTAACAACCACATGACCACATTTTTATATCCAAAGATTTCCTAAGATAATGTTTTATTTTTTCTCAGGTAAAATTTCGCGAAATGCCCCGTATACATGAAAGAGTATCGAACCGAGAGCCATCTACGGATATGAAACGCGCTGCGGCTTTTGTCTTAAATGAAAAACGTAGTCAGGGGAATGTAGCCAAAGACTTGAAAATTTGTCACGTAAACATTAAAAGTATTAAAGATGGAAATGAAATGGTTATGGGTTACAAACCCCATTTTGTTATGGGTGGTTTTATCTGGAGAAAGTGAAGAGGTATTCTGTGAATACATACGTAAATCCTGTGATTTGTATTTTGGAGTAACTCCAAAAAAAATGCGCCACCTCGTGCACCAATTCTGTGTTAAACTGAATATAAATTATCTCGGAAAGTGGAATGAGACAAATATGGCCAACGAGGACTGGTTTACACATTTTATGAAAAGACCCAGAATTGTCTATCAGAGCACCGAAGGCAACAAGCCATGCGCGAGCGCTTAATTTTAATAAAGTAAACGTTGGAAAATTTGTTGATAATTTATCTCGAGTACTAGTTTAAAACAAAATACAGCCTCATAACGATGACACAGGTGTCACAACGGTACAAAAGCCAAGTAAAGTGGTGGCTCTGAAGGGACGAACACAAGTGGGCGCTATAACTTCTTCCGAACGAGGGGCGCTAATAACAGTCTGTGTAACAGTTAATGCTATTGGAAATGCCATACCACCGACGTTCCTGCTTCCTCGTAAGAAATTCAAGAATTTGTTCATTCGGATGTACCTGCTGGATCAATAGGGGTTGCCAATGAGATCGGATGGATGCAGAATGAAACGTTTCTCACCTTCGTTGAACACATTGCTAAATATTCCAAACCAATTGTTGAAAAAGTGCTTCTAATATAATATAAGATAATCACGAGTCCCATTTGTACATTTCAACTATAGACTTGCAGGGAAAATTTGATAATACTTAATTCATTTCCACCTCATACGTACCATAAGCTGCAACCCCTTTATCGGACAGTATTTGTACCCTTCAAAACCTACATCAACTCATTCATGGACGCATAGATGAAAAGTCACCCAGGTCAGACAATGACTATTTAGGATCTTCCAGGAATCGTAGCTCAAGTTTTTCCACTTGCTATGACACCGGCAAACATACGAGGGGTCGTTTTTATATTCCCGAACTAGACATTTTTTAATTTTAATATAATTTTTCATTACAGTGACAATTTACAAAACAATTGCAGCAGTATCACTTCTAATATCTGTCTGTTTGTGTTAGGTATGAAAATGCACAAACTTGAATATTGAGCAGTTATAAAATTCTTGACAAAACAAGGAAAATCTCCAAAAATTATTCGTGAAGAAATGTTGGCTGTATACGGAGATGATTGCCCTTCAAAGTCGACTTTTTGCGAATGGTCAAAATTGTTTAAACATGGGCAAGAATCACTGGATGATGATCCCCGTCCAGGTCGGCCTGTCGACGTGATCACCTCTGATGTTATTGAAAAAAGCAAGTATTTGGTACTGGAGGATGCAAAATTAAAGAAGCGACAATTAGCAGCTTCATTAGGAGTTTCAGAAAACACGGTTTTCAGAATTCTACACGAATATCTTGGAATGACAAAAGTTAGTGCCGGATGGGTTCCGCGAATGCTTTCGCCATTCCAAATGCGTTTGCGGATGGAGATGTGTGAACAATTTTTGGCGCTTTGTGGAGACGAACCAGGTTTAATTATCAATCGACTTGTCACCGCAGATGAAACCTGTGTCCATCGGTTTGACCCTGAGTCAAAACAAGGATATTAAGGGTTCTCCCCCCCCCAAAGAAGTTTAAAGTCACCCCTTTCGCTGGAAAAATAATGGCAACGATTTTTTGGGATTGTCAGGGAATACTAATGATTGATTATCTACGCAAAGGTAGTACGGTAACAGGAGAGTATTACGCAAGATTAATACATCGCCTAAGAGATTCTATTAAAGCGAAAAGGCACGGAAAACTGACGCAAGGTGTCCTCTTGCTTCACGATAATGCACCATTCCACAAATCAAGACTTGCAAAAGCTGCCGTTGCCGAATGTGGCTTTACAGAAATAGACCATCCACCTTATAGTCCAGATCATCTCGCTCCGTGCGACTATTTTTTGTTTCCTAATCTCAAAAGAAATAGAAAAGGGGAACAAAATTTATGGACGATGACGAACTTATAGCGGCCGTTGAAATGCATTTTGCAGACAAGCCATAGGAATCTTTTTATAATGGATTAGAGTTGTTATTAAAAGGATGTATTACTTGTATATAAAAGCAAGGGGGCTATATTGAAAAATTAATTTTTATTGCTGTTCGAAACTTTTTTTTCATGCCTAGTCCGGGAGAATAAAAACGGTCCCTTGTAACTAAGGGTTTCGCGGTTACTGGTATATGCCCATTCAACAGGGATATCTTGGAAGAGTTTGAATTCGCTCCAGCATCGGTTAAAGACAGACCTTTACTTGAAAATGATATTACTCAAGACGCCGCAATTAACCAAGAAATGTCAACACAAGGAATTGTTATTGCATCTAATCGAGTGGAAATTCAAGCATCAGTTTGTTCGACTTACAAAGAATCTATAAACGAAAATTCTGAGATGCACCAAACCAATTCAGTAATGCAACAGAAACAAATTCTTTCGATATCTAAGATATTTATTTACATCACTCAAAGACTGTCCTAAGTGATAAACAATTTTCTGCAAACTGTTTACGAAGTCTCTGATGAATATCAGTCGCTTTTACATCTTCATTGAAAAGATATTTAATAATTATATGTTCTGCAACAGAATCTGACACATTGTTACACGACATTTTTAATACCGTTCGTCCAAAAAAAAATGTAACATCAAAAAACATGTCGTAGTTTTACTCAAATGAATTTCTTAAACGACAGTTACATCTAAATGACAGACGGCGTTAGAAAATTGCAAGGTTACAAAATTGTAAGGTTAATTGCTCGGTTATAATCTTCCTGTCATGAATAAATAAAATTCCGTGTTATTGATGACACTAATGACATTAACATTTGACAATTCAGAACGGTGCGGTTAAGTTACAACATACCTAAAAATTTCATGGCCAACTCTGAGGCAGTTTTTTTTTTAAACTGACAGTATTAACACCATCAAGTTGCAGTTATTTATGCCATTAACTAACATGCCTATTTCGACGAATGTAAAACCGCTTTGCAGTGTCTCTTCACTTATGTTCAGAAAAGAAAAAGATGCAGCTCAAATTTGAATTACTCTCGTCTATATACAGTGCTTCTCAAAAGTCCCCTCCCCCCCTCTTATCTTTGGAACGATTATACATACACAAGTGAAATTTGGAAATTGAACATTATAGGTTATAAACTTCCCTACTAGTGATGATAGATGACGAAATCGTCATAGATGACGTCACAAGGCCATTGTGACCAATAATTTTAAATGAAACGCTACGGCAAGCGACACCTCTTTTAAAAGGTATCGAAAAAACCTATTCAATGATACTAATTTTGTTTGTGTTTGAGGCAGTTTTAATGGCTCATTAGTAAACATGAAAATTTAAATTTCATTCAGTATGATATTAAATACAGATTTAAGAAACAGTATGTACTTAAAGAAATTGCTCGAAGTGACCTCCATTTACTTCCTGACAGTAAAATATCCTATTTTTAAACTCTTCTCGTACTTCTACAAATGTGTCTGCGGAAACAGCCTCACATTCTGCAACAATACGTTGTTTTAAAACGTCAATATTGTCAAGTTCAGTGGCGTAAACCTTCGATTTAAGGTACCCCCACAGAAAAAAATCCAAAGGTGTGAGGTCCGGTGATTGAGGTGGCCATTCCGTTGAACCTCGTCGTTTAATCCATCTACCAGGATACTCCTCATGCAAATACCGTCTTACTCTACCGTAATAGTGTGGAGGAGCACCATTCTGTTGGAATGTTATTTCCAAATTGCCGAATTCATCTGGATTATCTTCCAAAATTTCAAGGATTAACGGTTCTATTGCGTTTTGCAACATCTCCAGATAAACCTCACCAGTTAAATTAGTATTTAAAAAAAGAGGCCCAACGATGTGGTTTCCCAGGATACCTGCCGAAACATTCACCTTCTGGGGAAATTGGGTATGTGTTTCACGAAATAAGTGAGGATTTGCGTCACTCCAATACCTCATATTCTGTGTATTTACATTTCCATTTAGATAGAAAGTACTTTCGTCACTAAAACAAATTGTTTTGACGTAGTCTGGCTGTTGGTTAATTTTAGTTTCCATATTTTCACAAAATTCTAGTCTTCGGTCTGGGTCGTCGTCTGCGAGTTGATGAACCATTTTTAATTTGTATGGATGAAATTTGTATTTTTTCAACACCCTGTATACTGTACTTCGACTAACTTCACAGGTAGATGCAACTTGAGTTGTTGAAGAAGTAGGATTAACTCTTACTTCTGCCAGTATATCAATTTTTTTCTCATCAGAAATTTGTGGTCTGCCAGATCGTTTCGCATCATTAATACTACCCGTTGTTTCAAACTTACGAAGAAGCTCCCTTAAATAAGTCCTCGAAATGGGGCGATCAGGAAACCTTTCATTAAAAATGCGTTCTGCTGCATGAATATTTTGTCTAGTTTCACCAAGAATTAGGACCGCTGCTACTTTATCACCTAAAGCACGTACCATTTCGCTTCTTGAAGCACTTAAACTTTCGACTCACAACAGTTTAACAAATTATTAAAATGTACAAAAATATTAAAAGTACCAAAAGCTGTTATAACAGTGAGACGTTCGATCAACAATACACAAATTATTAAATGTACAAAAACTTGGACAATTACAAAAACTTCGAATTTCGGAGACTAACAAAAACGTCAGATTATTTGACAACTATCCAGAGGCGGAGCTTGAATTTGGAATTTTAGTATTAACTTGACAATATTGACGTTTTAAAACAACGTATTGTTGCAGAATGTGAGGCTGTTTCCGCAGACACATTTGAAGAAGTACGAGAAGAGTTTAAAAATAGGATATTTCACTGTCAGGAAGTAAATGGAGGTCACTTCGAGCAATTTCTTTAAGTACATACTATTTCTTAAATCTGTATTTAATATCATACTGAATGGAATTTAAATTTTCATGTTTACTAATGAGCCATTAAAACTGCCTCAAACACAAACAAAATTAGTATCATTGAATAGGTTTTTTCGATACTTTTTAAAGAGGTGTCGCTTGCCGAAGCGTTCCATTTAAAATTATTGGTCACAATGGCCTTGTGACGTCATCTATGACGATTTCATTATCTATCATCACTAGTAGGGAAGTTTATAACCTATAATATTCAGTTTCCAAATTTCACTTGTGAATGTATAATCGTTCCAAAGATAAGAGGGGACTTTTGAGAAGCACTGTATAATATACAGGTATTCAGACCTTTCTCGGTCTATTCTCACAGGTATTACAAGAATCAATTTTGTCGCAACATTGAGATTTATTGCATGTTATAAAATGAAATGCCATTACGGAATTAATTAATAATAATAAATATTTAATATTCGTTTAATATTCCTGTGATATATATTGGTTACGAAAACAAATAATTAACATATCAGATGCTATTTTAAAATATTTTCACATCTAATTTAACATTTATAAATTTATTCTTTTTTAAGTATTTGTTTTAGCGGAACATAAGGCGTGCCCACAAATTTATGATTGGTACTATATGTAGAAACATCATTAGGTAATGCTAAATTTTAGATATTTATGTGTTTAAAAATAAAAGTGAGAATTAAGGCGCAGATAAGATTAATAAGACCTAGTTAAGCTGCATATTTTTAAATATGATATATTACCTGTATTATAAGAAATAAGCATAATTAAGACTGATGCACGTATAATCCATTGCGCCAAAATACTTTTAAACATATATTTAATTCGTATGTAATAATATGTTGATATGAACTACATTTTGATAAGGAGTGGGCCGTCAGCGGGCTTTATTTTAAAAATGCTATAAAAAAACACTGTTCGATATTTTTAAATGATTTTTGTTTCATTAGAAAGAGTAAACGTTCCGATTAATTCTGTCTGGCCCTGCAGTGGCCCAATCTGCCAACCCAATTTTGCAGCACATTTGCATTGCAGGTCGATGGTTTCGACCCCTATTTCAGCAATATCGCGAACAATATTGTGTTTAAGTGTCTGAATCGTTTGTCGGCACAACATCGATCTTTAACGACACCGCACAAAAGAAAGTCTAACGGTTTCAAATCGCAGCTCCGTGGAGGCCAACAGACATCACCAAAACGGCTGATCACACGATTATTGAACTTAGTGTGCAGAAGATCGATTGTTGGACGACTTGTGTGGCACGGGGTGTCACCTTATTGAAACCAGAGCTCGCCCACATCCAATTCTTCAATGTGCTGCCAAAAAAAGTTGTACCGCGGAGATATGATGCAGAGTTTCTGTCACTTTTGTTGAGTGCTTTCAGTGTTAAAATGTTATTTAAAAAGAAACCAGCAGATCACCTACCCTTATATAAAAATACGTCAGCATTATATTTTTGATCTAAATTATATGTAACGTGTGTTCATTTGAAAAGTCAATCTAGGTTACTTTGAAATTTTGATAGAATAAGACGCATATATATTAGTATGTGTTTGTTGTTCCGTAAACGTAAATCCAAATGACATTTGATAATGTCAATCACATTTGTTATTTATTTGTATGTATGAAACTGTCAAAATATACAACTTCGTAGGTTAAGTAGTAAATTTTAATTTACGACATACTTCAAAATGTTCTCAGTAAATCACATGCTACTAGATTGACTTTTTAAATGAACACCCGTTACGTTAGAAGGCGCATGCTTGTAAATTATTATAATCCATATGATCGAACAGTGAATAATTGTAAATTAATTTCTAAAATTTTATAATACAATAAAGTGAATCTTATAGTCCACTCCGCCTCAACCTTGTTGTGCAGTACCAGCCTTATGGCAATTGACTTAATGCGAAATTATCTCATTATATGTTATAGTTATATTTCCGGTTATTATCTGACACTCTTCATGAAACATAAGAAGAAAAGATTACGAGAGGGTGGTTAAAACACGGTACTTGTAATTGAGTTGGGACATCGATGTCGATGTTTTAACATCGATGCTTTCTCATCTAAATATCGATAATATAGATCTTTTAGAAAAAAACATCGCAACATATTTTTATTTTTTTACTAATGGAAGATGTATATTTCGATTTGCAGTGATTTGTAATTTGTATCTGTACTTATATTTTTTCTGTAATATTATATCTTTATGCTGGTATTACATACAGGGTACGTCTAAATTCAACCGACAAAATTTTTGTGGTGATGGAGGGTAATAAAGGGAAGAACTTTTTTAGTATCTTTTCGTTCTGGAAACGCTTTATTTGAAAGTTAAATGGTTTTAAAATACTTCATGTCGACTGACATGTAAGGCAACTTTACATGTAAGTCGACATAAAGTATTTTAAAAGCATTTAACTTCCCAAGAAGGCGTTCCAGAACAAAAAGGTACATCTTAACTAATCAACAATCATTTATGTGTTTTATTGAGCCTAAAAGTGCTAAGATTCGTACATTGGATACGAATGAATTAGGTGATTCTTCTCTAAATATTCCAATTATTAGATGATTTTTAATTATCAAGCTATCACCTATGCATGTAGATTCCACCTAAAAAGCTTAATTTACACGATTGTGAGGTTTGTAAGTCTTCTTTATTTTCTGCTAACGTAGAGCCTCATCACACATTAATAGTGTCTAAGGAATTTAGTGAATTAGATAATCTTCTTTATCCCACTCTTAGTTAGGTATTATATCTTAATACCATGTATGATAAGATGGTTGTGTCGTTAAAATCTTTTGGCCATGTAAATTCTATTCACAAGAAAATATTGATTACTTTGCAGAAGATTAGTTTGTCATGGTATAGTTGTGTTAAATCCGATCATCAAACTTTACTTCAAGAGCAGTTGTTAAATACCGGGTGTATTATGAAAAACCTTTCGTGTTGTAACTTTTTTATTTTTTATCCGAATGTAATAAATTATACGTCGAACTAAATCGTTTTAAAAACACTGTAACGTGATCCGCTTTGAATTTTTTTTTTATACTTTGTTTTTGACAGACAGCTGCCAGCTGTGTTTTTTTAAATTGCACTGTACTTTTTTTTCCTTATTCAAATATATTATTTTTTCTGAATATGAAACTGTAAGCAACGATATCCTTGTATGAAAAAAAATCGAGAAATTGAAGGTTTTTTTTTAGTTCGATTTATTCTGGTTTTTCCGAACACAGAGATATCTTAAATACATTTTAAATACTCTATTTCATTTTATTACCAGCAAATGTGTGTACCTTTTAAAATCACTTACATTCAATACTATATAGCCCATAAAGGATTACAAACCAATGTTATCAGTGAGCGGTGGGTCAACAACAACATTTACAGTGTTTATTTTAAAAATTTAAAAATCAAGCAGTCATATTGAACGACAAAAGTGCATTCCAAATTTTCGAAGAGAGCTGTGACATCTGTCAGTCACACATTCATTATAACATTTTCAACGATTTATTTCTAAATTTTGTTATTGAAATGGATAATGGCGAATGTGTGGATGCGATTCAAGCATATTTTGAATGCGGAACAAATTCTGCAGCTGCTTTGCGACTTTATGGAAATCGTTTTCCTGACAGACTGTGTCCAAGTGCCGATAAGTTTGGAAGGCTCGTGCGAAATTTACGAAATTTTGGATCATTCAAAAAAACCGAAAATAAACGCACGTGTAATTCAAGATCAAAATTTAGAATTAAGTGTGTTGCTCTATGTGGAAGAAAACCCTAATACGTCTACGCGAGAAATTGCTCGCTACATGCAGGTATCACATTCTACAGTTCAGTACATTCTGAAGAAGCACAAGTTCTTTCCTTATAAACCGCGGAAGGTGCATGCTCTCGGTGAAAACGACCCTCAACGAAGGGTTCAATTCTGCACGGTTTTCATGAATAAACTAAGGGAAGATCTAATTTTTTATCGTCGTGTGTTGTGGTCAGATGAATGCACTTTTGGGAAAAATGTGTATTCAACAGAAATAATCATCGCCATTGGAGCACTGAAAATAACAATGTTGTGATGCAACACAATTTTCAAAATCGGTTCAGTGTAAATGTATGGTGTGGCATTTTAGGCGATAGAGTAGTAGGGCCTTTTTTTGTGGAGGGTAATCTAAACCAAGAAAAGTATAATAATTTGTTACGCAATGAATTAGGCGATTATGTAGATGAGTTGCCACTTGCTGAGTTAAACAGGGTGGTGTTCCAACAGGACGGTGCCACACCCCATAATGCACGAATGAATACTGATTTTCTAAATAATTATTTGGGCGTCAGATGGATGGGCAGTTACGGACCTATTCGATGGCCTGCTAGATCGCCAGATCGGAATCCACTGGATTTCTTTCTGTGGTCTTACATTCAAGATCATGTCTATTTGACTCCACCTGATACCAGAGATGATTTAGTAAGAAGGATAGTACAAGTATGTCATGAAAAACCACCAAATCTTATATTAAACGCAGCAGTTGGAGTTAATAGAAGGTGTCAAATGTGTCTGGAACAAAATGGGTCCAATTTCGAACATTTGATTCATTAAAATATCTGATAGCTTGATTTCTGTAAATTTCGTAGTTTTTTTTTAATAATAATAAATTTGTCACCCAGTTTAATGGAGGTGTCTTCAGGAAATAAATGTTTACTAGAATAAGTTAAAAAAATATGTAGTACAATTAAAAAAAAAAATTTACTACTGTCTGTCAAAAACGAAATGTCAAATTTTTTTTTTTTTTAAATCTGGTTACATTGCTTTAAAAACGATTTAGTTTGACATATCATTCATTAAAATCAGATAAAATATAAGGAAGCTACAGCCCCAAAGGTTTTTCATAATACACCCGGTATATCTATGAGTTTAATTATTAGTAAATTTCATAATACCATTTATCGGTCTTCTAATGATAGATCTCTGAATCAAAACTCAAGAAAGATTAGACAGCTGATGCATTTGTAAAAGATAAATTAGGTTCTTGCTATGTTGGGAAGTTTAGGGTTTTCTAATCTTTTGTGCATATGAAGAATTGTCCTTATCTTATGTAGCTGTTTATTAGAATTTCTGTTTATTGTTATAAGTATATAGTTTATTTTGCTTTGTTGCAAGAATTTTCATTTTTTTATATATTTGTTGAATTTTAAGTAGTTATTTTTTTTACATAGAGTTTAAATTTATTTTTTAACACAATTATTTTTATGTATGTGCACGTAAATACGTGTCTGTGATTTCTATAATTATAGATAATCGCACTAATGAGACCAAAAAAGATCGAAACATGTATTTAGAGCATACCTATTTAGAACAAAAAAAAACAGTAATTTAAAAATGCCGCCATCGCGGTTATGAAACGAGCAAGAGTAGCTCTGAGCCACATACTTAAATAGATATACCGCGCAAAAGAGAAGTCCGACACGCGGAAACATGGGAGCTGCCATTTTTACGTATTTCCTGAAGGATAGACTATCCAACTTGTAAATGTTCTATATTGATTGCATAACTATCTATAAAGTTAACATAAGTACACTGCTCAAAATCGTACAGGGATATTTACAGAATTAAGAGAAAAAGATTATTATATATTGTTAAGCAACTTTATTAACCAGATTTTTATATTCACAGCGTAATTCAACAAAAAAAGTATAAAATTAAAAGTAAATTCAAGGAGTTTTAATAAACTTGAGTTTGTAAACATGAATTTTGTTTATAACGATGCAATCTTAAATATTAAAGATGTTTAAATTTTGAAAACAATCCTAAACATATCATCAAAAGCAACTTCTAGTAATTAGTATAACCTCCACGATTGTTTATTACTGCCCTGATACGGTTACGAATTGTTAAAATTAAATTGTCAATCTCTTCCTGTGGTATTGCTCACCATTCTCTTTGAAGAACTCTAAAAAGGTCTCGGGGACCATTAATGTAATGATTTGAATTTGTAACCCGCCTTTGTAACTTATCCCACAGATTCGCTAACTGATTCATATCCGGAGACTGAGCTGGCCCCTCTAACAACGAAATGTGTTGCTGTTCTAACGCATTCATTACAATTCGAGCCACATGTGGAGGTGCATTATCTTGCATGAAATTGAAATTTTCTCCTACTGCTGCTGCATATGGCACAACAACAGGTAAAATGACCTGTTCCACATAAACTTGAACTGCCATTTTACGTTCAATCAAAACGAGATCTGTTCTTCCACCAATACTTATGCCAGACCATACCATGATTGTACCTCCTCTGAAAGAATGGACTTCTTGGACTGCATTCAAACGATTTACGCACCCTAGCTGCCTCCAAACTCGAATTCTTCTTGAATCATTGTACATACCAAATCTAAACTCATCCGAGAACGTTACATATGACCATTGTTCATTTGTCCAACTTCGGTGATCCTGTGCCCATAAAAGACGTTCTCCGCGATTACCTCCTGATAGAGGTGGAACTCTTAAGGGTCGTCTAGATCTTAAATGTACCTCATGTAACCTATTGCGAAGAGTTTTGTCACTAATCAGTACGCCATATGTTTGGTTAAACTGATTTTGTATCTGCCGTGCAGTGCAGGTTTGATTACGTCGTGCAATAATTTGGACGTAACGTGTTGTGCTGTCGTTGTAAACTGACCGTTACCACGATGTTGATTACGTACTTCATCTGCATCCCTATAATGGCGCCATAAATGACGCTTTATGTAACTTGAAATTTGGCTGTAACTTCAGTTTGACGCCGCCCAGCTTGTAACATGTCAATAGCACGTAACATTTCTTCCCGCGGTAAATCACATCTTTCCATTAATAAAACTACTCAAATTATACACAAAATTTAAAGTTTTTAAACTCTGCAGCAAGAAATGACGCTACAATGTAGTTAAACGGAAAGTGACAAATAATGCCGTTATGACAACTAATAAATAGATGTTGCAAACAAAACACAATCGCTCCATTGTTAGCAAGATAATATAACAAACCTTTGCGCATATTATTTTTGTTCAAAATATTTATATACAATACGATATTCTGTTTTTACATCTTATTTTAAAAAATATCCCTGTACGATTTTGAGCAGTGTATTTCAGTTAGATGTGGTAATTCTACTCGTTTCAAAATCAAATGAAAATATATCTTTGATCATTTAATTTTAAAATAACTTTTGATATTTAAATATTGGCACACACCAATTAATTTTTATTCTTAAAAACAAACCCAATAGATGTAAAATAAAAAGGTTTGTTTGCACTTCAACTTAAAATTTTTCGCTCGTTTGCTATTACAACAATTTCAGTTAGTAAAATAGCGTTCTTATTATTTTCCCCGGAATTATAAGAAAAACTGACACGCTACCAAATAAGAGTTTTATTATTTTGAAGTTGAAACTTATATTAAAGATAATTATTAAAAAAAATATATATATATATTAAATCATATGCACACATCGGGTACAGTCATAAACATAGAATATTTTAGAGTAAAATACAGTTAATATTATTTTAACTACAATAAACACAATATAACGTAGATATATCTCAATAATAAACGGAATTGAAAAAAACGTCACATGTATTAAACAGTAAACACTACCTGTGAACACTACTATCAAAGATGTTTATATACAACGGCAGTGACTGGGTTGCCAAAACAGCAGGAAATACGTAAAAATGTCGTCAAATTCTATCTCCTTTTATTCCAAACTCCGTACAAATGCACAGTGGGCCATCAGCGGTATATTTATTTATATGTATGTGCTCTGAACCTATCGAACTTCTCACTCTTCAACGACACTGTGATCGGACCAAGAATGGTGGTCTCTAGTAATAAGTGAGAATATTTATGAAAGGAACAATAATAACAACACACCACGTACAGTGCTATTTTAAATGTTTGACACTTTCAATTTTTCGACGTAATTTTTAGTGTATTTCATATACCTATTGAAGTGGCCTGGCCTATTATGTTAAATGTCTTATCATTCAACATTTTTTTCAGTAGCAACTTGTTAATTACATTGTTTGGTTCTTGTTATATTCTCCTGTTTTGCTTTTATATCAAAAACTGTTCTTATCAGAACTACTGTTTTCTATTTTTCGTGATTTAGGTAAGTTTCATAAAAAATTTAAATCAATAGGGGAACCTGTCCTAAAATGACTCCGGTAAAATGACATACTCGGCTTATTTCTTATATTGAACGCAAGATGTGGCAAGCGAGGCGTTTGGCATGTGTCTGCAGTTGCATACCACACATATTTCCAACGGCTGTTGATTTAAACCACGTTTAGTGCTGAATGCGAAGGTTTGTTGTAAACATACATCGAAAAGTTTTGTACGCCAGAGAAATTATCGTTAGTTTTCTTGTGAATCTTAAAGTTAATCTTAAAAACCGAAACGCCAACACGTAAGTATATATTTATATGCTGTATTATCTAGTAGATATTTAAATTTAAAATAAAATGGCTTACTATGTCATTTTACCTGAGCAGCATTTGCTACATGTTTAAATGCATATTTATCAATTTATTTTTTTTTTACATTTTAATTTAATAAGGATGAATCAAACATTTAATTATAAGATCTAATAATAAATTATTTTTCCAGAAACTATACTTCTAATGACCGTGTTAATTTTTGACAAGATTTAATTGGTGTGAACAATACATCGTCTCTTAATGTAAAAGATGTGTATTACGTTCCGGGCAATAATTATTTGCGTTTTATTTTAACATATAGTTTTTAATAATATTTGTTTCTAGGTTTATTATATTATTATCGGAATATGGGTAAAAACCAATTAAATCTCGACAAAAATAAATTATTTTTATTATTATTTTTCAGGCTATGGTGGGAGTCTACAAAAGAAAAAGTAATCGCCAGTCATGGGATAGGGAGAACATGCAGAAAGCCATAGATGCTGTAAACAATGGCGAAGTTGGCTGGCTTAAAGCATCGAAAATGTATGGGGTACCACATTCTACTCTGAGACGCAGAGCGCACAATAAAAACAAGCAAGTTTTGGGAGTGGAAAAAAGACTCGGTCGTTTTGCGATCACATTTGCGTTAGGGCTTGAAGAGGTACTAAAGGAACATATAAAATTGCTAGAATCTCAATTGTTTGGGTTATCATGCAATGAAGTCCGTCAACTAGCATTTCAGCTTGCGGAAAAGAATGGAATTGAGCACAGGTTCTGCAAGGATACAAAAATGGCAGGTTGGGAGTGGCTGCGTGGTTTTCGTATGAGACACCCAGATATCTCACTGAGGCGGCCTGAGGCAACATCATTTGGCAGAGCCCAAGCTTTCAACAAACCCCAAGTCAGTATATTTTTTACGATTCTACAGGACACCATGAAAAAACATAATATCCATTGCACTAAAATCTAGAATATAGATGAATCTGCACTCACTACAGTGCAAAAACCTAATAAAGTGTTTGCTACAAAGGGAAAGAAGCAGGTTGGTGCTCTTACCAGTGCTGAACGTGGCCAACATGTGACTGTAGTTTGTTGTATGAGTTCATCAGGAGGTTTTATTCCTCCAGCATTAATTTACGCAAGAAAAAGGTGGAAGAATGAGCTTATTGATGGAGCGCCAACAGGAACTGTGGGACTTGTACAGGATTCTGGTTGGATGACTGGCGAGCTGTTTCTAAAATGGTTGATGCATTTTAAGGAGTATACAAATCCCACATTGGAAAACAAGGTGTTGCTGCTGCTCGATGGTCACTCGAGTCATAAGCATGTCGATGTAATATCATACGCCAAAAAACATGGTATACTGATGTTGGCTTTCCCACCTCACTGTACTCATCGTCTGCAGCCTTTAGATGTTTCCTTTTTTGGCCCGCTGAAGACGTACTATGATTTGGAAGTGACAAAATGGTTGAAATGTAACCCTGGTAGGGTTGTGACCCAATACCAAATTGCTGGCTCTTTTGCTCAGGCATATGGAAAGGCAGCTACCAATCAACATGCCTTAAGCGGCTTTCGAAACACAGGAATCTGGCCCTGTAATCCAGACATCTTTTCTGATCATTTATTTTCTCCTGCACTGACTACTGACAGGGTCATTGACGGAGTCGATGAAAACAGTCCCAGAGTAGTCGAGAATACAGCCACCACTACGAGTAAAGGTGATACTGCCCCAACTCAAGCTCAGAATTATGTAAAACCAATTGACTTATCACCAGTGCCATGTGCTTCTCAGTCCCGGCAAAGAAAAAGAAATAATGAGGGATCTCAATTACTCACAAGCAGTCCTTATTTAGAAGAGCTTAAGGCCAAGGCAACGGAAAAAAAGAAAGTCGAAGAGCGTCGTGCTGCAATACGGGCTAAAAAGAATTTAGCTGCAATGAATAATGACGCAAATGATGACGAACCTTATGAAGATGAGGATGATCAAGATGCAGCTTGCCTATATTGTAATGGACTCTACAGTCAATCTAGGTCAAGGGAACTGTGGATGAGGTGCATGAAGTGCTCTTTGTGGGCTCATGGCGAGTGTGCAGGACTATCTGCTAGAGCAAAAACCTTTGTGTGCGAAGTTTGCCAATAGGAAATGTGGATATGTCATTTTACCCACAGTAACTAGGATAAAATGACACACTGAACCTTTTGTTTAATATTAGAAAATTATTATTATTAATAATGTTTTGAGAAATTTGTTTGCAGTAATGGATATGTAAACCATTTGTAATAAAATATTATGTGTCAAGAATGTTGTTTATTAAAAAATAACCAAATTGAAACATTTTTTGTTTAGGGTATGTCATTTTAGGACAGGTTCCCCTACTACCGCAGCAGGGCACATAGGGAGGAGGGTGAATGGAACATATTCTTTGCAATTCTACGCAATTCTCTAAAGTAATTTCGTAAACATTATACTGGCTACATTGTTTCAAGTAAAGTATTTTCATAACGACGACATTTGTGAACATCAAAAGGCCAAATTCAGTGGACAACCAATAATTTTAACAAAAGACGTCGTTGATGATGTTAGACAACGGATTGAGATAAGCCCCAATAAATCAATTCGATAATTAGCTGTGCAAGCAGGTAAATGCATTTAATTATTTTTTTTACTTTCATCACTAATTTTATTTCTTATTTTTTAGGTTCATCTAATAGTACCATTTGACAAACTTTAGTTAAAAATTTAGATATACATCCGAATAGAATAACCGTTATACCTAGGCATTAGTCAAGAAAAAGTCTAGTAAATTGTTCAGAAATTGAATAACGGAAAAATTTGCGATGGCTCCCGCGGCAATTAATACGGGATGGATGTCACGAAAAAGCATTCGTCAAGAACTTCTTAACTAGTATCGACGTGAAGGGAGTGATTCTCTCATGAACATCACTACCGAGGGACGAATCTTGGGTTCATCATTATGACCTCGAAAACAAGCAGCAGTCAATGGAATATCGTCGTCATGATTCCTCCACGTGTACGAAAATTTAAAAAAATTTCACCATTTCCTGTGCTGCAAAGGGTGTCATTCATACCGAATATATATCGAAGGGATCAACGGTTAATTCAATAAGATACTGCAAAACTTTACGATCACTAAAGAATCGTATCGGTAAGGTCGGAAAGAACGACTTTTTTCTCGCATTACAATAACGCCAGACCGCAGTAATGAAACGGTGAAGACAGTGACGTATCTGAAATTTGCACCCTCTCTATACTCCTGATTTTACACCTTAAAATTTCTGTTTTTTCCAAAGTTGAAAAAGGTATTGAAAAGTTAACATTTTTCATCAGACAGTGATGTTCGGAGTGTTATTCGCAATTGGACCAACAGTAAACAAGAAAGCTTTTTTATAGATAGAATGAAGAAATCACTAAAGGATGATTATGTGGAAAAATAGAGAATGTTTCGTGAACACACATGTTCGGAGTGAGCTCCACGATTAAACTCATTTATGGGAGATTACGAGTAATAATTTAATAACAGTTAGTGTAGTAAAATTAGACATAAAAAAAAGGTAAGATAGGTTTAGATTGGCAAGAATTTTAAATAAAAATACTATTTGAAAAAGGGAACAGACACTGATAGAGGTCAAGGTCTCCGATGCCAGAGCGATTGAATATATAAATGATAGACTAATAATGTTGGGGGATTTTAATAGTCGAGCTGGGAGAAGAACTAACGAGACAATAGACATATTGGGTCCACGTGGAGAGAACATTAAAATAATAATGGCAACAGAATGATACAGTTCTGCGTAGAAAACAACTTGATAATAATGAATTCATTTTTCATGCACAAAGACATCCATAAATACAACAGAGAAGTAAATAGTAGAAAAGAAAAGACAATAATTATCTATGTACTTATAAATACAGTATTTAGGAAAGAAATTTTGGATGTAAAGGTACACAAAGGCCCAGAAATATAGAGTGATCATTGCCTATTAGTGGAAAAACCCGACTTAACATAGAAAAGCAAGAAGATCCAATACCAACAGACCAGTCTAGGAAATCAAACGAAGCTATCTGATCATACAAATTGCAAGAAAAAGATACAGTCAAGAAATTCAGCGAAAAAAACGAAAGAAAAGATATACGAAAGCAAGACCGAGTGGAAAGGTATGAATTTGGAACAATTGTGGTACTTACAAGTTTAAAGAGACTATTTTAGAAACGACTAGAGAAACATATGGAGTAATGGTCACAGATAATAACATGAAACAGACTAGGTGGTGGAACCAGAACATAAAAGAAGAAGTAAAAATTAAGGAAAAGCTGTGGAAAGATCACCTTAAGGACAAAACAGAGCAACGCTACACACAGTATAAGCAACAAAGAATTAAAGTAAAAGATATGGTTAAACAAGCGAAACAACATTCATGGGAATAATTTGGGAGAAAATTGGAGGAAGACATAAAATTTTATGTCTAACAATGTGGCCGACAACATGTGATTGTTCATTCGTTCTAATTAGACGTGCTTTTTCTTTTAAATTGTCCTTTATATTTTAAACTGTAACTTCGCAATCAATCAAGATACTGTTAATTGTTATCAGTCAGATTATTACTTGTGATATATTGTAGATACTATGTAAGCAAAAATTGGTAATTTCTCCTTAAGAAAAATAGTTCACATTTTGACCCTGATGAAACATAAAATTTATATGCGAAATATTGGAGAAAAAATAATGAACTGACTTGAATAATAGATTTTAATGTTGCTGGATTCCCCAGCAATCCCTTCCACACATATATATATATATATATATATATATATATACCGATAGGTCCAACCCGCTACGGGCCATACGCAACAATATACGTGTGGAACGTAATGCGATGTGTCAACGTATGTACGATGCTACTCCGCGTGCGCATACATAAGTCCGATGATCGAGAGCAATAGATTGCCCGTCATTCGTATCTAGCTGTGCAAACGTAAAAGTTGCAACAGTTGCAAGTTCAACTGTTTAGAATTTTCGAGACAATAACCCCTAGAAATCTCGAGGGAGTGAGGCGGGAGTTTTACAATAGGCTCGGCTATTGTTTGGGGAGAGAGGGCGGTATTTTCGAATCCTATATTTAGTGACTTTCTTAGAATTAAAATTTATTTTGCAGAATTATTGATTTTTTTACTTTTATCTTTTAGAAAACGTTATTGTTTTTTATTACTTAAAATTACTTTTCCATAGCAGCTAAGAATACAATAATAATAACTTGGAGATATAACGACCTTATTATATCTGTAACAAATGGGCAAATTACGTATACAGAACGAATATGCAAACGACTATATCCTTGCGCGGTTTACGTCTTACTAAATTCATAACTCTGCAATGTATGGTAATGTAAGCTACTGCGCGTAGAGGGGATTCGCTGTTGCCACTTATTGTTGGGTATGGCCCGTTGAGAGCTGGTCCTATCGGTATATATATATATATATATATATATATATATATATATATATATATTACCCGTATCACACCTTACATAATCAAATTTGTGAACCACTCAAGTTTTGTAGAATTTATTTTTTCACATTACAATAGCATCAACTGGGTGAATAGTATTGATAACTTTTGTTAAGTGTATGGTGAAGTAACCTTTAAGCCTCACAAAAGAAATAAAACCCCACTCATTAAAAAAATATATGAACAGTTTATAACTAGGGGCCGGACACGAGAGTAAAATATTCCTTTTTGTTTTTAAATAATGATTGTTCGGGTCCGTCAATAGGATAAAATCTTCGATAGAATATGTACTTATACGTACAATCATTAGGCCCGGGCGTAGTATAGAAAATTTGTATTTCTAAAGTTTTTAATTTTATTTATATAATTGGAAAACAAACGGCTGCTGATCTATAAAATACGGAATAGGAGCTTTAATATTAACTAGCAATAGTGCAAGTAACGATCCATTATGGGGAAGTGGCTAAAGTACCAACCCAATTTCACAGTCTACTCCAATTATGAATTTTTTCGATGGCTCCTTACAAGTTAGGTGTCTATATTCATTTTAAAATTTTAATAATGATTTTTGTATTTAAATATTTAAAAGTAATCAACAAATATAGGAGATTTATCAAGGAAATATGTGCTACAAGTACCCCCCCATCTTTCTGCAATGCACGTTTATATAGTCTATTTCAGTTTATACTTCTCTATAGTCAGTTAAGATCTTCAAAAGTTTGCGTTTTGTTTCTGTATACCCTGCGTTTTAGAAAATCCTGTAGAAGGAAATAAGGTATGGTTAGATTGTAGTGATGTGTCGATCCGGACGGATTCGTTCCAAAGGAACGAATCCATCCGTGGAACGAATTGGAACCAATCTGAAATTGTAACTGTATGTCGTTCCTTTATATTTCGTTCCATCGAGATCATTCAATCTATAACCACGATAGAATGGCACGTCGTCAAGCATTTGTCGATCTTTTCACATACTTGCTTGCTAAGATATAAAATATATAAATTATAAATGTATATATTGTCCATGTATTTTTTCATAATGTAAACAAATCATTAATACATGAGTCTCTCTATTTATGTTTATTTTAACTTTTGGCTCTTATCTACTCTTATCAATTATCGCTTTTTCCAATAATATATATATATATATATATATATATATATATATATATATATATATATATATATGTATATATATATATATATATGCATTCGATGTTAATAAGAATCTAAGGTTTCTTATTTATTTTATTGGCCGTATAAGAGCCGCTTTAATTGAAAAGAAAAATGCAAACTGCAGTGAGCCTATTGCAATGGAAAAAGTGTAGATACAGCAGACGATAACATATGGAGTAACTTTGATAATGAGATTTCGGAAATAAAAACAACATTAAACCCTAGTGCAGAAGCAATTAGTGAAATTGATAAATATGTTCAAGAATCCTTATTAACTAGGAATCAAAATCCTCTTAAATCGTGGGAAGACAGGAAAAATGTTTATATAAATTTATATACCTTTATGAAAAAATAATATTTTTAAATTATAATCATAACTTGTATTAATGTAATTTTTGTACACCAGTACTATAAGTTTATATTTATTGTTTTGTATTTATTGTAAGATTCACATGAAAACATGTCAGTGTACAAGTAAATATAAAATATAAAATGAGTATACTTATACATTCTTTTCCTACATAAATATTATACACATACATACTCATGCTGCTCTTAAATAAATAAATAAAACAAACAGGCAATCACTCCGATTCAATAAAGCTAGATCGAAATGAATGTGTCACTTGTCGGACTTTACAACTCCGATCGGCATTTAATATAATCGTTCCAAGGAACGAATCCTCTGGACTAGTTCCATCTGCAGAATGGAACGAGAAGGAACGAGTCCACAAAAGGAACGATTTCGCCCATCTCTATTAGATTGGGTGAAGGAGTTGGTCACAGTAAATCAGCATATCATGAAATTAATCGTCGACAAAAGCTCGCGAATAATTTCCATAGAAACTCTTGCCGTAAAGAGTTGTAGCGCCATTTTGCGGGAGTCGGTAACTGTTCAATTTGTGTTCTTAAATAGTTTTGTAACATTTCTGCATATCTTTGTGGGATTATTGTAACTGTGTAACTGTTTTGAAGAAATATAATAATTATAATTGGAATTATATTATTAAAACAGCGAACCATGGCGTTAAATTTAGTGAGTGAAGTGGAGGGCTTCGGTGGTTATCCTATGAATTTTCTAGAGTCTAATAACGAAAATGTTTTCTATTTTATATATCCATTTAAATAAAAATAAGCTTCATTATTCATAATGAATGATAAAGCCCATGATATTGACATGTTCCCTTAGGAAACGTTCACAAAACTAAAGACGATAAATTTGACCGCTTTTTGGAAAATTGTTATATGAATAAAATTTTATAAAAGTAGAATTTCATTTTGTATAGCATTTTTGCGAGTACTTAATTCTGAGAAATTTAAAATTTGTTCATGTCGACGAATAGGACGCGACGGACTTTGAAACGATAGTCTGTATCATTTTCATTATCAATAGTAGGTACACATTGATTTGTGAGCTCCCGTTTGCTTTCCGTTAAACATAGATCCACTTCTACGATAACTTGTAATCTTATTTTAATTGTAAAACGCAATGGACAGTTTCGAAAATATGTTGTCATCGAATATCTAGTTGAACTTGAATAAATGACTTAATTTTTACAAAAAGTTCAACAGAAAGTATTTGCTGATGATTGCATAAGCATTCATTTTTGACTGCCAAAATTAAAAATTATAAAATTATTAAGTTTACTCTATGAAACAAACACATTATTGGCATTTTTTTGAATCCGACTATGTAAATACAATTTAAAATTGACAATAGGCACCCGATGCTGCATAAAATTTTTAAAAAATATATTTTATCAAGTAATAATTCACATAGGTATCATGTATTCAATTGAATTGAAAAACTCATCTAGTTATCTTTTATATACTCTGACAAGTAAACATGTTTGTCTTTAATTAAGCTTAGCTACTTAACCTTCAAAGTAATTTATGTTAGGATTTTCATAGTTGCAAAACAAATAATAAAATATACGTATAGTTCGTTTCAACTTATTTTAAAATGACTAAATTGGAGGTAAGTATATTTGTAGCACACCCTGCGGTGAGGGCTTAATGAGACGTAAACACATCTAAGATGCGAGCTGTTCCTTACTTTAATAGCCAGAGCGGTATTAAATAAATTGTATTTAAGTAAACAACTATATTTGTTTATTTATATTAGTTCTAGAAATTAAATTAAATAGTTATTACTAGAGAACGGATGCAATTTCCATAAAACGCAATCGGCAATTGGAATTGTGTATAACGTCGCACAGTACATCCCGGCGTAATTTAATGAAGTATTTGTTTGACTTACTCGGCCACCTGGTCTCGCACGATAACAATGGACAACTCAGCTATTGTATCCGGAGAATATAGTGTTTTCATGAGCGTAGATAGAAGCGGGGTTTTTATAATGTATTTTATTTATTAGTTTATATTTCGTAAGATAAATAAAGTGCTGTGAGTAAGTTTCTTGTTTTCATAGTTTTAACTGTTAATTACATAGTAATTTTTGAGATAGATCCTGTTTAATATCGTTTGATTGAATCTATTTCTACCAATTATTTCGACGTAAGAGTGTGCATTGAATTTCGTTCAGTTTCAATAACTTACGCACACATTTTTAATTTTCATTTATTTAGATCTAGAGCATTGTTTAAGTTACTTTTTCAGACATGATATGGAAGAATGTCGAGAACGGCATTGTAAAACAATGGCAAGTTGGATTGACGGTCATACTGATTGTATGTCCATTGGTCGAAATGTTCCTGATGAATCAACTTTACGCAAATATTATGTTTCTAGGTGCTATACGAGAACAGTAGAACGCATTAGAAGCCATCTTTTAAATCAATACATATGGATAAACGCCGACGAAACGGTGGATATGTTAGGACGCTGTGTGGTAAATGTTGTAGCTGGTGTACTACATCCAACTATTCCCTATAACTCATATGTAATAGCAACAAGTGTTATAAATAGAGTTGATGCGGAAACAGTTGCTGAAACCATTAAGGAGAATATGTAAAAAATGCTTCATTCGGACGCCACGCACAAAGAAAAAATACTTTTATTTGTCAGTGATAGTGCTGCGTATATGTCAAAACAGGCAGACTATTGAAGAAAACATATCCTAATATGCTGCGTATTACTTGTGTAGCACATGCTCTCCACAGAATCTGTTAATATATCAGAGACACTTTTCCGGAAGTTGATAGACTTGTATCAGCTTTTAAAAAAGTTTTCAGAAAAGCACCATTGAGAGTCTTTTCAGGGAAAAATTTCCATCTCTGTCGCTGCCTCCCACTCCAGTAATAACGAGATGGGGAACATGTCTGGAAGCTACTAGTTATTATGCTGAGAATTTCGATAGTCTAAAACATTTCGTAACACTGCTAAAGGAGGATGCTAGAAGTATTGGTGAGTGCAAGGAGCTCACACAAATCCCAAATTTAAAAAATCAGTTGTACTTTCTTCACGAACACTTTGGAAAATTGCCAAAACTAATCACTTATTTTGAAAATCGAAATCTCAAATTAAATGACGGATTAATTTGTTAATAATTTGAAAAGTATTCCAAGTGACTTCGGATGTGGCCTTCGGCAAAAGTTTGAAGCAATTCTTAATAGAAATCCAGATTTAATTACATTGCAGCAATTATGTATGGAGACAATTCCACAAAATCTAACGGCTAAATATGAAGAAATAAAAGAATATTTCCAGTATGCACCTATAACCAATTGCGATGTAGAAAGGACGTTTTCTATTTATAAGGATGTACTTAATTCAAAGAGAACAAAATTGACAGAAGAAAACCTTGAGAAACTATTGCTAGTCAATATTAATACTCCTTTACTCAACTTGAACGACAAAATGAACAAATAAAAATGTTCCAATTATAGAAATAAAATTAAAAACTTTAAAAATACAACTTTTCAACAAATACATATGTATTTCGTAATTTTATAGATCACCACCCGCTTGTTTTCCAATTATATAAATAAAATTAATTAATAAATATGTATTTCGTAATTTTATAGATCACCACCCGTTCGTTTTCCAATTATATAAATAAAATTAAATATTTTAGAAATACAGTCTTTCACCAGTACTGCACTGGCTTTGAGTCATGTGGTAAGCGTGTCCGTTCTCTAGTTATTACTTAACATGATACAATTAAAATGGCATTACATATTAACATTCTTTACATTTAAGTAAACAGTTCATATAAATTTTCGTTAGTAGCAAAATATAAATTGTAAAGTGAGAAAGCATATATTTCATTACAAGAAAATGTGGAGACCTTGGAAAGGTTAGCAATATGAAATCAATAACGATAACTGTGACTCGGTGACGGACAATATAAATAGTGGTGCTAAAAAGATTAATCTGGTAGTTCAACCTAAGAAAATACTGTCATACAAGGGGTACACTGAAAATTTCTGGAAAATCATAAATAAAATAAAATGTTAACAGATTGAAATACTTTATTGTTTTTCGAAATAATCACCCTCAAGTTCTATACACTTTTCCATTCGTATAAACCAATTAGTAAAGCAATTATCCCACTCAGAAGATGGTATGTTTGAAATGTGTGTCTCATACGCCCCAACTGCCTCTTCAGGTGACAAAAATATTTATCCACACATTTTACTTTTAATTTTGAGGAACGTAAAGAAGTTAGTGGGAGATAGGTCGGGGCTGTAGGGACAATGGCTGAGTAATTCAACGTTGTTGCAGGTCAAATAGTTGAGTGTTAGTTTTGCGCTGTGCGAACTTGCATTGTCAAGGTGAAGTGGGATGTGACGGTTCTGATTGACTTTTCGCTACACTGCAATAACTTGCGGCAAACAAATGGTAGTATACCTAAAAAGTTTTAGTATATCAATACGTTGAGCACGTATTACGCATTTGTTACAAATGAAACAGACATGCAATATACACATCTGTAACTGTACACATGGACATACGCCTCGTATTTTCCAGCATTTACTTCTGCCTAAGACATGTGTTTCTGTCATTTACTATCAGACTTCATCAGTTAGGCTAGTTAAGTAGAGCTTAAAAGAATCGCCTCACAAGGTATAGCAAAGTTTGTTTTATCAGGTGGCACTATATAATCTAGTGACATCTGACGGACAAAAAAGAGACTATGCCGAAAGTGGCAATTTTCCCTTGACCGGCTATGCCGGTACAGAAGAGAAAAAATACGTACATGGGTGTGCCATCTGGCATCGTGTTAATGGACTTATATACCTATTTTTCACTTCTGCACCGGCATAGTCGGTCAAGAGAAAATTGCCATTCTGCATTTACAGTTCCACGATTCTCTAAAGGAATCGTGGCCATGTGAGCAGTCTTAGATACAAAACAAGCAATCATTTGTTTAGAAACACTTCACGATCGAACAACTTTTGTCGATTTTGCCTCACTTTGAAAACCCATACAGCATGTACAGCATTTATGTAATAATATTATTTGTATTGCAATCGTGCCGAAGCCTAAGGAGCCACGAATTTTAGCATATGTCACATGTCCATCAAACTTAATTATTTCACGAACGACATCGACCTTTTGCACAACAGCTGTTGACGGTCGACCTTCACGCAATACATCGCTCAGACTATCACGTCCAAGTTTAAAATCTTGAAACCAGCGATATATTGTAGTTTTAGATAGTTTTCACTACTAAACGCAGAATTTATTCGCTGGACGCATTCTTGTTGACTTAAACACTTCGAAAATCATAGTAAATCATCGCACAATAGTGTTCTCTTGTTAAATTCATTTTGTTACTGTATCGCTATCTTCCGTCACCGTAAAAAAACTATTTGACATTTCTTGGTTCTGTCACTTGTTTTCACTCACATAAATGTGAAGTTAGTCGAATTTGTATAAATCATAGCTCAGGTGCCAACTATACTGCTGGTTCCCGAAATTTTCAGTGTATCCTCGTACAGGAAGAGGCCCTGCAGAGTTATTGTGTAACAGAAAAGGTTTTTTCTTTATAAATGTACAGCTTATATGTGACCATAAAATAAAAGCAAAGAATATTGTTTCGTTGGCCTGGAATTATGCTACAATTTTCAATAATTCTAGAATAAAGATGAAGATGGAGACAAACAACTTCCTAATGCAAATTTGCTCGGCGACAGTGTTTACCCATTGCAAAATTATGTACAAGCCTGCTTTACATCCACAAGTACAGACATATTCAATATATAACTTTTCTCACATGAGGACTTGAAGTAGTGTAGAACAGCCAATTTTTTTTTTGTATTTTCGCATTTCAATTATTACCTATTAACTATACCTATATAGGTCGCAAGGTAATATGTGGTATATATTTAAATAACTGGAATGTAAAAGCAAATTCTCTTATTTTTGTATTTAATAATAGGTACTTTATTTATAAATCAAAACAATTTGTAAATATATTAAAAAAAGACTTGTGTTCATATTTTTTATTTCACCTTCTAATCAATGAGATCATTTAACTACAGCTCCAAGTGTATTGGTACAGAATATTCTACTATTTTTATGAATGTTGGAAGTTTTATGATAAATATAATTTCTACCAGTTACTCATGAAAACTGCTCAATAAAATGTTTCAATCACATGCTCCTTCAGTCGATAAAATAATCAACAAAAATTCAATACTATATTGGCTTTCTAAAATTTGATATGGAAAAAGTAAATAAAGCGAAGTTAGGTACGTCACTTTTAAACGACGTTGCCATTTCATACGATTGCATTGTTGATAAATATCCAGTTGATATTTGTCTACCGACTAAAAGGACTATAACTTCTAACGAAGAAATTCAAATGTATTTTATTTATTAGATAGGTATATTTATCTTGAGGATAATTATCAAGGACTTTATCTAAAGGTGAAACAGGCATCGATGGATTTTTACGTATAAAAAAGAAATTCCTTTTTCAGGAATTAATACGTAAGTGAGGTATATGAAAAGAAAGGATAATTATTCTCGGCAGTACCTATGCCTTCGGAATTTAGTTTTCATATTTTCAATTATTTAACATTATTCTTCCTTAATAAGTACCTACATTAAAGATAAATGTTGAAGATGTTTGCTCTATGTACCGTGGTTATACCAGAGCTGAGTTCAAAATTATATTTAAATTATCATTTCAGAGAATTTCAGGAAAACCGGAATAAAATTTTTAATTTACCTAAGACTGAATCAAATTAAATTAGAAACTATAATAACATAATTTTCTATGTTACAAAAGTATATATTTAGAAGATTAGTAATTTATTTTACTAACTATAACTATAACTAAGATTCAATAAATAAACTTTCAACTTTTAAAACCAAAAGCTTATGGTCAGTTCTATAAACTATAAAGAAATAGGTTGAATAGAAACGCGATTGAATATTAACATATTAATAGGCAGGTACATAAATTTAAGCATATGTATATATCAATATAAAACTAGCTAAAACAGAACATAATTTGCAATTTATAAAAAAAATAATAGATACATACAGGTACGTATTGTTACAGACACGTTTTGTTTCAGAGAAATTCACTAAGCATTGGATTATATTTATCATACTTTAGCTACTATTGGTTATAATATTATGGTTAATATTTATCACTTATTCTTTCTACTTCAAAATATTTCCCATAGTTATGTAGAAGTAAATATATTGATAATTATTACAAATATTGAATTAAGATATTTGTAGAAGAAACCAAGGAATAATGGTTTTTCTTGTCTATAAATATCACTAACGATACAAGTAATTAACCGTGTTAAATATTACTTAATTTCGTAAAAGTAATTTAAATTTTAGTTACCTGATTTTCTCCATTTATTGTCTTTTTAAGAGGACCACTTAAAACAAACGAAACGTTTGAACAAAAAAATAACCACAAATGTTTTTACAATTCCATTAAACTATACTCATACAGGGTGTTTAATAACTTTTTTCGACTAACCTAAAAACGTTTCACTTATAATCGCATCGTTGAAAAACATATGGAGTTGACAGTGGAGAGTATCATGGTTTTCGGAGACGTAATTTTCCCAGAAAACGTTGCGGCGCCACAATCGTAGGGCGTGTTCAACGCTAACTAAGGGGAATATAAATTTGTTTCACCAATGAGAGCCTGTTGTAATATCTCGGTTGCCGGGCAACTGTACCATGCACATCTAATTGGTCGAAGCGTTACTATGGCTACTGCCCTCTCCTCGCAGTTTTGTATTTGACTACCTAAAGCCTTTGGTACTTCACTCGGCTTGTAGTATCTAAGTAAACAGGCAGCAAGGAGTATTTGTTTTTCCAATCAGTGCTGGTTTGGAATACCTAAAGTGTTAACTTGTTTGTGGACCCGGTCGTGATGTAAACAATGATACAGAAACCCCAGATGACGAGTTAAGAACACCATCGATTAGTATTGAACGTTTCTTTCATTTACTTTTTTATTTCTTCGCAAAAATCGCGTGTGTTGTGTTTTTAGTGGACGTACAACGGAAAGAGTTTATTCTGTGTGTCGCCTTCGATGTGCAATAATTAAACGTGCAATGCAATAAATATAAGTTTTACGTCGATAAGATGTTGCCTCAAAAATTATATACCGATTCGTCTATGTCAACGGCTTCATCAAACGCAATGTCCGCCATGACTTCAACTTACTCCATGAACACAATGCCCATGTCTTCGATGAACACGTGTTCACCTCAAACGCCAGCTTTCGGATCCAGTATTATGAATTCTGGCATGCCCATGACCACCATGAATGGTAATTGTATGTCCTCAGTACAGATGCAATACAGCGCTATTGCATCGTCGCCAATATCTAATATGAATGCTCGTATGGGTACGACGATGTCTTCAGTTAATGGTTATGGTGCCGTTGGCGGTCTTTCGGGAAGAGGAGATCTCAGTGGGGGTGACGTGTCGCCTAATTCGGCGTTACAAAGAGCAAGAGCCGACAAAACTTATCGAAGAAGTTACACCCACGCAAAACCGCCTTATTCCTACATATCCTTAATAACCATGGCCATACAAAATAGTCCTCAAAAAATGTTAACCTTATCCGAAATTTATCAATTCATAATGGACCTATTTCCCTTCTACAGACAAAATCAACAACGCTGGCAAAATTCGATTAGGCATTCTTTATCGTTTAACGATTGCTTTGTTAAAGTGCCAAGAACGCCCGACAAACCTGGCAAGGGTTCATTTTGGAGCCTGCATCCGGATTCGGGAAATATGTTCGAGAACGGTTGTTATTTACGAAGACAGAAACGATTTAAAGATGAAAAGAAGGAGATACAGAGATCAACACATAAAAGTCCGTCGCATGGCGGCGATACTAACAGTTCCGGTAAGAAAACACCTATTCATCACGGCGATGAAGGTCATAAATCTCATCATTTGGACAAAACTTCGGAATCCAACCTGATGCTCAGCCTACATCCTGCAAAGTTAGACGTAGATCAAATGAATCTGTTACACCACAATGATCTCAATTTGCATTCGCAACATCATCAGCAAAACATGTCACACGAAGAACTGTCTGGAATGTTAAATCATTGTCATCCGCTGGCGTTAAATAGTGACCACCAAGCCATGTTACACCACGGCAGTATGAGTCACCACTTAAAACAGGAACCTAGCGGGTACACCCCTTCGAATCATCCATTTTCAATAACGAGACTATTGCCTGCTGAAAGTAAGGCCGATATTAAAATGTATGATATGCATTATGGTTACAATTCTCTGAGCCCGTTGCAAAATTCAGTGCACGCTCAAGCTTCAATAGGTAATGATTACTACAATAATCCTTTGTATCACACACCGACGGGAACGACGTCTTTGTGACAATATCCTCTTGCATAAAGATGCATGTTTCAAAAACTGTTGTAAATACTATATGATATAGATAGGGAAATATGTGCAAGAAAAGGATTCTTCCCTAAAGACTTAATTATTGTGGCTTTTTAGTTCATGAGGAACGTTTGAAGAATGTTTGAAGACTCAAAGAAAGCGAATCCATCGAATACCTACGTGTTTTTACTTTAATGTGCATTATATTGTAAATAATAAACAAAACAGTCTATAGAACGTAAGTGTATACTTATATCATGATTGTACATATTGAGCACTAGAAAAAAAATCTGAATTTTACCAATCGATATATAGAAGTATTGTTAACTTATTTACAAAATTCGAATTGGCAAAATCTCGAAATTTTCGATCTGATGAATTCTTTTTACAGATTTTGATCTATTTTTTTTATATTCTATATTTGTTTATAAAATTAAAAAATTGCTTTTGTATAAGTACTAACATCAATTATCGATTTTACTGACGAATATCAAATTTTCATTAGTTTTTTTATATTTTATTTATATGTAAGTTTTATTCTTACTTCTTTTTTTGTAAAGATATATTTTTAATTCTTTTTTGTTTTATTTGTAAAAACATCTTGTATATAGTGTATTTGAAATTTATATATGTATATATGAATGTTAATTTGTGATTTTATTATATGTATATATATATCAAAAAATAATATTGGTTGATATTTGTCCTGAGTTTTGCTTTTTATTTTAATCACGACATCAACCTTTCTGTTTTTCTTTAAAGATAATTTAAGGATACCTTAATATATATATATTTTAAATGAAAATTGTACATAAAATACCCATATAGAACAAAATATCGTTATGTATGTATGTACATTTACTTTTTGTCACAAATAAATGTTCAGGACCTCTTTAACATTGTCTTTTAATGTTTAAATTAGCTTCCTTATAAAACAAATGTATGCGTTGTTATCTAAAATCTCTTTCATTAATACTTGTTATAAAACAATAGATTCTGCTGAGACGCACAAAAAACTACTAAGAAAATTTTTGATAAAGAAAAATAATTTTTTCATTCACTGTGTTGCCACACCAATATGAATATTTAATACTAGTTATAATAATATTTAATACTAGTTATATAATTACTTAACTAATAATTATAAGTGTTTGTCCTGCTTATCTATTTTACTACTGAACTAGTATTGATTCGAAGAAACAATATTTCCTGCTAAAATTTTACCAAAGATAAAAGTAAAAGTATTTACTTCGTATTTCAAAATCAATAATAGTTATAGAAAATAAAAAACGTCTACTAGCTTTCTGTATATTCTTAGATTTTGATAAATTAGATTTCGACCAAAAATCTCAAAGTATTTATATAATAAATGGCAAAGAAAAATAATAAATTTCGTGGAATTATAAAAATAAATAAAGATTAACTATAGAACAGCAGACTGTAGTACAAGACTTACGCAAAAAACTAGTTATAGATTCTTTTAATGAAGATGACGAAGTATTTCTTCCTTTCATCGTCTGTGATGTTACTAGTTATATAATTAACTCAACTAATAATTATATTAACTGTTTATTCTGCTTATCTATTTAACTACTGAACTAATATTGATTCGAAGAAATAATAATTCTTGCTGAAATTTCGCCAGAGATACCCACACAGTGAGTTACTGCCTATTTCAAAATCGATAGTAATTATAAAAAGTAAAAATATCTTTGAGCTGTTTAGATATTCTCAGATTTTATTAAATTAAATTTTAAGTAAAAATCTTAAAATGTTTATGTAATTAAATTACAAAAAAAATATTGAAGTTGGTGGAATATAGAAACACAAAAATAAATAGAGATTTCGTTTATTAATAATCATAGAACAACAGATTCGGACACAAAAATCTAGTTATAGATTCGTTGATAAAGGTGAAAAAGTAATTTTTTCAATCGTCATTTGTGATGTCATATGAATATAAAAATACTGTTCTAGTTTTTAATTTCTTTGGGATATTCGGTCTTAGTAATTGTTTTTTTAAATTATTCATTAAAAAATATTAAAATTTAAAAAACTTATATTTTCTACGTTTTCTAGTTTATGTAACTACAGTTTCCAGTGCTACAACGTAACAAATATCTTAATTTACATAAACATTATACTTAGGTATCATTTTTTATCTTAAAATTATGTTTAAATAGCTTCCTTTTTTTATTTGATAAGTATAATCTTTATGTAAATTAAGAAAAATATTTTTTCGTACAGTCGATAGAAAATAGAAACGCTTCTTAACAAAAAATTACGAGGAAAAGAGGGACTTTTCGTTAGCAACACTTCTCTTCACGATTTCAGTTACCAACACTTTTTTTCATTCATTTTATTTATTAGCGTAAATTTTAAATGAACAATTTGTTAAATTATTAAATATTACACCTGAAGATGAGGAAACTGACCGTAACGCAGACACTGGCATTTTTCGAAACACTCGTTCACATTATTTATCCATCGATAAAACTCTCGATTTCTTAACCGTCATTTTGACGTTTCAGGTAAACCAGTAGTTTCTTATATGCAGAAATATCCACATTTTCATTTATTTGTAGAGTACTTCTCAGCATCGAATACACTGACCATAGTGTTGAAACTTTAAGAGTTTTCACCTAAGAACATTTAAAAATCAGTGGTAATACCTAAGTATTATAAATAAAATAAACCTTTTCAAAAAAGTACGCAATTAGAATATGTTCATTTGCCCTTTGCACATTTTTTCCTTTCTCCAGCTACATAACTGTTGGTAAGTATTCTCGTACTTTGCTTTGGACTTTTTAGGTAATAAACTTGAGTCTGCTTCTGATACCAATTTTTGATTAACTCATACTTGCTCATATGTTTTGTTACTATGTCAACAAATGCTTGACATACCTTGATAACATATTATTATTCTTCGACACTGTCATAATTTAGTTTTTCTACAAACACCGTTAAAAGTTGACATTTTGACACGGCTAACTTCACTTAAAAATGCGATTTTATAGCGTAGCGTGTTAAAAAGGCCATTTTCCGACGACCACAATGTAAAAAGAACAAATTCGCGTGATTTACTAGCACTGAAAATTGCAAATTGCATTGTATCCCCAAAACTGTGTTGAAAAGTTATCTTGTAACTAAAACTGTGCCGAAAAGTTCAAGAGGGCCAATTAGAATCGTCGCAGAACCGTGTGCAAAGTAACAGACGTGCCAACCTACTAATCATAAAATAACAAATAGGAAACTGTAGAATTATTATTTGCAGACAAATAGTTCATGGGAACTAAAATATCGTGATTTAAATTATCATTTGCAATAGAATTATTAGATAGATCTGGGAAGATGGAGTGAGCAATTTTGTTTTTATTTTCTAGAGAATCCTCTAGGTAACCTTCAGCAACGATGGAACTTTTCCAGCCTCCATGTCGCTTAATTGAGCATAAGCTTGCACCAGAATCTGCTAGCAAAGTAGCAGATGAACGTCGGAAGCAATGTCCCGTATAAGATTCTGGATTCGGCAATTTCAAAAACATTGCGATAATTGCAGGCATCTTGCCAAACGAATTTATTCCAACCGCTTGACTTGTGCATTTATTATTAGCGTATTTAATAAATAAACGTCGATGTTTTATATTAAATGGACGTAATGCTTTGTATTTGCGATACAAGTTTATATATGAGCCAATAACGGTAAATATTCTTTGAGTATTGGTTTTAGTATCTGGTATAGTAACTACTAACACATTTCCTCTATCTTCAATGTCATCCACAGTCATACGGCATAACTCTTCCCGGCGACAAGCGCCAAATATACCCATAACAACAGCTACTTTGAACAGCATATATTTTTCATCTGATGCTTCAGAAATAAATCTATCAATTTCTTGTCTTGTCAATATTTTTGATTTTCTTGGTAGGTAACCTTCTCCTTTCCGTTTCAAAAATGCAATAAGTTTATAATATTTACTAATATCATGGTTGTCTTTTATATTTAGCAAAAGTTTTATCATCGAAAAATGTAACCAAAGAGTAGAAGATTTCCAAATTTTAGACAATTCTTTAAAATATGCTAGTATAGAACATTTTCGCAAAATTTACCTATCACATTATTGCATCTGCACCATTCCATAAACCTTTTGTACGCAATTTCATATTGTTGCCTAGATTTTGAGGGCAACAAATCTTAAATTCGAAGAAGTCGCTTTATCAGCGGCTTCAATTATTGCACTCGGTATTACTTCATTTTCTTTATTAATACACGAACTCATCTTTTGTACAAATTGTGACAAATTAATTTGACGTAATTTAACGGTTGCGTCCAGTTGTGTCAAAACGTATTCATGAGCTGTCAAATTTGGTCAGTGGAGTTTCATTATATTTTATAATAAATATTGTGTTTGTAGAAAAAATATTGTACGATACACATGTTAAACATGCTATTTTATTTCACCCGTAAATTGCGACACTCGCTAACGCTCGTGTCGCAAACTTTTACTCTTGAAATAAAATCGCACTTTTAACACTTGTATCGTAAATAACTATTTTCTTTTTAAATTAGCGTTATTTATACGAAAAAATAGCATGATCTACCTACACGTTAGAAAAGTGATTTTCAGTGTTAGTGTAAATTTGATCCACAAATTTAAACATTTACACTCACTGGAAAACTAGCATTTTTCTAAACTTATAGATCAATATACTATTATTTTGTTGCTCTGGAAATTGGAGTTAAACAAGCTACGAAACTTTATAAAAAATGCAACAGTTTTTTATTTTATTACTATTTTAATGAAGAGTTTCAAAGCACAGTTATTAAGATGAAAACTTCTAAAGCAATTCAGAACTATAATAGCAACTCTACAATCAAGTGGTCCCAAAGAAAAGGATATGAATATATAATATTTAATACTAGCTATGTAATTAACTCAACTAATAATTATATTAACTGTTCGTACTGCTTATAAATTTTGTTACTCCTACTAATATTTATTCGGCTAAGCAATAAATTACTTTAAAAGAAACACTCCAATATTTCTTGTTAAAATTTTGCAGAAGATAAGAATATTACGATCAAAATCGATAATAGTTATATATAGCCAAAATTTTTGGACTTTCAGATTTAAAAAATCTCAAAATATTTATGTAATTAAAGGACAAAAGAACAATATTAAGTTTCCTAGACTAACTAGTACAACTAGTAGTACTATTAAATTTGAATTTGGGACATGAGCCAAGTATTTATCAAAAATTCTGGGTAAATATTTTTTTCAAATTAAACAATCGGTTTTTGAAAAATTTAATAGACATTATATGACCACACACCAAAAAAACAAAATTCAAAATCTATACACGAGGTACTATCGCGGCATTTAAAATCCAGACGATTAGATATTTGTTTTCAGTATAATTAAGCAGTTTAATTTGGTTTTTGTATAATTGAGTTGAACATTTTCTAATATTCTAATATAATTGTTACTATTAAATCTTTCCCCTATAATCCAACGAACACCTGGTGTCTATGTGCGCAAATCCAGACCCAGACGTTTACTGAGAATCTTCCGCTCGTTTGTGATTTTTTAGTATACTTTTCGTCAAATCGTGAATTAGGTGGTGGTCTGTAAACACGAATTCGGCCATTATGAGACGACTAAACAACTTTTTCATATATTTTCCCAATAATTAAAATTATGCGGCATAAATTCCAACGCAAAACCAACCCTTATATCTTTATTCTGCGCATTAAGACATGTTTTTTTCACAGACGCTCGATTTCTCAAGTCTGAAATTTGTCTCAGCCATTTTCTTGCTGTGTGGACACACCCGGGGAAATGTGTTGCGGTCACTGCATTTACTATTGTTTCGAACAGATCACTGCGTGTAAAGTTAATAAGATTTTCATCCTTTTCGGGAGTTGACATACGGACACCACCAGAGCCTCGTTTTCTATTAATAACTCCCCGACGCTGCCCTTTAATTTTGATAACTGAAATGATACTCTTCGCCACTCAAAATCTATTCGCTAATCTTCTAACTGACAATCCTTCTTCTAGTAACGTCATTATTTGAGTTTTAGTTTGTGTGTTCAAATGTAGCATATTAACCTTTTATTTTGACAAACCCGAATATGATACTGACGGATCTGTAAACAGAAGCAAATAATATATGATCAAAAAGTCTTTGGATCGCGATAGTCATGAAATGTAAAAACCATATACAAGGTGTGTATAAATTGTCGCAAAAGCTACACGTAGCGACATTCTTCGTTCGGTTCTGAATAAAAAATCGTATCATGCTTCGTAAATTCGTAAATGTCAAAATTTGACAGTAATGATTTTGATTGAACTCACTTTGAAATACAAACTTATTGTTGTACAACGTTGCCAAATATGTTTTTCGTGGAAGTACGTTAATGAATAAATGTTTAAAACAAGCTTTTAAATCAAAAAGAAAACGTTTACGAAATAATACTAGTAAAAATTTTTTCTTTAAACTAAATTGCATCTATCTCTATTAACAGATATCGAAGAGCAAAGGTTAGTTACGCACTAAACGTCTGAACTTCAAGAACCCCGTGAAAACAAACGAAGCATGATACGACATTTTAACATTCAGATTTTTTATTCAGAACCAAACGGAGAACGTCGCTGCGTGTAGCTTTTGCGACAATTTATACACACGTTTTATATAGAATTATTTACTTCTGTACTTTGAAGTACACATAAGTCATTAATAAAATAGATTTTAGGTTATGGTAATTAGTTGCATTTTATGTATATTTTATAACCAGCTGACTTCAGAGTTGTCAAGTAAATGTCTAACTAATTAAAATAAATAATTTCATAGATATCTTGTAAGTTCCACGACAATGGCGATCCAAAGACCTTTTTGATCATACGATAGATATCTATCTACTCTTAAAAACCCATAATCAAACCGAACAAATTAATTGTACGATTTTTAAATGCCGCGATAATATGTTTCAAAAATGTATATGTAGATATATGTGAAAAATATGGAGTATAACTGAAATGAAAAATATGCCATTGGGGGAGGAAATAGAATATATGGATGAATAATTAATTCCAATTATTTCTAATCTGGTCTTTTATAAAAATTGCCAAGTACAAACACATTGGTTTTAATAAAAGGTCGAAAACAAACACAGGTCTGCAAAAAATAATTTTTTTCAACTGCTTGGGTTTTTTTTGCAAAAATTATGTTTTCTAATCTGCTTAATCCAAAAATGATCTTCATTTCCCTCCATCACGTACAGCTTCTTTGGAAAATAGACGAAATGCGAGTGTATGAAATTAACTTTTAAGCTCATCTAGCATTCTTGAGCTTTATACGCAGCCAACATTCGTTGTACAATGGTTTTGTAGTGACGGTCTTTAGTATTATCCAAAAAGTTTTTGTATGTCGGGACTAGTAAAAACTCTCTATTTCAACGTGGCTTCAGACAGTTTAGGGACCGTGGATTGTATTTATTCTTGTGTTTCACGCTAATCTTAATACATAAAACAAAGTCGGGTTAGTTATACCATTTATAACTCAAGAACGGCTGGACCGATTTTAATGATCTCTGATTATATAGAAAATTAATTTTTAAATAAATTAGGTTAGGAACTCCGCCATCTTCCGCAATTGACAGCTTACGTCACGTACGCTTATAGCTTATTTGTAATAATTGATGTCCATTGCATAAAAGTGTAAATTTTTTTGTTTCAAGTTTTCTGTGATTTGTTTTGAAAAAAGCATATTAAGGTTACCGGTGAATTTATTTGGTTTGTGCGAGTGTTATTAATAAATCTTATTGTACGAGTTTTATTATTAACGATGCCGCGACGCAGAAGATCTAATCTTTCCCAACAAAGCCGTAATGCAATTAGGCTTCGGAACATTGCGAATCAAGCCACTGAAGAAGAACGAGAAATCGCATGAGAAGAGCGCCGCGTTAGTATGCCCCGAATTCGTGCTTTGCGGCTAAGAATAAAGATGTGAATGACTTAAACTTAGTAATTCAGAATCAAATGGTCGGTACTCTGCATTCATTCAAATCGGTTGACTGTGTAACAAACGAAGACGAAGCTACCAACTATCCAACTGAATTTTTAAACTCCTTGGATGTTTCTGGCTTACCACCCCACAATTTACAACTGAAGGTTGGCTCGGTAGTCATCATACTTCGAAATCTAAACCAACCAAAACTATGCAATGGAACGCGTTTGGTGATAAGAAAACTGATGATCAAAGGTGAGGAAGTTCTCATTCCGAGGGTTCTGAAGCTCCTAACCAATGCCCTTTGAATTTAAACGAATTCAATTTCCGATTCGTCTTGCATTCACCATAACAATTAACAAATCACAAGGTCAATCCTTGAGTGTTTGTGGTCTGAATCTAGAAAATCCATGTTTTTCTCATGGTCAACTGTACGTGGCATGTTCACGTGTAGGCAAATCATCCGCTTTATTTGTTCTTGCGCCTGATAACAAAGCGAAAAATCTCGTATATCACAAGATCCTTCACTGAAGAGAATCAACCCGAGTGCAACCCATGCAGCAAAATACATAGCTTCAATAAAGCAAATGTCTTGCTGACACGCCATTAAAATACTTGATTTTTATACTTTTATTGAATTTTTATTTTCTTTATATATATTATCCTAATAAACTATTGAACTTAATAAATTTTTTGTATTCATTTTATTACGTTAATAAAATCTTAAATTAAGTTTAGCTAAAAGTTCACACATTATTGACTGTTAGGCGGTACGAAGTTCGCCGGGTCAGCTAGTACATATTAAACGAAAGTAAGAAATCACGTTTACATAGGATTTTTGGAATCAAGAATAGGATACCAGATTTCGGGTTAAACGGACGTTTCACTTTAAATAAAACTATAAAACGAGTTTTGCAAGAAAACCTGACGAGATGGGATATTTCGAGTATTTTTCCCGGTTTTCGTAAAAATGTAAAAGTAAAAATCTATAAGAAACAGTATAAAAATCCTGTGCAGTTTTTTGTTTGCAGACCTGTGATATTATTCCGGGAAAAAGAAACCTTTTAAATAAACAAAAATAAATTACAATAATCTAAACTTATCGGTAACTTAACGTACAAATTATTGCTTTCTTTGGAAAGAAATCATTATCTTTAATTTCATTATTTCATTAAATTGTATTCATAAAATATATTTTTGCACTTCGCATTAAATTTAAGGAAAAATTTGTTTGAGTAGAGGTCAGCCTGGTTATATACAAATATGCTTCAATATTTTATGTCAGTATTATATTTCTTAAATTTCCACATTTAATTAATCAAAAATATTTTTATACCTCGCGTTAAATTCAATGAGAAACTTTTTTTGTCTGGTTAGCTGGATTAAATATAATATAAATGTATAATATGTCTCAATATTTTATATCAATATCGTATATTTTAAATTTGCACATTATTTTTGCTCCTTGCATCGAATTAAAAAATTTTCTTTTTTAATAAGTTAGTTTGATTACGTATAAATATGCCTCAATATTTTATATTAATATCGCATCTCCTGAATTTCTTCATTTAACAATTACGATATGCTTTTGTCCCGTGCGTCATATTAAAAAAAAACTCTTTTTTAAGTAAGCTTGATTACATACAAATATACAAATATTTTACATCAATATCGCGTTTCTTGAATTTGTTCACTTAACTAACAAGATATATTTTTATCCCTTGCCCCAAATTAAAAAAAGCACATGGTTAACTTGATTACGTACAAGTATACTTCAAAATTTTATATCGATACTGCATTTCGCAAATTTGCACCTTTCATTGTTTAATTCTAGTATACTGTGGCCAGAAATGTACCGTCGACTTTTAAGTAAAATTTATATCGTATTAATTGCACTGTAATTAACAGAGTATGAGGTCTAACCCTAACGAGGCTGTAGGTAGTCGACATACAGATAACCACACACAGAATCTTATTCAAACATACATATTAGATACCACTATTTTATAAAATTTAAGTCTACAAAAATAGGGATGTTGAATATATAATTTGATATTTACTAATCATTCCAGAATTATTCGTGGCATTTTGTTATGTGCAGGTACGCTCTGCCTTGGAATTTTATTAATCGGACCTATTACTTAATAATACATACAAATTTAAACTAAGACCGACCCTGGTACACTAACATCTCTCTTTCTGTTATGGTTAGAACCCATGCTAGTTATTTACAGTAGAATGAATAGGATTTTAATTTTACTTAAAAGTCAACGGTATATTTCTGGACACACTATAATTTACTGTCACAATTACATATAATTGGTTTATTTTAGTTCATACCTACAAAGATATCTTCTTTTAAGCCTAACAAATATATTGTTAATTGTAAGAAGATATTAAAATTGGAAGTAACGTATTGGTCTATTGATTAACAAGTAACTTCATAAACATTTTATTGTAATATTTTAATAAACAAATGAATATTGCACTTGCATTTGGTTTGCGTAGGTATTAAATTTATTTTTATATATTCAATAAAAATGTAATAATGACTATGCTAATAAAAAATGAAGAATGTGGGAAGAAAAAGAAAAGTTGTTATGATTACTATATATTAACTTAATATTTTCTTTTAAATCTTAACTTTAAAGAGTATATAGTAATTATTCAGTGTTAAGAATAAATTATTGCAATAAATTAAATTATTAGTGCTTAATAGAGTATAATAAAATTCCTTATTAAGTATTTAAAAGGATACAATTTAATTTAGAAACTAAAATATTAAATGAAAAAATATCGGAGATGCCTTAGTACAAAATATCCAATAATTATTAATTATTTGTGTGACTCGTCAAAGGCAGATAGCATACAATATTTACATGAATATGTTTAAATTTTACATTTTGTTAACATCCTAATTTATGTATTTCTAAGCTGAAATGTATTGATAAAAAAATGTAGAAATTCCTAACAATAAGTATTACATATTTCATTAGATAATATAAGTCCACAGCAAGTTCCTTTTTATTTTACATATTTATCATATGTATCGATAAGAGAGAATAGTGACGAAATATTTATGATAATTTAGCAAATATTTATTTTTATAATAATTATTGTCTATAAAATATTAAACGTGGTTCGGTTGTCTTAATCCAAGATTTTTTTTTGGAATGTAATGATTATACTAAGGTATTTGAGGAAAATGCTGTAAAACTGAGCTATTTTCTTCAATTTAACCCTTATTTTCAAAATTTCTTTTGATACACTGGGGTACAGCTGCACCCCAAATTAAAAAAATAGTAACTTTTTTAATATTTTTTATTTATTTAAAGTAACTTAAAAATAGGTTTCCACTTATAATTGCTTAAAATAAATAATCTAAATAAGTCATTGGAACAAGTAGAGCAAATTTTCTTTTGATGCTGTAAACAAATGGATTTTTGATACACCCTGGATTTTCGATCTTCTCTTCCAGGGCAAAAAGTACATCTACCGGTAGTAGTAGGTGGCCTTGCTGGTAATTCTACTTCAGGAAATATTCTTACGACATTGCGTATGGTATGGGCGAAGTTCACGGCTTAAAGTGGGAATTTCCAAGCGTCTTTCCATATAAGCCCTTATTAAGTCAAGAGCGAGATTTTTCAGGTAACCCCTTCTGTTGGTGACAATTTCCTTATCTGGTGCTTTAGAGCAACGTAGGAGGATCATTGAGTTATAACTCAGAATATCTAGCAAATTATAATACAGGCATAACAGCCATCTTCCTACCGGTAGAATAAGTGTGACACAATTGATTCAGGATATCTACGCTTCCCTTAGTGGAATTATAAAATTGTATAACTTCTGGTAATTCCGTGGTATTTGGCTCATCACCTTTTTCGTGTATTATCGAAGGCATTATAAGAGCTTTTTTTAGTTTTTGGTGGACGGTATGATAACAGTGTAAGTTGGTCACTATAGTAAAACATAGCCGAGTTTATCGGTTTTTGGTTGAGATCTAAAAAAGACAGAGGAATTTCTTTCTTATTTTTCCTCAAGGTACCTACAATCGTAATTTTCTTTTCCAAAAGGATTTTAGCAGTCTGCACAGACGTAAATCAATTATTATCATTATTATTATTATTATTTAGTCAAACTATCGTGTACTAACATGCGAAACAAACAAAATTCACTTTCATTCTATTCCGTTACACCCCCAGTACACCTATACCCTAACAACTAAGTACCTCCAAAATGAAAAACGCACTGACTACGATCTATAATCACACGTAGCTGGGTGCGGACACTGAACCGCCGTGTGCGGAAACTACATAAGAGCTGGCTACTGCAGCGCCATTTATTTCCTATTGGCGCGAGATTTAAAAAAAGGTAGGGTACAGGTGTACTTCAAGTAGCATTCCAGGGTTAAAACAAATTGCAAAGTGTCGAGTTATAATAAATATAGGAAATAATTTCAACATGAATTTATAAAGATCGCACTGATAAGTTAAATATACAAATTTATATTTGTATATTTTGACATTATGTATCTGTAAAGTGTCATATTCATCCTACATATATACTTTATTTACACATCTCTTTCCTTTTCTTGTTAGTATTTTTGTTCCTTACAGTGATTTATTTCTGGTCACTCCATCTTTCTATTGCTTTAAATATCTTTACTCCTTTTGCATTGCTTTTTTATTACTCGTTTCTAAAGTTCTTCTTATTACATTAGCTACCATTACTATGATATTTTTTCGTAACTCTAACCGTCGCAGTGGTACAGAAAATAAACCACTTAAATTTTCACCCAACTGACGCCGGTATTATAGGTCGACCACCAATTCAAAATTATTTTCCTACTTTCGCAGCCGCACAACTTTTAAACCACTATCGTTGTATTGTACGTTAGTGCATTGTAAATGACTAAACACGGCATTATTACATGCGCAAACTTGTTTAGCGCATAGCCGGTGAGTTTAAGGTTACATGTTCATAGTTCGTTTATGTATCTACAAACTGGGTTTATATTTATCAAAAATCATCTTTCATTTGTGTTTTTTTTATTTGAAAGTGTTAGTACATATACCACTTCAGGTAAATTGAATATATTGTTTTACAAATATACATTTTTGATAAGCAGTAATTTGATTTTTATTATCTGGTTCAATATTTGTAGCAGTGGCGGTTGGTACTAAAGGGCACAAGGCCACGTGCCCACCCAACCACCAAGATAAACACAGAAAGAAGTTCGCATGTAATTCAGTGCATTATTTTATTTTATTATTTTAAAGTATTTTTATAACGATGGTATCATAGTTTCCTTCTGCACCACAGACACTAACGCATTTGCCAACGCTCAAAACTATGTTCCGGGACACGATTTCAGATGTACCGCTTCTGAGTATGAATCGGCCGGCTGTGCTTATCTTCGCCATATGCGCTTATGCTGTCGGTTTGGGGCACAAAATAACCCGATTCTAGTTAACGTCTTGCATGCATTGTGACTGTATTGTTTTCGGCGCGTACCGCACGTGTATGATTTCAAAGGCTTGAAGTGACGTTCATTATTATTATTAATGATGGAACAAAAACAAATTGCATATCGATGCGAAAATTCACATCAAGCTTTGATACAAAATAATACAAATCTGTATAAAAACAAATTTATATATACAGATACAAATTTGTTTTTATACAGATGTGTATTATTTTGTATTAATGATGGAAGTTAACTGTGTGCAAAATCTTTTAAAAAATCCGCTACCATTTGAGGAAAAACTTTTAATTAAGAAGAAAGAAAGGCCTATCCCTGATCTTCAAATAAACTACACTTCCACAAGTAAAACTCGAACTTACGATAGAGTATTCAATAACAATATATATGAAGTATATATATGAGTGGATTTGCGGATGTTCACTAACAAATAAACTATTTTGTTTTATCTGCTTAATTTTTAAGAAAAAGGTAAGTGCGTGGAATAAACAAGGGTTGAATGATTTAAAGCATATCGCACACAGAGCAAAGAAACACGAAAATTCCGTTTCTCACATTAATGCATGCGGGGATTTTAGTGTTCTAGGCAAAGTGAACATACGTGAATAGTTAGACAGTGCTTAATCCAGGTATTTATGTAGGCTTAATCAACTTTGCAGCTGAATTAGACGCTGTGTTTGCAATACAATTGAAAGGTTCACAAGTGTTTAAAGGCGCTTCAAAAACTATTCAGAACGAATTGCTAGATGCAATGTGGCAAATTTACAAGCAAGAAATATTAAAAGAAATTAATTCTGCAAATTTCATTGCTTTGGAGGCCGATGAAACTACCGACATCTATAGTAATCAGCAAATGGTTTTTACGTGTTTAATGGACAAATTTTTGAACGCTTTTTGAAACGGCTTTTTTTAAGCCGGGTGGACATAATGCTGATGTATTAGCAAAAACATTACTGAATGAATTGCAAACTATTTAAAATTTTCCTTTTGAGTCTGATAACAATAAACTAATCGCTCAAAGTTACGATGGGGCGTGAGTGATGAGTGGTAAGACAAATGGTGTCCAAGCTATTATCAAAAGAACATTTCCACATGCACATTATATTCACTGTTACGCGCATCAATTTAATTTAATTATTGAACGAGATAAAAATATAAAATTTTTTTTGCAAATTTGCAGTCATTTGCAAGTTTTTTTTCTCGATCGCCAAAACGAACGGTAAGTCTTGATGAAATTGTCAAACGTAGATTACCACGCCCTGCTCCTACACGCTGGATTTTCAAAAGTCGAACTGTGCGCACATTATTTGAACACCAGGATTCTTTCACAGAATGTTTAGACAAAATTATTGGTTTAGTGCTGGTCAAGTTGTTTAGTGAAAGATTTGAATTGCCCGGAATTTCTCTATGTCTGAAAATATTTCATTTCATTATGCCACATGTTGAAATATTATTTAATCAGACTCAAATGCGCGGGATTGACAGTGCTCAACTGCAAAAGGCAATTGAACAATTCCAACAGCAAATTATTCACATTAGAAATTTAAGAAATTCTACTGACAATGACAATCAAGGATGCAATAATGAAGAACCCGCAAGATCTATAGTCTTTCATTTCCACAAAAAAATTGCGATTTAATTGTGAAATCTTATCCAATATTGGACAGTGTAAAATTAAAGAGTGAACTTTCAGTAATTTATGCGCGATGACATGTGTGACGTAGATGGTGTTTTGCCACTTTTAGTGTTCATAACAGACAACAACCTAAAAAAGGTTTTGACGGAAACCTCTTAAAAAAAACTTTGCTCCAGTTGAGCAAGATTTTATGTCAAATACCTGCTCCAGTTCCTAATTTCACTATTGTAATTTCTTTCTCTAGATTATATCTTCTTACTCTCTCTTATTCCATTTTATATATCTTCCTAAGATGTTTTGTTGTTGTCGTAGTTAGATTCCTTTTTGGATTCAGGAATATGCTATGCAATACTATTGCAACAATTATAACATACATTTTAATTTAGTGTTTATATGCTTTTTCTTTGAAATTTTAGACCACCTAATTGCCTTCCGTCTCGTTTTGTAAGTTTCTATGTTCCGCAATTTGTTATAGTACTTAGAAGATGTTCATATGTTTAAATTACTTCCAGACGTTATCTTTTACATGCCATTTAATGATCATTTCATTTATGATTTTTATTACGACAATCTTCTTTATGTTCTATTCTAATTGATTTATCGTCTACAGATAAATTTTTTTCATTTTATGTAGGTAAGTAAGAGGCTTTGAAAGCTCATAAGCAGATAGACTAGAATAGTTTGGTACAAAAGGGTGCTTCTGTGGCCAGCTAGCGCTACGCATTGACTGCCTATTATTACCTCAGACTCATTTCCGGGTACTCATTTTACAACAGCCGGGAGTGAAGCTAGAACGAAGAACGTGCCATCATGTTGGAGGCGATCTGGGGCTGGCACCCAGGGCCTTCAAATTTGTAGTCTAGTCAGATACTTATTAAACAGGCACGGTTCCATTTTTAATTCTTCTAGGCACTAATTTTGTATTCAATTTCAATATTTTCTTGAAGCTAGTTTTCGTATTTTAACGATCATCTAAAAAATATAACAGTTCAATAATTTTTTTCATTTAACACCTATTATACACACCAGCATATGCTGATGATTTTAAAAATATATAAAGTAATTAGCAGCTTTCCTTTTGTTGCCTTTCCACAATTCAATCACGTAATAATTAACATCTCTGATGTTAAACATTGAAAAATGCGGTTTTTTTCTGTACTTTGGAAAAGTTTTCGCTAGTAATTAATTCTGTTTTAGAAATTTCCGATCTTTCGTAAAGAAATAGTGAAGTTAAAGATTTAGGAGCCACTTTCTACGATAAATTAATAACCGCTTTTTTTGGGATTGACTCTCTTTTTTTAATATTTTGAATATATTATGAGCGCGTACCAATGATTATATCAATATCAATATGTTGGTGTAATTTTATTTAGTCAACAAAAGAAATTTATAAATTTCATGTCTTGACTCCAATTTTTGGAGCCGTTTAAAAAACTGCAAGATTCTCTTTGTGGTGCATGTAATATATACAGATTTAGTTTAATTTATATTTATAATATTTTAGTTTAATGCTCTTGAAATACTACTTAATTTGGATAGTGCTCGTAGATAGGGCTTTCTTTTCTCGGATTGACATGGTATTTGATCATTAATGGCCATTTAGATATCTAGCGGATAAAGCTATCTTCTAGGTGACTATAAAAGAAACATATAAATATTCCCGATGGGATTCCCGTAAGGGAAAATCAAATGGACTTTCCCTTAAATAATTTAAGAAAGCTTCATCTTGATTAATGGTCGAACTTTTTCTACGTCCTGAATCTTCTTTTATTTTTACACTTCTTTCACGTTCCCATCTTTTCTTCACTCTCACAACTGTGATTTTATTAATACCAAAATGATTCGCTACCCTTCTCATCGACAATCTTTCCTTTAATTTAGAAAGTCTTAAAACTTCTTCATTTTCCGTTAATTTTGGCATTTTAGGTGTTTGACACAAAAAATAACTCAAAATCAGTATAAACCCATATATCGAAAAATAGATGTACGCAATTTTTCTGCACAACACCGTACATGTGTTTTGAATGCATTTGTCACCAATATAATTTCTTTTGTTTTTACAGGAAGAGATTAGGTAAAGTTGATTCGTAATAGGAAAGGTTTTTTTCTATAAATGTACAGGTTGTGTGTGACCATAAACTAAAAGCAATGGATATTATTTCGTTGGCCTGGTTCTGCTCATGATACTACAATTTTCAATAATGCTAGAATAAAGATGACCTTGGAAAAATCGATTTTCCTAATGCAATTTTGCCCGGTGACAGTGCTTACCAATTGCAAAACTATTTACAAACCCATTTTAAATACACAAATATAGGCACAGGAAAGATATAAATTTTCTCACACTAGGACTCGAAATATTATAGACGTAATTCAAGGCATCCTGACAAAGATTCGAAATCACTGCCTATGGCGATGGTCCTATGCCCAGAGCGATGGTCCGGCAAGCCATGCACGTGGGTTCGAATTCTACTTAAAGGCGAATTTTTTTCTATAAAAAAAATTCGAATAAATTTTTACATGTTATTACATATTTATATTTACATTAATTCGCGAAAAATGCAACAAATCTGCATTAAGTAACGTTTTGTTAGCTTTTTATGTCTCTTTTATTCATATTTTCTAAAAAAAACACAAAACATTCATTATCTGAAAACAAATAACATAATTACAAGAATACAACTTGCAAAATCGCAACAATTCATGTAATCCTTAGCAATTGTTGAGCACTACTTGAAATCATAGAAATACAAATTTTGCCCTTAACTTTGAAAATCTACTCTTTTACGTAATATAATTTATTTATATATTCCTGTCAGAAGCATCGTACACCAGAATTACGAAGTTTGATTGCTCTTGGATTGTAAGGATTAACCAGCCATGTTTACTGTTGACAAGAGACGCCCGAAGGTCAATTAAAAAAAGGTAGGTATAAATATCGAAACATTCCTTAGGTAAGTTCTTTCCGGATTCTCTCTTTACGAATAAAAGTATAAATAGAAACGTATTAATAATTAAATTCGAAATTGAAAACATACTAAAAACAAATATAAATAAAGTCCACGAAAGATCAAACTTAAACTAGAAAACTCCAGGATATTTGAATAAATAGTTTCTAATGTTTTCATAAAATATTGTAATTAGGGCTACGATTAATATCATTTGACGTTAATAGAGTGCGTTTTTAAAAAAATAATTATATTATAGAGATTTGCAAGTATTACCTTCTCTATTTTAGATATTATTTCCACTATTAAGTAACCTCGAAATAAACTTTTAAGTTTTAATTATTCAAATGTATGTATTCGATTTTTATATACTGTTATCTCTGAATATCTAAACAGAAAGAAATATAAGGTCAAGTAATTTCGTCGGAAAATGTACACAATTCTACCTCCATAAATTCCTTAATGCGTTGATGGTTTTTAATAGAGAATAAATTTTTATTGGTTAAAAATTAAAGAATTATAACGACAACATCTTAATCTATTACTCTGGGAGCTTTTTTATTTAATTGGCGTAGTTGGTCTCCTTCTTCTGCTACACATTCTTCTAGCGATCGCACGAAATAATCCATATCATTCTGCCTAGTATCTCCAGTGGAATAGCTTCAATTTCGTTTAAAATATTTTGCTTAAGATCTTCAGGATGACGGAGTCTATTATTCAGAATAATTGAAACATACATGAGTGGGTAAAACCCCACCAGTTTTATATAATACAAAGGTATTTTTAATAATATAAAATATTATTAAAAATCTGGTGTGAAGAACACAAATACAGGTTCACTATTAATATTTTTTGCGAACGTGTCCGAACATATCATTCCCCAGAGACGCAGATACGTATTTCGCCTTTCTACAGGCACATCGGTACGCCCCTGCTGGAGAAAGGATATCTTCAGACACATTCACAAAAAAGAACCACATCGCCATATCACAGAAATTATCCAGACCGAGCGTAGAAGTAAATTCAGCGCTGTCTGTTATCAGACAGCCGAAGTACCTCGCCCTGTTCACATAACCAATGCGAACCAACGACGCCCTTCTAAAGATGGCGCAGCCGGGTCTCTAGAAACTGCATTTTGTCTGCGTCTTCACTCATACTACGGACTAACCGCATGCGTAATGTATCAGAATAATTGAAACATACATGAGTGGGTAAAACCCCACCAATTTTGTATAATACAAAGGTATTTTTAATAATATAAAATATTATTAAAACTCTGGTGCGAAGAACACAAATACAGGTTCACTATTAATATTTTTTGTTCACGTGTCCGAACATATCCCTCCCCAGAGACGCAGATACGCAGAGTCTATTATTATTAGATATCGCCACGGAAAAAAAGTCTGGCGCTTGATACTGATTCTCGGTGTGTGGCTCGTTACCCATGCTGTCGAAATCAGTAATTACCATGAAGTTGTTCATACCTTGGCAGGAAAAAAGTATCAATAATGTAACAATATCTTCCTGATGTTACCGTTACGTTATGCCTGTTGGCTGTGTGGCTGATAAATTGACGTAGATTTGTTGTTGCCTTATATCTAAAACTTTTTGTTTATTAACAAAGCCATTCAGATAAAAATAAATTTCGTCGTTCATAAACAGACAACGTGGAATATTGGGTTCACCAGCAAACAGATCTAAAAATTGTCTGCAAAACCTTAAGTCGATTTTGTCTCCCTAATGGGCTTAGTTCTTGAATAAGTGTCAATTTATAGGGGTGAAATTTAATATGCCTAATAGTCCAGTCATTATGTACATTTGAATTGGAACGAGATCCCATCAAGCCTAATTTTTTATACGTTGTTGGGGGGGGGGGGGGGGGGGGCAGAATCACCTAATTTGAAGTTCTCGAACGAAACCCTTGTAACTATAATACAAAGGTATTTTTAATAATATAAAATATTATTAAAAATCTGGTGTGAAGAACACAAATACAGGTTCACTATTAATATTTTTTGTGAACGTGTCCGAACATATCCCTCCCCAGAGACGTAGATACGTATTTCGCCTTTCTACAGGCTCGTCGGTACGCCCCTGCTGGAGAAAGGATATTCTCAGGCACATTCACAAAAAAGAACCACATCACCACATCACCGAAATTATCCATGGGGAGGGATATGTTCGGACACGTTCACAAAAAATATTAATAGTGAACCTGTATTTGTGTTCTTCACACCAGATTTTTAATATTTTATATTATTAAAAATACCTTTGTATTATACAAAACTGGTGGGGTTTACCTACTCATGTATGTTTCATTATTCTGATACCTTGTGACTATCTTCCGCTATTTAGAAAATAAGGGTGGATTTTTGTTTTCGTTGTAACTCGGCTCTTCGTCGTTCTACGGGGAAGTTGTATTGTTACTTTTTGTTTCTTTTTTTATTCTCTACAATTTGTGTCATATGACTTTTTCACTTAACATCACCCGTTCTCGAGATATCGGCGCAAATAGGACAAAATTGGGGTACAAACTCGGTTTTCATTTTTTTTCTTCTTTATCGTCACGTATAGCGAAAACATGTTTATCGTCAAACTTGTAGAGCACGTTCGTACCTACAATTTGATATTTTTGCTTTCCCTCCGTCTTTAAAATTACGCGTTCTAGCGCGCCGCAAATTCGACAAGTCCGTGCGAAGTTTCGATTCTATAGCTCGCGCGATTGTGTAGATATGTTGTAATGGATTCACCGTTCTGAATAGAATTATTGAAAGACAATATAGGAAAATAAGACTGTGAAATTGTGAATCACACGTATAAAATTTATTATGCAAATTTGTTTTCTTCCCGTCCAAAATATATTCATGTCTTCCTTCTTTTCGATGGTCCTGCGCGCTAGAACTCGCAATTTTATAGATGGAGGGAAATCAAAACTATCGAATTGTAGGTACAACTGTGCTCTACAAGTTTGACGATAAACATTTTTTCGCTATGCGTGACTATAAAGAAGAACAAAATGAAAACCGAGGTCGTACCCCAAATTTTGTCCTATTTTCGCCGATATCTCGAGAACAGACGATGTTAGGTGAAAAAGTCATAGCATAAATTGTAGAGAATAAAAAAAGGAACAAAAAGTTACCATGCAACTTCCCTGTAGAATGACGAGGAGCCGAGTTACAACGGAAACAAAAATCCACCCTTATTTTCTAAATAGTGGAAAATAATCACAAGGGTTTCATTCGAGAACTTCAAATTAGGCACTCCTGAACTCCCTCAACAACATATAAAAAATTTGGCTTGATGGGATCTCGTTGTGCAGTTGAGCATTGCGGACTCCTCGTAAAGTAATAATGTTTTACACGCCCAATGTTTTCAGCAGTCATACCACTTACGTGTCTCTCAGTCGGTTTTTTGTTCGCAATATTAAGCCACTTCTGATATCATACCAAAATGGTATTGTGGGATGGTGCATCACGACTATTAAATTGACGACGGAGAGAACGTTGAGTCGCAACAACTGATTCGGTACGCAAATAATGCGTAACACTAGAAACATGTTGCTAAACCGTGTAATTGTTCATGACAACTAAGTACACTTAATGTCAAACAAACTCCCATGAAATTGGCAAGCCAATTCAAAATCTGACCATAAATAAAAAAATTATTCCATACCAAAAACCATCAATGCATTGTTGTATTCTCGGTATATACTATGGATTTACCTAAAATTAGACGAACTCTACTTGTCACCTTTACTAACGATAAAGCAATCCTAGCATTGTCAAAAGATCCTAGAATTATTCCTCAAAATCTATAGAAGAATCAAAATGTAATTTAAAACTGGCTCAGATGCATAAATGCGAATGAAACGAAATCAAATACACGCTATATTTATATTACAAAAGAATACTTCCCAATAATGAAACTAAATAATTACATTCTTCCATATAACAACGTTTTAAAAGATCTAGGAAGACGTATATCTTAACCAAATGGAAATAGCTTGACCTCCAGTTTTCTGAAATATACTGGTCATAAATCTAAGTATTGTTGTACAAATCAATCCTGAAACCAAGTTTGACGTATGGTGTTCAATTGTGGAATGATGCAAATTCTCGATGCTCGATTGACGGATTACCAAAAATTGTGCCGAATTGGGCATTGGAAAGACGTCGTTAGAGAAGGTCAAATAGGAGAAAACTTACTGAAAGTAATTGTAACTAATGGCGAGAGTTGGTGTTTCCAATATGATTCCAGAAATCAAACGTTGAGGTGCTGAGTGGCGGTCATCAGATGAAGTACCTACATCCAAAAATCAGTGCACGCTATATTTACATTAAAAAAGAATACTTCCTAAGAATAAAACTAAATAATTAGATTCTTCCATATAAAAACTTTTTAAAAGATCTAGGAATGCACTTGGATCGACGGCTTACTTGGAAGACGTACATCTTAACCAAACGGAAATAGCTTGGCCTCTAGTCCTCTCCAAATATACTGTCCGCAAATTTTAGTATTGTTGTACAAATCAATCCTGATACCAAATTTGACGTATGGTGTTCAATTATGGAATGCTGCAAGTGAATCAAATATACCAATATTGCAAAAAGCTCAGCTCAAAGTTCTAGGTTTCATTATAGGTACACCTTAGTTTGTTACAAACACATTGCAATGTCAAAGTGGAAACCGTCAGAGACGTTATTACAGGCGTTAGTGCCAAATATAGAACTCGTCTTCAGAATCACTCTAATGCCCTCGCTAGGGGATTTGCTTAATTTGCCCAGTGTTAAAAAATTAAAAGGATATAATTCTTTGGATCTGTCAGACATACTCTGGATTGAAAAAGTTTTTCTTTGGAGACTGTGGTAAAGTAAAAACTTAAAAAAAGGTATAAAACTCCTTACCACAATTAATAGTAGTATTCTAAATACGTATTTCGACAACTAAGTTGTAATCCTCCGCAGGTAAAGCTAACACCAAAGAATCGCGAAATCCGCTTTTTAATTATTTGGTCAATGTGGGACAGTTTTTAAATAAAGGCCAAGTTTGGGTATTGATCAGTCTCCGTAGTAATATAATTTCGCACTTAATGACTTATTGCCTCAACTTTATTTGTCTATCAAGGAAAAGCGTGGCAACATAATTTAAACCATTCAAGCAGCAGTGACCAGAACCATCTTTTATTTTCTACCTAAAGTTCGTTTTTTTTTGAACAGCGGGTGTATACTACACTTGAATATTAAACTAAGGTTTGTATATAAAATATTTCGCGTAATTATTATGTCCTATATTGGAAATAAATGTCTCTTCCTATTTTATTTTGTAATACTACTAAATATAATAAATTAATCTTAAATCTTATCTATAAGTATTTTCTTTCTTAATCATTAAGATAATCAATTCTAATTAGACACCGATGTCAAATAATAATAGAATCGATCGACTATATTCACTCACGAAATTGGAAGTGATATTCCCATGCGGAAAGGAGTATTTTTAAATCATTTTCGAAAGGTATTAGCATACAATAAGATAATAGTTATATAATTTTATACCAGTTCGCGATTGTCGTACATAGATATATTTGCTACATTAAAGTAATCTAATATAAAATATATGGTTCTCGACATTCATTGCGATTATGACCTATGAAACGCTTGAATACACGAATATAATTCTCAACATTAGCAGTTGTGTCTTGAAACGAATTTTTAGTAAATAATTTCTTTGGGATTGTAAAAAGCAATTTTTTTGATTTTATTGTTTTGATTTTTGACTACTCCAAACGCGATTTTTTGGATGTAGGTACTTCATCTGGTGACCGCCACTCAGCACTTCAACGTTTGATTTCTGGATAATATTGGAAACACCAAGTCTCATCATTAGTTACAATTACTTTTAGTAAATTTTCTCCTCTTTGACCTTCTCTAATGACGTCTTTGTAGTGCCTAATTCGGCACAATTTTTGGTAATCCGTCAATCGAGCATCGAGGACTATAATTCCATATATTTTTTTGGCCATCCTTTTAATTGATCTACCTGATCAATTTTTATCATCATCAGCCTTCTCTAAATCATCGATGACATTCAAACCTTGTATTTTTTATCTCAATTTTAAGCATACAGGTATATATAGTCGAATACAAAGAAAAGTAGACAAAAATATAGGTTTCTGCTATAGGCTTTCCCAAAATGATTAGTGTAAGAGGAGCTTCAAAGTTACTTGTCAATATTTGGTTATCTACCAAAATTGACAACCTTACAGTTATTATATTAAACTATTATAAAGATGCCATCCATAAATGAATATATTAAAGTCAATGTTATTGCAAATTTGAGTAAAGGTTTCAAAATACGTGAAATTGTGGAAAGAAATAATATAAATAAAAGCAAAGCTTTTAAAATGATTAAAAAATGGCGAGATCACTATAAAATTTGTAGAATTTCTGGTTCTGACCGCAAAAGAATATCGACAGCTGGGCAAGACCGCCATTTCATGTGCTTACGTAAGCTGACGTAAGTAACTTTCCGGGTTCTGTTTTTACCGCCAAACGAATAATTAGCGAAGTTAATTTGCGGTGCCATAAAACTGCCGAAAAACTTAATTTGAATGCGACCCACAAAGAAACTCGTGTAGGATATGCGTTTGAACATCTGGTAAATAACATACAGTTTTGGGAAACTGTAATTTTGACAGATGAAAAATTATTTCAAAGCAAGAAAAATTGACAGATTCATGTATACCGACCAAGAGGTACTCGATTTGACTACAACTTTATTAACAATTTGTATCCAGAAAATTTCGAAGTAAATTTTTGGGGTTGGATTTCAATTCACGGGACTTGTGTTAATGGTAAATAGAAGGAAACTTAAATTCAGAGTCTTATACCAACATTCTAAGTAATGTGATGTTGCCTTTAGTGGAGCCATTTTTTCCAAATCGCAATTTTATAATTCACCAGGATAACTGTTCCATCCATACATCGAACAGAGTGAAAACATGGTTTAGAAAAAATAATATCAATGTGTTGAATTTTCCGTCAAGAAGTCCTAATTTAAATATTGATGATCAAAGAAATAAAGAAATAAATCGTAGACCTCAAGATAGACAAGAACTGGTAGAAATAGTTCACAATCCATATATTTGTACCACTCTTTATAACTCTATTCCAAATAGATTGCAAGAAGTTTTAAACAAGAACAGCTCTATAACCAGATATTAATGCGTATATTTCTTCATGATGCTTTTTAATTATTATTTTTATTCGAATTAACCAGGTAGAAGATGTTTTGATAATTATTTGATATTCCATAGAATAATGACTTGACACTAATGACAAGTAAATAAAGCCAGGTTTACAAAGCGCGAGATCTCTTGTCTACTTTTTTTGCTTTCGACTGTTGTATAGTATATAGCATAATTATTATTTGAGTTGATATTTGAACTATTTCCATCGTCTAAAAGAATTATCTTATATATTTGCCGTACATAGAATTAAGTAATCCGACGTTTCGACAGTTTCTTTAAATTTCTCAGATAAATCAACTGAAATATGTTTTGGCAAAAATTGCCCTTTACAGGGTTACCCTGATGACAAGAGTAAAAGAATTGTCGAAATGTCGGATTACATAAATTCTTTAGGAGATAGAAATTGTTCAAATAACAGCTCAAAAGGTACTGCATGTCACGTCATGACTTGTAATTATTGTGATGTGCATTAGAAATAAGTATGGTTTCATATTTTAAAGTGATGTAATTTTTAGATATACAATTAAATATAATAAATTAATCCGAAAACTTATCACTAAGTATTTTCTTTTCTAATCGTTAAGACAATTAGTTCGTGCGTACAAATTGATTTTGTCATTATCATTTCGTATTTTATAATATAAAATAATAATGCGATAGTTCCTTTCACAAAAAGGAAAAATATAAACTTCCACGTATGTGCGTATATATATATATATATATATATATATATATATATATATATATATATATAAATATAATTATTTCGCGAGTATGATATGGTAAATTCAATCAGTTGGCGATTTAAGGTCTGGTTTTACTTTAAAGTATATATATTTAAAACAACCCTACATGTTTCGGCAATGATGCCTTTATCAAGGATATAAAATATAAATGACAGTATACAAATATCATATAATTGAGTTGCTATGGATAAAATTATTCAAAGATACATTCCAATTGCATAATAATAAATCATGCCTTAGTATTCCAAAAACAGATAGACAACAAAAACAGAGAAAAGCAAGACATGAGTTATTATTATGTATGCGCCCGTGGAGCGTCTTAAGATGCAAAGTTGTCGGCATTCGCCTTAAACGAGAAGGAAAACCACGAAAACCTACTCGGACAACCAGACAGGAGTCAAAACACGGAACAGTCAGCATGATAAGCAAATGTATATGATATGTAAATGTAATTGATATTTAAATAACTTAAGATATATAATTATATAACAAAAAAATATATATATATTATGATGGTAAATTGCAGATCGTTACACACGGTCGCATACATAATAACAACTCATGTCTTTCTTTTCTCTGTTTTTGGAATATTAAGGCATGATTTATTATTATTCAGTTGGAATGTATCTTTGAATAATTTTATCCATAGTAACTCAATTATATGGCATTTGTATACTGTCATTTATATTTTATATCCTTGATAAAGGCATCATTGCCGAAACATGTAGGGTTATTTTAAATATATATACTTTAAAGTAAAGCCAGGCCTTAAATCGTCAACTGATTGAATTTACTATATAAAGGGTTTTCCAATAGTAACGCTCGATGTTTGGCAACTGCGCATGACGTAGTCGATAGTCAAACAGATGCTATCTTTGACAGCCGCATTCAGTTAGTCTCTGCATTTTATTATGGAGCGTTACACGACTGAGCAACGCGTCGAAATTGTTAAAAATTATTATCAAAATCAATGCCAATTCTATTCGGCAAACGTTTCGCGCACTCCGTGCAATTTATGGTGTCAACGATCGTCCTGCAGAATCCACAATTCGCCGTTTAATAAACAAATTCGAGACGACTGGGTCTGTGGCAGATCAGAAAGTGTCTGTACGTCAGCGAAACGCAAGATCCCTTGAAAATATTGCTGCAGTTCGGGAAAGTGTGCATGAGAATTCGCAACAGTCCATTCCGCGTCGGGCTCAAGAATACAGGATACAGGGCTATGATAAGAGATTTTTTGGCCTACATTGGATGGGATCGATCTAACAAACGTGTGGTTTCAGCAGGATGGTGCTACGTGCCATACATCACGTGATACAGTGACACTATTGCAAGAGAAATTTAATGGTTTTGTTATATCGCGAAATGGTGACGTTAATTGGCCCCCCAGATCCTGCGACCTAACGCCACTGGATTTTTTCTCTGGGGCTTTCTAAAATCCAAACTCTATGCTGACAAACCGCGGACGGTTGCCGCATTAAAGGCCAATGTGATAAAGTCATCACAAATTGGGTATCCAGGATTCAACAAACCAGGCAAAGCCGCGGAGGACATTTACCTGATATAATTTTTAAAACTTAATGTTAACACATGTATAGCAAACGCCAATTAAGTTGGCGCGAGAAGGGGTAAGTTCGCGCAGGATTAAAAGTAGTGGGGAGATTTGTATTTGGTTTTACATCAAATGTCAGATAATTCTAACCTCTGAGCGTGTATCACTTTATGATCCCCTAGCAAAGACATTATGTTCCGTCAAACGTCAATGACGAATGTATTCTGACAATTACTTGAGTAGTGGGGGTGGACGTTTTTAAAAACGACTTCTGCGCACCCCCTCCTCGCGCCAACTTAATTGGCGTTTGCTATACTTTATAATACAAATAAAAATAGATCACTATCATTCTCACAATTTGTTTTATTGCGTTACAAAAAAGGAGCACTTCTAATGGAAAACCCTTTATATATACGGACAACCAAGTTTGCTTGATATTAACTTGAATATAATGCTGCTACTTATTTCCCGGACAATGAATATGTTCTATCATCAACCTAAATATTATAATTTCTGGCATGTTTATATTTTATTGCTTTGAAATGTTATTGTAAGTTCCTGTTGGTTTAGAGAAATTTCAAGCTAACTTTCAAATCATAGTGGAGACTAGAACTGGGGATTGTTACCCAGTTATTTTACTGCACTTTACGCTGGATTAAGCTTAATATCTAATGCTAAGAAATTGCAAATAAAACTGAATAATTGAAATATATGTAGAACTATCTTCAATTAAGATAGTGTAATAATGTAAAAGTGCTATTTAGTCTTTACTAAATAGTGTATTCTACTGATAAATATTTAGTAAATGCACTGCTCAAAAATTGAAGTGGATATTTAAAACAAAACTGTCTTTAGTCTTTATCGTTTAAATAATCTTCGAAGGTTTTACTGCATTTCGTTATTAGAACCGTTTGTTGAATAAATGTAGTAAACAAGAAGAAAGTGTCCTCAAAAAATTGTGTAGCTGGATAGAAATGAAAAGTAAATAAAGTACAGTTCTTGCGTTTTCAATATCCTTCTTTGTTTGTATTTTTTCCATAGTGGAATATTTTAACACGTGTTCTGTTGTCCATTGTCATTTGTAACTATATATATATCTTATATAACTTAAGTTTAATTGTTTGAACATGCGTCTAAAAGTCGTCAGGTTAGTAGAGCGTGGAATCTATACAGAACCAGAGATAGAACTGCTTTTAGGAGAGAAAGAGCTACAACAGCCGCTCAAGATTGTCTGATAGGTCTTATTACAGGAAGAAATGCTAGCTTCACAGCTTCTTGGATTAATAGTTTATTCAGGCAAGCTACAGGCATAGTCGCAAGGCATAGAAAGAAAGAATCGAAAGAAAAGCTGCTAATTACACACGGTTAAGCAGTGAGCAGCGAGGCCAAAGAAATCGGTGGTAATTTGATTCTGCACAGATATAGATTTTGTTTTTTCACTGACGAGTTCGGATTCCACCTTCTTAGTTTCGATGGTTGAATTTTGAACAACTGTTTTCAGTAGCGGATCAATGAGCGTTTGGGGAAGCATTTGTTTTGATGGGTGAATAGATGTAGTTGGCCTAATTGACGAGACTATGGAAAGAGGGCCATGCAGATATCACAGGAACTATACTGGAAGAGCCGATATTTAAAATGCCGGCGGACGGTATGGCACCTGAGATTATGTTTACATCTAAGCTGAACATATTTATACCAACCAGGGAACATGCAAAAAGTCGCTCGAGCGATTGCGGTGCAGGCACCTGGTACCCTGATGGATCACAATCTAGTCAGGTGCAGGCATATGTGGAATGTGCCCTAGAAGGAAGATATCGATATGTCTGGGGAAACATACAACGGTTTTCCAGGCCGAATTGTTTGCAGTCGCAGTCTGCGCCGAGGATATTCGGGAAGCCGGCTGCGCAAAAATTAACATAATGACTGATACTCAGGCAGCTATTAAAGCCATTATGAATCCATTTACAAATATAAGCTGGTGAAATATTGTAAACAGGTCCTCAATAAACTGGCACAAGACAATACTGTGTCGCTGATATGGGTGCCAGGACATGAGGGAATTAAAGGCAATGAGATAGCCGACGCACTGCCCAAAGAAGGTACTAATAGGAACTTTATAGAACCAGAATCTGTATGTGGGAGATCTGGTTATGGCTAGAAAAAGAACATAAAAATAAATGGAGGTTAACGGAAGGTCAACTCCATACCAAATCACTACTAAGGAACTGGATGGAAAGTTTTCAGCGAACCTAATTCGTAGTAACAAAAAAGAAATTAAAATAATTACCGGATTAATAACCGGACATTGTCCGTTAAGGAAGCATTTGTAGAGCATGGGCTTGGTTAGCGAGCCCTGGTGTGGGAGATGTGAAAAACAGGAGGAAACTAGTCTTCATGTAATATGCACGTGTGAGGAACTGAAGGAACTCAGACAGAAATATTTCGGGAGAGATCTATTGGAGCCTTCGAGTGTACTCAAACTTCCCCTGAGTAGGGTAGTGGCTTTTATCGAGGACACAAGACTAACAGATTGGAACTGAGAGATCTATTGGAGATAGTACAAAGAGCAGTGTGCTCAAGTGCGTGGACGTTCTGGCGTCCAACCCAAAACAGAAGAAGAAGAAGAAGAAAGTGGTAAGGTATCGTATCCTAGCTATGGAACCAATTATTTTGCCATTTGCTGGCGCTATCGACGATAATATTATTTTATTTGGAGATAAAGCTCGACCACACCGCCGGTGACCGCATCGGACATCATGGATTGGCCAACTTGTTCTCCGGAATAGAATTGTATTAAAAATGACTGAACCGAAATGTCATGATAATTAAACCGCCTGCAACAACTAGCCCAGACACTACAGCAGCTTGGCAATGTTTTGCGAAACCTTTGGTAAAACATCACTCAGCCTTTCATTAATAACTTAATTGACTTTATGGGTTGGCTCCACACAATATTAAACTGAGGTATCAACTCGATATTAGGAGGAATGCCATAAAACCAAATCCACAATAAAAATTCTTACTTCTTAACATTGCTATACTTTGCTATTTCTTTAGTAGTCTTGTTTTATCTTTGCTACTTTCTGTATGTTAAACGTGTGTGAAACAAACACATAATAAATTAGACACAGAATAAATCTGCAAACATTTAAAATGTTAATATCATTACTGAAAATATTAATTGGTAAATCTGCAAACATTTAAAATGTTAACATCATTACTGATAATACTAATTAGTGTAGATCGCAATGGGGCATATTGATACTCATTTATATTTGCACATGTTTTCCTTAGATCATCAAGAAACTGCTCATAACCCTATCAAATTTTCTTGAATATAATTTAACGGCATTAATAATTAAACATTAAAATAAAAGAAATCTTAATAATGTAGTAATAAATGTGATCCGTTATAATGGAATTTACATTTTATGACTGCGGTTACTTGAACCTGTATAAATAATAATAATTTCTAAAGACGGCAGACTATGTGCCCACACTGTCAAATTTAATAATAATATGTTTATATACTGAGAAGGATTGTTCGACGTTGAGAGATGTTATATTTGCATAGTTAAAGTGCTCTTTGTATCTGTACAATGGATCTTCAGTATTGGTAAAAAGTTGCACTAATTTTGTAAAATCTACATTTTTATCTAATACACCTTATGTGTATAATTAAATTTAACAGTGTGGGGCACATAGTCTGCCATCTTTTTAATTTCGTTTGGAGCTGTCAATATTAAGTTTGAATGCATTTAAAACATATTGAAACTGTATTAGTTTTATTGTCGTAGTAGTAAAATAGAAACACAATTACGTCATAAGTAATATACGGTAAAATCAACTACTTTACAAAAACGATTAATAAAATTTCCTTGTTAGGTTAAGATAATTATATTCATATGAACAGATGGTAAATAATTTAAAGCATTTGGATTTGTCCTAGAATATTAAAAGTAAATTTTAAAATAAATAAATATAGAAATATACTAAATGATTCTCTAAAAATATACTGCTTAAAAGAATTAGCGGATATCTTTTCAAAATGACAAAAATAATAATTGGGACTTAAAGTAACACCGGCCTAAAGTTTCGCCGAGTTTTGTTTAGTGACGAGTCAAGATTCAGTGTGTACCCAGATAACGGACGTGTTTTGATTTGGCGTGAACCAGGGACACAAAATACTCCTCAATTTGTCCGGGAAAGGTCTCGGAATAACGGTGGCGGTGCGAACTGTATTTCATTCAGAATGGTTCGCATACTGCTCAAAGGTATTTGGATGAAATACTGAGACCCTTTGCCCCATATGCAGAAACTGTGGCAGAACAATTCAGTTATATGAATGATAATGCTCGTCCACATCGAGCAAACATTGTTAACAATTGGTTTGAAGAAGTAGTAATCGATAGAATGGATTGACCAGCCAGTTCCCCGGACGGTAATCCTAATCCTATCGAACATGCTTAGGAAAACGTATCGCCTCACGAAATCTTGCACCTCGTTCAGTTGCAAAACTTCAAACTGCTCTTAGAAAAAAGTGGAACATTCCCCAAGAATTGTTTGATAATTTGGTTCACTCCATGCTAACACGATGTCAAGCTATGTTGGCCATCCAATGAGATCATACACCTTATTAATTTTCATTTTCTATAACAATTACCAGAATTATACTTCTGTTAAGTATGTAATTTACTGTACTTATTCCTACACAAAAATGTTTATTTTCTCAAAATGCTAATAAACGTTAAAATGAAACTAAACGACAATGTTAATTTTTTCCTATACTTAGTCAAATAAGTCAGTTAAGTATTCTTATCATTACAACGCTATTTATTTTAATATTTCCAACCCTTTTTAATCAAAACAATAAATATCCGCTAATTCTTTTGAACAGAGTATATACTAGGATTAGAGAGTTCTCTTTCAATCAAATGTAATATTAGGATTTATTCATTTGTTAATAGATAGATAAATACACTACAGTAAATTGTGTAAAATTGAAGCCGTTGGAAATTTGTATTACAGTCAAATTAAGCAAGGAATTTTTTACGTATGGAAAATTACATTTTTCAAAAATATATTTTCCTGGAAGATTAAATAATGCACAACATTTTATTTGCATTATTTTAAAATGTTTGTTCGTAGATAATAGTTTATTTATATGACATCTTAATTTACTGAATTTAGTAAATAAAAGTGGTAATCTCATAAATTTTAGCAAAAAACATTCAAATATGATGATTTGCTAAATAAAATTATCTGATGGAATAAATGTATTCTTTATAGTTGTCTATTTTCCACAACGAAATAGTATATTAAGTATCAAAAATGGCAAAGAACTTTTACCGATCGAGGACAACTGTTTTAAGGAGGAGCGAAGCGACGACTCCAATTGTTGTCTGAGATTGCTATTTCTTTCACCATTCGTGTTTTTTGTGCGATTGAATTTTAAATTATTCAATATTACAATAATTACAGTAAATAAGTATTGCTAATCCTAATTTTTTTATGAAAGTAGAATTTTTGTGTAATGATAATGAGTAATTAATAGTGTTAGTTGCAACAAAATTAATAATACTAGCGACTATGAAAATGAAATGGAACACGCATGGAATGTGGGGCGTTCTTCGTTCTGCATTTCCGAAAAATCTAAGGTAAACTATCAAAGTACCTATATTCTTTTTAAAAGCTGGTGTACCGAGAAAAGCCGAAATATTGATGAAAAATCATTGCTGGCATACTTTGTGATACGCAAAAAGAAATTGAAAGCTCCAGGAAGTCTGTGGGCAGAATATTCGATGTTAAAATCCACAATTTTCTCTACGATTTTGTTGATATATCGTTAAGTTTAATACGTTAATAGCTTTCTTGAAAAAAAAACAACTTGGGATATCGATCAAAGAAAGCCAATGTTTTTATTAAGAGAGATTTTACTAGGTTTTTACATGAGGCACCAGACGAAACATTTCTGGTACATAAGGTAAATTTGTTCAATAAAATTATATTTTGTACACTAGTGTCTTTTCATTTTTTTAAGTAGGAATGACACTTGGAATTACTGGGGCATGTAGAAGGGAGGAATTGTACAATATGAGTATTGAATATATAAGAAACGTCACAAAATAATTATTGTCAAGATTCCTCAAATGAAGACTAACATTTAACAATCATTTGTTGTTTTTAACGACTCAAATGTAGGAGTTGGCTACCAGAAATACGTAAACCTTCGACCGAATAAAACAAAATTCTTCTTCTTTTAATTTATCGAAACGGAAAAGTACGAACCAAGCAATAGGAAAAGGCATAATTGGTAGTTGGACGTTAAAAATAGCTACTTATTTGAAATTAGAAAATCCTTCTTGGTATATAGGTCCACTCATTTCGACAAAGTTCGTGTACATTGTTAGCCGATAAAGGTGAAGATATTCTTGGACTAAAAAGGCACGAAGGATGGAAGTCTTCAAGTACCGCTGAAGGGTACATTGAAGAAACCCTAGAAAACAAGATGAAGTATTCCTGAAAAATTCTTCTCGGTGACGATAAAGATAACTCTCTAGATATCCAACCTGATGTTAAAATAAGCAGCTATAAAGAAATTTCACCGATAGTGCGCTTCTTCATCTACATTAATTAGTACTCGCAATAATTGTACAGATATTGTTTTTGTTAATAAATAATTTACATACAAATAATATATATTTTAAGTCAATTTACTTACAGTTTTAGAATGATAATAGAATATTATGGGACAAGTGGATAAAATAAAATTTCAACGTTGAGTGGTTTTTTCAAAGGGTGATTCAAAGGGTGATTCAAAGCGAGTTGAAAAGAGTAACTCGGGAGGTTGAAATACTGTTTCTTCAACGAATTTTTAAAATAAAATATTTTTTATTATTATTGATATACATTAACAATAATAGAACAATTTGGGCAATTAGTACCAATTGTATTTATACATTTATCGGAACTTGAGCTATCTGCGCTATGTCTTTTCTTATATATAAAGCTTCGTCGATGTAACTTTCAGCTATAGCCGAAAAAAATTATACATAAAGTGACATTTCTCTTGTCAGCAATTGAACGTCAAACAATTTGAATACCAAAATTCCGGTGATTTGATAATTTCAAATTTTAGTGGTTGAAATGCGATTTCAACAATCGTAATTAATTTCAAAATGAGTTATTTCAATGTCATGAGTAGAAAATAGTATATTACAGTACAGCAGATCGATTTTCATGTGGCCGGTGGGAGAATTTGTACGTGCGTAAGTAAGGGTCCGTGTTAGATAGAGACAGTATTCGGAAAAATTAAATGGAAACTCTTTGTGCGAGTCGTGCATTGGAACGTAGTAAGGGATAGTAAGGGATGCCAGAGGTTCCTCTACCTATAAATTTCGTGCGCATCTCGAGGGCGGTACTTCTAACCGGCCACATGAAAATCGGTCTGCTGTACAAGTGGAGAAACTAAGAGTTTCACTCACGCGTGTGTCGAGGCTACGACACGCAAGTGAGTGATTTAGTTTCCCACGAGTGCTGTATAGCGTATTGTCCAATCCTGTTTGAAATAAAGATTGAATTGTAATTTGCATAATTGCAAATAAAGGAGGCAGTTTCCGTCATTATGCTATGTTGTTATGGTTATCATAAAACAAACAAATGAATTATATAAATAAATTATATGAATTATAATTTTTTTCGTAAAAGTGTGTGCAAGTTTTTAATTTAGATTTCCAAGGGAAAATGGAGGAAAAAACAGTGTATTTGTATCACATGATATTCTGGAAGAAGCTAAATGCAGCCACATTCAATTTACTCCTGCAAAAATATAAAGGCAGGTACGTCAACGAGCTGGAAAAATTTCACTTGTGGATGAAGATCAGAAACGTAAATGTTGTAACTGAAGATGTTGTGGTTGTTTATTTCAATGGATTAATAAAAAATATGCCACCTCTTCTTTATGGTCTACATTTTCGATGTTTAGATCCACCCTATTTGTTGTCGACAAAATATATATAAGCAAGTAAGTTTAGTAGTTCCAAAATAATTTACTGATTACAATCAAGTGATTTTGTAGCTTTAAGACCTTATTCGCGATTTTAAAAAGTAATTCGAAAGGCTATCAATCTAAGAAGGTTGGGTTGAGACATTTGACCAGAAATAGGTGAAAAACTTTCTAAATCAAGCTCCTAACTAATGAAAATGGTTGTCATTATGTGAGTTGTGGGCGCATGTAGTTGTGACGAGTTAGTGAACCTTAAAACTACTGATATTGAAGATAAAGAATCTATACTAGTTATATTATCAATACAAAAAATTATAAACCGCGTTCTTTTATTGTGACTTGTGTTACAAGAAATTATTTTAATGGTTTAGAGATATATCGAAAATATGCAGCGTTACGTCCTAAAACTCTTGCCGATGGAAGATTTTTCTTTTATTATTGTTCAGTGCAACCAGTGGGTATAAATACTTTATCCAAAATACCTAGAGGTTAGTGACAAGCTATTCTTTGTTCGCACCTTAGAAGACAGTACAGGCCTTATGGAAATATGATGCTTCGTTATCATGTTTCGTTGCAGAAAATTTTAAATTAAGATATAAACGCAAATAAAATATATTGGTTTTATTTACGTTCTATTTCGCGTTAAAACGTAAGTGAAACAAACAATGTAATAAAATATAATGCAATAATTTATGAACAGAACAGTGAAAATTGTCTTGGTGTTTATTGTTGGTAATATTAATATTTTTATAGAAAATCACATAACCTCACTGACCGTCGTTTCAAAACATTTGTGCATCAATAATTTGAATTCTAAACATTAACAGTTGTTTTTGTGTTAAATGAATATTTATCATATCTGTTGGCTTTTCCTCAATTATTTTTATTGGTTGCAAGATTCTATATACTCAGTTATATTTGTTAAAATATATACATATGAATTAACATCTTTATCGTATCAACTATTATGCCATCTTTATGTGAAACATTTATTGATAATTATTAGGAACATAATATTATATCTTAATAATACTTTAGTTACTCATAATACGTTAGTAACGAACTAATAACACGTTATATACAGCACCATAATACGTTAGATACAAAACCATAATACGTCAAATAGTACATTATTTGTGAACATGAATTTCAATATTTTGACAGTTCTCAATTTTGACAGTCTCACGAAATAAGCGAGCAAGACTGTTTCCCCAGCACCTTGAACATGTTCTTCATCTCGCCATTTACAAAACAGACGATATTCGTTTTCGTAATGCAGTTTTGACTTCGCTGGCAGCAAATCTAATTTTGCACTATTTGCAGCCTCTACAATATTTGCGGGAACATCAAATTCTTCCATGATTTATTAATTTATTTCAAAAACGTGCAACGTGTATTTTGTATGACAGACAAATTGTTGATTTTGTTTTAATCTTGATATCGTTGATGATACGATAAAGCTTTGAATATAAACTCGAACATCAGCGATTTAAACCCTCTCGGACGTTACGAGGTGACTCGGCTAACGCCTCGTCACCTGGCAACGTCCTCGAGTATTATAAATCGCTTAATGTTCTCGTTATATTAATAGCTATAATAATGTCGGTTAACATAAACAATAAATCAAAATGACATTCATGAATGACAGTAATTTACTCATGCGCCACATACCGCGATATCATAAAGTTTCTGGGTCAACGGTGGCCATGGGGTGAAAAACGTCTGTCTTAATTTATATCATCCTTTTGAGAAAAATCTGATAAAATTTTCAGGTTAAGTGTCATGCTGACGTTAAAATTTGTCAATATATTAATCTTAATGTCAGTATGACACATAACCTGAAAATTTTATCAGATTTTTCTCAAAAGGATGATATAAATTAAGACAGACGTTTTTCACCCCATGGCCACCGTTGACCCAGAAACTTTATAATATCGCGGTACAACCAATGATGCTAAAAAAATTACTATGAATTATACGGAACAAATCTTACAACATCGCTTACGATAGACAGAGACGTGTTTATATACATATGGCAAGTCCGTAAAAGAGGACAATATTCCATAAGAGGCCGTACTGTCTTCTAAGGTGTGAACAAAGTATACCTGCAATTGAAGAATGTCGATCAATATACAGGACATTGTTTTCTGATGACATTGGCAACATAATTGGCGAATGCTTCTGCTGATATTCTGACTCTTAAAAGACATGGTTGTTGGCTTAGTTGGCTTATGTAGAAGAGTCGGTGATCAATAAAGTAAAGATAGTGAAAAAGTCATTACGAGTGATACTGACAGCAGCACCAGCAACAGTAAAAAAAAGTAGCTTGCAAGTCGAAGCAGAAGAATCTATGGAAAATCAATTCTCTAGTTGTTTTTTAACAATTGTACGATGATGTTTCATTTTTATAAGTAATTTGGTTAAACATTCAGCTTATGTGTATTGACAAAATGAATGAGTGAAAAATCTAACACTTTCACTCACTTGTTGCTATGTAAATAATTTGAATGGGAAAAACAAACGCTTTAAAATTTTGTATCTAAGTAAGAAACAGTAATTTTCAATAACAGGGTTGAACAAAATTATTTACCGTCGAGTTTAATCTGTAGCAACCCGTAAACAATACTTACCGTCGTGAAAACTAGCACGGTAAATGATCAAATTGAGTTCAATCGCACAAAAATAATGTTTTTAATTACTCTGAAATAAAATCTTTTATATATTGGAATTTAATTGTATCAATTAATTATATCAATTTCTACGATAGTTTACCCAAGAAGCAAGACAGCGCATCTCTTGTTTTTGAATTATGCTCAAAAATGTCCGCTGTTTGTATATATGTAATTTAGCGACAAATAAAAGCGACAAGCGCTTAAACAAAAAACTAAGTAGTAACTTGCAGACAGAATAATTAAAATGTCAACACAATAAACATGTTGTGTATTTCTTGAATGATTTATGTATCTAATAATATTAATCAACTACATGGTATATACTTAAAAGTTTCTGTTTGACGGCGAACAAAAAAATATATAAAAAAATAACAATACACATAACGACCACCTTAAGAAGTGTGCATACAATAAATTTGTTTATGTGATGTATCTTCTTCCTTTCTTTTACTATAGAATAGAAGGTGAGTGAGTTTGTGCCAGATATAATGCTCCGTTTCCATTGAGAAGTCCGAATCGGGTCTGTAATCCGTCTATTCACAAGTTATATGCGGCCTTTGTTGATACATAATTTCCTATTCCTTTTGAGTCAAAGTGTGTTGTGTAAGTAAACGTTTTACGGTTATCATTTTCATCCTTCTACTTCCGTGGTTTCGTCTTCAATTTTAATGCTTTCCATCGTCTCTTTCCTGCTGGCTTTTTATTTGACAATTTCATTATGGTAAAATTCTTATTTACTTTGTAATAAAAATACTATTCAAATATAAGGAGATTATTTAATAAAATATTATTTTTGGAATAAAGTTTAATTTTTATATTTGAATAAGTTTTCGTATTTATTCAATACAGTGTTTAAATAAAGTTTGAGAAATAATTTTTAAAGAATGAGATTTTTAATAAGTTTTAACAAATACTATTGATATAAGCAAATTGGTGTAAATATTAAACGAACAGACATTATTAGCTGCCGCAATAATTATTTATTGAACATGTTATTCAATAATGTATTCTATTTGTTATCTTTTAAATATACAATACACATAATTTACTAAAATATTTGGATAAAATTTATATTCTATTCTGTAATTACTTTGCTATAGTTACTATTTAAAGTTGTTTAGGAATATCAAACTACCTAGAGTCGTTGACTATTAATTAGAACCAGTGGGATATTTCGGTATTTCAGTAATTTAATGAAGTAGACAGTGAGACAACGACCGCATATATTAAAATAACTATTATATGAAAATTATAATATTAATACTACTGTACTTTTGTCAAATTAAAAATTGATTTCTCTTTATTGGATTAAAGTTATTGAAATTTAGCATTTATGCGGTGTGACCAATAAGAACTTGAAATTTGAATCGCGCGCTATTTCAGTCTGCCAAATGTTTAACCGGCCACAGTTGGTAGTTGCCATAGGGAAATATTGACATTTACAAAAATTATACATTACAATTTGGAATGACGTTTATTAATTGTGAAAACGTGTTACAAAAATGGTGAAAATTGAAATCGCGCGCTATTTCAATCAATCAAATGTTTACTTGGCCACAGTTGGTAGTTGCTATAGGAAAACATTGACATTTACAAAAATGGTACGTCACAATTTAGAAGAACGTTTGTTAATTGTGAAAACGCATTACAAAAATGGTGAAAATTTAAATCGTGCGCTATTTCAGTCTGCCAAATGTTTAATCGGCCACAGTTGGTAGTTGCCATAGGGAAATATTGACATTTACAAAAATTATACATTACAATTAGGAATGACGTTTATTAATTGTGCAAACGTTTTACAAAAAATGGTGGAAATTGAAATCGCGCGCCATTTCAGTCTGTCAAATGTTTAGTTGGCCACAGTTGGTAGTTGCTACAGGGAAACATTGACATTTACAAAAATGGTACGTCACAATTTCGAAGAACGTTTGTTAATTGTGAAACCGCATTACGAAAATGGCAAAAATTTTAATCGCGCGCCATTTCAGTTTGTCAAACGTTTAGTTGGCCACAGTTGGTAGTTGTCACAAAAATGGTGAAAATTTTACAGTAAGATTTCACTAGTTACGAGACCATTTTGGCGTACATAATTATCCGTCGCGGCTCGCTATTGAAAATTTACTGGAAAAATTTGAGCGGACGTTTTCATTGAAAAGCGAGAGGATCCCTACGCGTCATGGCCTTGGAAGTCGGTCGATCATATAGCTGCTGTGGGAGCTTGTGTCTCAAAATATCCTAATCCTCCATTCGGAATCGCGCCTAGGATTAGACATCAATCGCATCACCCTCAAACGAAACGAGGGACTTGCACCTTCGTGCGCATAAGATACAATTGACTTAAGAACTGGCGCTAACCGCAACTGGATTCGTCAACTGGATAATAGAATAACAGCAAGTTAACGATGCATTCTACAAAATTATCATTAGTGACGAGGCACATTTTTCCTCGACGTCTACGCGAACAAACAGAATTCTCGAATCTGGGGAACAGAATCACATATCATGCAGGGACTTCGGATACACTTTCCAAAATCGACAGTTTGGTTTTAAATTATCAAGATGCGTCGTTACTGTTAAATAGACGTTATGGTGCCAAATTGTTATGAGAACGCTAGTTGGGTTGGGGTGTATTTGTATTTGATCATGTGGGAGCGTCAAATTGTTGTAAGATACACGCTCGTGGCTCGTATTGGTTCTCTCCGGGCTAACTGGAGCATCCTAACAGTACTGTAAATGTTTAAATACGAGGCTCACCTTTTATATTTTTACAAAATCTGGGAAGAAAACAAAATTATTGGGAACAAACTATTTTATTGTTTTTCAAAATATTCGCCTTTATCGTCTGTACACTTTTGCATGCGTACGAACCAGTTCTCAAAACATTTTTTCCACTCTGAAGGTTGTATCTCAGAAACATGGTTTTCAAAGGCTTCGACTGCTTCTTGAGGTGTTGAAAATCGCTGTCCACGCATTTTCGTTCGCAGATGGAAACCAAAAGAAATCATTCGGCGACAAGTCAGGTGAATATGGACAATGAGACATTATTTCAACACTTTTCTCCATCAAATACTGTTAGACGTGCTGTATGGGAACTCGCATTATCGTGATGAAGAATAATGCGACGTTTTCGGTTGTTCTTCCTGATTTCGTCTATAACTTTTAGCAAACAAATTACTGTATACCATTCAGCGTTAACAATTTTTCGATCTTCTAAAGGTATTGTTGCGATGTGTCCTCTACAGCTGAAGAAACAAGCGATCATTTTCTTGGAAGTGCTCCTTGCACGAACAACTTTAATGGGGTTCGGTTCGTCTTGGAACACCCATCCAGTAGATTGTTGCTTGGTTTCCGGTTCATACGCATTTATCCATGTTTCTTCACCTGTGACAATGTTGTATACGGATTTTGCGGTTCCTATGTCGAATTTTTTGCACATCTCTTTACACCAATTGACAGGAGCTGTTTTCTGTGCTTCGGTCAAGTTATGTGGAATCCATCTGGAACATATTCTTTTTTTACAAATAAATGTTCATGTAAAATCGAATGAATTGCAGTTTGCGATATTCCAAGAGATGCCACTACCTCACTGTAAGTCACATGTCCATCGTGTTGTATCATTTTCCGCACAGCATCGACATTTTTTGGAATCACAACAGTTTTTGGTCGACCTTTACGTGCTTCATCACTCACTGAGGCACGACCATGACGAAATTCTGTAAACTAATTGTAAACTGTCTTGTCTGATGGTGCTTCATTACCAAAAGTTGACCGAAGCGATATAATGCATGCTTGTGGAGTTAGGCCTTTTTTATAATCGTAAAAAATCATCCAGCGAAATGCTTTACCAGTAATCTTCATTATTTTACAAACGCACTGTCTTAAAACTGCACTGTCAACAAACTACTGACTCAATTTCAAAGCTATCGCGGATTTCTCATTGACAAATGTCAAACGTTAAGAATATAGTGATTACATATTGTCATGGATTTTTCCCCGAAGAAAAATCAAGAAACATTAAAAGACAATTTATAATTAAGTACATTTTATTCCAGTATAATAATTAGAGATTTTGTATATTTAATCAACTCACACCTAATGGTATAAGAGGTTGTTTGATTATATATATATATATATATATATATATATATATAATTTAAAATTTGATTATAATGTGTATTTTTGTCCACGACTGTAGGATGTCCGAACGTTGTCTTGAACTGGGTAGTTCGACTGTTGCCGGTTGGAGATTTTTCGTAGTCGATCTTTTGATTTATGTTCTAGGCAGAGATTTCTAATCCTTTAGATAGATAGGTCGAGTTAATTTTTTTGAATAAAGACCTCCTCTTTATTCAGATGTATTTGAGTTAATTTCGGTTTGTGTTTTTAGTTTTGATCTTTGTTGTGTTTAAAGTAATTCTCGATTAATTACGAGTTTTTGATACTTGTAATTTTTGATTTGTGCGACCTATCTGAAATCTCTCTTTAAGTATTTTTTTAGTGGTGTGCGACGACCACATTAATTAATGTACGTGTGCACTTGCAAGTATATTTATATTTATATTTATATTAATTTAGTTAAGATATTTGTATATTGATTGAGCTCGTAAATTCAGTAAATTTTATTTTATAATATATATTTATAGTCAGAAAAATTTTCAACATTTTAGTTTTTTTTTGCTAGTTTTTGCTTTCGTTGGCGGTAGTTTTATGAAGGTCAGGGAAATTTGGTGGGAATTTGATCATGTTATTGCGCATGATTCAGTCATTTTGAGTTGCGCGCTCACAGATAATTTTCTATTTGACGTTTGAAGTTTTTGGTTAACGTAGTTAGTTAAGTTTGAAAGTTTTTCCAACTATTTAATTAGTTTTAATTTAGTTCGCGGTCATGTGAGGTTTTTTTCCTTGTATGCCAGTAATTATTATACAAGTTTTCCTCACGCTATTGTTCTATTGTTGCTTTAGCACTTCTTTATACTCTATAAAGTCGATTTTTTTTCTTTTTATTTTTTTCAAAATTATATGTTTATGTTGTTAACGAGACTTTTATTTCTAATACCTTTTTTATTTAACACATACCCCTACGTGGGTAACCTGAAGATACAAGAGCTCCTGGAAGGCTGAACCGACTAGAGTTAAACCGAGCAAGCTGTTGTGTATTGTGGGCCAATTCAAATAATTAATCAACACCACAGTTCATAACAATATGTCAAAAGCACCATCGTCGATTGTAAATACATAAAAGATGTCCCTCGTAATAAGTGGTGGTGATGAAGTTACATCAAAGATCCAGGATGTTATAATGTACTGACTAAATATATTACAACTTATTAACTAAAAGAAAACATTACAACGTAGTCCTTAAAGGTTTTATTTAATATTTACATAAGAAATTGAGAGATTTAAAATGCATTAAAGTATTTAAAACACTTAAAATAATTAAATAAAAGTAGTAATATATACAAGTACGATGAACAAGTAACTAGAAATCGATATGCAAAAATTACTCTGGAAAGCAATTAATTAATTCAATTAATGTGAATTCAAGTAAAATAAAATAATCTCTGCATCGAACAATACAGAGTAACCTTTGAAACATAAACACGTGGGCACGTGATCCATGGCGGGTACTTGAACAGTACGAAGAAGACGAGGTTTAAAGCATGGCAGCTGAAACGAAACAGGATGAGTTTGTGTCGAAGAGAACACTGATTGTCGAAAAAGTTTTTTATGACCCAGTTTTTGAATTAAGAACTAATTAAAAGCACGAGCTAAAAAGTTGTGATATCGATGAAATAAATTTCATTAAAATATTCCTAGTGAGAAAAGCTTAAAATAACTATATCAAACTTGGATATATAATTATGAAGTGTATGTAATGAAATTAATTTTAAAAACGAAGTGTAAAATTGTAAACGAACGGTGAATATGAGTTTGAGCGTTCAATCAGGTAGATGTCGAGGGGTCGGTCGGCTAGAGCGGTTACAAAAGAAAGGCTTTCTATTCGCCATCGAATATATACAGAAAATGTCTAAGTGCTTGAATAAGTATTTTAAATTTGATATATATATTGTGAAGAATATAATTTAAAATCAAATTAAAACATTCTTATTACACACGACATGTACATTTCAAACAAACAAAGTTAACAGGTCGTGTCATCTCTTGTTTTGGAGACCAAAGCTGGCCGCCGAGAAATTAAAATTTAACCTCTTTGGACGTCTTCGTCTGGAGTTACTTGAAAAGTAGAGTTTATGTGAACAACCCTGAAACGATTCAATAACTCAAGCAATAAATCGAACCATTCATCAAATTCACCCACTTTTACTCGAAAACATCTACCAAAATTTTTTCGAAGGGGCACATATCTGCCAACAAAACTGCTGTGGCCATTTGACTGATATTTTATTCCACGTCTAATGTCAATATTTACTTTTTACATACAAGCAAAAATTTCTAAGAATTTCATTAAAAAAATTTGTTTATTTTTAAATTTAAAATTCTCTCATATTAAGACATTCTTTAATGACGAAACTGGCCAAGGAGGATTTAAAGGTGAACCTCATAGGACCAGAACCTGTGTGCGGCATCGCTAAGGATTCCGCTAGAAGGGAGATCTGGTTATGGCTCAAAAGCGAATAAAGAAATGAAAGCTAACAGAAGATCAACTCCATACTAAGGCACTAGTAGAAGATCTGGATGCTAGGTTTTTAACTAACCTAATAGGAAGCATGTTACAGTGCAAACATTTTTTTATTTTTATTAACCCATTTTCTCGTAAATTCATACAGCTTTCTTTATATTAAAAATCGAATATTTTCCATCCGTATTGTATTTCTGTATATATCACGTTACCTTTAAATTTATTGGCTATTGTCAGATCACACCGCATCGTTAACCAATAAGGCATCAGCATCAAATCAAAGGACTTCGTAAATTTCAATTAATTACAATTTAATGTACCACACTTCAATTCAATAAATATCTCTAACTAATAATTAAAAAATAAAAATAATAATTAATATCAGAAGATCTTAATTAATGAAAATATTCTATGTCAACATTTTGGTGCCTATTCACCGATCCAAATTAGGAGAAAACCCGTAGCGTGATTTCGCAGCTTAGAGACGAAGGCATATAGAACTATTATTGACGTGCTATAGTCACCCAAAAAAAGACGCTAAGCTGCGTAGCTTGATAAGTGCGTTACGTATACGCTGAATTTGAATAAGATTTAGTTTGGTAGGTGCGTTTACGTTATAACTTTGAAAAGAGGATCTAGACGTCAAGACGCCAGCCATCACAATATTTGTGGTAGTCGCGGCCAACGCCCAACTTTTCTCCAACATGTAGACTACCCAATACAAGTCACTTTAATCCACCATAAGTTGCACAGTCTCTTTGTGGTTATTATTATTTTGATTTACCTTTTCTGATTGTTTAAATTCATATTTTATAACTATTACAACATCGCTTTAATTAAGGCCTCATTAAAATTTATATATTCAACTTGTAAACGAATTCCAGAATTTGGTGCTTTTCAAATTGTCTCATATTTCTGATATTTCCAATTTTATACATATTTCTATTATACTAAAACTAGGGGTTCTGCCCTTATTTTGGTTTAATGACATCAACTATTGTATGTGAGTAATAAAAACAGGCACTGGCGCTTTTGAAAAATTAACTACTATCTTCAAAAAACCGATCTGCGGCCCTAGCGGATAGCCGGCCGGATATATCAGTGACTTAGTATAAGTACGTGGCTCAAAGAAAGAACAATGATCCAAATAAGCCAAAGTAGAGATACTACGAGAGAATTACGAACAATGTGTGAGCTTTTTGACCATACGACGAATCTTTCATGAACACCTTAATATGAATAAGTTCAGTGCGAGGTGGTGCCACAATTAATGTCAGTAATTCAGAAAGAGCAACGCGTGACATGTTGTAAGCCGTCTTTAAACCGCTGTCGCGACAAGCAGGACCAATTTCTTCAATCCATTGCTAGGGGAGATGAAACTGTGGTTCTATACTACGATCCCTTATCGCAAAGAAAATCAATGGAATGGCGAAAGCCAGGCAAAAAACTGCCAAGCAAGACAAGGGTAGCTCAATCAAGAAAGAAGATCATGGCAACAATCTTTTGGAATTCTAAAGGAATCCTACTTATTGATTTCAAAGAAAGGAAACAGTTATTAACGCACAATACTACGCTAATTTATTGCATAAATAGCGAGACGTAATCAAAGAAAAGAGGCGTGGCATGTTGCGCCGAACTGTTTGCCTACTACACGCTATCCTCCTGTCCATAAGGTCACAATTGCGCAGGCTGCTGTTCAGGACTGTGGTTTTGTAGAACTTTCGCACACACCTTGCAGTCCAGATCTCGCCCCCAGCGATTATTATTTGTTCATAAAACTGAAGAAACACCTTCGAGTAAGAAAATTTGAGAGCGATGTGCAAGAAACAGTTTTAGATCATTTTGCAGATAAAACTCCGCCGTACTTTTCTGTGGGTATTAAAATGTTAATTTCAAGATTCGAAAAATGCATTGAAATACACGGAGATTATATTGAGAAATAATTATATTGCTTTATTTCTATCCCCTCCAAAAGATAGTCAGGCCGAAAATTTCTGGCGTTTATCTCGTACGTCACTAATATTTTATGTATTTTATTAAATTATAAATTTAATAACGGGTTACCACTTGGCCCGTTTCATGTAACAAAAAAGAAATAAAGATTGTCACCAACTTGATAACCGGACATTGTTCTTTAAGGAAGCATATATACAACATGGGCTGGGTTAGTGAGCCCTGATGTGAGGAAACTTGTGAGGAAATGAAACACTTCAAATCGAAACATTTCGGTAGAGGTCTGTGAGATCCTACAAGGGTACGAAACTTCCCTTGAGGGAGGTAGTGGATTTTATTGAGGACACAGGACTAACTGAGTGGATCTATTGGGGGTGGCACAAAGAGCACTGTGTTCAAGTGCCCGGACTTATTAGTGTCTAACCTAAAGGCTTAGAAATGCAGAAATTTTAAATATTTCGATACCTTCTAAGAAACAAAGGAAACTCTGGGTCTTGCAAGGATTGTATTCTAGTATTCTAGTTACATCCTTCCAAGAAATATAATATAACGTCTATTTACATAGTACAACATATATATTTTTAAAAAATATTAAAAGTGGATAAAAAAACCTTACTATGTGGCAATTTCCGTAAGGAACAGCTTTTACAACTTCAAACTTTTTAATTGTGTTTGTATTTAACTTATTTATATGATCGTTTTGAAACGCTGTTTTTCAAGAGTAGCTCTTCTGTAAACTTTTTAAATTTGATGCTTTTTGAAAGTATTTATCTAAAAATTTTTCAAAACTTCAGTAAACTAAATACATATTAGAATGTGAGCTTATCTAGAACTATTTTCAGCCCACATATGAGGTGTAAAATGTGCATTTGCTGGAATATAATGGCGAGGGTAATTCACAAATCTTTGCGCAACAGGTTCGTTTGGCTAAATTGCTGAAAATTCCAAGCAATCCTTTACCATCTCTGGATTTAAAAATTATAAGACAAAGAAGTATCCTAAATATTGTCCAGTTTCTGATTGAGGACCAAATTGCTTAGCTAAACCCATGTTCTAGATTTTACACCACGTAAAATTAATTAAAATAAAATTAAGCAAATTGCACTGAGACTTTAGCTTCGCCAATATCATTTCATAAAATATAATTAATTGAATAATTATTAACAAACTATGATTATCCTAAGTAAAATCGACGCTTTCTAATTTCTGATTCTGGCCAAACTATGCTAGCAGCAGGATATATTGCCTTTTCAAAGACAGCGCAAATAAAGTTGTTTAAATTTAGTTTTTTGAATTCTTCTATTACTCTATGAAATAGTTCAGTATGTCAATACATTTTTGTTTGGTAGTAAAAAAGTACCATTGGAATGTAACGATTATTTTGTATTCCATGAATAGTAACATTTGCATAAAGTATTTTGTGCAACAGCGGAATGTCCCATCAATGTAGATTCTATTCAGTTGTCCTTTTGTAATTTTTTAATTTTAATTGTGTGTTTTAAGTAGGTGTTGCATTTTTAACTTTATTAGAGCGTAAAGTTTTAGGGTATATTCAAATTCGGAAAGGGCCTAATAAAGTTGGATTTATAGGCATTCCTCAGCCTTTTAGGGATGCAATTAAATTATTTACTAAAGAACAAACATATCCATTAATATCTAAGAACACTAAGTTTTACAGGAGAACTTTCTTACTGTCATTAGTAAGCATACATTTTCGTTTTTATTTGTCACCAATTCAACAGATTCTAAAACTTCATGTACATCAGCAGTATTACTCGATTGCTGATAATACCTTCTGACGTGAATTGAATATACATATTTATTCTCTTAAGATTTATATCAAATCAATATGTTTATTTTGCAGTTGTCGATGTAATTATTTTTCCGGTTTCTTACAAATATCATCTATTGCTTTTCTTTTTAGAGAATCGCTTGATATTTTTCTATTTAAGGTTTGTTCACTATCAGTATTATGATTGTGTTCCAAAACGAATTCGATATTGTAATGGTCACTTTCAGATTTAATACATATTTCTTGCATGTGCGTTTAGTATATGTCCACAGTTTTGTTAGATTGCACACATTTTGAAATCGGAATTTAAAACCGTTGATTTTTTAAATATTTTAAAATAATTTTATACCTTCTCACTTAACATCTCAGACACAGACACTACCGATGACATGTTGAATAATACAACAATAATTTTGCTAACATTGTTTAAGACGACACAATTTTGAAACAACACTATGTATATGATGAAATTTTGATTTTACTATTATCATTTATAGGTAATTATACCAGTGTTGCACCTTTAATTGTCCTGCTTTAATCCGGAATAATAATTTACATTTCAGAAATGTTTACCAGTACGCAATTAGTTTCGGAATCTTTGACCACGAGACGCAACTAGTATAGCGGGAAGCTATTATCGCATTTTAATTCTTTAAGCTTCTGTAACCTGTTAATGCTCTTATACCTTTTAATTGACAGTGTCCAGTAAACACGACCTCTGAAAATTGTAATGTTTTATTGAAATAAACAAAATCAGAAGTTGTATTAGTACTCCACACCCGCTTCTTTATGATATTGTTATATTATTAAAAACGTTTTTGTTTTATAAAAAAGGTTTTACCTCCTCGGGGATGTTCTAAATTATTTTGTTATGTACGCTGTCGGAGCTGCCCGATTTATAGTGGAGGCACGTTAATACAGTTTTCGTCGGTTGTGGCTGTGATCGTCCAATGGAAATCACTTGCCGAGTCTTACATTTGTTATGAAGACAGGGATGGTCATTTCGACGTTAGTTGACATTATTGAATGAAGGGCGCTGAATGTTCTTCTATGCTATCTTGTGTGACTTGATTGTATGTCGCAAGGGAGAATTTTGTCTATCACAGCATCATCTATAGCAAGACAAAATGTATAGATAGCAAACGCACAAATATGGACTTTTATTATGTTTTCCTCGCCTAACTTTTAATAATATTTCGATATTATTATAAGCGCTTTTTTACAAAAAATAGTGAGGTTTTACCTACTCAGTTATGTTTCAAATTGTTTTGTTAGATATACCGGATGTATTTTTTAACTTGAAACTTTCAAATATCTGGAAAAATAAGCAGTTCACGAAAAAATGTCTGAATTTAAAATTTAATAATTCATTAGAGGAAATACGTTAGTTCTAGAATTAGTCTCTTTTTCTCCCTCCATATAGATGAGGCGGGGGTAACTTTGAAATCTTGAATAGGAACACTTATAGTCTATTACAGATTCAAAATTTACTGGAAAAAATACGTAGGATTTGCCTAAAACATTTTTTTCAATTCATAATAAATGGTGCTGTAATCGATGAAATTCATTTTTTTTTCAATTTCTCGTCCTAAGAACCTATGCATACGATTCTGCAATTCCTTTTCTATAAAAAGAATACCACGAAAAACTTATTACGAAAGTACTATTATCCTAAGCCAAGAACGGGTGTCCTTCTTCACATACATACTTGGTCAACGTGATTTCGTTCGTTCATGACTTATCAGACTGCTTTCAAATAAAAAGAAATTGTATTTTACTTTTAGTATTATTTCTTATGTTGAAAATCACTTTTAAAAAAATGTTTTTATATGTACAATGCATGTGTTTAAGGTTTGCGTTATTTCTTCCATTCGTATTTTTTCTAATTCCAAAAACACAAAATAAACGTACAAAATATAGAAATAACTTTAAGAAACAACTTATTTTGCCCAGTTTGAAGAATAATTCGAAAAGTATAAAACGTATACCTGTTACGCTGTTAATAGTAGCTACTATAGAATGGAGTATTTAACTGTACAAGAGCAAACTGAAATGGTTCTGGTGTATGATGAAGCTGGTAGAAGCCTTGATAATGTTGTCAATCTCTACACTGAGCGTTTTCCGGATAGGATTCGGCTACGTGCTTTATTTTACTGTACTATCAAACAATTCACTACTGATGGAAGTGTTCAACCGAAAAAAGGACCCGTGGAGCAACAGTCACCGGAGAAAATAATAAAGTCGCTCTATTAGCTGCTGTAGTTGTTAATCTTCATGTTGGCACGATTTCGGATTGTCCCACGCCGGTACTTATAAAATTTTAAAACGTCATAAATATCATCCATGTCCATGTGTCTTTACATAAAGATCTTCATGGCGTTGATTTCCAAAATCGGGTAACTTTTTGTCAGTGGGCATGTGAACAATTACAACAAAACCCCATTTTTTTTCGTTTACCTGTTGTTCTCCGACGAGGCGTCTTTCACAAACCACGGAACGGTTAATCGACCCAATACACATTATCGAAGTGTGGAAAATTTGTACTAGCTTCGCCAAGTTGAACACCAACGCCCTTGGACTGTCAACGTGTGGTGTGGAATAATTGGGAACAAAGCCGTCGGGCCCACATTATTGAAGGCCACTTGAATGGTGAAATATAGTGAGGGATTTTGGAAGATAAACTGCCAGCACTACTTGAAGACGTTAGCTTAGAAATGCGACAGATCATGTTGTTTCAACATTATGGTTATCCAACATACTATTCGGTGGCAGCACGTGAAGTACTTGATCGTAATTTCAATGGTTGCTGGATCGATAGAGCTGTTTAAGTAAATTGGCTTGATAGATCACCAGATCTTACCTCGTCAGATTTCTTTTTATGGGGTTCTCTCAAACGCAAAGTGTACAAACAAGTACCAACAACACGTGAAAATATGATTGCGCGAATCAGAAATGCTTGTGCCGAAATTTAAGAAGATACACTTCTCAGTTGTCTACACTCATTTGAAATGAGGATCAATCAAAATGCATTGAAGTCGGAGGCCATCATTTTGACCACATACTTTAATTGAAAGATGATGAGGCGATGGCAGATCTAGCACTCTGATAAGTCAGAGGCGAAGGAACTTACATAAATGATACGTGAGAGGCGAGGTGAATTAAGCACCCCAAGGTGGTACTACGTACACGTCGCTGTTGTTGGGTTGCGCTAAAAGTAATTTATTCACCAGCAATTTACATTTCTACAGGTGGCATTTTCCCGGTTATTCGAAATTTGTAAAATGAATAAAGTTCTTCTAAGACTAATTTTGATTATTTACAAAGAAAACGTATTTTATATTGCACATGTATTGCAAATCATATGCATAGGTTTTCAGTGCGAGAAATTGACAAAATATCATGAATTGAAAAAAAATGTTTCAGACAAATCCTACGTACTTTTTGCAGTAGTGTATTCGAATCTGTAATAAAATATACGGGTTCTTATTTAAGATTTCAAAGTTACCCCTACCCCATCTACATGGAGGGGGAGAGACGGACTAATTCTAGCACTAATGTATTTCCTCAATTGAATTATTAAATTTTAAATCTGGACATTTTTTCGTGATGTCTGCATAACAATCTAAAACTTAACATAATTCAGTGCTGTGCGGTTCAGTTTTCTCGAAAAAAGGAACTTTTCGTTCTCAATTATAACATTAACAATGACCTTTTACCTTCTAGTATAACAGTCAACGATGTAGGAGTTTTATTTGACACTGGTCTAACCTTTGTCTACCATTAAAAATTAGTGAAAAACTATTTCCATCAGCGAGAACATACAGACGCGTTTCGCCTTAATTAAGGCTTATCAATGTATGGCATCTCAAAGACAGTCACAGCTTTTCACTTCTCTACTTCGTGTATATATAGTTAACATTCTGAACTTACTGCAAATGAGAATTAATGAATATTAAATCTCATTTCTATATGTCAATGTCGCCTTATGTGATGCATTAATAATTACAATCCGACAAACCAAATTTGTACTAGCATGTATAACACACCTCGTCGCGACTACGACCTTGCCACCAACGCGGCGTAAAATTAAAAGTGTGACGAGTGATAAGGAGTGAACGCTCGCTGATCCTCTCTGGTCTGAACCTACCTGTTGATGTTATGTCCCCAGGAAGGTCTCTGCCGGCTAACTCTCTTGTTTCGGAGAACGTCGCGGATTCAAGGCCGCGAGTTGGAAAATGGACGCCACCGTTATATCCACCTGCAGAGATTCAGCTATAACGGGAGCAGGCGGGACCTGGTAGCTCCAACTAACACCAGAGGGTCAGCCTCTTATCACTCGTTGCAGAGCAAGAAACTTTGTTATACTCATAAAACTAGTGGAAGGGTAGGGATCAAGACTCAATCAACAATTCTACAATTTATTAAAGGCTACAAATGGGCCAACATCAATCCACAATTCGGCGTTGTCAATTCTCACAAAATATAAAACTAGACACAGTCGTACATCAAAATTCAAAGTCAAAACGCTAAACTAATATAGTAACAGACACTTAAAATGTTTCGAAGCAATTAAAAGGTGAAGCCCTGATCAACCAAAAAAAAGTGATAGCAACTTGAAATTTGAGTTAATAATACTGAGTACGGAAAAAGTTAGCAACTCTCTCCCCCTGTATATTTGAACCGGGAGGCGAGAGGGGTTATTCCAAAATTGTCTCGTCAGGTTAATAAAATCTTGAAACCACGAACGAGTTATCAAAAGAAGTCTCAAAAGACGTCAACGCGAACAATTACAAGAATGGCAAAATCACAAGCGAAACGGAAGGTTACCTCATGAAAGTAATCAAAGTTATGCCTTATTACAGCAAAATAATAAAGGTAAGAAAAGTTACAAAATTATGAGATCTAATATTCCTGGCAGAACTTTTGGAGTACCCCCTGTATATCAGGTGTGCAAATATTTAATATAATTTAAATCAGAAAACCTGTTGGAAATTAATTAACAAAAGTAAATATTAGAATACCAATTCCGTATACGTAATCTAGATTCTGTACAGTTAATAACAAAATAAGTACATTAAACTACAGAAAGTTCTTCGATTTTCAGGTATCGAAACAAACAATTAAGGGACCGATCTGAAGGATCTGACCTCGAGAATGACACTAAATCTAAACAGGTGACAAACAGTGAAGCTGTCGGTCTTCTGGAGCTAATATTAAGTTTCTGTACCAGTACCCGGGGATATTTATGACTATCAACGGGTTTATTACAAAATCAGACTCGAATGACACAGTAAAACAAACTTGAAATAGGGAAAAGAACCCTTCTAAATAAACTGAATTAACAGTTTGAACTAACACACAAGGTGTGCGTCTCTTAAGGAGAGTAACAGCTTGATTATAATATTAATTTAGAAAATACTAAACACTATTCGATATTTAAATGATCTTCTATAAGTTTAGGACTGCAAGAATTAAAAGGCAACACCTACTTTTTCTAGGATACGATAACAGAATACGTTCCTTCCAAGTACAATATATCGCTTACTAGGGCAAGTCAATTCTTTTATTCACGAGCAGGTTTCACAGCGACGCCATTACGGGAATCCAATATGGATGAACCGCGTCCCTTTCTCCTAATCCAAAAAGGTCTTGCAGAATAAATGTGCCCCAAAATTCACAGGTTGCGGACGGCTTAAGGGAGTTTCAGAACTGCGTCGAAGTATTTCGATCAGCAAAATTATGCCCCAAAACACAGGTTAAATTTACCGGTGAGACGCCTTACGCTTCACAATAGATATCCAAATATTTCTCAGAAATTCAGAGAAAACCTCGTTTTATAAAACGTTTATAAGAATCCTGAAAGTTCAAAATGCGATATGGTAAAAATTATTAAGGGGATTTCAAAAACTCACCGCAGAAATCTAGTTTTAAATAACACGTGTCACAAACACGACACAGCGCTTATGAAGCTTAAGTCTCAATGGCTGCCGTATCGATATAGAAGTAAAATGCCGGATACACGTCATCGTAATTGCCGGAAGTAAAGAAAGAAGAGGATATAGTTTTCAAAATCTCGAGGATGATTTCATATCGCAGAAAGTGTCAAACCAAACTTAAAACGTTAAATAATTTAATGACCAGAGACGAAAGTTTCTAATAGGAGTCGGCAAGTGAGTTTCCTGTCGCAGAGGGCGAACAACGAAAAGGAGATGGCGCAATAAGCGTTGTAATTAAAAATTAAACTAGAATTAATTATAGAGAGGCATTATTTAACAAAAACAGATGCGTCTAGAAGATCTATATTTCAAAGCAAAAATTCCTTCATAATAGGTTTGAAATTCGGTGTGACTTTTAGCGAGTTAGCAGTGAAAATCTTGCGAGCATTTCGGATAGGGAATTTAAGAAGATGACCGCTTGCCAATATACAAAGGCTTTCAAGATGAATAGAACGAATGAAATGGGTTGAGAATATTGTAGTTGAAGGGTCTAAACTGTTCGATAAATGGAGTTTGAAGCAAATTAAAAATCATTAGTAGAAATTTATTTAAATGTTAAAGCTACGAGGGTTTTAAGAGAAATAATAGAGAAAACTTGCACTTACATAGGCCGTATGCAGGAAAGTGTATTTGTATGCGTAACAACCTTACAGGTTGTTAGGATAATTAAAAATTAGTGAAAAACTATTTCCATCAGCGAGAATATACAAACGCGTTTCGCCTTAATTGAGGCTTATCAATGTATGTAGAATGACATGGAGAAATGAGATTTAATATTCATTAATTCTCATTTGCAGTAAGTTCAGAATGTTAACTATATATACACGAAGTAGAGAAGTGAAAAGCTGTGACTGTCTTTGAGATGCCATACATTGATACGCCTCAATTAAGGCGAAACGCGTCTGTATGTTCTCGCTGATGGAAATAGTTTTTCACTAATTTTTAGTTATCCTAACAACCTGTAAGGTCGTAGTCGCGACGAGTTGTGTTATACATGCTAGTACAAACTTGGTTTGTCGGATTGTAATTATTAATGCATCACATAAGGCGACATTGACATGTAGAAATGAGATTTAATATTCATTAGCAGTAAGTTCAGAATGTTAACTATATATACACGAAGTAGAGAAGTGAAAAGCTGTGACTGTCTTTGAGATGCCATACATTGATAAGCCTCAATTAAGGCGAAACGCGTCTGTATGTTCTCGCTGATGGAAATAGTTTTTCACTAATTTTTAATTATCCTAACAACCTGTAAGGTCGTAGTCGCGACGAGGTGTGTTATACATGCTAGTACAATCTTGGTTTGTCGGATTGTAATTATTAATGCATCACATAAGGCGACATTGACATGTAGAAATGAGATTTAATATTCATTAATTCTCATTTGCAGTAAGTTCAGAATGTTAACTATATATACACGAAGTAGAGAAGTGAAAAGCTGTGACTGTCTTTGAGATGTCATACATTGATAAGCCTCAATTAAGGCGAAACGCGTCTGTATGTTCTCGCTGATGGAAATGGTTTTTCACTAATTTTTAATTATCCTAACAACCTGTAAGGTCGTAGTCGCAACGAGGTGTGTTATACATGCTAGTACAAACTTGGTTTGTCGGATTGTAATTATTAATGCATCACATAAGGCGACATTGACATGTAGAAATGAGATTTAATATTCATTAATTCTCATTTGCAGTAAGTTCAGAATGTTAACTATATATACACGAAGTAGAGAAGTGAAAAGCTGTGACTGTCTTTGAGATGCCATACATTGATAAGCCTCAATTAAGGCGAAACGCGTCTGTATGTTCTCGCTGATGGAAATAGTTTTTCACTAATTTTTAATTATCCTAACAACCTGTAAGGTCGTAGTCGCGATGAGGTGTGTTATACATGTTAGTACAAACTTGGTTTGTCGGATTGTAATTATTAATGCATCACATAAGGCGACATTGACATGTAGAAATGAGATTTAATATTCATTAATTCTCATTTGCAGTAAGTTCAGAATGTTTGTCAACCATATTACTTATATGTGTAAATTTGCTTCCGCGATTGTTGGTTTTCTGATGCGTAGTTAATATTTTTCGGACATAGAAACGATAAAAGATGTGTATTGTTCGCTAGTTTGTAGTAAACTGGAATATGTTTCAATAATTTTGCATCCTATATACACTTGTCATAAGGTGCAAGTACAAGGTTAAAGTTGCCGAAATTTAATTTAAGGCTATCCTTAGAAATACCGATCACAATAGTCTATCTCCTGCGTGATCATGCCTTCGTTTTGTTAGATATTAGTCGAGAAATCGCCAGTGCTTTATATGGTATCGTGCATAATAGGATAGACTGTCCCTCTTTACTTGGGAGGATTTGCTTTGCAGTGTCTCGATTTGCATCTCGAAACTCTGTGACTTACCTATTCGACGTAGGTATAGAAGTAATATTATAGTTAAAAGTTCAGTTTTTCAGATGACAAAAAACGCTAATAAATACTTTGATTCGAGGATTAAACTATGATTTTTTTATTTTCCATTTTTATTTATTTTAATTTTCTTTAGATTCTTGTATAAGATATATTCATATTAATTGTCTTGTTTTGTTAATTTATTTTATAATTTTTATTGATTTGTTATTCACGCATGATGTACTTCTTCTTTTGTGTCTATATTTAGTTGTACTGTTAGGCACTTAATAAGCCATTAGTATTATTATTATTATTATAAATTCTGGTAAAATTGACAACAGCAGCGACAGTTTGTTAGCGAAGCAAATTCCATGGCAGTTTTAACAGGTCTGAACCAACAACTTTTTATATTATAGACAAACAAAAAACAATTATCTGTTTAGAAAACTTTAACAAAAAAATTTTAGTTAACATTTGGAACTTACTGCAAGTGAGAATTAATGAATATTAAATCTCATTCTTACATGTAAATGTCGACTTTTTCAGCAATTCTTAATTAACCTAATTACAAAAAATTTTAGATTTAAATAAAGAAGACAGAATAAATAATTATTTATGATTTTGTATGGAAATTAATTTGAAAATGTATCTATCCGTCGGATACTATTGGGATTTATAAATTAAAATAATTTGTTTAAAAAACATAGTTATCTAAATAAAATGTGATTAAGATTGAAGATATGTAACATTAATATAAAATTTAAGAATTTCTAATTCCCTGCAAACTGTATCTAAGGGGGCATAAGTAGGACCTAACATGAGCTAGCGTAATAATGCGTCGATAAGTTTGTGTACTTTTCCTGGTTGTCATTTGCCTATTACCTGTAAACATGTTTACAATAATTCTTTATTTGATGTCAAATATTATTTTCGGAATTCAGCTTTGTTTTTATTATTTGATTCAATGAGGCGGGATACATAATTTATTTTTGATTATTATTCGGGAATATACATTCTTTGATAGCGTCAGTATTCAAATTCATAGTAATTATATGAATTAACTGATCATCCCATTGTTCTGTAGGACAATCTAGCAATTTGTGCTTTTGAACTCCGTTTAGATTTAGAATTAGACGGAGTGTGACATGATTTTCTATAATCATATAATAGATAATACAAATATAGATTTTGCATGATTTTGACCGATAAATCTTTTATTATCGTACCTCTTCTTTTACGACGAATTTTAAATAATGACATTTTTGCACGTTCGATATAGAAGAGTTGGAGTCGATTTAGGAAGACAATGTATGATTAAAACTAGTACATTCTTCACACGATCCTGCAAAATCAAGTGAAGTTATACGAATCACATATATTCGACTGAGTCTCAAAATTTGCTGACTTTGTTGTTTGTTGATGTTCACGAATTTTATCCACGAATTTGAAATAAATATTTTCGAAATCTACGCGCTCTGTATCCTCGCATTCTAATTCTAATACATCTTCAATATGTGTTTGTATATTTTTAAATTGATCTAGACGTTGCTTAAGCTCTAAGCTCTTCTGAATTGATATCTTTGTCTAAAGCGACAATGTATTCAGCAGCTCTCGATAGTGAAGATTTTAGCTTTGTTCTTTTAATGCAACAATCAAAACGTGTTTAAATAGACAAAAAATTATATATTTTTTACAATGATTTAGATCTTTTTCTATTCTGTTTTCTGATTACCGATCGCACTTTTAAGAAGAATTTGCATCTTATTTTACTTCGTTCAGAATTTTACCTTTCTCAATCGTTTATAATTTCCTTTTTGTACTTGCTTATCATAACCTGTCATTTCACGATTCGATTTGCGTGCGTAAAAAGTCACATTAAGCACGAGTGCGTAAAAGTAAAGTTGGTACTTCCTGGAACTTGATTAATTTAGTGACATTTCAAAATCATAAATCCCTAACCTTAATAATATGCTACCTAGTTCGTTGTTTTTCTATGAAAATAAAAGGAAATGAAATAGAAATTGTTATATTTGGAAGGTATGTAATTCAATGCCAGAACAGCAACAAATATTATTTTTTAAATTTATAGAAAACTAAAAAAAAAATTGTCAGAAGTGGGATTCGAACCCACACCCTCAGAGAGGACCAGAACGCTCGAGAACCCGTATAATGGGCAAGGTAAATCTTGGGTCCGGCGCCTTAGACCGCGCGGGCATCCTGGCAGATACTAATAATATTGTTAAAAATACTTATAAATATAAAAATTTTGAAATTATATTTATATTTTATATAAATATTAGTATTGTTTATAGTTCTCGTACAAAAAATATTGTACAAACTTCGTGCGTGAAACATTTTGCGAATTCGTGACCATAAAGCGCTCACCTACGGCTCGCGCTTTAAACTGGTCACTCATTCGCGAAATATGATTTAACGAACTTGGTTCGTAAATAACTATTTTATTCAATAACTGTTTTATGGCGTGGTTTAATTATTCCAAAATTTTATTGCTTCATATTTGCATCATTTAAGCTGGTTACATTTTTTTCATTCAAGAAATATTCTTGGACATATTTCTGCTATTGCGTTTAATTTCGTTGTTACTTTTAAAAACAAAATTTGTATTTTTTCACCATTTAGAACAGTGGGTCAAACTGCTATTTTGCAAAATCGCAATAATTATTTATTTGGAAGTCCAAATTTAATTAGAATATTCTAAAAATTTATTAAAGTTGATAATCTTCTGTTTTGAATTTTCTCATTAGATATTCCAAGAACAAAATTCATTGAAAAGGTACTCAAGTTGTATTGCGCGTTTAATTGTATTCACAAAACATGCCATTGTTTTTTTTTGAGAATCAAGAGAATTTGAGATTAACTGATCCAGTTAATATAATCAGTAGAGAATTGAAATTAAAACCGATTTTATTAAAAATAAAATGTGTATATTCTAAGAAGTATGTGCAAAATATTTCGATTTTATAGTTAGATTGGGATTTTTCATATTAAGTTTCCGTGAAATAAATTTTGGAAATTTTTATCAATTGTCGATAAGCATTTGTGTAAGGAAAAACACTTAGACTTACTTGTTTCTGCTAATAGGGGGGAAATGAAATAAATAACAATAGCTTAAGTAAAAATATGAAGTTTGGTTTTTAAATTAAAAACAAATTTCCTTTCCCTACAATTAATTACTTATTTTTTTCTTTTTAGCTGATTAACTGTTAAATTCCTTATTCTTATTTTCAGTTTCTTTTTTTTTGTATTTCGGTCTCGATAAATTTTTTTAAAAGTTATTCATTAAAAAAACAATAAAAGATATAATAAAAGATCTGCTTTTTTTACAAAATTTCGTAGATTATCATTAACTAATATTGCAGACACTTCTTGAGGATATATTTTAGTAACTGACTTAGATTAAATATTGAAAATAAAACCTTTGGTTATATTTCATTAATTTTATTAGAATAACCTGTGCCGAAAACACAGGTTCCTCTAAATATTGTATAGCACATAACCACTTGCCAGATATTAATAGTTGTAACTTAAAAACACAATGTAGTAAATAGCAAAATATTAGATTTGTTAGTAATTTTAGAAATTAAAAAAACAGAAACATAATTTGTTAATTACTAATACACGGGTAGCATTCTCTAAAACACCCTTCATAGACACTAGTGTAAATATCAATTAACCACATCGACCCATAAGAGCGCTAGGTATATAAGTCATTCCCTTACATCCATTAAGTTAGATTTAAAGAAATCTTTTTGATAATGGCATAACAGACGAAACATATGTTAGTTATTCCAATAAAATTAGTGAAATTTAGCAGATATATAAGTGTTTTATTCTTAATATTGAATTTACTCCAATTTCGTAGTTTATTTAATTACATTTTTAAATGCTTAAAATTATGTTTCCTTAATAGTTATGGTGGTAGGTATGTGTATGTGGTATATATTTTACTTTCATTGCAAATCTTATTAAAAACATTTTATCGGCTTTCATTTAGAAAAAGTCTTTCATAGAAGATTGTTGCATTGGTAAATTTTCTTCTCTTATTTATATTCTTACCGTCGAGCCCCGGTATATTATTTTAAATTTTGCGAGTTTAATTTCATTTAACGCGTACGTATCGTCCTCTGATTTTATTATTTTGTAACCGTATCGCTCCCCTACCGTTTCCGATTTCATCCCGCGTATAGAGGCATTCGTTTGAAGACGGTTGACGAATCCAGTTGCGAGTTGCGTGTGTATCGTCGATTAAGGGGAAGTTTAAAATTCATGAGAGCTACGGCTTTGACTTTCTTTTATTGCTTAAGCGGATCCCTGCGTAGCACGTGAAGCATTCTATAGATTTTCCGTTTACCTTTTTTTTGGAGTTTAAAAGCTTAAATGGGAAAACCTCCCTTTTCAGGCATTATTGTAATGCGGCATTTCCTATACGAATTTTGGGCATAATTAAAACGGAAGACAAATTCAGACACCTGACACCTTAGTCGCAACTATCGACGGATTTGATTCTCCTATGTCGAATAGAAGACCAAAATTGGCAATCTTTTGAGGCTTGTATGCCCATTGTAACTTCCGTTTTCGGCTGATTGTAAGTAGATATCGACCTGTGAGCAAATTTCCAGTGATCGAGGCGAAGAAACAAATGATCTCGTATGATTCTCTTAAATGCTATTATATTTGTCATTTCTAGCATAATTTACGGATTAGAAGCTTTAATTTTCATAATTTATCTTACTTTTGATTTAATAATAAATTACCTGTTCAATTTAAAAATTTAATTAACATTCGAATTTATTTAATTAGTCAATCATATTTGAAGGAATTGTGTAACATATATTTTTGTAAGATATTTGAAATCTAATTACGATTTGGAATTTCGATTTATATTTCAATTTATATTTCAGTTTTGGTGGATTATAATTTTTACGTAATATATTCTTTTTACTGTTTTGAATTTATTTTAAATTTCTTTTCATTTTGGTACATATATTATTTTAAAGAAAAGTTTTTTTATTGTAACATCTTTTTGTATGCACGTTTGTTGGATCTCGGCTTGTGAGACTTGAATAAAAACTGTACGTATTTGGACATGTGCACTTACGATATAATAAATATATTTGATTTAAAATTTTGAATTACACGTAAGAAAATTACTATGTGTTTAACTGATTGTATTACTGTCTACAGTTTTTTCTAAGGATCCATAGGAAAAGCTTAATTATTTGAAACTTGAATCTAGACTAATATCGTAATTTTGTTTTTATTCGTAATATTGTAATATATGTATATTGAAATATTTTTTTATATGCTCTCAAAGCATTGTATGCTTAGTTTCTTTATAAAATCACCCTTTTGCTTTTTTTTGGTAATGTTCAACTTTCATATTTTAATATACGGGATGGATGACATTCTGTACAGGCTGAACATTATTTATTTGAACAAGTTATAATTGAATAGTTTCATTTACTTTGTTGGTTTCTTTAAATTTGTTAATATGCCAGTTAACTGTTCTCTAGTATTTTTTTTTACCTTTTTTCTCTCTTTAGCAAGTTGGCTTCCTGAACTTTTCTTTACCGATTGCGGGTATCCTGTGGCATCATTTCGTAGTTTTGGATATCTTTTTTGTATTTAGTAGTCTATATGCGCATGCGTCTACGATCGCGCGATCCCTTTTCTCAGTTTTCAGATATGAGCTTCCGTAATTAAAATTGGGTGGCGCTACCTACCATCCTCAATTTTAGTCACCCACGCCGTCTCCACTAACTAAGGGCATATGCAATAAATAGAAGCTTCCATAAAATTTGTGCGGTACGACTACCGGATTCAGTCTGTTTTCGATCATCTTCTGGACGCCATCGCTGCGGCTGCACGCCGTATGTAGCAAGATGTATAAAGAGAGAAAAAGTATGCCACAAATATGTGACCATAACATTTAAGGAAACAGTTTAAACATAATTTTAAGCACTTGAAAATGTCAACTAAACTACGAAACGTTGTGGAAGACAACCGTTTATTATTATACTGGTTTTTTAATGAATAATTAAAAAAAAAACAATTATCAACAACCGAAAAGCCTAAAGAAACGGAAAACTACGATAGCAAATTAATTACTTAATGATATCATAGTAAATCAATAATTTTGGTTCGTATTGTCTAGAGTTTTTAACATATTACGCAAAATTTCAATTAATATGTTCTATATTCTATACTTTATTCGCACATTAGAAGACAGTATGGGCTCTTATGGAGTATTGTCCTCTTTTACGCACTTGCCATACGTATATAAATACGTCTCTCTCTATCGTAGGCGATGTTGTAAGATTTGTTCCGTATAATTCATAGTAATTTTTAGCATCATTGGTGGTATGTGGCGCATGCGTAAATTACTGTCATTCATGAATGTCATTTTGGTTTATTGTTTACGTTAGGTTGTTGCAGTTTTAATATACCGATTGGTTCAGCCCGCTACGGGCCATACGCAACAATATACGTATGGAACGAAATGCAATGTGGCAACGTGTGTACGATGCCACTCCGCGTGCGCATACATAAGTCTGATGATCGAGAGCAATAGATTGCCCGTCATTCGTATTTAGCTGTGCAAACGTAAAGGTAGTGTATACAACCGCAGAGAAGGTACAAATAGTTTCGTGGTATCTTGCCGGCAATTCCTTTCGAACAACCGCTGATTTATTTGCTGTAGAGTACGTAAATCGGCCTATTCCTTCGCATTCGACGATTGAAAGGATCGTAAATGCGTTTAGGAAATATGGCTGTGTCGTCGGAAATTGCCGCAAATGCCAACAAATTGACGAACAGCCTCATATCCCTCTAATACCTGCCGATCGGGAGGAGAGAGACGTGAGGGTTTGTTCGTTAGTCGAAATGGGCGACCTTAAGTGTACCCGGCAAATAGCAGACGAAATCGGTGTTAGTAGAAGTACAGTAAAGCGCATTCTAAAACGCAACAATTCTTAAAATTTAAATTTATTTTGCAGAATTATTGATTTTTTTTAGTTTTATCTTTTAGAAATCGTTATTGTTTTTTATTACTTAAAATTACTTTTCCGTAGCAGCTAAGAATACAATAATAATAATAACTTGGCGATATAACGACCTTATTATGTCTGAAACAAATGGGCAAATTACGTATACAGAACGAATATGAAAACGACTATATCCTTGCGCGGTTTAAGTCTTACTAAATTCATAACTGCAATGTATGGCAATTTAAGCTACTGCGCGTGGAGGGGATTCGCTGTTGCCACTTATTGCTGGTTATGGCCCGTTCAGAGCTGGTCCTATCGGTATAGAAACTTGTAACCAATAAAAATAAGTGAGGAAAAGCCAACAGATATGATAAATATTCATTTAACACAAAAGCAACTGTTAATTTTTACAATTCAAATTGTTGATGTACAGTTAAGCTCACATAAATCTAGTATAAACCATTTTTGAATATTTATTTTGTTGTAATTCATCCTTGTAACGTCAAAATGACATTTGTCACTTTTTTATATCCAAAATGGCAAGAAAACTGACTCCGGCAGACAAAGTACAAATTTTGTTAAATTTGGAAAGTTGCACCATTAAACAAAGAATTTCATTTTAACAAATCTACAGTACTACAAGATTAAAAAAGATGGGATAATGAAGACAGTATATGTCGCAAACGAAGAACTGGTCTTAAAAGAATATAAACTGATATGGAAGACCACAATTTGTTTGAATATTTGAGAGAAAACCAAAAAAATTACAAAGCAAATTCATAGATCTTGTATAAGATTTATTAATAGGGAACAACTATGGAAATCTATTGAAAATATTTGGGAAAACATTATTGAAAAATCTAATTTTTAAGAAGCCTCATTGATTCTGTACCTTAAGGTTACGGACAGTAATTGATGCGAATGGCGGATCAATTAAGTATTAGTTTATTTGTGCTTTCTAAATTGTATTAAAAAATTACTTGACATTTGACTTGTCTTTCAAAAAAAGATTAATGAACACTGAGCAATATTAGAAAATTTTGACAAGTTAGGTTATACTAGATTTATGTGAGCTTAACTGTACAAATGTTTTGAAACGACAGTCAGTGAGGTTATGTGATTATCTATCAAAACATTAATATTACCAACAATAAATACTAAGACAATTTTCACTATTCTGTTCATAAATTATTGCATTATATTTACATTGTTTGTTTCACTTACGTTTTAAGGCAAAATAGAACATAAATAAAACCATTATATTTTATTTGCGTTTATATTTTAATTTAAAATTTTCTGCAACGAAACATGATAACGTTGCATAATATTTCCATACACAGTCTTCAAGGTGCGAACAAAGTATAGCAACAGAATTTGGCAAAAGATATTCAAAAATTTACACGAAATTATGAACATTTTCTGCCAAACGCAGTTATGGCAATTTCAGAAATCATTTAATATACGAATATTGTAACTATAGACATTGACATTCTACTAATATTACTTACTTGCATTTATATTATTACTATTCCGATGTACAAAATAAATGAAAATATAACATTATCAAGTTTAATGATAATTTGAAATTTTGAACTATATAGTTTAAGTTACAAATAAATACCGTTTTCAATCGATAAATACGCAGGGATGTTACCTATGATTAGCATTTATTTTGTACTTTATCGTTGTTTTTGTTAAAATTAATTTTTACTCTACGCTATTCCAAGAAAATTATTTCATCTTAAGCGATGATTATGTACGAAAAAATTTTGCCTGCCATTTACACTGAGAAAAATATCTAGTATAGGTTACTATAATTGTATAATATCCCATACTACACACGATAATTACCATAGTGACAGCTATCGAGGTGGAATCTTTTCTTCTTTTGCATTTCGATGTCAATAGGCCGAAGGTACAGGAGCCTTTATTATTTTATTTTACTGGTTCCCCATTCAGCAACTGACGATGGTAACGTCTGTTTGTCTAAGTCAGTTGTAATAAAGTTATGTTGACTGCTCTAGCGTCTGTTATCGATTGTGCAATATTATTACAACATATTGCCCCTGATTTACTCATTGGCGTAGTAATTGTTAGAGTAGAAAATAGTACTGTGTATAATAATCAAATGAATATTTTTATTATCACGGCATTGTATTAGATACTTATAGCAAATAATACTAATTGCTTTGATTGTAAGAATCTTTCTCGACAAGGTTCGAATGCAGATTGTTCTTTAATCAACAAATAATGGTTTATGTTACTTTTAAGATGGTCAAATTCTATATTCACATTTTTCTATTTGACTATCAATTGTGTGGTGTATTTTCCCAACGTATTAGCTTCGAAAGTATCGTTTTATTTACATATCAAACGATTGTAAAATGTAGTAAAATACCAAACTAAAAAAAAAAAAAAATTCTGATACATTTACTAGAATACATTCACTACAAATATTTTGTTCTCTGTAGTATTACTTCTTCTCAGTGCATTGGTGTCAACGGACTTTTAATATAAGCACTATCGACATTTGATACCAGACTTGTGTCTGAAAAGGCTTCTAATTTATAAAAATAAAATTTTCGTGTGCATGTAACCTGTTTGCATAATACAAAACAGCTTAAGGAAAATCGTCCGAAATTTTAAAATATTTCTTAATGTATTTTGACAATGTTTTGTTGAGTTTGGTTAAACCTGAAATGAACATTTTTCATTTAAGTTATTTGTGGAAAGAATTTGGTAGAAGTAGGATTTTCTTCCTTTTTTGTCATGCATATTTAAATAATTCAAATTAAATTCTTTGAAAGAATTTCAAATTTGTTATAATCCTTGCTGAATGTTCCAATCCTTCGGTAAATGTATTTGAATATACTTAAATACTTTAGTTATCAGAGTGAAATAGGTACAAACAATTTTAGTATAATTATTAATTATACACATTTACAAGTAGTAATTGATAGAAATCATCCTTAAAATAGATATGTAAGGTATTTGCAATAATAGAAACTGTAAAAATATAAACACTAAGTAAATCTAATTTAGGGAATTTACATAAATATTTCTTTATATTCATCGTGAGTTTCACTTCTACGTTGCATTAAAGACCGCTGGATAAAGTAAATTCCATTTAAATCGTATTGTTGAATTTAAAACTATAATTTAGGGACTACATTAATGTCGCTGGCGTTTAATTTTTAGAACATGAAAACTTGCAGGCAATGTTAACAAGATTCATGTTAAACTAAAAATATATGTGGCCTTGTTCGAAAGGTCAAATAAAAGGACAACATTCTCACATTTAAAAATCTTCTCATACGTGAAAATGTAGACCATGTAACGATTACGGTCATACCGTGCCAGAGATGTATCGAAAATGGTCAGGGGCATGGCGGGGCGAGGGAATGATAGGAGGTCGCCTTGGAGGCGATTCGGGGGGGAAATAGGCGCGCATGCTCCCCACACGGGCGTCAATACCAGCGCCAATCCGTGCTACAAGCGGGTGAGGGCGCTTCATCGTCACCCGATATCTCCATCCGATCTGGAGAGGCTATCAGACCGCTTGTGGTTTTGTTTTGGTTTCACAAAATGGGCGAAACACAGCGGGATATAAATTCTATCGAAGAGGGATACTCTATATAAACGCTATATCAGTTCTTTGTGTAGGTATAATATGTAGTGCATGTATGTTTATAGAGATTGTGTTTTCTTAACCTTTTTAATCTCACATTTTCTTTGGTTATGTTTGTTTTATCTAATCTTTGAAAAACTAAAGTACATGTATTAAGTAATTCGCCAACATCATAAGATTTAAAGATGTTAATTTATTCCAAATATAATATAGCAATTGTATATACCGAATGTTACACAAAAACTGTTCAAGACAAGATATATACGTGCTTATTTGACACAATTTTAATGGTCCATGTAGCAAATCAAATTATTTCGAAGGTATTATAAAGTATAAACTATTTACTATATAACAAGAAATTGTCTTACTTTTCGACTAAATTTAAAGGAAAGTGTACAGTAATAATAGCTCTTATTACAATAGAATTTCTACTATGAGGAAGCTATACAAAATGTTTTGAATGGAAAAATATCTAAATAATTGCAAATGCCCCGAAATAAAACCAAAAAAGCCAATAATAAGATCCAATTTTTAAATAATAAATAATATGTACAAATAAACCGCTATTTCATTTGATTGATTTCAACAGGCAATAAATGTATCTTAATTGCCTGAAATACAGAAAGCATTTCAATTAGGTATGTCACAATTTTATAATTATAAGGAAACTGTCCATAAAATAATTAAAATACATTTTATAATAAATAAGAAAACTTTGCTTAACTTTCTTCTTGTCCAGATTAGATCGAGTCAGAATGCAAGAGAATAAAATCAATGAAAATCAGTTTGGTTTACTTTTAATTGGACAAATGCAAGCAATCCTACCAATTTGCTTAATATTTACTTTTGTTACGATTGTTTTCAGTAATAAAAGAATAATTTTTGCGTTGACGAAAATTTTATTTTAATAAAAATCTGTTCAATTATAGAAACTATTCAAATTAAAACAAATACCATGATTTGTTATGAAATTTTTCTATATATGGAACAACTTGAAAGAAATAATTAAAAAAATATTTTTGATCTCTTAAAAATGTCAGTATTTCTTCCTATATTTGCTTCTTCTATTTTAAAATGTATAAGAATTAAACAGGAAATTTTAACTTCATAAGTAAATTTGCCACCGAAAATTTCGATTAAGTGATTGAATCAAATACTTCTCAGTACGATTTTTAAGAAATTTAAAATACATTCCTTTGTTATTTTCTGCTATACATACCTACTGCTATGAATTGTGATTTTATATACTGCTTATTCACAATTCACAACCAATGTGTCCAGCTTCGATATTGAGTCGGTTTAATTTCCAGGATGAGACCGCTTTTCCCTCAGGGTTCCAATCGGAAAAGTGGAAAACACAATTTAATTAGTAAATAGTTGAGAGCCACTCAAAATTTATTTGAGAAAAGTTATGATCACGTTTTTAAGTTACTTGTAAACTTCTTGAAGTAAGGTTAATTTCAATGACACACACAGTATAAAATAAATGAAACTTTAATACTAGAAAAAAAAAATTTAAAAAAATATCTTTATGAAGTATAAAGATCAATATTGCGTCATTAAACAATATTATTAAGGTAAAAATATTATACGAAAATGACCGTAACGTATAATTAAACTTCCTTATAGACTCCCGAGCAAAATTAAAACTAATAAATTGCAAAGATGTATTTTAATTTCTCCCACAATATTTAACGCAAACAAACTATATGACAGACCGAACAAACTCTAAACGCATGTGCAAACCACATGAAAAAATGGCCTTGATAATCCAAGCGAACAAAATTTAAAGTTTAGAAAATTTTTTATATTAGAAATTTTAAAAAACGTTCTTTGTCATTTAATTCAACTACTAAGATTAAAAATATATATAACAAAATTAATACAATGAAAATACACAGTTCAAATCATTCAAATAATAATAATAATTATAATTATCAGTAATACAATTTTACTTACATAAATGAAAAAAATATTTTTTCCACGGGACACCTGAGTTAGAAAAACGTATAAAATTCACTACGAGATCAACAAACCCGTATTAATATACCGAACAAACTCTAAACGCATGTGCAAACCACATGAAAAGATGGCCTTGATAATCCAAGCGAACAAAATTTAAAGTTTAGAAAATTTTTTATATTAGAAATTTTAAAAAACGTTCTTTGTCATTTAATTCAACTACTAAGATTAAAAATATATATAACAAAATTAATACAATGAAAATACACAGTTCAAATCATTCAAATAATAATAATAATTATAATTATCAGTAATACAATTTTACTTACATAAATGAAAAAAATATTTTTTCCACGGGACACCTGAGTTAGAAAAACGTATAAAATTCACTACGAGATCAACAAACTCGTATTAATATAACGGTAATGAAATCAAGCACAACCACTAATTAATAAAAATTACGAAGCTACTAAACTAAGATAAAAAAAATATATCTTATAAAACACGTCTTCTCAACTCAGATAACATTTAGTGTCTGCGGAAATAGCATGGGAAAACGGCGTACTACAACAACGCAAGTCAAAAATACTATAAATCAAAATAAAATATACATTGACATATAATAATGTTTTTCAAAATATTTGCGGGGAAAAATCTATAGCAATACGTAACATAATTTTTAAATATGCAGCTTTAAAATGATGACGAAATGTCAAATTTAAGAAAACTAAGATTAAATTATATTTAATTTGTTATTAAAAAGTAGTAAATCAAGCAAACTACGTTCAAAATATTATTTTCTGCTCAAGTCGTGTTCAGTTTGTGTAGATTTAGAAAGCAACAGCAGGTGAATAAAAATTTTGATTATTCTTTGTTCGGTTATCGAAGTATCGTAAGATCTAGTGCTTTTTGAAACTTAATTTTTTATTTATATTTACATATACATAAATAAAAGATATTACAAATTTTGCATAGTTAAACATTTTGAGGTTTTAATAATAATAATAATATCATTTAATACCCAGCAAGCAAGGCCCAATAACAAGATACATATTATATACATGAACATTAATATACAATTACGAAGTAAGATATGGATGTCTGTATTGCTGTCTGCCCGGCGAACCATCCATGCAAACACATCATTTAGCATCCTGTCTGTCACGTTGGACAGAATATATGTAGAAGTTCGTTTCCTGACATTTATTTTCGTAAAGGGATTCACGAAAGTAGCATCATACCTGAAGTTCATATGGTGAACCAGAAACGACATTCGTTTAAGTGTGAAGGGATTGTTAATAATATTTTTAGTCAGTTAACTTAAGATTTTCCTAAAGATATTTTCCTTTCTAATAACGCTCAGAGAAGACATGCCATGGCGCAGAAGCAATTCATCCTGGAATGTACCTCGTTCCGGGTAAACTCCATCAATTTGGAATGTGGGAAACTTTAAAAACTTACTGTGAACATGGTCCAAAAGTCCAAAGGAATAGAATCGCAAGCATAGATGTGATACCAAATTAATGATGTGTATTCAATTTTGCTTAATACATAAGCATGGCACAATGATTTAAGCAAAGTGATATCTTTAAAATATTATTCACACGCATAATAAATCCCAGAATTTTGTAGGCATCAGAACAAATATTAATTACATGTGATCTAAAAGTAAGATTTGCATAAAAAAAGACATCAAGATTCTTCATTTCAGTCTTACTGGTTAAGATATTATGTACTTTTAATACAATATGAAGATTTGCAAATTTTGCAATGCATGGCAAATCGATTATAACTAACCAGACAGCTTATCAATATTTAATTTACGTTTAAATCGGCCACACCATGCAACTAATACATCCTGATTCTGTTGAAGTTTAACGATATCGTTAATTGTTGAAATCACAGAATATATTTTTATATCATCTGCGTATTCCTGAGGAACGCCAGAAGGCAGAATAAAATTAATGGAGCAGATCCCATTGTAGGTCACGTAGCATCTTCTTCGGAATAGATAAGTTGGAACGAGACTTACAGATCTCAACTCGTGAAGTAAAATCTCATGACCAATTGAATCGAAAGCCTTGGATAGGTCAGTATAAATTACATCAACCTGGCCTCTGCCGTCCAAAACCTCATTGATATGCTGAACAAGTGAAGTGGTTTAAAGACGTATTTACGAATACTCCTAGGCGTAATTCGAACAGAAAGCATTTTTTATAAATAATGCCCACTTTTATTTAAGTAGGGGAGACCGGGGCTCATTGAAACACGGATCACCCTGAGACAAACAGCTTTTGCCGCAAAAAAAATTAAATTGAGTATGGTTACTCTATGGTTCAATATTGGCAACACAGTTTTCGGCAAGCTTACTGAATTTGGCAGAAATAAGGTGCTCCTGTCAAATTTTATTGTACTTGAAAATCCGTTTTGTAAAATTTCTATGCTCTTTCATATACCGCCTAATTCTGTAAACACAACGATCCGAATGTATGGATATTTCTCCCGCTTCGAATACAATTCCCCTGAATGCTGTGGGCGCGTCAACATCGATGTCATACATATAGCAAGCGCCAATTAAGTTGGCGCGAGGAGGGGGTTTAGCAACAGACTGTTTTGTGATTGGCTTAACATCGATGTCATACATATAGCAAGCGCCAATTAAGTTGGCGCGAGGAGGGGGTTTAGCAACAGACTGTTTTGTGATTGGCTTAACGCGTTCAGGGGATTTTTATTCGGAGCGGGAGAAATATTCCTACATTCAGGCCGTTGCGTTTGCTCAGAATCAGGCGGTATATGTAAGTGTCCATTGAATTTCGTTAAGCGTCGACGCAACTGTCGATCTATTAGGACGCTGTGTGGTAAATGTAGTAGCTGGTGTACTACATCCAACTATTCCATATAACATATATGTAATAGCAACAAAAGTTATAAATACAGTTGATGCGGAAACAGTAGCTAAAACTATTTACGAGAATATGCACCAAATGCTTCATTCGGACGACAGGGAAAACGAAAAAATACTTTTGTCAGTGACAGTGCTGCATATATGTTAATAAAAGGCAGAATATTAAAGGAAACATATCCTAATACGCTGCATATTACTTGTGTAGCACATGCTCTCCACAGAATCTGTGAATATATCCGACACCATTCCGGAAGTTGATAGACTCGTATCGGCTTTTAAAAAAGTTTTCAGAAAAGCACCATTGAGAGTAACTCTTTACAGGGAAAAACTACCATCTTTGTCACTGCCTCCCTCTCCAGTAATAGCTAGATGGGGATCATGGTTGGAAGCTACTAGTTTTTATGCAGAGGATTTCGATAGTTTACAAAATTTCGTTACATGTTTAAATGACGATGCTCGAAGTATTTCTGAGTGCAAGGAACTAATAAAAATTGCAAATTAAAAAAAAACAGTTGTACTTTCTTCAGGAACACGAAATTTACCAAAACTAATCACTTATTTTTAAAATCAAAATCTTAAATTAAATGATGGATCAACCACATTAGATGTGGCTATTAATAATTTGAATAATGTTCCAAGTGACTTCGGATGTGGTCTTCGGCAAAAGTTAGACACAGTTTTTAATGAAAATCTAGATTTAATAAAATTGCGGCAATTGTGTATGGGGACAATGCCTCAAAATCTAACTGCTAAATACGCTGAAATAAAAGAATATTTCCAGTATGCACCTATAACCAGTTGCGATGTAGAAAGGACGTTTTATCTATCTATCTACGAGGATGTATTTCATTCAAAGAGAGCAAATTTTTACAGAAGAAAACTTTGAGAAAGTATTGCTAGTTAATAATAATACTCCTTTACTCAACTTGAACTACAAAATGAACAAATAAAAATGTATTTCGTATTTTATAAATCACCACCTGTTTATTTTCCAATTATATGAATAAAATTAAAAACTCTTTAAAAATACAAATTTTTAATAGTACGCCCGTGGGCGATGTGTCATGGGCCTCTCAGGACCGGTCCCTACTTATGAGGCACTTTGAAACATTTTTATCGGGGCACTTTGACACAGTGTTTCAAGGTGCCCTAAAAGAATAATTATGTATTATTGATGCCTATATTGATGTTTGAAATCTTTAAGTTTGATTTCAACCTAAACGTGAAATTTAAGCCAAAGTATAACACCAGAAACATTTCCTCTGCAGATGAGGAAAAAATATTAGAATATTTAATCGAGTGCTATTGTCTTTTTAATTCAAGGACACCCGGTATACATATATATCAATGTAGTATTAAGTTTTGCTCTCGGGGTTTTAAACTCAGAGGAAGTGGGTCTTGTGATGCTCTAAATGCGAGAGTACCAAAAACAGTCCTGAACGAAGAAAATGCTCCTTTGATCCATGACGTGTGGCTTTTAACTAGGAAGTGTTGAACAAATTTTACTCATAAATTGGGCTTTCAACAAATCTCTGCTCATTGAATGTTTAAAAAGTTAAAAGCGGATCAGAAACGCAGCAAGAAAATTACCGCTCAGGAAAATTTTGCGATAATTAGTACAAATTGCCAAACGTTTTTCGAAAGATTTATGAAAGTAGATGGAATGTGAGCCCATCACTTTGATCTAAATTCAAAAGGTGGTATACGGATTACCACTCACTTGAAGATTTTGGATCTCTCTTTTGCCCGGTAGAAAAAGTGATCCAAAATCAAATTTTTTTAAGATTTCAAAGAGACTCGTTTTATGCATGTATCCATTAAATGAAGAAGACAGGAATTTTAGATTAAGTCTTTCACTTTCAACAGTTGCGATTCAATAGTTGTCATTAATAGCTTTGAGGCTCATTCTTCTGATGATGAAGATGTATTAGGTGTGTGAATTAGTGGTTGATAGGACAAGAAAATAATTTGTTTCTCAAAGGTATCGGAAACATTAGTAATACACCAAATGTGTTTGACCTTCTTCGTTGGGGGAAAAAGTTCATGAGCTTTCCTCGTAGGTTAGACAAGTTAGATTTGATCTTCATGTAAACCCAAAATATAGAAGAATGCATTCAATAATTTCGTTTGATAGCAAACTGCATTATGTAAGCATGATGAAATTGAATTTCAAAGATTCAGGTAAAAATTAGTTGTAAGAGATTATGTATTTTCTATTTATACAAATCTTTATATTTCAGCAGAAAAATTAATGAGTATTCGATCATTCTTGTCCATTACATTATTTATTTCGTAAGACTTTCTAGACTTTAAACAATATCTAACCTAGAACTAAATAATACTGTACAATAAGTTGTACGAGAATAAGAAGCCTAGTCGCATTTGTTCTACATAAAATTGAATACTATGTGATAATGTTGTCAGTAACACAGAAACAAATATCAGATTGATTCTATATAATTTAAGTAAATAAATATAGCTTATGTAAAACTTGTACATGTGCCTTTCTTGGAATTATATGTTTTCGTTTCGACAATTACCTATTTACCTAATTTTTTTATTGAGAAATTACTAGTTTGGTGTTATTATAATCGCTTACAGCTTATCTATTAACAAAAGCCTCGATTTGATATACATATTTCATTAAGAACCAAGTAGAAATACAACGCATTTCATGACAACAGAATCAATAATTAGTCATCAAAGTATCCAAAGTTAACCTGGCGTAAAATTTATCAGAACGCATTGTATATTTCAAATTGCCCGTGAATCTTATGAATAGGATTAAAATAGATGTTTTATGATAAATATGTGTTTAGTAGATGAGCGTGCTTCGAAAACATGCAAGGGGTTTAGCAGATAATAAATGTAAATAAACACAATCTTAAGCAACGTTCTCACCTACACAAAGTGGATGAGATCGGTTAAATATTTACAGCGTCAGGTATGTTCAACAGTTTTGTCATGTAACCGTGTTCGGCGTAAGGAATAAATATTCTTATATGCGACTATTTGACTGATGTACTATATTATGTACTATAATTAAAATAATCTTTGTTATAATCTTTGATCTTTGATCACAAAAAAATTATTTTAATCTATTAAAATCTATCTTTCGTTAACACACCATCTACTTCAGCAACAACAGTAATATTTTATACGTCGTTGAACGTACGTAACAAATTACGTTAACTCCACTAATGACAACGAAGAATTTTGTAATTTTTGAAATATTTCAAGCATTCCATTGTAACTGTCTATCTCTGGATAACGTCTTCGAATAGTTTCTGGCACGAAATGTATGAATTTTCCACGTCACGTGTACTTACAGCCGAAAACGAAGACGTCCTACAACGTCTCCTGTACAGGTTCAAAATACCAGTCGAAAAACTTAATTTGATAATAACATACGAAAAAGAACTACTCCATGGTCACAGGGAAGGACACCATCAGATGCAAGTTAGTTGTCAACGAGCACATAATAAAACAGTTGATGGATTTCAAGTATCTGGGGTTGAGATATTGGGCGACAGACATCTACAGCAAGAAGAAAAACAATAAGCGAATAAAGCAGCTAGAATATCAGGATACCTACGAGAAATAATATGGCGAAACAAATTCATGAGTAAAGAAAGTAAAAACAGAATATATAAAGCCTGCATCAGACCCGTGCTAACCTACGCCGCTGAAACAAGGGCCGAAATATCACAAACAAAAAGAACAATGAGAACAACAGAAATTAACATACTATACGAGTAATCAGAAGCAGAAGCAGACAGTTATCGCAGACCTGAAGATGGCAAATGTGATTTTGCCGAAACGTCGTCCAGAAACCAGCACCGGTCGGTCTTTACAAAGACCAAACATCCAGTTACAACACATACTAATACCCGCGGAAACCTGAAAGAAAACATATATATATATATATATATATATATAATATTTTCGTGACCTTGGTATGATATGGTAAACTTAATAAGTCGGCGATTAAATATACTTTGAAGTAATAAACCAGACCTTTAATCGCCGACTTATTAAGTTTACCATATATATATACAGTGTGGCCGCCATCCATAGCGCGATGCATGTATTAGTAACTACTGGTCGACTATAATGGGCGTGTCAACTTGAATTGCCACACCGACAGCGGGCGTATTATTAAGTTATACGTATAAATGTATTCGTAGGCAAAGCAAGTGAAAAGCAGTGTAGGAGGTATTGTGTTCCCGATATAAGTAAATATTTGCAGTTGTTTGAAGCATCAGATAATCACTGATAACATCTCAGTGAAGTAACTCATCACAGCTTCATAAACAACATAAAAAAACAAACATACATAAACAGAACTACTAGACTTTAACATAAAAAAACTTCTTAACGAAAATAATATTTAGTATTATAGTAGTATTACACTCTAAAAACTTAACAATAATAAAATACTTAAAAATAAAATATTTACTTCTTAAAACAGAATTGTAATTCAACATTGCAATAAACCTGCAATTAGCTAAAAGAAAATGTTATTCTTAAGCAATAATTAAATTCTAAATAAATTAATTAGTTAAGTGTTCAAATAAACCTCCTTCTTGACACGAACAGTAACCCAACCGATTATAAAAATTCCGACGCACATTTGTTAACATATCTGCTGTGACAGTACTAGTGACTTCGGTAATTCTCGCGCGAAGTTCCTCTAGATTTGATGGACGTTCATCACCGTATCCGTAGATCGAATTATGTAAAAAGGGCCATAAAAAGAAATCGTTAGGGACTAGATCAGGAGATCGCGCTGGCCATTTAATAGGACCCGAGTTACCGATCCATCTTTTTTCAAAAACCGCGTTTAAAAAGTTTGTTACATAACGGGTACTGTGCGCTGGGCAACCATCTTGCTGGAACCAAACTTCATTAATATTGAACCGCTCCCGTACTGCGGGGATAATACTATTTTCAAGTAACTGTAGATATCTATTTCCGTTTAAATTACCGTCAATAAAAAAAGGCCCAATTATATGATCCCCAATTATACCTGCCCATACGTTAAGCTTCTCTGGATACTGCGTTCGCGTTGGTATATTCAAATGTAGATTTTTACGCGACCAGTAACGACAAACTGCGCGGTTATGATGTCCGTGTAGCCGAAATGTTTTTTCATCTGTGAACAATACGTTATTAAGAAAGAATTCATTTTCGTGATATTTATTTATCATTCTTTCGCAAAATTGCATACGGCGATTATAATCATCGGGAAAAAGTACTTGTGAACTTGTAAATTTGTATGAACGATATTTATTAGTGCGTAAAATCTTTTGAGCCGTTGTTTTACAGATACCTAATTCGCGGGCAATTTGTCGAGACGACATAGTGGGATTTACTTCGACTAAAGCACATACTCGAATTTCTATATCACTTATATTCTTATCCGGAAGAACTTTATTTTTATTAGTTACTAAAGAAAATGTAGTTTCGAATCGATTAACTGTCCTACGAATGGTGCGTGAATTGGGAATTTGACTTTCAGGGTAATTAGCTGCAAATAAAGCTCGAGTTACTTCCGCGGGATTACCACCGTAAAATTGTTTAATCATAAAAAGTTTTTGCTCCGGTGTATAATACTCCATTTTTTAAATGACCGTTACGTACATCAACAACGCGGTTTATTAAATATTGTGAGCGAGTAGTTCCCCTGACGATATAAACATTGCAACTAACACCCATATGCGGGAGCGACAGCTAATGCGCTTGCGCGACTACACCGTAGAAATGTGAATTTATTGGACAAATACGAGTGCATCATAGGGATATGCGAAATACTAGGCTCTCTTGTAATCCATTGGAACATTGCGTCTACTTCTTTACCGTTCTAACACACGGACACCTCTGTGTGTTTTGCTTACACTACAGGTATCGCTATAGTGCAGACGCACGCGGCCACATGGTATATATATATATATATATATTATACATATATTTGTTTTTAAGAGGTTGACGACAAACTAGCAACATATAGATTTGATTTTTTGAATTTGACGAATTTTAACATGTTTAGTGCCGTTGTTTGCTAAATTTTAACTCTGAATTACACTCCTGATGAAGTAACTAATCCGTAATATGTATAAATATACATATATATATATATATATATATATATATATATATATATATAGATTATTTCTTGACCTTTCTATATTATAGTTAATTTAGATATTCGGCGATTTAAGGTCTGTTTTACGTTAATATGTATATATTTAAAATAATCTCTTACATGTTTCGGTAAATATTATCTTTATCAAAGAATTATAAATGACGGTATATTAATGTCAAAGTTATATAAGTGATGTAGTCATAGAGAGAGATACATATTCATAAATACATTCAATTCAAATAATAATAATTCATGACACAGTTTGACGTTAAATACAAAAGGATTGGTGTGTCATTAAGTTATTATTACACTTGCGCCCGTGGAGCAACTTAAGATGTTAAGCTGTCGGCATTCGCCTAGTACGAGGAGCAAAACCACGAAAATATACTCGGATAGCTCAGTCCCGGTTGAAATCGGGGCTGCCGGCAAGATAAGCAGTGCGCTAGATATTTATATAACACAAGATATATATTTAAATATGTACAATATATGATGGTAAATTGCAGACCGTTAAGTTATAGTATATACTGTTGTTAATTAAATTTTTTCTTGTTTAATATTAATTATTTCTTTAATTTCCATTTTAATGTGGTATTGACGGGAAGGTGAATACACACAGTCTATCTTAAATTAAAAATTACCAGATTACTATTTGCATAGCTAGAACATATTGATACATCGTTCATTAAAAATTATGAATTGATATGTGCACGGTATTTTTCAATTTCAAGTAGAAGAGAGCTGTCTATTTTATTTTATTAAAATAGCCAGCCCTCTTCTACTTTATAGCGAAAAGCATCTACATGATTTGAATCAAATATCACCACCCGTATACAAACATGCACATTAAGCGCTCCACAATTCAAAACCCAAATTGTCTTATCAAACTCAACAATTTATATATTAAACTATACCAACTTAACATATGGTTGTATATGCACAGATTAAAATATGTATGTGCATGCACTAGAGGGGTTACGGGCAACAAAAACGCTTTGTCCTTCGCTAACAACCGAATAATTAGCACCATTTACGACTCCTAGCTGATCTATTAACTGAGACGAGAAAATTGCTCATTATTATGTTAAGGTAGTTGGAGAAGCGATTTCAATTTACAAGAAATTAGATATTACATGACTGGACTTACAAACAAAATACATTTTCAAAGCAATACGTACATAATCATGTACGAGGAACTTCTAATAAGTTTGTTAGGCAAATCCATTCGAATATATTTGATATGGCTACTTTGATTTTAATAAGACTTTCCACAATTAATTAAATGGGAACCGGGTATGAGTATATTTGTATGCGAATTAGACTTATATTTTTATGGATTTCAATAGAGTTCTGCTCTGGGAGTTCAGCAATATAATTACTAATAATAAGCGCCAACCGGTAAAGCGTAGTGTGACAGCGCTCCATCCTTAGAAGATTTAATAGAAGGAATACGCCAAGAAATTAGAAACATTACCGCAGATGTCATCGACAACGTTCGAAAAGAATATTTTAATCGCCTTGACTATTGTCTGATTGTTAACGGTGCGCAATTCGAACCTTTAATTTAGATATTTATATTTTCGTTTTTAATGTTTACGATAATATTACTTCAAAATTTATTTATGTAAACATCATTCAAAATTACCTTCTCGTATGGAAAAAATCTGTCCTTTCTAATTATATAACAAAAATGGCTGTTTATATAAAAAAAATGGCGCCATATTGTTTTTTAGAGACAGCTTGTATATTTCAGTTTCACATAAGAAAACTTTAAACTAAAAATAAAAATCGACGGGTCCGAGTCTTTTCTTGAATAACTTCCCTTTTCATTTTTATAGAGTTTATCCAGTACTTTACGAATACACTGTATATAGATAGAAAGGAACAATTCTAAGTAAGAATTATAAGAAAGTACGTATTAGATCTGTCGATAATTTCTGTGCTATTTAAACACCGGTGTTTAGGACCTTAGGATTTAAAAATGCTTTTAAATTCTCATAGTGTGCATATACTTATACTCAAAATATCATACATAATAACAGCCCACAATGCGGGCTGAATTGGCAAACCAGAAAGATGCTTGTAGATAATATTTATTTGAGCTACTGTTTTTACTACAAATTTGAAAACGAAAACAATGGGTCGCTTGCAATTAAAAATTTGTCTGCTTTCAGGAGTAGATGTTATAAATGTAAAGGAAAAATAATTTTAGTTTAATGCAATAAAATCTGTACAAATTAACAATGTGCAATGAGAAGGACCAAGGTAGCATTTGTTTGTCGTTTACCATGGCCAGGTTGACATTTGTTTGTCGGTTTTTGAGTCGAATTTCGACCCAAAAGCCACTCTGGGGTTTTCCATTTTCAGCATGCTAAAGAAGACTGTACAAACATTGTCGACCTTTAGAGTCTTAGCGTTTTAGAGTTTTGGATGTGCCTAATGTTTGTCGTGAATATCTTGAAAACTAAAGGAGATAGGTGCGCGCAGCTTTGTTTATCGTAATTAGCGCCTCAAAATCCACAAAGTGAAAGTAATGGATCATTGAAAATCGACAGTGAGTATTTTAGTTTTTCACGTGTCGACGGTTTTTAGCAAATATCTCGAGTGGTTCTGTGGTCCTGTTTATCATAATCAGCGCGCAATCTATAGAGTAAAAGTATCGAAACGCTGAAAATCGCCACATCGTTTTTTTTTTGAATTTTCAAATTCCATCGCTTGAGGTTTAAAAAAATGCGAAATTTAAAATGGAATAACCTTCTCATTTATTGTCCGATCGCGGCAAATTAAAATATTCGTCGAAATTATTAAAACGAACCTAAATGCGTCCCCATACGGCCAATCATTTAGCCGCTATTACAGCCCGGTCTTTCGCAAAATTTCCGAATTTTTCCTGTAAAATTTCGCTTTTTCAGACATAACTCCAAAACCGGACGTCGCAGGGCCATCCGGTTTTCGTCGTCCTGGATTCTTTAGTTTCGGAGATACTTTGGTGGCCCAAAATTGAGTTCCAATTTTAGCGTAATTTTCGTGAGCTAGATTTCTTCCTCGAATTTCGACCCAAAAACCACTTCAAGGATTTCCAGGACTCTAAAAAAGAAGTGAAAATATCGAAAATCATCGAAAATTGACAACTACGTCTCGCCAAAATTGGAACATAAAAAACCGGCGTTTTATATTTTAGCTTTTCGCGTGTCGACGGTTTTTCGAAAATATCTTGCCAACGAGAAAAGATACGTAATGAAAATGATTCATCTTGGAATTGTTTAATGATAATAATTTATTTGATCTTTTAGACTGTAGTAGCATACAATAAGTCAACAATTTTAAGATAGAGCCTTGATAATAGTCACAATTCTTAATCTGTAGGCGCGTCAACATACATATAAAATAGACATTTATGTGCTGCATGCACATTAATGTGTATTATAGGACACAAAATACTACAAAATTACAAGAGATGAAAAATGGTTTCACTACAGGAATTCTGTTAGAAGGTGATCGTATATTAGCAATTAGTCTTAACAATTACAAAAGAGAGAATTCTGTTTATTTAGTGGAATAAACAAGCCTTGTTTATTATGAAATTTAGCAACTAGTGAAGACCATTACTTCTGATAAGTATTGTAAACAAGTGACAAATTTTACTGCTTAAATTAACGAAAAACGATTAGTTTTAGCTAATAGGCAAGGAATCGTTTCTCAGATTGTACACTGCCACGTCTCAAAGCAATTTGACAAAATTAAATTGGGAATTGTTATCGTTTTCAATAACTGTAAAATTTTTTAATGGAACATTTTTTTGAACGCAAGATTAAGTACAATTATCCTTAAAAATGTATTTCAAATACAAATCTGTAATTTTTTTAAAAAGACATTAACCGAGTTTAAAAATTAAAAAATTAAAGATGTCCTACAGAATAATGAGTTAAGCTGAATAATGTTTATACACTGCTCTAAGAAATTAACGCACCGTGTATCCTAAACGAAAAATATTTATCTTATTTGCTGATAATTTGTAGCGGTTGGCGTTGGCTTGTAAGAACTTGGGATTTGACGTTCAGTTGTCAAACTTGTGTTGATATTTGGTGTTGTTTTTAGTGTTAGTTACATAAAATTAAATCATATCTTGATAAAGTTATCTTATTGTTTCTTGTTTTACCTTTCCGCCATTATGCAACAAGAATTTCAAAATTTGGCGAAAGAGGAATGTGCGTTATTAGAGGAAGGTTGGAGTTATCGCCGTATAGGAGAAAGATTCGGTGGGTGTCATATATCGGTATCCCGAATGATACAAAGGTATAGAGATACTGGTGACCATATTCGATGACTTGGGCAAGGTAGACATAGTGCCAGAACCCGTCTCCAGAACCGCTTTTTGAGACTTTCGGTTTTAAGATCAAGCAGGTGTTTGCAATTTCAACTACAGAGTGTTCATGGTATTCGAATTACTATAGAAACAGCTAGTAAACTCTAAGAGTAGGTCCTGTGCCAGCCCGAGGTCCAGCCTTGTTCGTAGAGCATCGGAGACTTCGCTTGAATTTTGGTATGAGTCATGGTAATAGGTTGTAGGATGACTGGCAACGAGTTCTTTTTACAGATGAATCTATATTTTGTTGTTGAATCCATATGTTGTTTATAACTGTGATAGACGTGTTCGTGCGTACAGACGACCAAATGAAAGTTATACTCAATGCAACATTCTGAATACTATATTATTTTGTGGAGGTTCTGTAACGGTGTAAGGAGGCATTTTTTTGGCAGCTCGCATGGACTTAGTAGTGTTAAACAATGGAAGTATTAATGCTGATCGGTACACAACTAACGTGCTTCAAGAACATTTTGTGCCATTCGCGCCTTAAATCGGAACAATTTTTTTATTAATGCAATATAATGCATGACCTCACAGTCCTCGCATAGTTCAAAAAATATCTTGAGGAGGTTGGAATTGACACTATGGATTGTTCAGAAAGAAGGCCTCCAGACCTCAATTCAGTAGAGCGTGCCTGGGACAAGCTTGGTAAACGCCTGCAAGATTATTCGAACCCAGCCAACAACCTGGAAGAAGTAGGACGCCACCATATGGAAACATGGAATGGATTGGAGCAGAACGACATAAGCTCGTTTGTTGTGAGTACGAATCGTCGATGTCAAGCCATCATTAGAAGCAGAGGCGGAATACTCGATACTAAGGCCATTTCATTGAAAACGTTAATTCATATTTTCTCTTTTTCATTGTATTTCACTGTGTATTGATTGATTTGCCAAGGGTAATTTATTAAAGGTTGTTAATTATCAAAGAATCGAATATACTTCTCTATCTAGTCATATACTATGTTTTATAAGGCATTCCCTAGTGGTACGTTAATTTCTTGGAACAGTGTATTTACTTTATTTAAAAAATATGACAAAATTCTCCAAAAGTTTAAAAAATTCAAAAGTTCCTCTAACACTATTTAATAAAAGTTAGAAATTTATTTATATCGTAGAAGATATTTGAGGTTAATAAATTTTCTAACTGTTTTTAAATTTTTTATTTGACTCGAGGTTATTAAGTTTAAATGTTTTCATTTCATTGTGTATTCCTATGCTGAGATATATCACGTGTTCAATTAAAAAAATTATCTAGTTGTCTTGAATATACTCTGAACATTTTGAAGTATGTCGTAAATTAAACCTAACTACTTAACTTAACTTCACATCATTTATGTTTTTGCATTTTCATGCTTGAAATACAAATAACAAATAATAGATAAAACAAAAAATTACAACGAATTTGTCCTTCTTGGTGAATACATCTTAAAATTTTCCATTAAAAATTGACAACTATGACTAACACTAGTCAAATAACACTCGAATTTATGCACATGACAAAAAAAAAGAATTTCTTTTAACAAAATGTCAAGGTAAACTAACTGAAATTTCAAACGAACACATTAGATGCAAGCATTGTATTGGCGGCAATAAAAATTAAACTACAAGCGAAATTTTTTGATGACGTGAATATAAGCTAATAACTTTAACAAGAAAATGAATGCAATGATTTGGGCAATGGCTGAAGATTACTTGAATTATTTGAAAGATTATTTGAAATCTCAGGCGCCAATTAAGCCAGATTTTAAGGTGTTAGATTTACAATTTCTTAATTTTATTCTATAATTGCAGTATTAATTACAATTGAAAAATATGAACGAGTTGTTTGAGGCAATACAAAAAATATATTGAAATGTAAACTGGTAAACCCTAAACAATATAGTTTTTCTTTTTACAAAGCTGTGGAAAGTGCATTATTACATAAAAGTAACGACTATAGATAACAACATATCAATAAAATCAAACTAACGACAGGGGTTCATTATCTATAATGCGATGTGAATACTTTTAAAATAGTGAAATAAATAAGTGTAAATATGTATATGTTCGGGCTTGATGTGCCAATGTTATGGTTGTATCCGGCTTCTGGCGATGATGCTTCAAGCCCAGTTACTAGAATCACGACCCTGATGTTGCTTCACCGTGCACCGGTTGTAAGGCTGTATACACTTCACTTTTTAAATATTCGGTAACTGTTTGTTAAATGAATAAATGTACTTTCATCTAAATATATTTTTTTATACTATATACATTTATTTTGCATCTACAACGACTTATACTAACATAAAACTGCTGTTGAGACTGGTGTCTCTTTGCAAACATGATTGTTATGTTGATATTTGAAGTTGTTGTTGATGCTGATACTGTGTTTGAGTTTGTACTGTTGAGTCTCTTGTTGCTGATATGAGACTGATTGGCATTGTTTTATAAAAAGCTGAAAATATACCACTACTCCTACACTGCTGCATATTAACATACGCGGATTGGTTGTACAATGTATTGTTTGACGTCATAACGGGGAATTTTTGCGTTATTTGTTCGTGGAAATTGTGCTTACCAGCAATAAAACCCAAGGTTTACGATAGTGTCTTAAAGATCTTGCTAATAAATAAATACAATATCATTACTAATTAAGTATTAGTAGGTGTCATAAATCTAAGTATTATGACACCTATCTTATTATACATATTTAGTTAATAATGGGTGGTCAGATTAAATATCGTCTCTTGAATGCGTTCACTGATAACTAGACTGCGGAACAGATTCTATCCTCCAATGAGTCATGCAGGCGAGGAGACAGAGTCGATTTTACTTAATAACAAGATTGATGCAATATTCGCTCGTAGCCAAGATTTTAATGTCCTGAAAGGCTTTTGTAATAATTTAGAGTGAACCAATTGATAAATTATTGGAGTTTTTCGGCTTTTATATGAAATATTTACCAATATCGCTCCGGATTGGTCCACTCTAGTAATAATGTTCTAAATACGGTAGATTGGTAGATATATTAAATTTAAAGATTATTTCTATGCGCCATTCACTAGCTCTGATGTTGAGCGAAGTTTTTCTATATTTAAAGACATACTGTGCAATAAAAGAACGCACTTTACTGAACAAAGTTTAGAATATATTATAATAATTAATGTGAATAAAAAATGTTTACTGTGGTGTGACAAAGCATTCACTTTAATTGTTAGTGATATAATTAATTTCAAGTTTATACTTTTTCAATATTTTGAATTTTTTCACTGTAAAAAGTAAATGCATTTTGTATATATATATATATATATATATAATTAATTCAAGAGGTATATATATATATATACATATATATATATATATATATATATATATATATATATATTTAGTGTTTATAAGAATTTAATTTTCTTATTTATTTTATTGGCCGTGTCTTAATATTAAAATAATAGACTTTTATATTGGTTTAGCGACCTTTAATGGATTTTAATGTTTTCTTCTACGACGCTTCGACTTTTTTTATTATTAAGTCTTTTTCAAGTGACTAGAAACAAAAATTAATACAATGAAAAGTAAGAAAATATGTTTGCATTTGTATGAATGAATTAAAAATTAAAATTAAATTAATAATAAAGTAAGGAAAAATTAAAATGATTACAATTGTATGAATGAATTAAAAATTTAAATTAAAATAATAATAAAGTAAAGTAAGGACATTAAATAATATAAAATTTTCCTTACTTTATTATTAATTTAATTTTAATTTTAATTTTTAATTCATTCATAGAAATGCAAACATATTTTCTTACTTTTCATTGTATTAATTTTTGTTTCTAGTCACTTGAAAAAGACTTAATAATAAAAAAAAGTCGAAACGTCGTAGAAGAAAACATTAAAATTCATTAAAGGTCGCTAAACCAATAAAAAAGTCTATTATTTAAATATATATATATATATATATATATATATATATATATATATATATATATATATATACCTCTTGAATTAATTTCAATTCAAGTTCATTTAACTTCAGTGTTTTATATATTTTCCTAAAATTAAATTTCCGTATATACATTTCATTGGCTTTATTACGACTCTGGCGAAATATATTTCACACTCCGTCTGTTTGCATTGAAAGACGTACAAATAGACAACTTTTATCAATACCATAGCGCTATAACATTCATATATACTGTTAAGTTGATCGATTGTACATTGTTGGCACCGCTGAATCACACACGATACGGAATAGCGCCGGTTCCGCAGTCTACTGATAACCAAGGGCAATAAATCAAGAGGTCTGATGTATAAAGCAATAAGTAAATTTGGGAAAAGATGCCGATTATTAATAACCCTAGGTAATAAAACGAGTGGTCTAAATTATGAAGTAGGTAATTAATAGATTTGCAGATGCAAAGAATTCTTAGAACTTAAAGAAAGTTTTTACAATTTGAATGTGTTAATAAAAGTGTCTTATCGATACGTACTTTTCAAAATAAATTTTCTGATTTTTCAAATTTTATCTCGAATTAAGGGAAATTAAAACTGTTCACTATTTAGCGAAAAAAGTGACAGTGAAAAAAGAACATTTGCATTTACTAAGTTTATTTTTGTTATTAATTGTTATTATAAAGCTAATATATAAAGTATTATAGAAACGAAAGTCGTATCTATTTCTGGATAAGGTGTACTAATGATTAGTAAAAACTATGAAATGTCGGCATTTGCACATTTCAGATGGATATGGCTTTCACACATTTTTCATATATATATATATATGTATATTAGTTTTTGACCTTTGTATAATATAGTAGATTTAGATATTCGGCGACTTAAGGTATATTTTACTTTAATATGTATATATTCAAAATAATCTCTTACGTGTTTCGGTAAGTATTATCTTTATCAAAGGATTATAAACGACAGTATATTAATGTCAAAGTTGTCAACTTTGACATTAATATAATGTAAAAATAGTACAATGTATAATAATCCAAAATAAAGTAATTTTATTATTACAGCATGGTAATAGGTACTCGTAGCAAACACTACTAATTGTTTTGGTTTTAATAATCTCCTTCGATAAATGCCGAATGCATATTTTTCTTCATGCAGCATATGGTTTATGACGGTCACATTTATGTATTTGACTACTAATTATGTTGTGTATAATCACAGCATTTTAGCTTCGAAGGTATTGTTCTATTTATAGCAAACGCCAATTAAGTTGGCGCGAGGAGGGGTAAGTTCGCGCAGGATTAAAAGTAGTGGGGAGATTTGGATTTGGTTTTACATCAAATGTCAGATAATTCTAACCTCTGAGCGTGTATCACTTTATGATCCCCTAGCAAAGACATTATGTTCCGTCAAACGTCAATGACAAATGTATTCTGACAATTACTTGAGTAGTGGGGGTGGACGTTTTTAAAAACGGCTTCTGCGCACCCCCACCTCGCGCCAACTTAATTGGCACTTGCTATACATATCAAACGTTTGTAAAATCCGCCACAGTGCCAAATTACAAAAATATAGTTTGAAGTATTTTTATTCTCGTTAGATTTAATACTAGTTCTTGTTTACTGAATTACATATTTCTACAAGGAATTTACTACAAATATTTTGTTCTTTGTTCAACTACATTTTCTCAGTGTACGGTTGCGATTGTAATTTAAGGAACAGTCATTAAGTTTGTTTTTTTATTTTTAGGCATTCTAAATCAAACTTTCATTCGATATGTACTGCTTAAACGTTGTTATAGGAAGTAGAAAATAAAGTGCCTCTTAAGTTATCTCCGTAATCCTATATTATAATAAAATCAAATTAGTAACTTCTTACTTAAAATTAATTTTGGTGCATAATTATGCGAGCTGATTTCTTATTAAAGCGACGCGGCATACGGCCTACTATTTTGTCATATAATACTTTGTACTTAGATAAAATATAACTAAAATTGTACATATCTAAATATAGAATATTATCATTTTTCTTGAAATGAATAAATAAATATGAATATATTTTCTACTTTATCATTTGTATGTTTAATGGATTTGTAATTATCCTCAGGGTGTATTAGAATATTAAATAGGGCCATGGTAAACATCCATTTACAGTTAATTGGTTGTTAAAGCAATCTTTTGAAATTATACTTACATAAGCTATTTATAATAATAACAAAATATGATGTCGAATAAATGTAGGTTCACTAATAATTAACACCAGTTTTTTAAAGTTTTCTTAACTATTGTATTGTATTAATTGTATTGTAAAAATATTACTTATAATTAGAGTGGACCAATTCGGAGCGAAAGCAGAGGCGTGACTAACGAATTAGTTCCCGCGTGCCCCATCGCACATACGATTACTTAGTATTTTGTTCACGGTTATCGTGTGTACACGTATAATAGCAGCAGGAAAGTGTATTCTGTGTATTTAATAATGTTGAAGGAGCGTACAGTAAAAAAACCGCTATCATCAAAGTTAGTCAATAGGTTTATTGAGAACCATCCTAGTTTATCTTATAATGGGGTAAATGTAAAATGTTTAGTGTGTAATATATATATAAACCATTTAACAAAATCAAATTTGCAACGCCACGTGCATAGCGCAAGACATAAAGATAGAGACACTGGTGCCGATACAAAATACGAAGTGTTCTTATTTGATTTGTGTACAATGATGAGAAATAACTTTGGAGACGCACCTTATGTTAACAATATTTCATCGTGCTTCTCCAGATTTTCAAGTCACGGAAAACGCATAAGACGGTAAGTTTTTTTTTAATCATCTAATTACATACATTTTAGATTTTATCTTTTATACGTATCATCGAGAACGTTTCATAATCTAGAAAAACCGTCTTACATTTTTTTTGTATCTAACATAATAACAGCACCGTTCGTGATAGTATATCTCTAGATATTAATAATGTTTCGCATGCGGGAACCAATTCGTTAGTCACGCCTCTGCTTTCGCTTCGAATTGGTCCACTCTACTTATAATACAATTTCCTGCTAGAATATTATGTTTTACCTCGTTTTTTATATATTCTTTAAATTATCTTTTATAATTTAGCAACTTAAATGCAAAATATTACAGATAATATAATACTCTAATATGTTTCAAGTTTTAACATGTCTAGATATATTTGCTACTTCATATGTATTCAGTCACGCCCCTATTTTATCTACAATCAATTAAATTAGAGAATTAGTAGTTCTACCTACACATTTATTCAAATCAAATAAAATAAATTTGAGATAGTCGACCGTGTGTTTACATTAATAATATTATGTACATGTGCGGTAAATTCACTGTTCATCAGCATACATGAAATATTACACCTTTAATAGAAGAAAGTGTATTACCACTATTTTGGTTTAAAAATAAGAAATTCCATTTACTTGTCTTATGATTTGGCGCATAGAAACCTGCTATACCGCGGACTGCTACTTTTGCTGCACGAAAATCTTCGGGCTTTGCAGCAAAAATAAGAATAATATTACTTATTCTAACCTGTATTACGTTTGGGTGCTAGCTATAACACGAAGCCACGTTTGGCACACCAAGCCACAGCTTACAGGCAGCGAAATTGGTTACTCTTGATAATAAACTTACATATTGCACCGTCTTACCAGTAATGGTTATGACTGGTACAGCGGGAGTCCTCCGGAGTCTTCATCTCCGGGCTCGATCGTTTAAGGTCGATTGACGGAGGCAGTGGTTGAAAACTTGTCCGGGCTAAGGGTGTTTTTTCCTAGTCGGGTGAAGTGCGTATCTGCTCGGATGATAGCCTGCAGAGCGAGGAAGGGTTTAGATAGGTTAGATAGGTGAGGCACACAGATAGCGCGTTTATTGAGAATGGGGGCGCTAACTGAGCATATCTCAATCCTATTGTCATTGTTGGCTGTGGTGAAGGCCCCTCGCCACATAAAATATCAACGAGACTAGTTATCCTAACCTGCCTTCTGACTTCGTTCAGAAGCATTGCATAAACTAAGTCATATTGATTTAATGAAGAGAATACTGTTATAGAAACAGAATCACTATTACAAAGGTATTTTTAATAATATAAAATATTATTAAAAATCTGGTGTGAAGAACACAATATTAGTATTGAACCTGCATTTGTGTTCTTCACACCAGATTTTTAATAATATTTTATATTATTAAAAATACCTTTGTATTATACAAAACTGGTGGGGTTTACCTACTCATGTATGTTTCAATTATTCTGAGAATCACTATTACCTATCAGAATTATCGAATAGCGATAAACAATTTTAGCCATCTGAAACAGGCGAAGCACACAGCTAATAAATTATTTGGAACTAAATGACCTAATTCCAAATCTGAATTTAGAATTAGTAAAATGAATTGTGAAAGTTTATGAACTTTCAATAATATTATTCTTTTGAATAAGAATTTTAGATATTCAAATATGTAAAATTGGTGACATTCATTATTGAATCTGTATTCTTTGGGTAAATGTTTATATTTGGAAATTATATTTTTAATATAATGGCATTGAAATGTTTCGAAGATGTAATGGTACATCTATTTTACGAACCCTGTTCATTTTGATTTAATTAATTAATTGTACATAGTAGACAGAATGCTAATTGCATCATTTGTTGTATATGTATGAGTTCATTGCGTATGTATTGCTTATTTCATATAATATATGAAAGTTACTAAATGTGCATCTACGTGCCCAATAATATAGCTTTCATTCATGGCAACATTAATTTGTGTGTGAAAACATTGTAGAAGTACTACATCTAGAGTGCTGACATCGACAGCGAGAATTAACCTTAGAGACTATGTTCAGCGATACTGCAATTAGCGGAAGAAGAGATTAATATCCGTCGGACCGACAGAGCAAGCGTGTCTACATAATTTGACGCCGGGCCAGCAGTGTGAGCAAGTCCAAAAAATTCGACGCCGGAGAGTGAGCGGAACAAAAAAATAGGCACCAGAGTAGCCTATTATTATTAACAATAATTATAATAATTATTAATTCTCATTAACATTGCGTTTTTCATCATTTGCATATATACACGCAGTATAGAAATGAAAGTCGTATATATTTCTGGATAAGGTGTACTGATGATTAGTAAAAACTATGAAATGTCGGCATCTGCACATTCCAGATGGATATGACTTTCACACATTTTTCATTTGCCCGGACAACCTGGACGGTTGGCGCCATGAAGCGTTGTAGCTACATTCTTAGGCAAATGTGTTTTTGTCATTTGTAGAAATTAATACAACAAATTAGAGCGGCAATTGCATGTAATGTGGGAATTTAATAATTATTAATTCTCATTAACATTGCGTTTTTCATATATATATATACAAGTGTTTAGATAATTTCTTAGCCGTTTATTAAATATATCAATTGATAAATTATTGGAGTTTTTTGGCTTTTATATGAAATATTTACAAATATCAAATTAGTATGTAATTGCAGAGAAAGTGGGGATGTAAACATTGCTGTCTACAAATTACAAAGCAAATCATACGAAATTTTTAATTGAAAAATATTGTCTACGTTGAGACTTGAACCCAAGTCTACAGTTTGCCGGACTGTCGCTTTTACCACTTAAGCCACGATAGACCTTGGTTCAAGCTACTTAGAAATGCATTATAAAGTAACAGTGTTAGTAAATCAGATGTCAGTTATTGAATGTAGATGCCAAGTTGAAAGCAGAAGTCAGTTTTGGAAGCTGATGTCAGTTTTGATAGCAGATGTCAGTTATTGAAAGCAAATGTCAGTTATTGAAAGCAGATGTCTGTTTTGAAAGCAGATGTCTGTTAACTGACGTTTGCTTTCATAACAGACAATTCATAACAGACAAATCTGCTTTCAATAACTGACATTTGCTTTCAATAACTGACATCTGCTACCAAAACTGACATCAGTTTCAAAACTGCTTGAACTAAGGTCTATTGTGGCTTAAGTGGTAAAAGCGACAGTCCGGCAAACTGTAGACTTGGGTTCAAATCCCAACGCAGACAATATTTTTCAATTAAAAATTTCGTATGATTTGCTGACAACAATGTTTACACCCCCACTTACTTTGCAATTACATACATATTAATTTGATATTTGTAAATATTTCATATAAAAGCCGAAAAACAATAATTTATCAATTGTTATAATTAATAAAAGTGTTTAATGTGCTTAAGAAATAAGAATAAACCAGTGAAGTGCATAAATTGTGCCGACGACCGCTAAGAAGAAGAGGAAAAGTCCCCTCAGCTGCATCCACAAGACTAAAATATACCATTTCTGCGCAGTATGTATATAGACATAAATAAATAATAAAAGAGCTCATTATTAATATTAATAAGTAGAGCAGACCAATTTCTGTGAGCGCCATGAGCGCCGGTATGGGAGTGTAACTCGTAATATATTAGAATATGCGATAGAATAGGGACGCTTTTTATTAGTTCTGATGCAATACAATCATGCTCACATCGGCGCTCATACGCGCACGGAAACTGGTCTGCTCTATTAATAATTCTTTAACTATACAGGCTGCCCATTTTCTATCTCCGTATATGGGTATTGAAGATACCGGATCTGTTAAATTAACAAAGTTGCTCAGAATTTTGATGAGTATTTGATAACATTTTCAGATTTGTCATTTGTTGTCAACTTTATAAGATATTTAAAGTTTAAAGACAATTGAAATATGACGAAATTTTCAGGTATACATATCATCGTAACCGTTGAAAACAGAGTAAAACTAAAAATGGCATGTAATAGTATTTTTACGTAGAATTTAATATTTTTTATTAAATATTCATGACACCTTGAATATCAAGATATAAAATAAACTTATGTTTTTTTAAATGGCAATTGACTTCATTAAAATGCTTATTTTGTTCTGATTTCATAAATATAAGGTTTGGTATGGTTATCTTTTTTAAATCTTTAGAAGTAATTCAACTACTATTACTAATTGAAGAAATGACAGCCAAGAGGACTTTTTAAAAACTACTTTAATGCAGAAAAAATTAATTTACAAGTTGTCAAATTAACAGTTGCCAAATAAGTTGATTTCCCATGAAATAGTTAACTGTACTAAAGTTAAGTGGTATTATCTATAAAATATTTGTGTAAAAAATGTATTCCAACGAAGACTAAAATGATACGATTTTTTGTTATTATGCTAGTACTAGAAAGAGTAATGAGTATGACGCTAGCGAATTGTATTATCAACGTTATATGGAAAGAAGATAGCCAGATCGAAAACTATTTTCTAAGTTAGAAAATAATTTGAAAAGGTATGGTTCGTTTACAAATCCAAATCACTTGAAAACGAAATTCAAACCGGTAGACGAAGAAAGGCTTATGTAAGTTACAAACCCGCGACATCAACTCGCGGGAACTTGCGAGTGAATTTGCTGTGTCCACAGAAAATCTCATTTCATTTTAAAACAGAATAAATACAGGCCATTTAAATATATTGTGAATAATACATTTTATGGCCAAGATCATGAAAGAAGAATGTTATTTGCTCGATGGTTTTTTTGGAAGAAACAAACATTGGTCCGCACTTTTCTTACACAATTCTTTATACAGATGAAACAAAATTTACCAACAATGGATTATTTAATAAACATAATAATGTTTGTTGGTCTCAAGATAACCCTCATCGTACTGTGGAAATGCGAGATCAACGTGTTTTTTCTGTAAACGTGTGGTGTGGAATTTTTGGAATGAAAATATTGGAACTATATTTTTGAGACCAATTTAAATGGAGAACGATATTTACATTTTTTGCGTAACGAGCTGGGAGATGTGCTAGATGAATTATCAATAAATTTAGTTCAAAATATCAGATACTTTTGAAGATGACGGTGCTAATAATTTTTTTAATGTTTCTGAGTATCTTTCAGAACGTTTTTTTAACTGGATTGATAACGCAGGCACCGTCCTTTGGCCGGCAAGATCACCAGATTTTACGCCACTAGATTTTTTTTATAGGACGCCGTAAAGAATACAGTTTATAAAAACAAATCCAACAACGCCGAAGAATTAAAAATTAATATTACGACAGCCATAAGAAGCATCCGTCCACAGACTCTGCAAAAGGTTCATTCCGATGTAGTGAGAAGGTATGAAATGTGCATCCAGAGTAATGGAAATATTTAAAAAAATATTTAAAAATAAGAATTTTAAAGAAGTCATGGCCAACTATGATTGCCATTTAATAAAACATAAGTTTATTGTATATCTTGATATTCAAGTGTCGCATGAATGTTTAATAAAGGTTATTAAATTATATGTAGCAAATACTATCAGATGCCATTTTTATTTATGTTCTGTCTTCAATGGTTACGAAAATATCTATAACTGAAAATTTCGTCAAATTTTAATTTTCCTTAAATATCTCAAAAAGTTGACAAGATATGACAAATCTGGAAATGCTATTAAATACTCATCAAAATTCTGAGCAACTTTGCTAATTTAATCGATCCGGTATCTTCAATACTAAGAGAGTTACCCATATACGGAGATAGAAAATGGGCACCCTGTATATTCGACTTATTGTTATATAATATTATTATATAATCGACTTATACTAATCCAAATATATTTGATTTAAAATTAATCTTGCCAGTTTGTTTCATTTACTGCATTTACCGTCTCACATATTATTAAACGGAGAGTTTCAAGTTTCATTAGAACACGGTCATTTACATTTTTTGTTTTTTATATTATTGAAAAGGGATGCTTCGATATTTATTGCAACTATTAGAATTTGAATCACCCTAAGGAGATATTCAAAGATAAGCAAGAGAAAAACTAAAGTAATTAGTTAGTCTGTTTATTAATTACATATATACCATTTAAATAATGTCAGGTACTATTTTTATTAAATTTTAACTGGCCGGAGCATTTCAAAGTAAATAGCTCGTTATATCGCCCCGAGTACTCTATTTTAACTTTAAATATAATTTATATTTATATAAACACCGAGCACAAAAAGGGTACGTTAACAAAGAACATCAAATTGTGAGATATAAATACGATGCGTTTTAAATGACAAGCCTAAAATACGTAAAATAGGAAGCAGCCTACCAAGATGTTGTAAAGAAACTGCTGCATTTCAAGGCAATATACTCTAGATTTATGTACTTTATAGTTGTATTACTTTTCTAAATCAACTAGTTGATATTTTCAGTAATATTTAGTTGTGAATTTTTCATATATATTTTGTTTAATACTTATATTGTTTTAGAAGTTTTTCAAACTCAAGATAGCATTAGATGTTATTTTTAAAAAAGTACGCACAAGTTAGATTCAATCGAAATCTTAAAGATTTTATCGATTCATTTTGGTTAAGTCACTAAAATTTCTGGTAACTTACACATGGAAAATCCGTGAGACATAGTTCATGTTTACGGTATTATTAGCATTTAACGATATAATCTCGTATTTATTTTATCTCATTTTTAGCCCCCCCCAATGTTATTACTAGAGAACGGATGCAATTTCCATAAAACGCAATCGGCAATTGGAATTGAGTATAACGTCGCTCAGTACATTCGAGCGTAATTCAATGAAGTATTTGTTTGACTTACTCGGCCACCTGGTCTCGCTGCGATAACAATGGACAACTGAGCTATTGTATTCAGAGAATATAGTGTTTTTTAAAGAGTTTTCATGAGCGTAGATAGAAGCGGGGTTTTTATAATGTACTTTATCTATTAGTTTATATTTCGTAAGATAAATAAAGTGCTGTGAATAAGTTTCTTGTTTTCATAGTTTTAACTGTTAATTACATCGTAATTTTTGTGATAGATCCTGTTTAATATCGTTTGATTGAATCTATTTCTACCAATTATTTCGACGTAAGTGTGCATTGAATTTCGTTCAGTTTCAATAACTTACGTACACATTTTTAGTTTTCATTTATTTAGATCTAGAGCATTGTTCAAGTTACTTTTTCAGACATGATATGGAAGAATGTCGAGAACGGCATTGTAAAACAATGGCGAGTTGGATTGACGGTCATACTGATTGTATGTCCATTGTCAGTGATTCCGTAATTTATTACAAAATCCGTAAAATATCGTCAAAAATTCGTCACTTAGGATCGCAAGCACATCTGAACTCTGTAAAACTTTTATGGCGGCTAATATTCCATTAAATAAACTTAGCAATCCCACTTTAAAAATATTTCTTCAAAAATATACTGGTCGAAATGTTCCTGATGAACCAACTTTACGCAAATATTATGTTTCTAGGTACTATACGAGAACAGTACAACGCATTAGAAGCCATCTTTTAAATCAATACATATGGATAAGCGCCGACGAAGCGGTGGATATGTTAGGACGCTGTGTGGTAAATGTTGTAGCTGGTGTACTACATCCAACTATTCCCTATAACTCATATGTAATAGCAACAAGTGTTATAAATAGAGTTGATGCGGAAACAGTTGCTGAAACCATTAAGGAGAATATGCAAAAAATGCTTCATTCGGACGCCACGTACAAAGAAAAAATACTTTTATTTGTCAGTGATAGTGCTGCGTATATGTTAAAAACAGGCAGACTATTGAAAAAAACATATCCTAATATGCTGCGTATTACTTGTGTAGCACATGCTCTCCACAGAATCTGCGAATATATCAGAGACACTTTTCCGGAAGTTGATAGACTTGTATCAGCTTTTAAAAAAGTTTTCAGAAAAGCACCATTGAGAGTAGCTCTTTTCAGGGAAAAATTTCCATGTCTGTCACTGGCTCCCACTCCAGTAATAACTAGATGGGGAACATGGCTGGAAGCTACTAGTTATTATGCTGAGAATTTCGATAGTCTAAAACATTTCGTAACACTGCTAAAGGAGGATGCTAGAAGTATTGGTGAGTGCAAGGAGCTCACACAAATCCCAAATTTAAAAAATCAGTTGTACTTTCTTCACGAACGCTTTGGAAAATTGCCAAAACTAATCACTTATTTTGAAAATCTAAATCTCAAATTAAATGACGGATTAACCACATTAGATGTGGCTGTTAATAATTTGAAAAGTATTCCAAGTGACTTCGGACGTGGCCTTCGGCAAAAGTTTGAAGCAATTCTTAATAGAAATCCAGATTTAATTACATTGCAGCAATTATGTATCGAGACAATTCCACAAAATCTAACGGCTAAATATGAAGAAATAAAAGAATATTTCCAGTATGCACCTATAACCAGTTGCGATGTAGAAAGGCAGTTTTCTATTTATAAGGATGTACTTAATTCAAAGAGAACAAAATTGACAGAAGAAAACCTTGAGAAACTATTGCTAGTCAATATTAATACTCCTTTACTCAACTTGAACGACAAAATGAACAAATAAAAATGTTCCCATTATAGAAATACAATTAAAAACTTTAAAAATACAAGTTTTTAACATATACATATGTATTTCGTAATTTTATAGATCACCACCCGTTTGTTTTCCAATTATTTAAATAAAATTAATTAATAAATATGTATTTCGTAATTTTAGATAGATAGATCACCACCCGTATGTTTTCAAATTACATATATAAATAAAATTAAAAACTTTATAAATACAGCTTTTGAACAAATACATATGTATTTCGTAATTTTATAGATCACCACCCGTTCGTTTTCCAATTATATAAATAAAATTAAATATTTTAGAAATACAGCCTTTCGCCAGTACTGCACTGGGCTTTGCGTCATGTGGTAAGCGTGTCCGTTCTCTAGTTATTACATTACTGTATCGCAGCGAAATGAATAGGCATGTCCATACATTGCAAGTATGTATATACATGCAATGAACAATTTTATTTTTACCATTTTCGGAAAACAAAACCAAAACCGAATAATCGAAATTTGCAACAGGAACAATTCGAATAGTATTGGATCGATATAGTGTAATGTAATTGAGTAGGCTGGGTTCGTGTTCCGGCCAGAGCCCACTGGATTAGCTGACCAGGGTCCATGTCGGATTCGTGACTCACGAGGAGGCCGATTGCGAAACACAAAAGCTTCCTACACACACACACATGCACACAAATATAATCAGGAGAGTCAGCAAGACCTATGTGTACGTATGTGTATGTGATGAATTGGACACTGGACTCTGGAACAAACAGATAAGTGCGCGCAAGTTGAAGGAATTAGGTCGTATATCGGGGATATTTCGTAAATATGATAAATCGTCTGTCTATCATCGTGCCTTGATATCCTAGCCGCACGTGAATGCCATCGCCTCGTTAGAACATTCCAATTTGTCAGAGTACATATCTACAAATTTGATGATGGATAGTTTTAAAAAGGATATTCGAAAGGTTTAATTTTCGTCTATTGTTAAATATACTATTCATGTATTTTTGAAGAGGTAAAACTAGTTCAAACTAATTCAAATTGTAAAAAAAATTAGGATTGTTGTAATGTATATGACCAAATTAATAAATTAATTAATTTTCTGCAAATCAATTGCATTTTCGCGAAGTGTTATGAATGAAATAAATGCTTTCTACATGTACGACGCTAATTATTCGAATTTTTTTTACTGAAAAAAATTTTATTCAGGATTCGAACCTACGTCCTTTAGTTTGCCGGACAATGCTCTTAACCATTGAATTATTAAGGGACTGAAGTTCGACACGCCGGGAAGTACTTAAATTGCATTAAGAGACACAGATATTATATTGTGCCATTGTTATTTAATTAATTTCCTATTCGCAAACAGTGTTCAGAGTCACGTTTCAAAATTAGTGCTTTGTATTTAAATATAATTTTTACTATATTTAGTATTACAATTATAACTCATTTTTCTTGGTAACTCATTACCAGGGACCAGACACGAGAGGCTGATGACTCATCACCCACAGGAGTATTATTCAAAATTTGTATTTTTAAAGAGTTTTTAATTTGATTTATATAATTGGAAAACAAACGGGTGGTAATCTATAAAATACGAAATACATTTTTATTTGTTCATTTTGTAGTTCAAGTTGAGTAAAGGAGTATTAGTATTAACTAGCAATACTTTTTCAAGGTTTTCTTCCATAAAATTTGTTTCTTCTATTTGTATGAAATACATCCTTTTAGATAGAAAATGTCCTATCTACATCGCAACTGGTTATAGGTGCATACTGGAGATATTCTTTTATTTCAACGTATTTAACAGTTAGATTTTGAGGCATTGTCCCCATACGCAATTGCCGCAATGTTATTAAATCTGGATTTCTATTAAAAACTGCGTTTTTCCGAAGGCCACATCCGAAGTCACTTGAAATATTTTTCAAATTATTAATAGCCATATCTAATGTGGTTAATCCATTATTTAATTTAAGATTTTGATTGTCAAAATAATTGATTAGTTTTGGCAAAGTGTTCCTGAAGAAAGTACAGCTGATTTTTTTAAATTTGGAATTTGTATTAGTTCCTTGCGCTCAGAAATACTTCGAATATCGTCATTTAAACATGTAACGAAATTTTGTAAGCCATCGAAATTCTCTGCATAGAAACTAGTAGCTTCCAACCATGTTCCCCATCTAGTTATTAGATGGAAGTTTTTCCTGTAAAGAGCTACTTTCAATGGTGTTTTTCTGAAAACTTTTTAAAAGCGGATACAAGTCTATCAACTTCCGGAAAGGTGTCTCTGATATATTCACAGATTCTGTGGAGAGCATGTGCTACACAAGTAATATGTAGCATATTGGATATGTTTCCTTTAATAGTCTGCCTGTTTTCAACATATATGCAGCGCTGTTACTGGCAAATAAAAGTATTTTTTCTTTGTACCTGTCGTCCGAATGAAGCATTTGGTGCATATTCTCGAAAATGGTTTTAGCTACTGTTTCTGCATCAAGTGTATTTATAACTTTTATTGTAATTACATATGCATTATATGTAATAGTTGGATGTAGTACACCACCTACAACATTTACCACACAGCGTCTTAATATATCGACAGTTTTCATTAGGAAAATTTCGACCAGTATATTTTTGGAGAAATGTTTTGAAGGTGGGATTGTTAAGTTTATTAGTGGAATATTTGCGGCCATTAAAGTTTTACGGAGTTCTTCGTTAAAATTGGCAGACAAAATTGTCAACTGGTCTAATTTCTGCGTGTGTGTTTGCGATGCTAAGTGACGTGTTACGTGTAATTTCTTGGAATTTTTTAGCGATATTTTACAGACTTTGAAATAAATTTCGGAATCACTGGCAATGGGCATACAATCAGTTTGACCCTTAATTCAACTCGCCATTGTTTCGTGATGCCATTCTCGACGTTGTTCCATATCATATCTGAAAAAATAACTTAAACAATGTTCTAGATCTAAGTAAATGAAAATTAAAAATATATTCGTAAGTTATTGAAACGTAACGAAATTCACTGAACACTTACGTTAAAATAATTGGGAGAATTAGATTCGGTGAAACGATATTAAACAGGATCTATTACAAACATTACGAAGTATGTAATTAACAGTTAAAACAATGAAAAAAAAGAAACTAACTCACCGTACTTTATTTATCGTACGAAATATAAACTAATAAATAAAATAAATGATAAAAACTACACACGCTTCTATCTACGCCCATGAAGAAAGGAATTTAATTGTAATATTGAAATAATTGCGTCACAATTCAACGACAAAATAACAGATGTGCTGTTAACCGAATGAATAGTACTATTCAATAACTGCGCGATGTTATAGACTATTTATATGGTCCATCGTAATTTCGGGCTGATGCGTCCGGTATCTATTAATTACTTATCAATCGTTCGCGATATTAATCATGAATTGAAATTAACATGGCATTACTCTGATTAAAAGATCAGCAAGTTTCAACACTGGTGGAATAGATATGCCTGTTGAGCATGTGGCGAGAAGTCTGGGCGTTGTCTTGGATACTCCGACGAGATTTAATACACATATTGCTGAAGGGATCAAGCTTGCTTTTATGAATTTAAAATGAATTCTTTCACATAGGCATTGTCCGAAGTGTCATTTGTGTGTTTCCCGTTTCTTGTCGTATTTTTACTATTGCTGCGTATTGCTCAGTCCGTGCATTACTTTGAATTTTGTGTTTCGTCAGAATTTGTGCCTTAGATTGATTTTTGAAATAAGAAAATTTGACCATGTTCCGCATAAGTTCTCGGAAGTAAGCTGGTTGGAGATGAAATACAGACGAACTTTACGGATGACTTGTATGTTTTACAAAATTATTATGCATAAGCAGTTGGTATACCTGTTCAATATGATTTCCTTTCGTTTTGCTTCGAATATTCTCATTGCGTCCTTCTATTATCCATCCTCTCTATATTACCGAATAATCTTAGTTGATTTTTTTATATGACAGCGTTCTAGTACATCACCCATATTCAGCAGTATAGGTGCTTACCGAATGCTTTGTCTCCCCGATATATACACTGCCACACAAGCATGGTATTCTGTAAACACCAGAGGTTACTAGATGTTGATGCGTACCTTAATAGAAAAGAGAGCTGATAATGTGGGGTTTAAAGGTGGTTTTGATTTTAGGTTTGATAAGTATTATGCTAATATAGTCGACGACGCCTTGCATCTAAAGTAAATGGATTTTAGAAATGGCAGAAGTTTATTGAGAAATTGTACTGGACGGTATAGGGGTAAGGTGTTGATTTATGGTGGGTAGGATATCATGCTTTGAATAGTTGTTGTTGATTAAGGTATTGGTAACATAGTTGAATTTTTTAGACAAGGAATTAGGGTCACGTATGCAAAAGGCTATTTGGATTAAGAAGTTTATGATACCACGTTTTGGTGCAGGATAATAGTGAAAAAGAGCGTTTAAGTATCTGTTGGTATGAGTAGGTTTGCAATAAACGGAATATCCTAATGAACCGCCAGAATGACGATTCACTAAGATGCCCAGGAAAGAAAGAAAACCTTCCACCTCAATCTCTATAGTGAAATATATGGAACTGTGTTGAGAATTAAGGCACTTAAGTAATTTATTTAAGTAATTACGTTTATGTGGCTAGATAACAAAGGTGTCATCACTGAATCTAAACCAACTCTTTATAATCCAAATTCTTTGGGTATAGGTACAGAGGATTTGTTGTTCCAACGCCTTCATAAAGACGTCGGCGGCGACAGGGAAAAGTGGAGAGACCATAACTGCATCAAACCTTTGCTTGTAGTGACAGTGACGGAATTGGAAAGAGGTAGAAGCTAGAGAAGTTTCCACTGCGTCAGCTACGTCATCAGGTTGGTTACCAGAGAATATAATATCTCGGATTATTTGTATAGTGTCAGATATGGGAACTTTGGTGAATAGGAATCGACTTGCAGGAGTGGACGAAACGTCGATGAAGAAAGTAGTCGACGAAGAAAGTAGTCGAGGAAGAAAGTAGTGCCGAGATCGTAATTCCATCCTGGAATATCAGAAGCCATCAATACGAAGTTATCTTCATATTCAAACTAAATACTGTTAAAAATGATTACATGTATCAAGATTATTTATAGATCTTGGGAATTCCAATTCTTGCAGAAAGAAGCAAAATTATAAGTTAGACACTTTGAGATTGGTTCATTTAGCAATAGCTTAAATTGACTTTATGGTTTTCCGAGCTCCATTTTATTATTTTCGTTTGTCAACTATCTTCCATTCACTATATCATCATATCGTAAGGACGCCCTCGGAAATAAAATAATATCCTATCAAATATAATAAACGTTGGTGATTTATTTAATACGACATTCTAGTTTAATTAATTAGTAAGTTAGTTTTAAGCTTTTATATTTACCTATATTCATTTTTAAGTGTTTAATGCTGCATTACTTGAGATGGGTGGGTATATGCGTCTTTGAAATTATGATTACATGCGATATTATTGTATTCATTCTATAGCGTCCTATTTGGATGTATTTACGTTATGTATTTAATAAAAAATAAAGAAATAAACTCATTTCATAGACTCTAGAACTAACTGCTTGTATTCCATTTGCCTGTTGCAAGTCACGAAAGCAGTAAAATGTGGATAGAAAGATACTGTAATTGGGCAAACAAGTATGAGACGAATATACTTTTTGGCATAATTTCAAATTCTATTTGAAACCTACCCATTCCTTAATAAATAAAATACAACACACACGTTCCTACAGAAACTCCTTTGAAATCTAATTTAGGTGATGTGAAAATGTAAAGCTGTTCTAGAGAAAACTTTATGCTAATGATACATTACTATTGAATAAAATTACTTAATTATTAATCTTTTACTAAATAAATTGATTAATTTATTAAAAACTTAGAGCGGGGACTATTTACATCTACTTACAATTCTCTAAAAATATGTAAAGTACATCATAAATTATTTTATGAAGCACATTTATCTGAAATTTTGCATTGAATAAATAGAGCAATAATATATTTTTTTGTAATTTTATCTCTAATAATTATTGTCTGTACTGATTTGGTAATTACTAACAATACAAATATACTTCAATTTTGAACAAAAACAAATAGTAATCTTGAGTATATATCGTAGTATTTTTGTATCTATTTGCGTTTGTACGGAGGAGGAAGTGTAAGGCCTGTTGTAAATCGTATGTATTGTTTAAATAAAAACAATAACAAGCGTCAGTTATATTTAATCTATGATAAAGTCGATGATTAAAATTTTGGTTCCCGACCTTACGTAACGTTCGATTTAATCTAGAAACAAAATCAATTAATTACCTTACGCGAATTTAGAACCGAGATTTATAAGCAAACGATAAATAGGTGGATTAGGAATATATATATTATACATATAAACTAACAAGAATTATCGACCGTACTATATTGGTTAATAATAAATTCAAAACGGGTAAGCGGTCTGTCAATTAAAACTCATTTATTTTCGATCTTTATATTTCGCAACGAAGTTGCTTCTTCTGGAGATGTTACAAGATTAATTAAGACACTAAATAAATTAGTGTATAAAGCAATAGCAAAATACTCACAGAATGTAGAGTTAAAAAATGAAAGCTACGTACACAGACATATTAAAATTGATAAAAATTTAAACATTAATGTAACTATAGATACATGGTCTAACATTGACCCTTAAAAACATGTATATGTAAAAGTTAAAATATGGCACGAAACATATAGCGAAAAGCTAAAGTCACAAAAATACCAAAACCAAAAATAATACACTATAAGTTTAACAATAATCAATTAATAACGAAAATTTTCTTCTTTAGATGGCCTTACAGACTATATTGAAATAAATTATACTTAGTCCGTTAATATCAAACCTATAATTAACGTTATTTGTATCTCTGTTAATGTGGACCATTTCTGAAAAGCTTCTTTTTTAAGGTTATTTTCAACGTCTAAGGTCTTAACGTCAGCAAAATTAAATGATCTTGACCATATATTTAATTTTGTCGACGTTAAGATCTTAGATGTTGAAAATAACCCTAAAAAAACATTTTAGAAATGTTCCACATTAACAGAGATATAAATAACGTTAATTATAGGTCTGATACTAACGGACTAAGTATAATTTTGGTAAATATAGAGTAAACAAAGATATGGACCAACTATATTTTGGCCCTAAATTTTTGATGAATTACAAATACATTTCTTTTCTGATTCCCAGTTTTAGACATTTATACGTATTCTTCAGATTTGCATAGCTTTGTCGCTATTCAGCGGTAACTCTGTATACAGTGTGGTCATAAAGTTTGGAACCTAGCTTATAACCGCATTATTTTACATTTTTAGGAAAAACGCTCGGACAGGTAAATTATCTTTCTTAAAACGCCATCTTCTGACATACAATTTTTTTCTATGACGTCATTGGTTTTCGAGTGATGACGTTATCAACACTTTCTTTAAATGGCAACCATATTATTTTTTCTCGTTTTTGGTAGATCTTTATATCCACCAAATAGTGATATAAAACAATTGGTATGTTGCTTCACAATTTTTTTGAAAAAATGATAAAAATTTAGAAAAAAATTCGAAAATTTTATTTTTGTACAAAATTAAAATTAAATTAAAAAAATACATCTGAACTTAAATTTATTGTAACAGTTAACGTAAATTTTCAAAATGAACCCCACCAACCAACTGACACTGTCCTAGCCGTGTGTAAATGCTTTGCAATCAATAGTAATCTGCATTATTCGCTCCAGGTCAAAAGAAATTCGTCTTCCCAATCGGCCAATTACTTATTAAAAAATCTTATTTAACATTAAATAGTTTCACAAAAAAGGGCCAAAGAAGTTTAATTTATTTAAAAAATTGACATGATGTGGCAGACCATTTCTTAATTAAAATTATCGCCCAAAAATTGAAGATTTCAAAAACTAATTAAGCTTACAAAATTTACTGAAATATGTAAGTAAGTTCTTTTCACACTTCTGTCTTGTGTCAGGACTTAAATATTCTTCTTGAACAAACCGGATCGTCAAAAGCACATGTACTCATGTTACTATGCAAAAAATATACAAAAACAAAAACACGCACTTTTTTGCAAGATATTTCTTTATGACATTCTTGCTTCTTTTTATACAATTTATGTACAAAAATTTTAGTTTGAAATTGTTTCTATGGCGACAATATTGTTGAATTATTTACTTCTACTTTTGACGTTAGATTTTTGAGATATTGCGTAAAAATTGTTCATTTTCGCTAATATAAAAAATGGCACATTTATCTGAGCGAGAAAGAATCGAAATTTTAATTATGGTTGCGATTTGTTTAACCATGAACACCCTGATAGACCTCCAATTACCAGGTCTACGGTGACAAAACTAGTTGGAAAGTTTACCGAAACTGGATCCGTAAAAGATCGACCACGGCAAGGTAGACCTCAAGTAGGAGAAGTTGTGAAAATAAATGTGCTTCTAGAAGCAGAAGAACGGCATCATGTTTCCACCAGACAACTTGCGTTAGCCAATCAGGTGGCTCACTCATTTGTCGTCAACTTATTTAAAAAAGAACACTATCGTCCTTACAAAGTTCAACTTGTATAGTAATTACATGAGGATGACGAAGATCGTCGACTGCAATTGTGTTACGTTGTGACCAAAATCCAAATTTCTTGGAAAACATCGTATTCTCAGATGAAGCTACGTTCTGCCTAAATGGATCTGTTCACCGCCATAATTGCAGATATTGGTCGCAGAACAATCCGCATTGGACTCAAGCGTGTCATACTCAGCGCAGAGGAAAAGTTAACGTATGGGTTGGAATGATTGGGCGACGCATTTTAGGACCATATTTTTTTGAAGGAAATTTGACTGCTGTGCAATATTCAGAATTTTTAAGATTTGAACTGGTTCCACCGCTCGCTGTTATTTTCCCAAATCACGAGGGTGGTAATGTACCCCATCCAAATATTTGGTTTCAACAAGATGGGTCGCCTCCCCATTATGGTGTAGAGGTTCGCCACTATCTTGACGAAATATTTCCCAATAAATGGATTGGACGGAGAGGCGCCATAGAATGGCCACCTCGTTCTCCTGACCTGACTCCGTTAGACTTTTTTTGTGGGGTTATTTAATCGAAAGTGTATTTTAACAAACCGAACAATTTAGAAGATTTAAAACAACGAATTCGCGTAAAACTTACACAAATATCTCCAGACATAATTGAGGCGAGTATACGAAGTGTTTACACTCGGCTGGGACAGTGTCAGTTGGTTGGTGGGGTCCATTTTGAAAATTTACGTTAACTGTTACAATAAATTTAAGTTCAGATGTATTTTTTTAATTTAATTTTAATTTTGTACAAAAATAAAATTTTGGTATTTTTTTCTAAATTTATATCATTTTTTCAAAAAAATTGTGATGCAACATACCAATTGTTTTATATCACTATTTGGTGGATATAAAGATCTACCAAAAAAGAGAAAAAAATAATATGGTTGCCATTTAAAGAAAGTGTTCATAACGTCGTCACTCGAAAACCAATGACGTCATAGAAAAAAAATTGTATGTCAAAAGATGGCGTTTTAAAAAAGAAAATTTACCTGTCCGAGCGTTTTTCCTAAAAATGTAAAATAATGCGGTTATAAGCTAGGTTCCAAACTTTATGACCACACTGTATAGTCTTTCCTTAGAATCACCAGTGCACTGCAGTTACACATTGCCCCAAAATCTTCGTTTTCGTTTATTACGATGTCGAGATGCCGAGTATATAGTACGAGTATATTTTATTATTTTAATATAATAAATAGTATTTTTACGAAATTTAAATTTGTGTATCGTAATTTAAAATTATACCTAAAAAGTTAGTGTTAAAAAACAAAAAACCAAAAATTATTGTGATGTTTGGTATTTGCTATAAAAACTCTTCAAAAATACAAAGTCATTTTAGTCATCTCGTGTCCGGTCTCTAGTAATAACTACTGATAAGCAAAAAATGTTGACGATTTTTGTTTTATTATAAACATAATAATTTTACTTTAAAAAGAAGTAAAAGTTTTAATAACATTTTAATTAAAGCGCCATAGATTTATGGCCATATTCGACGTAAAGGCTATTATCTGTACCCACAAAAAAAGAACATCGCCATATGTGAGGGGAACATTCACTGTTTATGAATAGGATTTTTTTTGCGAGTTAGTGAACTTAAATTACAGCTGTGTTTCGGTTTATTTAGTCTATAAAAAATATATGGACCGATTTTAACTACATTTTGACCCTAAAATTTGGAAATTTTTGATGAATTACAAATTACAGATTAGACATTTATAGTATTTCACCTTATTCTGTTGTAACAATCTTCCTCATCTAGACCTCTTTCCTTCATTTATATGTCTACCCTTACTACTAACGGTACCCACGCGAGTGTTTGTTTTGGTATTCTCTTTTGGCATACACTTCATATGGGCATACCGCATTAACTATTTTTTCTATTTCTTTAATAATATTTTTCATGCATTCTGTGTTTCATAACTTCATTTTTTATATGTCGAGTGTGGGATATTTTTGCATTTCGTCTCCAGAAATTCATTTCATGTGATAACAGTCTTCCGTATTCTCTTGTTTACTATCCATACCTCAACACCATAAGTGACAACTTTCAAACGTCGAGTACATTTATCTTCTTCTTGGATCTTTTCCCACCAACGCACAGTGTGAAATTTCTTGAGTTTACCGGAACTTAATTATTCAAAACAGTAAAACAGTTCTATTTGTTGGTTTTTAAAATTTTTAATAAAAATTAATATGTTTTATTTAATGTTTTTGAGTTTATTTGTGTTTTTTATTATAGAACATTTAAAAAAACATACATTTTATAACAACATTTTGAACTCCTATTCAGAACTAGACTCATTGCAATCGTCTGAAGACTCGCAATCATTACACGGGCCGCAAATCTTTCTAACAACACTAAAACTTCTGGCGTAACTTCACTATGCTTGGCTTTGGGTGCTTTACGAAGACTAGCGATGTACGGATCCGACGAAATAAGCAGTCGATAAAATAAATCCGTATTTGTGTCTATTCTTGACGTTTTTCTAGTAAAAAGTTCGCGATATTTTCTGCAGTCTTTGTTTTTTGTCTCCTGAGCTTCTTCAGAAAATTGTCCGATCGGAAGAATGCAAGAGGCTATAATATCCTTTCCATGACAAAGAACTTTATGCGCACTTACGGGCATTGAGTACCAGAAATATTCTTTCAAATACAATTCCAAAGTTTCTCTTGCATATTCGCCGAACTTTTCTGAATCAATTTTAAGACCACAATTTAGGCACTCTAACAGCACATGAAAACGTTTGATCAATTCTAAGTTAACGCCAGTTATTTCGGCAGACTTTTCGGCATTTCTAAAGAATTTCCTCGCGGTATTACCATCGTTTGTGTTTCCGGTCTGCTGTTTTGGCATATCTATAAGCAAGCGAAGCTCCTCTTTGAATTTTTGTTGAATGTATTTTTTCTTCTCTGCAACTTTTTTTTTTATTTTCTGCTCTACGAGCTTGCCATGCTTTAATATCAAGTTTGTACGATATATGTAAAATACATTCCAAAAACCTTATCCATGCATGGAGGGGCGATAGTCCAAGGGATAAAAAGGATTCGTTTATATTTTTTTGAGGTATATCGCAGATGTTCATTTCACTAGGTTTAGCCCCACATAAGTAGCATGTTTGTGATGATGCACAGGATGATACAGCATTGCATACTTTACCGTCAATCATACAAAAGATCATATTTACTGTAACCTGAAATTGATTGCCATCTACAAGTATAGTGGTTGGAGTAAGTTGAGATATTTGTTCTTTCACTTTGTTTACTTCTGAGGTAATTACACTGACTGTTTCTTTGGTAAAAACGAACTTAATGGGGCGACAGTACCGTGTGGAAGAAGAAGCAGGGTTTTTCCAAATTAGTGACTGATTATCACCATTATCATTTACGGAGCACATTTGGATTGGTACCATTGATACTCTAAACATACTATCATCAGAGCTATGTTTGTCCATATACTTTTGTTGATAGTTAACTTGTTCCGCCCGATCACAACCCCACTTTACGATAACATTTAGTTCATTAACGTTTGACAAAGTTCTAAGAGTATCTTCTAGCCCTATACAAAATCTTGCTATGGTATGATTTATAAGCGACTGAACTGATACTTCAGCTGAAACTTCAGTTATTATTATGTCCTTTGGATAGCATAACCTATTTGCCTCCTTTACAACATAATAAGGTGGATAAGTGCAACCGTGATGTTTTGCTTGATCCCGAACAATGTTGTATTGATTTGACGATAAGTTTGCATCAATAAGTAGCGCCAGAGCCTGGTTCGGAGTTAATTTTCGTGGGCTGTTTGAAGAAGACATGCGAGCCATTTTGATTTTGTTTCCCCTTTCTGGAGAAGCAGATGCCAGTTCCTTGACAATCGCTGCAGAGTTTCGTTTTCCAGATTGTTATAACTTTGTTACGGTTGCTTTGGCTAACTCGTCTTGACTACCGGACTTCAAAAGATGATGCACTTTTCTGTTTTGCACTTTAGGATGACAATACCTAAATTATTTTTTAGGCCTGCCTGCATTGGTCCTCGATCCACTGGGCAATGCATCCCTTACAGCATTTGAAAACTTTACATTATTTTAAAGCCAGACAGCATTTTTATTCAGAAATGATGCTAAATTTCGACTGGATTCCCTCCACCTTTTTCGTATTTTACAAACCAGTGCGCGAAGAGTTGCCTTTAAACTGCAAAGAGCATCAGATCTTAACATTGGTGAGCCTATTTTTTCCAAAACAAAACCAGTGATGGCATCCGATGTCGGTTCTTCCTTCCACTTTTGGAATATACACTTATATGTAACTGGCAAAGTCATTCTAGAAAATGTTTTATTTAAAAGAAGATCGCAAAATATCGCAGAAGATCTTTTGAGCTTTCAACAGAGGGAAAAAAAACTTTAAAATGTTGTGCGTTTCAAGCTGGTATTATGTGGTATCACTTTTTAAAATCTCCACTAAAGTTAAAAATGTAAATTTAACTTACTTCTTAAAAATCACTTTTTCCACGAACAAATCACACTCGAGCAAGGAAAGATTTTGCAATTAATTAAATGCCAATAATTGACAATTTTCTAATAAAATACATGAAGAAAAAATCATGGCATACTGATTTGCCATTTCTATGTACCACTCTATTAACTTTAACAAATCGAATAACTTTCTATAGGCAAAAAGTAGGATTGAATAAGTAATGCGAATTTCAGGTGCATTTTGCGGTTCTTTCGCAGGGTAAATCCCCAAACTGAGTATGAGGTTTTAGAGGTATTTACCTAACAAAATAATAAGAAATCTTATGCATTTTACGTATTTCAAAAATTGAATAAAGTTCCGCTAAACTTCCTAAATTTCGCACTGTGCAACGCCCTTAAAATTTCATTGTCGTCAAGAGTTTTTGACCATTTTTCGTGGCTCAATTTCAAGTAACTCGTTTATGAATTTTTGCGAATAAATGTTGCACTTCGTTCTTGTCCGACGTCCTTAATATAAAATGTGTTTATGACAAGAGTTACGACCGCCACCCTATTTCCTAGTTGAATTCTTTTAGAATTACTATACTTATTTAACCGGTATTCGCCTTTGACCATTAAAAAAAGATGAGTAAGTCAATTCTTGAACAAAATGGAATTCGCACAAACCGATCGTTTCATTCACATTATAAATATTTCTTTTTATCACAAATACTGCAGAATACAGCGCTCTATGACTGCATAAAAGGAAAAGTCAACATTTAATGTGCAACGACCTTATAACACCATCATGAATATACATATCAATAAAAGTATGTTCATGGATTTAAAAAAATGCTAATTACAAGTAATGAAATTTTTACATAAAATTATAAATAAATGAAAAATCTACCGAAGTAAACTTTAACAGTTTCTTTAGTCACTGTTAATTATCGAAGCATTGTAAATTATTGTAGCGCTATATGTAAATCGAACGTCAATCTTGTGTCCGTTATTCCATAACGATACCTGGCTTTAAGTGCGTGAGTTTTCAGGCATGGGATAAGTAGGTTTATTGTTATTATTTTAATGGCTCGTATCATAAAATTATTAAATGTGTCTGCATATATATGTACGAATAATTTCTCTGATCTTTCCGACTCGTAAAATTTCAACCAATGGAATTGCTTGTTCTATAACTTTTGAAGACCTGCAGAATTTTGTAATGTAATACATGCATTCAAATATGGAAATTTATCGATTTTAGATAGGTCTGCCATTAATTTCGTTCTGGCACATTAATAGTTTCGCTTCTTATTATATTTATACATTATAGATAACAATGCATATAGTAAATTTAATTTTGTTTTTATTTGAATGCGAATTTGTACACATAATTTTTTAATGATGCATGATATTTAAGTATATGCGAACCATTATGATCTCATCGGATTCCCGGAGCTTTTGACAACTGAAATACTTAATTTAAAAGTAATAGCAACCTATGTGCCATTATACACACAGAAAATAAATTACTAAAGTTCAAGAAAGAATCAGTTGAATCAAACAATATTCATTCTCATATATGAGCAACAAAGCCTTTTCTTGCTTCAAGTAATGTAATTTTTTGGAAAACCAAGAAATTGTATTCTTAGTTCGAGAATTTATTTTCCCCGTGTGAATAAAATAAGTTCTTTATACAACTAATTTTGAATGTTGCAACTAAGTAATTTACTTTTTTGAATAAGAATTATTAACTTCATATACGAAAAATAAATATTTAATTTGAAACTGGAGTTTGTTTGAAATAACTATATAATTTTATCGATATAAATGCATATACAGGGTGTTACAAAAATTTAGGGCTGGCTATACATAGACGGTTTCTACAACTAAAAATAAGCAAAAAAGTTTAAATAAATTTGTTTCCTATAATGTTTCGTTACTGAGTTACGGCCACTTGAAGTTTTTCGTATTGCATCCCCGACACGTGTGTATCTCGTCACAAATTATCGCGCAGGCGCGAAGCGTTCGTATTGCATGTTTGAACAAGTCGCCGACAAGTGAGTAACTTATGTTAATCATATTCAGTAGGCAGTCCGTGTTTTTTGCTGTCAGTGGTGAAAGTTGATTAAGTCATTTGTGATTAGTACTGTTTTCTAATTAATAGTATAAAATGGCAGATTATTCTTTCGAAGAGATGTCCGACATGCATTTAATGTATGGTTTGGCACATTGCAACAGAGCAGAAGCAAGAAGACTTTACGCAGAATATTTCCCAAACCGACGTTTACCAAATGAAAAAACATTCGAAAGGCTTCATATTAGATTAAGAGAAACAGGATCATTGAAACCAGTAGTCCGTGATCGCGGCAGACCACGAACCACAAGAAATTTGGAATTGGAAGAACGTTTGTTGGATCGTGTTGAAGAAAATGCAGGTGCTAGTACTCGAAGAATGGCATTGGCGGAAGATGTCGATCATGTGAGTGTATGGCGTATTTTAAGAACTAATCAGCTTTTTCCTTACCACCTGCAAAGAGTACAGGGACTTAGTGAGAATGATTTCCCATCATGAGAAGCTTACTGTGTATGGTTGTTACGGACATGCGCCGCCGATCATCTCTTTCTGTCGTGTGTGCTCTTTAGTGATGAAGCTGGCTTTATAAGAGATGGTATCGTCAATTTTCATAATTTACACCAGTGGCAACAAGAAAACCCTCATGCTATTATTCAGTCCAGACATCAAGCGCAGTTTTCATTTAGTGTGTGGGCCGGAATTATTAACGAATTTGTGATTGGTCCTTTTGTACTTCCACCACGACTTACTGGGCAGAATTATCGTTATTTTTTAGAAAACGACTTACCAGGTTTGCTGGACGATGTTCCACTAAATGTTAGAGGACGCATGTGGTTCAAGCACGACGGTGCACCGGCTCACTTCAGTAACACAGCACGCGAATTTTTAAATGCCGTATATCCTGGAAGATGGATTGGTCGCGGTGGACCTGTAGCATGGCCTGCACGGTCTCCAAATTTAAATCCAATAGATTTTTACGTATGGGGACATTTAAAGTCTATGGTATATTCTACTCCAATTCAAAATATTGAAGATCTTCAACGTAGAGTGGAAGATGGATGCCACCCAATTCGAAATACACCAGGAATTTTTCAGCGCGTGAGGCAGTCCATGATACGACGAGCTGAAGCTTGTGTTGCTTCCCGTGGAGGTCATTTTGAACATTTACTATAAGAAACATAAGAAACTCCCGTTTTCTGTAACCTTTTCTAAAATAAAAAGAAAAAACCTCAAGTGGCCGTAACTCAGTAACGAACCATTTTAGGACACAAATTTATTTAAACTTTTTTGCTTATTTTTAGTTGTAGAAACCGTCTATGTATAGCCAGCCCTACATTTTTGTAACACCCTGTATATCTTAAGCTAAACATTTATATATTTTAGTAGCAACAAATTATATTATAATTTGGTTCAAAATATACTATTAATTGCTTTAATAAACTCAGGTTTTTTTGCTTAAGAATTTACTAACTACAGGAAAGTGTAGTGTTTTATATTTAGAATATTTTATTTATCCAATACATACTTTCACTAACTGAATACTTTCAAGGGCAAAAATATTTTTTAAATATAGAAATCCTTTTTCTGTGCGTACTCAATTCCAATATGTCCATGGCCTAATCTCTACTCATCTGCATGCAATATTAATAAACCATTTATGACACGTGGTAGATCATTGACCTAAAGAAGAAACATAAATGATCCCAAAACTGGCTCCGGTGGCATACTGCTCTTGACATTACGCCACGTCGATCGTATTGGTCCGAGTTATACACTAGCCTCTGTCTTCTTTGCAACAAATACGATTCTATCCATTTTTATGCTATACCGTGAAAATCCATGGCTTCCAACTTCCTCAAAAGGACCCAGTGATAAACACTGTCGATGCCTTTGACAAATCCATAAACAAACATGAAATCACTTCCTTATTGTGTAATTGATATGCTACTCCCAATGTAGACTTGTATCATCTCCCGATGAAGCAGCAAACTGGTTGCAAAATATAGAGATTTGAATAAATGATTCAGCTGTATTATTTGACAGACTTCTTGCTCGTTACAAATTAATTATTCCCAAACATAGTACGTTGAATAGTTCTTCCAAAGCTATATATATATATATATATATATATATATATATATATTGATATAACTCACAACATCTTTAGTTTATAAATAAGATGCACTAGCTCAGGATGGTTAAAAATTTGATTGGTGTCGGTTCTAGTACAAATATTGGATTAACTAAATAAATAAATAAGGAGTTTTTCAATATAAAATATAAATTTATTTACAATTACAGCAGTGGTGAAGTTGACTAACACAGTATGCCAAAGCCTCATAAGAAATTTCTATACCTACAGCTGACAGACTCATAATATAAAAAAAAAGTTCACATATGAGTTTGACACTGACAGTCTAAAATTAACGTTTACAATTAATATGTCAACATAAACACATGTACAAAATTAATAATTTTGCATGGTCGTGTGTAATGTTTTGAAAGGGTATACTTAACTTGGTGGTATTATATTAATAAATACTTGCTTATGCTGCAGAAAGTCAAGTTTATGCATCCAGGTCACAGGAACTGGTCTTTTGAGGGATCAGGTGATCTCCACTGGATTGTATATAATTTGGAAAAGGCCAGATGGGACGATCTGGACACTATAACCTATAACACAGTTTCGGCCACGGTTGTTTTTTTTCTAGGCTATACTCCTAATTTGTTTAAACACTTTGATTTTTGTTATAGCTCATGTCTTGCGTTTCCCTGTTTTTATTGTTTATCTATTTTAGAATACTAGGCATGATTTATTATTATTCAAGTGGAATGTATCCTTGAATAATTTTATCCATAGCAACTTAATTGTATGACATTAATATACTGTCATTTATATTCTATATTCCTTGATAAAGGCATCATTTGCTGAAACATGTATGGTTGTTTAATATATATATTTTGAAGTAAAACCAGACCTTAAATCGCCAACAAATTGAATTTACCATAACATACAAAGGTCACGAATTATAATTATCTATATATATATATATATATATATATATATATATATATAACAATAGATAAATTATTGGCGTTTTTCGGCTTTTATATGAAATATTTACAAATATCAAATTAGAATGCATGTAATTGCAGAGTAAGTGGGGATACAAACATTGCTGTCTACAAATTACAAAGCAAATCATACGAAATTTTTTATTTGAAAAATATGGTCCACGTTGGGACTCGAACCCAAGTCTACAGCTTGCCGGGCTGTCGTCTTTACCACTAAACCACAATAGACCGGCAAGCTGTAGACTTGGGTTCGAGTCCCAACGTAGACCATATTTTTCAAATAAAAAATTTCGTATGATTTGCTTTGTAATTTGTAGACAGCAATGTTGGCATCCCCACTTACTCTGCAATTACATACATTCTAATTTGATATTTGTAAATATTTCATATAAAAGCCGAAAAACTCCAATAATTTATCAATTATTATATTTAATAAACGGCTAAGAAATTATCTAAACACTTATATATATATATATATATATATATATATATATATATATATATATATATATATATATTGTAACGGAACGGATATAAAAATTTCTTAAAAGTATTAATTAGCGGGAGTATTTAGTAATTAAGGTCCGGCTAAACTCAAGAACAATATTGACTCTTATGATAGGGCATTGAGATATGTCCAAATTAAATAGTGCAAGTTCGGTGTCTCCAATCAAACTCTCATAAAATTCACTGATTCTAAAATGATAGACTGATGGTATTGTTTATATTCTAAACTACAAAACAAAACGTCAGAGATCGAATTAATGTATATCAACTTTAATGAAATTACTATCCAAACAATAAGGTAAGTGAAAAATATACTTATAATGAATTATTTATAATATACATGTCACGTGTTGAAACAAATATGGTGATGAATTTAAGGTTAATATAACTAACGAACTAAAAGTAATATAGATACATAAACGAGTATAAAATTTGACTAATGCTAAATTTAATATATTATTGAGATCAAAACAGACACAAAGCAAATCTAATATTAAAACTAAATTATATTAAAATCTGGATTCTTCTTTATCTTTCAAATAGAATATCTAAATCTTATATTACGACATATATTATTATCATTTAATCAATTAAAGAAAATATGATGTACTATTTATAAATATGTCAATAAATTTGTCGTTTTCAATATGTGTAGGAGATAATTGGAATACTTAAGTTATCTGGACTAGGATATTCGGTGTATGGGATCAATCTGTAGGTCTGTGGAGACAGGATCTTTCAGCGGCAATTGAACGGCGTCACCCC